>OV049924.1:397691073-398891073 GCA_920104205.1 Eupeodes latifasciatus
ACCCTGTTCCGAAATTTGTAAATCATTCAAAGATGCTAGTAGGTATTCTATTCGTGAAGCAAAAACTGAAACATTTTGGTTTCCTTGAAAACTTTGTGAAATCTCACTATGTAATCTAAAAGCATTTTTGTTTGACTTATATGATGATTTTAAAATTTGTCGAAAATCATCAAAGGTTTTCGGTGTATTTTCTGTTTGGATCTTATTTTTTACTTTTTCTGATAGCTTAGTAGCCAGAATGAATTTAATAAGTGTTTCCTTTTGGTTTGTATCTTTTAAAGTATCGTGATAGAATTCTATCAAACCTAGAAAATTATTTATATCTTTTTGGCTACCCTGAAATTCAGGTATCACCTTGGTGGCTGTTACTAAATCAAAGTTTGTCATTTTATTTTCTACCTCTATTTTTGTGTCAGTGTCTGTATCTTCGTCTTCTTCTATAGTTCCTAAATTTTCGTTTTCACCTTTAATTTTTAAATATTCCCTAATTTGTATAACTAATACGTCAAATTTTTGTTTTAGTTGTGTAATATCTTTTAGGTCAGCTGTGTTTTGTATTACTAGCTTATTAACTTTTTGTACATATTCTTTAGTATACGTTCTATAAGGTGCTTTTTTTTAAATTGTCTAGTACTTTTCTTAAATTTGCAAACTCCATATATTTAAAAGTTTTTTATTTTTTATTTTTATTTATACATTTAGTGTTTTTAAAGCATGTTTTCTTAAATATTTTTTATAGTAAGTGTTTAATTTACATAGAATGATAATTATTAAAAGAAAACAATTTAAATAGATTATTTTGTCGCCTGAAAGTGTTGTAGTGTTTGACGATGTTGTTGATGCAGATATATATATATATATATATATATATATATATATATATATACTGCTCTATCGTCAGAGCTTTTGGACCAGCGTCTCTTGGTGTTGGTATATACACCGGAGTATTTTCTGGTATATTTTTTATATTGGGTCGATATTCGCTAATCTCTTCCCATTTTTACTTGCGACATATAGGAACTATATGGCAAGTTTTGCATTCGTGCAAAATTTCGAACTCGAGATTTTAATCAAACATGATATTACGATGGTAGAGAAGTCGAAAAAAGTGGGTCCCGCGATTCCGTCCGGTCTGTTTTGTCTGTCTGTCCACGCTCCTACAGCCTAAACCATTGGGTCGATTGAGTTCAAACTTGGAAGTTAAGGTTTTCAGCAGATTCGCGTTAGGCGTTTTTTTAATTTTTTTTTTAAGACCAAAACTAACAGTGGCCCCCATACAATTTTTTTGGCCAAAAAACGAAAATTCAAATTTTCTCAAAAACAAACCGATAGATTTTTTTTAAATTTTCTCTAAAATTTTATTTTTAAACTTGGCTTCTTTTCATAAGAAAAACATATTTTTGTATTGCTCAGGAAAGGTACCGCTCATAGAACCGTTATTTTGTTTCTTAATTTTCTCAGCAACTTATCAACCGATTTCAATAATTTTTTTTCTGAATAAGCTCTTGTATTGCCTTAACAATATTTGATTATCAAAAGTGAAATTTTGTATTGTTTGGATTTTTAAAAAAATATTAAATTTTTTTTTCAAAATTCTATATCTCAAAAACGGGTCAACATTTTTTTACGAAATTCAAATGTAGAGCGTATATTTACAATCACTAAACAACTGCATACCAAAAATATTTTTAGAACAAAATTTAAAAATTTTATATATAAAAAATTAATTTAAAAAAAAACCGCTCTAACGATTTTCAAAAAAAAAAATTTAAAAATCAAGGGTTTTTTGATTTATAAAATGGCATCTAAATTTTTGAAGACAAACTTACTTTTCAGGTAAAATTTTGAATCTTAAAATATTTTTTTTTTAATTATTTTAACTGTATTAAATGTAACCCCCTCCCATCTCACCAGATCAAATCCTGTGCGTGAGCCCGAAAGAGCGCATTACATTGACAAAACTTTTATTATATTCAGCCCTATCATGAATTCCATCGTAATCGGAAATTTTTACGAATCCCGAAAAACTGTATCATGAAATCCGTTCGTAGTGGAAAATCTCATACAATTTTGCATTACGAACGGATTTCATGATACAGTTTTTCGGGATTCGTAAAAATTCCGACTACGATGAAATTCATGATAGGGCTGATTCCATCTTTTATCCAAATTAGATAATGCATTTGGTATATATGTATGTATTGTTTATAACTATAACTATTGTAAATACCAATTCATTTCCGGGATGAGTTGTCCTTTTTATATAGGTGCTTTTTTAAACAGACTCTTTGCATAAAGGAGCAAGTTCGTGCGACCCAGTCGTGCATTTTATTTAAATAAAGCGTTTATTTCTTCTAAAGTGGCCATGTAATGGTATATAAATTTTTAGTTCAGACTTGCAGGATCGCCATGTAGTGTTTGACGAGGCAGTCTTAGCGAAAGGATCATTCTTAGCTTACTAAAAGCCGCTTATATTGCCGAGCATAAATGCACGATTTAAAAGTGGTTGAGTCAAGGTTATAATATAACTTAAGACTGAATTTATTTGGTAAATGTTCTCCTATTTATACTTACAACTAGTTTTACATTTTTATACATTGTATTCTTATTCTACTTCTTTATTGATCGATTTTGCCTATGACCTACAATATATTGTCCCATATGATGTAAGAATTAAATGTCCATTTGACAAAATAAACCATTGGTTGTATTTCCTCAAAGGCATTCCGAATGCTCAGTCACTATGTCACACATAGCTAATTGCAGTCATAAACAAAAATCGATCTATGCACTTGGCGCATAGTGACCGAACATACTTAGTGTGTAATATGATCAGTTCAATGCATGCTTGGTGACGTTTGATGATATACAATCATATGTAGGTCGCCATGCGTCGAGAATGTTTATTTATTATTATTGTTTTGCATTATATTTTTTTTTGTTGTACACACAACAGTTTAATCGACCCACTGAAGCGGCTATTCGGGCTATTGTGACTAAATTTCGCAGAAAATTTACATTGTTGGACATTAAACCATTAACACGCTTACGTAGAGTGCGAACTGAAGAAAATATCGCAGCTGTATCGGCCAGTGTTAATGATGACTATCAATTATTATCGATTCGTCTCCGTTCGCAGCAATTGGGTCTCTGTTACTCAACGACGTGAAACATTTTGCAGAAGGATTTAGGTGTGATGCCTTTCAAAATACAGCTGGTGCAAGAATTGAAGCCAAACGACCTAGTGAAACGTAAAATTTTTGGTGAATGAGCTCCACTTTCCTACCGAAAAATTGTGTTCAGCGACGAAGCTCATTTTTGTCTCAATGGGTACGTAAATAAGCAGAATTGTCGATTTTGGAGTAAATATCAGCCAGAAGCATTGCAAGAGCTACCAATGCATCCAGAAAAAGATACACTTTGGTGCGGTTTATGTGCTAGTGGCATCATTGGACCGTACTTCTTCAAAGATGATGCGAATCGTAACGTAACTGTGAATGGTGAGCGCTACCGTGAGATGATATCCAACTTTTTTTTTGCCCAAAATGAAAGAACTTGACTTGCATGACATGTAATTTCAAGAAGAAGGTGCCACAAAGCACGCGCAACAATGGATTTATTGGAAGGCAATTTCGGTGAACATTTTATTTCACGTTCGGGACCGGTCAATTGGCCGCCTAGATCGTGCGATTTAACGCCTTTAGACTATTTTTGTGGGGCTATGTTAAAGATCATGTCTATACAGATAAGCCCGCTTCAATTGATGCATTGGAAGACAACATTGAAGCATTTATTCGTGAGATACTGCCCAAAATGTTGGAAAGACTATGCCATAATTGGACTAAGCCCATGGACCATTTGAGGCGCTGTCAAGGTCAACATTTGCATGAAATAATCTTCAAACATTAAATAATATGGACCGTACTACCGATTTAAATAAAGATTTCATGCATTTTTCTGAATTTTATGTGGTTTTTTTTTTTTTTGAAAAACTTTCCTATAGCTTTTAAAAAATCACCCTTTACAAACGTTCTTAGGTGCCTATTTTGTAAAATTTGAATTCTTTATAATTTAATTTTGATAAGAACTCTTTTACTTTATTTTAATTTTGGTAAATGCACTACCCAATATATTCAGTATAAAAGTCTTTATAAGTATTCGTTGCTCGTAGCAATTAAATCATCCAATTTGCTTTTGTCTACAACTAAGAGAATGATGAGGTTGCAAAAAATATTTATGGCTTGATTAAAAACATTTGAAAAAAAAAAAAAAATAACAAAAGATGAATCATAAATTCACTTAATAATACCTACTATAATTTTAATAAGTGCACACTAAGCTGTTTGCATCTTTTATAGTCTGGAAAGTAGAGCTACATCATGGGAATAAATTTTAACTCGAAGATTTTTGTAAACTCTTTTAAGATCTTATTGGAAGTTATGTATTTTAATCGTATCGATTTGACGAATTATTTGTTTTATTTCTCGAAATTTTAAGTTCTTTTGAAACTAGATCCGGTATCCTGCAGAAATTCTTGTGGAATATCCCTCCTAACCATTGCATTTAAGTACTGTACTGTAGGAGAGCCTGAAGAATTTCTGTAGCACTATAATCAGACAGTACCAGTGTGGCGTTCGGCCCAGTAAATCGACCGTAAACCAAATCTTAACACGTGTTCAAATCCTGGGGAAAACCAAGGCAATTCAAGTAAAGAC
Source organism: Eupeodes latifasciatus (assembly GCA_920104205.1). Taxonomy (NCBI): domain Eukaryota; kingdom Metazoa; phylum Arthropoda; class Insecta; order Diptera; family Syrphidae; genus Eupeodes; species Eupeodes latifasciatus. Next base: position 397,695,789 of record OV049924.1, read on the forward strand.
GCACAACACACCATCATCTCTTCTCTGACTATAAAGTCAAATATGGCAGCATCCATCGTCAAGAGCTCTATGCGGCGCGCGATTTCCGAAATTGGACAACTCGGAAAACTGATACAGACGTTCCTTGTAACTTTAAAACACACCCTGCAACGTGCAATATTTTTCATCATTTACAAAGTTTGGTCAAGGAGATGTAACCACTTCAAATCGTTTTGAAACATAAAAGGCAACATTCATTGTTCTTGCATGGGTTCTAATTTTTTATTCTTCATAAACTAAACTCAAGTTAATGTTATTCATAGCTAATTTAAACCCATTTTAAAATGATAGCCTGGAGTTCAAAAATAAACACGACAGAACCTATGTTTAAGCTGTTTTTAACTCTATAAAACTTCAAAAATAAACAAACTAATTTGGAAATTTACGTTGCGAGACATATCATTTGAAAATATAAAAACAAAAATTAAAATGTCAATAGACTTAAGCATCGATCAAGAATTTGATATTTTGCTGGATGTTGGAATGCTTTAACCTAACCGAAAACTCTCTTGGACGTTCCTGGTTTCATTCCAGAAGAGGTGCTTGCCGGTGCTTGGTCTTTCCTAGCGTTGGCTAGCTGTTTCTTGCTGGAAGTCGCCTGAACTTTGATTTGGCAGCATCTACACCTTTGCTCTCCGACTCTTCGGCATTCACTTGCCCTGTTGTTCCCCTGGGTGCAGTGGCAATCTCTGCCAGCTGCCGCTCAAAGTTCCTAACTAGCTTTCTGTGCTTTTTTAGGAGAGCCTTATCTCTCGAACTGAGCGTCGCAGGGTCTTTCAACTCGGTCTTTTCCACGAATCTTTTGGAGGATCTGTAGTTGCTGCGTTGCCTCGAAGCTTTGAGGGATGCAGCAGACTTCAGCATATTCTCTTCTTGACTCGGTTCCATCAGTAGCTCGTCCTCGGTTTGACTACCTATGGAAGGAGGTCTGTCCGAGGTCTCCGTACCTTTGATAGTTAAAATATCTATGTCGGGGAGGAGATCTACTGAGAGAATGACCGGTTGTCTTTTTAACTCTCGTTTTTCTTCTTTGAAGTTTATTTTTGTCACTGGCGACTTAGCTTCTTGTGAAGCCAAGCCCTCGCCGGCAGCCCTGACTTCTACCGACTCTTGAACGTATATCCCCGTTCGATTTTTTTCCTTCTGTAAACTTTTATCCATTTTTTTTAGATTGACATCTCTGCTTTTGGTGGTTTTCTTAGTTGTCTTACTCCGAAGCTGGATTGCTGAAGAGTTAGACGTAAGCCCCCTCGCCCCAACAAGGCGAAAACCGTGAGGGGGAACAAATGTAGTAGATAATGTAATAGAGCACAGTTTAGCTAAAGACGTGTTTAATTTGGTTATTGGTTAACACACAAATAAACTCGTCTCTAAAGTTTAAAGTGGCGTTTATCTAAACGCTTGTTTAGTCAATAATTATTGGTAAGGCCCAACATGTGTACAGAACTGTAGAGTAGAACAAAAGCAGTTGATGAAATAATGTTGACAGCGTGTGCAGGTGTTTGATTAAAGATTCATGTTGCCAGAAGTTTAAGATGTTGAGGAAGAGAATTTCAACGGAACGGAGAGTAAAATGAAACTTGTTTTTCTGTTACTGTCTACTAACCTTATTTCGTTTTCTATATAATTCTTGTATAGATTCATTCATTTTGAGTTGGTGGATTTGGGGGCCAAATAATTGCGGGGCCCATGCCTAAAGACGCCACTGCGCATAATGGTAGATTAAAAGCATAAAAGTAGAGCTTTTACTGCGTTCTTTCAAAATTTAGGTCCATATAAATTCAGGATACCACGACTTCAAATGAATTGTGCTTTCAAAATCATAATTTGAAAAAAAAATAAAATTAACTTATTTTTTGTTATTCACAAAAACTGAACAAAATATTTGTCATCTCAAGTATTTTAAGAAAAAAAAATGATACTACCTCCAAAATAATGTTATGCTACGAAAAATGAAATTTTTGACATCTGGCAAATTTTTTTAACAAAAAATAAAAACGACTCAAATATATTTTCATAATTTAAAGATATTGGCTTCAAAGTAACTTTTTCTAATAAAAAATGATGTTTTCAACAATAAATAAAATTTGTAAAAAAAAAATCCAACAGTTTCTGGATAAAAATAAAATCTAAAAAAAAGAGGCTGGGATGCAAACAACATTGATAACTTCCCATCCCGTCTATCAATATGTCTTGCTTAATAGGTTTGTAGGTTTTCGTGTTTTGTTAAAAAAGGTTGAATTATTCAAAAAAAATTAAATTAGCAACAATATTTTGCATATAATGAAATAGTTTGATTTCAAAGTCTATTTTTGATAACGAGATTTTTAGTCAAGAACCAATTTTTACCATTTTTAGTAGCATTTCTTAAAAGTTTTTATCTCTTATAATGGGTGATTTTTTTTAAAGTTAGAATTTTCATGCATTAGTATTTGGTATTTGTTGCCAAAAATGGAAGAACTGAACTTGGTTGACATGTGGTTTCAACAAGATGGCGCTACATGCCACACAGCTCGCGATTCTATGGCCATTTTGAGGGAAAACTTCGGAGAACAATTCATCTCAAGGAATGGACCGGTAAGTTGGCCACCAAGATCATGCGATTTGACGCCTTTAGACTATTTTTTGTAGGGCTACGTCAAGTCTAAAGTCTACACAAATAAGCCAGCAACTATTCCAGCTTTGGAAGACAACATTTCCGAAGAAATTCGGGCTATTCCGGCCGAAATGCTCGAAAAAGTTACCCAAAATTGGACTTTCCGAATGGACCACCTAAGACGCAGCCGCGGTCAACATTTAAATGCAATTATCTTCAAAAAGTAAATGTCATGGACCAATCTAACGTTTCAAATAAAGAATCGATGAATTTTGCAAATTTTATGCATTTTTTTTAAAAAAAAAAAGTTCTCAAGCTCTTAAAAAATCACCCGATATAAACAAATAAAAATTGGAGGAATGAAATTAAATTGAAGTCAATATATTCTATTGTTCACTAGACATCGATAACCGAACATCAATGTTTACCAAATGTGCATACTATTTTCTGTAGATTTTAGTTTTTTATGAAAAAACTAAGTGTTGGATTATTATAAAAAAATTAGTGAATGTCGAAAACAATATTTTCTATGAGATAAAAACAGTTTGAGTCGAAAGTAAATTTTTACCAATTTTCACTATTGTTTTTTTTTAGGTTTTTATTTTTTGTAAAAAAAATATAAATTCGATTTTCCTTAAAATTTTACTGAATGTTGAAAACCATATTTTTTATGAAATAAAATTAGTTTGAAGCCAAAATATAAAATCTTTGAAAAGATCAATTTTTACCAACTTTTAGTAATGTTTTTTTTTTAGGTTTTTATTTTTTATAAAAAAACTGTCCGTTCGATTTTTTTTCAAAATTGTACCAATTGTTGAAAATAATATTTTTCATAAAATCAAATTAATTTCAAGCCAATATCTCAAAGTTTTGAAAAGATATTTGATTCGAAAATCAATATTTACCAACTTTTATTGATTTCTGTTTAAGTTTTTATTTTTTGTAAAAAAAACTGTCAATTTGATTTTTATTAAAATTTAACTGAATATTGAAAATATTTTTTTTTTGAAAAGATAAAATTAGATTAAAGCCAATAGGTATATCAAGGTTTTGAAAAGATATTTGAGTCGAAAATAAATTTTTACCAACTTTTGTTAATTTTTTTTTGGTTTTTATTTTTTGTAACAAAACTGACAATTAGATTTTTCTCAAAATTTTACCAGATTTCAAAAACGTTATTCTTCGTTGCACAAAATTATTAAAAAGAAAATGTTGATTGGATTTTTTTCCAAAACTATATTTGTTTGGTATCGCGTTACAATATTGGTTCGTGAGCTATTTCGGGTTAACCTCTTTTTTAAATTGCTATGGTAAAAAAACTACCCACGCAATTTTTTTGAGAGACTTTTCTGCATCTTTCTGCATTAGCGGCGTTTTTATATCACCGTGATCTGATCCGGATCAGATCATGATAATAAAACAGCATTGGATCATCATATTTTGTATTATTTAAATTTTGGTAGCAGTATCAAATTCGTTCTTTCGAAGCAAAAAACAAAATATAAACAAATACCCAAAATGGAAGCTGCTGTGGTCTCATCTGCAGCTGCAGTCCAGATTCGTTTTTTGACACTAAAATAATTTAATTTGGAGATTACTTACAATTTATTTGTATTTTATCCCATTTGCAGGTTTCTCGATTTTATTTATATTTTTTGACATTTAAAGCAGTGTTGCCATAAGATCATTTCGCTCAATGATTTTTTTTGTTTTTTTTTTTGGAAAAATGATACCCATAAACTATGTCAAATATACATTTTTTTTAACATAATTATTTTAATTTCACCAATTTATGTCTTGTTTTGTTAAAATAACTCATTTTTTCATGGATTATATACAAAATAAATAAATATAAAGCTCCTTGCTTTGTATTTGAAAAATATTTTATTCAGTCAAATGGAAATGTTTATATGGCAATACAGGTTTCATTCAATTTTTGTGCAATGATACCAACATTTACATGTGAAATTACAATGATAAAGCCCTCATTGTGTGAAAAAAAGAATTAAATTTTGGATCTCAAATTGAGATCCATGTTGTAGTGCATGTAAATCCAAGATCCAGATCAGATCATGGTGATAATAAAACGCGGCTATTATTATTTGTATAACAACATTTATTTGAAGTCGTACACACGTAAACTCGGACGCATCTCTCTAAAAGTCTTGTATTTATACTCTAGGGACCTTGAAACGTCGAGAAATGTCAATAGTGATTTCATTCTGTATTAAATTTTGTTGTTAACGGAAGATAATGGTATTAGAATAATCTAATCTGTATTTTTTTATATAAGAAATCAAAATTTCCAAAAATGCTACTTAGTTAATTTTTCAGAAAAATACAAAGGCAACTATTTTTATAAAACACGAATACCTACAAAAACAACACACCAAACTAATAAGAAATGGTTTTTGACTCAGGCATTATAAAAACAAATAAAGGTATTGACTTAAAATTTTGTATCTCTCACAACAATATTTTGTTAAACATTAATACAAATTGAATGACAAGTAATTTTTTTTAAATTAAAATTGCTTAGGTTAATCATATAAATTAAAGTTTTTAATTAAAAACTGCAACACTCTCTTCCCAGACTATAACGTCAATGTCCCTTTTATAACTATGGTATCTATGTACCTTCTATATAAATTCTCCTGCATCTCATAGTTGAAGTGAAAACCCACAAAATCTAAATTCAACTTTTAATGGTTTAAGTTTGGCTCTCGCTAATGAAAAGTAGATTTTTCCATCGCATCGTTGCCAAAATCTTTGTCCCAACCAACCAACAAACCCAAAAAATAAAAATCCTCTCTAAAGTTGCATACCTACATACATAGCTCAGCTATGCTATAGCCAGTCATAAAATGGTTGATGAGTTAAAAATTTTGCAAACCGGAAGATGATCATCACACAAAAAGAGGAGGTCCTTTATGTATATGTATGTCTGTGGCTCATTTTATATATCCTGGAGGTACTACATATATCTGAATCTAGATAGCCAAACGATGAGTGGATACAGAGTCCACACTCTACGCGCCTTGATGGAAACAAATTAACAAAGATTTTTCATTAGTGTGGATTAATATTAGATTTCATTTTTTAACGATGACGATGATAAGGACGATGGTGTTTTGAACTATGTACTCTCATCGTCATCCTTGGCGTTTCGGTCCTTTCCTTATCCTTATACGACTTAGTATTGTGAAAATGTGTATAACGTGCATCGCACTTTTTTCTGTTGATTTTTCGAATCCTAATTATTTTTGTTTTTGGGAAATGAGATAGAGGACGATAATAATAGAAAAGTTTTTTTATGTTAAAGTCAGTTTTGGATCTTGTATTGGATATTAATGCTTTTTCGAAAGTGTGGAAATATTGGTCTAAAATAAAATATAATTATTCCAATAACACAAACTTTCAAACTTAATGCATTGTACCCTATATAAATATTTATTCACAAATTAAAAAGTTGAGTGACCTAAAACAAACATAGTTAAAACATTGGTTGCATTTTTATGCCAACTTTTTATGGCTAACCTCTCGAATAAACTAATGCTTAAAATTCTTCACCTATGAAAATAATAATATTATGTAGATATTTATTATTTAAATTTATATTGCTCTTTGTTTTATGAAGTTATTTTATGACATTAGAGCAACGTTTTTGAAAATAAAATAACAATGGAGAGTAATAAATTTGAATTTATTTAAAATGTTGGAATTTTTTAAAATTTGTTTGCCAACTTATTATTTTCTTAAAATGTATTTTTAAGAAGTTTTGACACAAGAGAATCTGGTACTCGTAAGGAACGGAATGGAACAAGACATATTATAATGTCTCAAAAGTTCACGTTTTTTCGTCATTCTGGGAATCATTTAAGTAACATTCTTTCATAGAAGGTATAATATTTACCCTAAACTTCTTCAAAAATGTTTGGTTATTCCTTGTCCAGCCGTATGAACCTAGAGATTAAAAAGAGCAAACAAAACAAAAACGGTATCATTTGTAGGCCGTAAATAAATATTTGTATTGTTTGAAAGAAAATATTTTGCAAATAAGCTATATGCAAAGGTTAAAAATGAACATTTCCGACTCCATTCTTTGTTTGAATGGTAAAATTAAGAGATTCCACTTTAGGTAATGCTCAGTGATGGAAATCGACTTTTTTCGATTGTACTGAAAGCTGAAACAAAAAAGTACTGAAAAAGACCAAATAGTACTGAGCTTTTTTAAATGGATTAAAGTAAACGAACACACAAATTCAAAAACAAAATGTAGGTATTTATTAACGAGAACAAAAACAATTAATTTGTTATTACATATTGAATACTAAATGAACATAAATAAGAAAAAAAGGAACTTCATTATTAATGGCTAGATAAATATCGGGCGGATCCCCATATCACAGTTAGGAGTTTTCATGGAAACTCATCATTGAATATTTGTATTTTGTGAGTTTTAATGATTTTTATAACTGATGACTTACGTATGTAGATAATTTTTTACTCTAAAAGTTCTTCTTTTTGAAGTGGTTTGTTTGTAACATTTTTACAAGATTTGTATTAATTATGAAGCTGTGGCAACATTCATTTTTTATCAGATTTTTCGTTTCTATCAGTGCAGAGCACGTTTTCACTTGTAAACGATTTCTTACGCCCATGTTCCGAATTTCGATCGAAAGTGAATTGAAATCACTTTTCAATTTGACGTGAAATGAAATTGCATGTTCTTCAATTCGATCGATTTCGAAAACTTCGAAATTGCTTCGAACTGTCAGAACTTAAGGATCATCCATTTTTATTTTGTTTCTGAAGTAAAATTTTTGCTGTTTTGAAGATGGATGCAATATTATTGGCAATTTTAAGTGAAAAAAGGAAGCAGAATTCAAGAGAAAAAGTAAGAAGACGAATTTTGCGAGACAAATCAAATATATTGGATTTACCTGACACAATGTAAGTGTGTGAAAATTATGTAGAATTGTTCTGATAAATAAAGTAAATTCTTGATTTCTTCTTTTAAGCTTTTATTGTAATTTTAGATTAAACAAAGACGCTTTTTTATATGTTCTAAGGGAAGTAGAACCTTTTATAATACCTTCAACGATTCCTTCAATTCAAAAACTTGCTGCAACCCTCCGATTCCTAGCAGAAGGAAGCTATCAAAGATCAATTCAAAGAAATAAAAAATGTGATTTGAATGCGTGCAAAAAATGGAATAAACCGAAATACAGAACATCCATTTTCATGTTCGAAAATCCAATCCACAATAACGAATTGTGGAACACCCAAATTCACTTTCGCAAAGTGTATTCACAAAAAGTGAAATGCAGAACATGGGCATGCAACTCTCCGATTCCTAGCAGAAGAAAGCTTTTAAAGATCAATTCAAAGAAATAAAAAATGTGATTTGAATGCGTTCAAAAAATGGAATAAACCGAAATACAGAACATCCATTTCCATGTTCGAAAATCCAATTCACAATAACGAATTGTGGAACACCCAAATTCACTTTCGCAAAGTGTATTCACAATAAGTGAAATGCAGAACATGGGCATTAATTTAGTTTTAATTATGTTTTGGTATGAAAATATTCTTTCGTCATTTGCCGAAGAGAGAGGAACACAAAAGGCACCCTGAACAATGCGATGAATATTTTCAAACATTAACTCATTGCATTCATTTTTAAGAAGACCAATTTTGCCCAAAAATCTGATATGAAAACATTTCTCATTTTTTTTTTAAATATTCACAGTCAGCTAGAGCTCTATATTCATTGTTTATCAGTTCAATTTTTTTGTGTTTTTATTGGAAAAAAAAACTTTAAAATAAATTGAACGATAGAGTTAACTCGACCATCCAACACTACACTTTGGGAAAAATTTTGAATTCCGTTTAAGAAAACGTCATCGAAATCAAATCTTTTTCTAATGTTTTGCAGAAATGTAATGTAAAAGAATTTAGTATATGATTTTTAAAGCTTTCAATATCTGTTTCCCTTAATTTGTTTGAATTGTATAGGATTTCAGATTCGGTGCCGCAATATATTTCCATAATAGGTAAGTGGTTTTCTAAAAGATTAATGGAATTTATCGGTTTATCATCAAGTACTTCCCTTTTCATAAAATTTATGCAGGGTTGTTTAAAAATAGATTTCAATCTTGGAATTAAGACGTGCACTCTTACATCTTCGGATTGCATTTCCAAGTTAACATCATTAATTAGTTTTAAGATATATATAAGATAAAAAAGTGAAATATAACTTAACATTTAAGACCTTAAGGCTGGAAGATATGAAGTTGAGGTTTTGTTTCTCATAATTGGATTCAAATTCAGCAAGTCCAAAGTAATAACACATAGGGTCCCATTGCTCTAAGATGCGGTCAAGTGGTGCCTATTAACACAAAAAAATTAGCATAAGCGTAATTTTGAAATGCATTCTTTCAAGTACCTGACGGGAAAGCCATCGCGTAGCACAATATTTTAAAATTGTGTGTAAATTAGTTCCAAAATGTTCTTGGAACTCTTGGAATTCCAACCTTCTGCTGTTACAAAAATTGTGATTTATTTCCTTTATTAGCTTATCGACTACGTCTGGAAATTGTTCTGCTGCAGCCTTCAATGAAAGATTTAAATTATGACATACGCAGCCATTTACAATGAGACTGGAACGACTTCCTTTAATTTTGCCTGAACACCGTAACATCATAACAGGACGATTATCTGCGATGAATCCAACCATGTTTTTAAATGAAATATTTTTTTGTTCAAAAATATTTTTAATTGTGTTAAAAATTCCGAAAGCCTTTCCGTCAGGAACTTCAGTAAGTGTCAAAAACATATCATGGCACTTTTCGTCGTATATTCGAATAACCACCGCCAATTTTTTTTACAGTTATATCGGTACTTTCATCTACAACTAATGAAAAATATTGGTGGTTTGTTATTTCGGAAATAATTTTCGAATTTCCCGGAGCCATTATTTCTTTGATAATTTGTTGGCCTTTGTGTCGATTCAGGACCATTTTTTTGACCACTTCTGAGTCAGATAGGTTTTTTTTTAAAAGAATATTTAAATGATCCAATACTGCAAACGGTAAAATATGTTCTGCGATGAAAAGACTTAGGGATTTTTTTGGCATTTTCCGATGTTTGTATGTTTTTCTTTGACACGATAGTAAGCGTCGGAAAGTTTACGACGTCGTAAACGAACTGTCACAATTTTGTATGAAAATACTTTACGATCAAGTCGTAAATGAAAATATAGTAAGCGTGAAAATTTTTTTATGAAGGTATTATGAGATTTAATGTATCAAGATTTGACATCAACAAATATTTCAATAATACACAACATTTTTATTTGTTTTTTTTCAAACGCTTCATTAAATCCACCGAAATTGTTCACCATTTTATTTATAACAATTAATGCAATTTTATAATTTTTATGTAAAGGGGCGTTCATGAAACTTTTGTCGGAATCTTTACGATTTTACGACGACGCGACGTTTCATGAATACCCTTATTGGGTAATTGTGATTTGGGTATGTTCGCATCGCACATAATTTTTTGTAAGTGAAGTTGTGAAGATAAAAGAAAATTTAGTAAAGGAATTAATCAATTTTGTACAAACAATTCAAAATAGTACTGAAAATGGCAGAGATGTACTTACGTACTGAGAAAATCAAATAGTACTGAATTCAGTGCCTTTTTCCAACGGTGGTAAGGCTTATAAAATTTAAACAGTAAGAAACAAAGGGAATTGTAAAAAAAGTTTAATTTTTATTGCAAGGTTTTTAACTTTTTAATTTTTAAATTTCTCGAAGTTTCAAGTTCTTAAGCAGTGGTAGTTTCATATCTTAAAAATAACAAAGCAATCGACTTCTAATAAATTGCGTTTAAGAATAAAACATGGAAATGTACTAAAATTATTTACCACCAAATTCATTAGCCTTACTTAAGGTGGCGCTGCAGTCCTGTGTGAACTTGTGCCTCACCCAACAAAATTCTTCATTTAGATCGGTCACTAGCTAGATGTCTTGAGTTTGGCACACGTCATCCGCGGTCTTCCTCTACTGTGCTGTTCTGAGCAGGAGCATATGGGTTTTCATGCGCTCTACGTGATGCAGCCATCTCAGTCGTTGGACTTTTACCCTTCTGGCTAAGTCTACGGCGTTGTACAGCCCTTTAAGCTTGCCGTTTCATCTTCTCCACCACATACCTTCTATGCATACGGGATCGTGGATCACGCGAAAAACTTTTCTCTCGAAACGGCCCAAGGTCCTTTCATCCGCTTTAGTCATGGTCCATACTTCTGCACCGTATAGTAGGTAGGGGATGTTGAAGGTCTTATATAGCGACACTTTGGTCGCTTGAGAGAGGGCTTTGCTACTAAATTGCTTTCTAAGCCCAAACAAACAGCGGTTAGTAAAAGTAAGTCATCGTTTGATCTCAGCGCTGGTGCTGTTTTCTGCGTTCATATAGCGAAACCTAAGTAGACGAAGTCTTTAACTACCTCAAAGTTAAGTCTGTCGATGTTGGCGTTTGACCGAGACTTTGATTTGACTTCATTAACCCTTTAAACTCATTTTTGCCGCCTCTGCCATAAAAGCCCCATTAAAACCACCAATGTTATCAGCAAATGCTAGTAATTGGATAGACTTTTGAAAGATAGTTCCTCTTTAAGACTCAACGCCTCATCTCAGTGGACCAACAACAATGTTGGGCACTCCATCATTCTGAACCTCTTTGGTTCTATACCAAAGTACATAGACTACACTATCCCAAAACCCCAATTTGGTAAAAACTTCCAGGTATCCATTCCATCCAGGGATGAATGGGAAGATAAAAAACTCCTGGATGACAAAAGCATCCATTTTTATACAGATGGATCCAAGACAAATGAGGGAGTTGGTAGTGGTATGTACTCAGAAAAGCTTAATCTAAGCATCTCATTCCGCCTCCCTAATCATTGTAACGTCTTCCAAGCGGAAATTTTAGCGATCAAAGAGGTTCTCTCCTGGCTAAGAGAAAACGTGATATCAACTTCTGATATACGCATCTTCTCTGACAGTCAGGCTGCTATCAAGTCTCTTGACGGTGTCTCAACCAACTCTCTAACGGCCCTCGATTGTCGATCATCTCTTATGGAGATGGCGCAGCAATTTAACATTCACCTATGCTGGGTGCCGGGCCACAGAGACATCGCAGGAAATTGTAGAGCCGATGAACTCGCTAAAAATGGAACCCTCATACCTATTTCACCTGAAAGGGAGAAGATAGGTATACCGATAGCTACATGTAAACTTCTGCTAAAAGAAAAAGCTTTCGAGATAGCAAACTCTAGGTGGTACAATTTACCAACATGCGCAGCCACAAAACTAATATGGCCTTCATTGGACCTAAAGCGCTCTAAAGACTTGTTATCCCAAAGCAGACTTCATATTAGCTCCCTAATAGGTGTCCTTACGGGACACTGTCTTATAGGCAGACACGCAATACGACTTGGTGTAGCCTCAAATGACTTCTGCAGGAGCTGCATGGACGAGGAAGAAGAAGAATCAATCTCTCACCTCCTCTGCACCTGCCCTGCTCTTTCACGAAGACGCAAACTTCATCTGGGAGAATACTCTTTTGATGATCCCAGTGAACTAGCTAAAAAGGATATCAGATATCTCCTTCGCTTTATAAAAAGCTCAAAATGGTTCGACTAGTGGGAAGTAATTCTCTAGATTCATGTGGTATCACAATGGGCCTTTCTTCTGGCCTAAGTGTGTGGTTTTTGTATCCACAGCCACATTAACCTAACCTAACCTCCTCTTTTAAGGATAATGTTAAAGAAATTCCATGACAGCGCATCACCTTGTCCAAAACCTTTTTTGACATCGAAAAGTTCTGTTAAGTTGTTTCCAACCTTTATAGAGCAGCGCGAAGTCTCCATGGTCATTCTGCACAAACGGACGAGTTTGACAGGGATGCCAAAACTAGACATGGCTCTATACAATACAGCTCAGATTGTCCCTGTAGATGCAATCATATGCGGCCTTAGAATAGATGAAGAGATGGTGGGTGTTGATTTGATGTTCTTGGATTTTTTCCAGGATCTGCAGTATTGTCAATATTTGATCGACTGTGGACTTTTCTGGTCTAAAACCACACTGATAAAGACATATCAGATTGCTGACGATGGGCTTTAGACCTTCAAATATTACCTCAATCATACTCAGTTAAGGGGATGTTGAATTTTTATAAAAAAAAATTAGTTAATATTAACAAATATATTTTGCATATGATAAAATAATTTTGAGTTTAATATACATATGTTTTTGTTAACGATATTTTTGGTCAAAAACCAATTTTTACGAATTTAGTAGCATTTCTCGAAAGATTGTGTTTCTTATATAAACAAATACATTTTGGATTTTTTTACGAAAATTTATCCCAGAATGAAATTATTTTGAAGTCAATAATATAAAAGTAACTGTTGGATTTTTATAAAAATTAAAGTGAATGTCGAAAACTATATTTTCAATATGAAAAAATTAGTTTGAAGATAATATCATAAAATTTTTGAAAGGATATTTGTGTCGAAAACCAATTTTTAAAAATGTATCATAATAATTTTTTAGGTTTTTATTTTTTGTAAAAAAAAATGTCAATTTGATTTTTGTCAAAATTTTACCAGAAACGTTGTCCTTCGTGGCATAAAATTACACTTCAGAATTTCAGAAAGTAGTAAGCTTATAGCAAGCGTCAAACTACGATCAGAGGCTCATCATAATTATAGCCTAACACACGCACACATAGGGTCTTCCTTGGGATGATACTTACGAATGAAATTATGTTGAATTGATTCAATACGTTTTCTATGAATTTCGTAATAGGGAGTCCATACCTGCGAAGCATATTCAAGATGAGGACGAACATGGCAATTATACAAAGAAAGAGTAACATAGGGATCATTGAACTCTTTTGCCCAGCGTTTTATAAAACCAAGCATAGAACTTGCTTTATTAACAATAAAATTAATGTGATGTCGTGATGTGTAAATTCTAAGTTGGAACAGAAATGAACACCTAAATCTTTAAATGTGGAGACGCGACAGAGTTTTTCCTGTGATATACAATAGTCAAATACGCTACTGACTAGTTTTTTAGTAAAAGTTATCGTCTGGCATTTTAAAGGGTTGAGTGAAAGGTTATTTTTCCCACACCAAAATGTGAAACTATCAATGTCGGCTTGTAAAAGAATACGATCATGGCTGGACTTTATTATTTTAAAACCTTCATGTCGTCAGCAAAAATGAGAACTTTACTTGAGCGTAGACATGACGATACATCGTTAATAGACAGGATGAACAGAAAAGGGCCAAGACGGCTTCCCTGGGGAACACCAGATTGAGCAACAAAAGGTTCAGAATGACAATTTCTAAATTTCACCTCATAGGATCTGTTTTCAAGGTATGATTTAATCCAAGCTAAGAAAAATGGTGGAAAACCAAGAGCTTTAAGTTTAAATAAAATAATTCCGTGGCTAAGTTGGTCAAAAGCTTTAGAAAAGTCAGTGTATACAATACACAGTCAACTTCATAACCTTGTTCTATAGCGTTTGAACATATGTTTGAGAATGTAAGGAGATTTGTAACGGTTGATCTTTTTTTCACAAAACCATGTTGATGTTCGCAAATGAGATTCTTACTAAAAAATTCTACACTTTCACAAACAGCTTGTTCAAACACCTTAGGAATGCAAGAAAGCTTTGCAATGGGCCTGTAGTTGCTTATATCCGACTTGTTACCTTTCTTGAAAATTGGTGTTAGAAATGACTTCTTCCACATGCTGGGAAATTTGCCTGTTTTTAGAGAAAGTTTAAATAAGAACGTAAGGGGTTCAAGTAAGGCATTACTACACTTTTTTAATACTATAGGGGGAATACCATCGGGACCGGCTGAACAGTCATCAGTCAACGCAGATAAAAGATCAAGGACAGTACTCTGTAGCACAGGTATGTGACTACAGCTAGTTTGCGAAAAGGAGTGAAGATTATGAAAATATACTTCATCAACTTCCTCAGGGCTATTAACAAATGACTCACGAAAATTTGTTGCGAAAGCGTTACAGATATCAACAGTTTTATCTAATGAAAGGTTCTTGTAAGTGAAGTTAACTGGAAAGCCAACTGATTTTTTCTTTGAGTTTACAAAATTCCAAAATTTTTTAGGATTCTCTTTCAAAGAGGTGCCATATCAGTAACATAACAAACATATACAAAATTAGAAAGAGACTTAAATTGGTTAAAGAGTTCAACATAAAATGAGAAGTTGATTGGAGACAGAGTTTTGAGATATGTACGTTTTCCATGCCTTATTTCTTTTGTTACGCAGTAAACGCAATTCTTTCGTGTACCAAGGATGGCTAAAGTTTGTATTTATTGATTCCTTTAAGGGCACATTTTTTCCAAACAATAACTAAGGATCTTATAAAAAGTTGAAACTGCTTCGTCAATGTTAGAAAATGCTAATGTATCAGCAATTCCAGAAATGGTTAAATCTTCAGACAACTGCTGGAAATTAACTCTTCTGAAATCAAAATTATATAAGCAATCAAAGGAATTACTGTGTTCAGTAAGGTGATTACTTAAGTCAAAAAAATGTCCAATATTAGTAATTCCTGATCTAGATTCTAGAACAAGAGTACTAATAGCGTCAGAAGAATAGACTAAATCGAGAATTCGATTTTTTGAGTTTTTACATTACATTACATTACATTACACACTACTCAGCACATAAATGTACAGAGTAGAGAACACAGCACCTTGAGCGACTAGACTATATAAGGTGATAACAACACAAGACATTAATACAAGACAGAAGGACAGAAGAGAAAGAACAACAGAAAGAAAGAACACATGACAACAGCACGCGGTGGGTTTCGAGACGGTCCCCCATCTGAGTACTAACCACGCTCACTGATGCTTGATTTCGGTGATCGATGGGAACCGATGCTTTATCAGTGACTAGGCCGTTGCCGGGTTTTGAGTTTTTAATACAGCTTGTTTGCTATAAGTCAGTATTGTGAAGAAAAGGGAGAGTTTTCAAGGCAGGATTCGTCTTCGGATGGAATCCAGTCAATGTGTGGTAAATTAAAATCACCTGGAAGTAAAATATTGGTGTCAGAGCTGGACAAATTTATAAGATAGTCTAATGCCAAGGAGAGGTCGTTATAAACAGGCTCCAAACTTTTTGGAGGAATGTAGACGTTTAAAATGAAAATAGTCTTAGTCTGTACCATTATCCTTACACATACCAGTTCAATTGATAATTCAAATGGAAAAGATACAGAAGAAGAGAAATATGTATTTTTTACCGCTATGAGAACCACCTAAATCCTTTGCATTACGAACATGACGATCTTTTCTGTAAACTTCGAACTCTTGACTGAAAAGTTCTGTGTCGGAAAAGCTTGAATTAAGCCACGTTTCTGTCAAAACGAATAAGTCGTGTGGAAATGATTTGGAGTTAAGAAAAATGTCAGCAGTCTGGTTACGAAGTCCCCTTACGTTTTGGTAAAAGAGCGCAAGCCTGTTAAGTTTTTTGACTTGGTTTTCAAAGCAACACCTTGTTTTTGACTTTGAGTAAATTCTTTGACTAAAGTCTCTGCTAGCCATATATTTGTGTTTGTCTCAATATATAATATAAAATTTGATTCAAGCCGCTAGCATTATTCTATTACTTGTATAACAAAATGTTCGATATCTCTACCGGTTCTTTTGATATGGACGATGAAAAAAGCTTCCCAAACGTACGCACACACGCACAGACCTTGAAACATCGAGAAATGTCAACATTTTTAATTCGACAAATCGGACCTATTACAATACCTTCCTATGTAAAGTTAAAAACAAGTGAAGTTAGGCCTCTATCGCACTCAAGGGCTCATTTGGGGTCAACCAAATTTATAACACATTCGCTGAATATTATATTCAAAAATTACTTTGGTAACTAGTTATACATATTCGAGAAAGTTAAACATTATTTGATATCCCATATCAAACTTTCATAGTTATTGGGGCTTAACTTTACTTAAGTGTCGCACTCAAGGTGATCACACTGAACTGGTCCTTTATTTATAGAAAATCAATCTGTTCATATTTCATAGAAGCTCAATATTTATTTAAATATGTTTTTATCCGCTATGTGTTCAAACATATGAGAGCTTACGTCAGAATTTTTCAAATAAATTTGAACATCAAGTTTTAGTCATTTCATTCTATTTCTATAGAAACTTTATCAGTTGTTAACTTCGACGTATCTCTCATGGGACACACAAAAATGTTTGCACTATCTCACCAACTTTCTCCCCCTAACAAAAAAAGAACACCGCCTCCGCTGAATGCGAACAAATTTTAAGGATCATTGCCTCCCAAAGAGCTTTAAGGCGATATGCGCCAAACCTCAATCATACTCAAGTGATGAAGAAAAAAGAATCCTTAGGCAAAAAGATACCATCATCGCACCACAACGCCATGCTCCATCATCATACATGTGAGTGAATAGATATCCCAAATGGAAAATGAGGTGTGAAATTATTTTTTCCAAAAGAAAGATAAAGTAAAAGTAAGCCTTTGAAGTGCCAATGATGGGGTAGTTCAGCATGAAATTGATTCTCCATATGTATGCGAGGAAGGGTTTATCCAAAAGTGTGCCGTTGTCGTTGGTGTTGATGCTGTTGCTGTTGCTGTTGCCATTGCCGTACGTAACGTAGGTATAGATATAACCAGTATTATAAGAGTATAGGAGTTGAGTACCATCATCATCCATAAAGATTTAACATGCTCCCTTTCTTCCTGAAATTATATCGTTAAACTCACTTCGAGCAAGCTCCCATGCTTCCATATACGAGAAATGCCAATAGAGACGAAGAGGTGATGGCGAAACAACATGTCGTCAACATGTCGGCGGTGGTATAGACAGAGCCTTCGAAATAAAACGGTTCCGTTTCATAAACAATAATCTTATTAACTTCAGTTGCGGATGTTGGAAATCTATAAACAGAACAAAGCACCTTCCACCATCCAGCTCCTCCATCACCACCTCCACATCCACACCACTCCGTTCGATTTAGTGACATTTAAGTGTTCGTTTTTTTTTTGCTGAAGTCAGCATCAACTTATTCTCAAGTTTCATTATTTTCGATTCTGAGAAATGTTCTCAAGTAGTTGGGAAAGTATAGGTTCGGTAAAGTGGGTAATATTAATTGTTTATGTTTCTCTGAATGGCTTTCCGGCAAATACAAAACTATTAAACATAAGATGTTTATAAAAACAATAAATATTGGTTTGAGGAATCGGTTGTAAACAATCCACATAATATGTGGCTTGAAAACAATATCCAAAGGGTATAGAAATGCTTATAAGACACAAATTTGTAAGAACATGAATATAAAAATAATGGAAAATGTGATTAATGTTGAAAAAACAAATTATACTTAATTGGGTAAAAGGTAGTTCAAAGCATATTGTTTTGTTAGATCTTATAAAAATATTCCCTAAATGGATCATTGAACAACGTGCTAGAGTTTTAGCTGAGACACAAACTCGCAAATTACATCAATATCACCTTGTCCTGAGAAAAGATAAGTATAAAGTTGTTTTTAAATTGGCGCGGGTAGATTTCGGCGCCCCGTGTTTTGATGACATCTGTCAAATCTTTTGTTTATTATTAAGTTGCTTATGCAAAATCATCATGGCAAGTTACACGATTGAACAGCACGTTCAAATGATAAAACTTTATTATCAAAATGAGTGTTCGTTAACGCAAACGTTGCGCGCATCACAAGATCGGCCGAGAACATCGCCGCGGTCCGTGAAAGTGTACAGCAGAACCCAAGGCAGTCTATTCCTCGCCGTGCACAAGAACTCAGCATTTCGCAGATTTCAACTTGGCGAATTTTACGTCGGGACTTGGGCCTACACCCGTACAAGATCCAACTGAACCAGGAGCTCAAAGTTTATGACCATACACAACGCCGTTTGTTCGCTGGCTGATGGGCTTCGAATCGTTTGGAAGACGACCCCAATTTTGGTCGAAAATCATCTTTAGTGACGAGGCACATTTTTGCATGAATGGCTGTGTAAACCCACGCGAGGTTCACTAGGTGATAATGTATCCTCAAAAAGTTACCGTTTGGTTTGGATTTTGGGCCAGCGCGGCGCGGCGGCGGCGTAATTGGTCCGTACTTTTTTGAAAACGACGTTAGTGAGCGCAACATAACGATGATAACTAATTTCTTATGGCCCAAATTGAACCATATGGACCTAGACGACATGTGGTTTCAGGAGGACGATGCTACGTGCCACACAGCAAACGCCACGACATCTACACACAACATCTACCCGCCCTTATTGAAAAACCCTATATCACGCGAGCTAGGTGACCAGCCTACCGGGCGTTTATCAATTGAAAATCATCATTCTGCAGAAAAAATTTTGTCAGTTCATCAAAACTTTTCATTTTTCATCATAATGACAAATGCTGTCATCATATTGATTAACAATTTCTTTACATTAATGAAATTCGTCATAATGATGAAATCAATCATCATTTTTAGGATTCACATTCCGTTCATCGTATTGACAGCTGCATTGTTCATTTTTATGAAATTGTAGGGTAATAAACTTGTACATCATTTTATCACATAAAGTTCAACACATTGACGAATGCATATTGATGAATACAGTTTTGATATTTATGAAAGATTTGATCATCATATTGATGAACACATTCATCACATGTATGAATAATTTTTGAACAATTAGTTCATCATAGTGCTGAATACATTTACCTATCATATTTATGAAAAACTTCTTCACTTTTAGATCATAATATTGACGAACGTATTCATCATATTTATGAATTCTTTCATAAAATTTAGTTCATAATATTGACGAACTATGGTTCATCTCATACATGAAATGCTTTCTACATCAGGGGAGAGTACGATAACTTAGGCTGTTGCACTTTTCCGCGACGAACCGAACAATTATAATATTATTACTTATTCAATTATTAATTTAAACAAAATCAAACGACGAGACCGAAACACGACCGGCACACGAGATAATATCCGAATTATGAATAATTGTTTATCAGACGAATGTCAAAACAAAGGAAACGACGATAAGGTGCGTTCGAATTCGAAGTGCAACAGGTAGCACTTCCAATGCTACCACCACGGCTAGATCAAAGGGGTGGGTTACACCAATTAATTTGATAGTTCGAATAAATTATTTTTATCGATCAATTAAATTATTCGAAATGATTTTTTAATTATCACAGGGGTGTAAGACCTGAAAAGTAAAAAGGGCGCCAGCAATTTTTTTTGAAAAATTAAAGGAAATTGCAAACCTTCGGAGCGGAACCGACGACGGTGAAAACACTTTTAAATAATAAGAATAAAGTTATATTCCCGAAATGGGATTTTAATTCTTTTATTGGTTTGAAACTGGTTGGCTTGGGAAACCTTTTAAAATAGGAGTAAAACCCAAGATCTTTTCGAGAACAAAAAAAAAAAAACAATGGAAATTTGAAACAAAGTAAAATGGACCGCTATTGCTTTGTCCCGAACGGAAAAAAGAAAAGTTTAACGGGTCGCGCGTCTCGCAATTTCGAGAAAGTTTTAACGAAACACAAGCCAACCGATTCCTGATCTTTTTCAAAATTTTGAACAATACAACAAAACGATTTAAATATAAAATAAGAAAAACCACTATACTTAACTTTTTTTTTTGTTATCTCCTGCCAACTATACCCTCTTTGATTTCTTTTCCCTTTTGTTTTTCCACCTCTTCTTCCTTCATACACACTTCCTAGTTATTTCTCCTCGATTTTTTTTTTCCTTTCCCTTGCAAAATGTCTTGATTTTTTTTTTTTCACTATTATCACTCGAAATAGAATTCTTAAATTTTGACACTTTTCTCTCTAATTAGTTTTCTTTCTTCCAAAATCTGATATTTGCCTCTTGTAATCAGTAAAGAAGTGATTCTTCCAGGGTTTTCGATGTCTGTCCAAACCTCTTCTTTACTCATCCCCCAATGTTTTCGGCCAATCGGAACGCGCGGACTTCGATCACGTCATAATTCAGCATCATACAGACGCTATTGAAATCCAGCCGTCCTACCTACTCACACATAACTCCCCGGCTTATGCACAGTCATCGCTGAATTCGCCGACCGCTGGTGTCACTTCCAGGGCGGCAAACTCAATGAGTGTGTTCAGCCATTTTCCCACTATTTATTTCGAGAAAGCCAAACAGAAAGTTAAATACCAGTATTCAAGAACTCTACCTCGAATTACTGGATACATTAGTCCCCTCCAAATCTAGGATACAATAATCTAACAAAAAAAATCGAGAAGAAATCGAAAATGTTGGAAGGAACCTTGACTAAGTAATATGTATGTATATAATTTCGAAGGAAAAGTTGGCAGTTATATTTTTATACGCGATTACAAAAAAAATAAAACTTCGTCGGTGGGCTTGTGTTAGATTTTGGGGGGGTGAGGGATAAGCGAATAGCGTTCCATTTTGTACAATGGTGGGAAGTCAAAATTATAAGTTTAGGAAGTGTAAGTTAATGAATATTTATGTTGGGCTCTCGGCCATTCTCAAAATGAGTTACATCTAGCGTTCGGGGCCAACTGTCACCCACGCTCTCTCTGCTGGATCAGACCGCCCGTCTGTCCGTCACAATCGGTTATCCACGTTCGGTATCAAGATCGATATCGATGATTCTTGTTTCGTCAAAATACTGAGAGAGTGAACCAATGGCTGATGGACCATGGCTGCCCTTCTCTCTCTCAGTACATTGACGGAAACATCTGTAGGAAAAAGAAGAAATGGCAAGGAAAGAACAAGGAATGGGATAAATGAAAGAATGACTTTTGTCGCGGTAAATTTTTTACCGTGACAAGGCGACAAAGTTTAATGACGGATTTGTATGGAACAGTTAAAAACAAGCATTTTTTACTATGGGAGGGGGGGTCTATCTCCCCCCGTTTAGGCGGTAGGGGCAGTTTAAAAAAATATGTACACTAAATGGAAAAAAAATAATTAAAAAATAACGGTAATACCCTCAATTAAGTGTTATACCTTTTTTTAAAGCCAACACTTTTGTCTATTAGCTTGTTTTAAAATCAAGTCAAAACTATGCATAGTTTTTGTTTTAAAGTCAAAATTTGTGCACAAAAAAGTTAAAAAAAAGGTTTAAAGTGTAATTTTTCAAAACTTTCAGATTATTTACTATTTTTTTTTTTTATAATTAATTGCTCTTATTTGTTTTTGATCAAAACCTGAAAACTAGATGATTTGATGTCTTCTAGTTCTTGAGAAAATTGAAAATTACCAAAACAAAATATTTTAATTAAATTACTTTTTCCTTGATTAAGTATTAACGTAGTCTTATTTTGATAATAATAATCGAATATGGATTAAGATATACCTAGGGTAAATTAATTTTTCTTAAATCCAGCTTATTTAAATGCAAAAGAAACTTTGCATGCACCCCATCTTGCACCCACCGCACCTTGCACCCTCCCCACCTTGCACGCACTCCAACTTGCACCCACCCCAAATCCTATAGTGTGCCCAAGCAGGGGCGTTGCAGGGGGGCAGCATGCCCCCCCTTACAGATGTCACTGTTGCATACACCCAAACTCGCGCACACCTTACTGTTGTATACACCCAAACTCGCACCTTCCATTGTTACTATCAAAATAAGACCACTCAAGCAAAAAAAAAGAATTAAATTAAAATAGTAGTTGTGGTTATTTTCAATTTTCTCAAAAACTAAAAGACATAAAATCATCTAGTTTTCAGTTTTTGATCAAAAACAAATAAGAGCAATAAATTCTGAAATAAAAACAATGGTAGATAATCTTGAAGTATTGAAAAAGTTACACTTTAAACCTTTTTTTAACTTTTTTTACTCAAATTTTGAGTTTAAAATTAAATTTGTATTTTCAATTTTCTCAAAAACTAAAAGACATAAAATCATCTACTTTTTAAGTTTTTGATCAAAAACAAATAAGAGCAATAAATTCTGAAATAAAAACAATGGTAGATAATCTTGAAGTATTGAAAAAGTCACACTTTAAACCTTTTTTTAACTTTTTTTACTCAAATTTTGAGTTTAAAATTAAATTTTTCAAAAACTACGCATAGTTTTGACTTGATTTAAAAACTGGCTAATAGAACCGAATGTGGGCTTTAAAAAAATGTATACAACTTAATTGTAAGTATCACCGTTATTTTTTAAGATTTTTTTCCATTTTAAGTAATAATTTTTTTAAATTGCCCCTCCTGCCTAAACGGGGGGAGATAGGCCCCCCTCCCATAGTAAAAAATGCTTATTTTTAACTGTTCTAAAAAATTCCGTTATAATATCTTGTCGCCTAAGTTATCGTACTCTTGCCCTACATCATACTGACGACCTTTTTCATTTATATTTCCCACCGATTTGGTTCAGTGTGGAGTAGATGGTATATGTATAGTTCATGACTGTCTCCGGATTGGCCCTGTTTTACGCGTATAGTCTAAGAAGAGTCAACAGCAAATTTCGGGTTGTGATGGTTAACAGAAAAATAAGGACACATGAGTCGGAAGCTGTGACAAACCTTATGATAAAAATCGATGTATTGCAGTTACTGGTGACGGCCCTAGCTAAATAATATTGTGTTCCATATGTATTTTGCAAGTTCGTCAGCATTGCAATTTGGAATGTTTCTATGAGCCGTCACCCAAATAAGGTAGGTACATTTCGTACTGCTTAGCCATCTTCACAAGACATGATCGACAGTTTCGGGCTGTTAGTGAATTTATTGAGACAGAGCCCAATGATTTTTTGGCGTGTCCAAATGCTTTCTGTTCAATTCTTTCTGCTTCGTTTTTTTATATATAACTAATTTATGTGAGGTTTGGAAACATACCATTAATTTTTTCAACAAAAATTAATTGAAAAAACTTTGAATTGCAAAAATTGTCTTTGTCCCAAATGATTATTTTAATCTCAAAGAGCTCTACCTAAACGCTGTTTGTGTTTTAAATAAGCGAAATCGACATTATACTTATTCAAAACTTCTTAGAGTTTAAGTTTTATATGTTTTCGTAGAAAAATTTACATTATATTAATTTAAGAAGATGAATCTTAATTTATTTGCAAAAACTTTCAAATTTTATAAGATTGATTTAGAGGAGTTTCTATGTTTATTGAGATCAAAATAATGTATTTAATTTATCTATGTTACTCTTTCAATTTTATGCTTTCATTAGGAATAGATTAAAACTTTAAACTTTGTTATCAAACTGAAGTCATTTCTGGGGTGCGTTAAGAGTAAAATTTCAGTACCATAATATTTTTTTTCCTGCTAAAATTTTACAAACATTGGAAAAAATGAAAAGGGGAATAGTCAAAAAAATATGAATAGAGAGAATACATTTTAAGTATTTTACTATATAATACCATTATTGTATTTTTTGAACTGGGTGTGTACTTGCGTTCGTAGTTTGAGATACTATTTTACGTCGTCTGTATCTCAAGAACCAGCCAAGACATCGAATTTTACAGAAAATAACATCAAGAGATGCAGAAAAAAAACTGACTTTTAAAAAAACATGACCTTTTTGGCGGACCCCGCATATCTCCCAAACCAAAAAGCTAGCGAGTTCAACTAAATTTTATATTGCGTAATATGACTTGATACCAAATTAGTATATAATTAAAACAAAAATCAATTAACAGATTTGTTAATATGAAAAAAAAAACTGAAAAAAAACATTTGTCACCTTGAATATTTTTCGCAAAAGAGAATCAAAATAATTAAATATAACAAAGAATAACGTTTTCAACATTCGGTAAAATTGTAAGAAAAATTGAATGGAAATTTTTTTTAATAATAAAAGTAAGGACGTTTAAAAGTTTGTAGGTTTTCGTGTTTTGTTAAAAAAGTTGTCAATTGAATTAAAAACGAAATAGTTTGATTTCAAAATTTATTTTTGTCATCGAGATTTTTAGTCGAAAACCATATTTTGCCAATTTAGCAGCAATTCTTAAATTTTTCTTTCTTATATAAACAAATACAAATTGGGTGAAAGAAATTAATTTGAAGTCAATATCTTCTATTGTTCACGAGATATCGAGAACGGAAGATCAATTTTTACCAAATTTGCGTACTATTTTTTGCAGATTTTATTTTTTTTATGAAAAAACGAACTGTTGGATTTTTATAACAAATTTACTGAATTTCGAAAACAATATTTTCTGTGAGATAAAATAAGTTTGAAGACAATATTTTTAATTTTTGAAAAGATATTTGAGTTATAATTACATTTTTACCAAGTTTTAGTAGGTAATGCTTTTTTTTAGGTTTTTATTTTTTTTTTTTTAAAAAAACTGAAAACAAATTTTTTATAAAATAAAATTAATTTGAGTCGAAATCAATTTTTACCTTCAAATATGAAGTTATTCTGTACCCATGGCATGATGGTTTGTGTGTTATACTGTCGTGCCAGAGGTCTTGGATTCGATCCCTGCCTATGCCGTTTAAAGTTTTTTTTCACGAGTACTGCCTGTTGCGAGGAATTGACAAATTCCCCAAGAGTAATTCTTGTCATGAAAAGTGCTTTCTCAAATTAGCCGTTCGGATTCGGCTTAAAACTGTAGGTCCCCTCCATCCCTGACAACAGTACTCGCACACCAGGAATGGTTGAGAGTTATAAGTCACTAGGCCCTGGTTCTCAACGGACTGTTGCTCCACACCATTTTATTTCTTCATATTAAGTTATTGTAATGGTTCCGATTTGTCGAAGTGAACATTTTGACATTTCTCTACGTTTCTAGGTCCCTAGAGTCAAAAAAATGAAAAAAAAAATATTTGTCACCTCGAATATTTTACGAATAAAATATAATTTTATGTCCAAAATAATTTTGCGCATCGAAGAATAACGTTTTTGATCTCTGGTTAAATTTTGAGAAAAATCCAATTGAGAATTTTTGTATAAAAAATAAAAAACCTAAACAAACAAATAATAAAAGTTGGTAAAAATTGATTTTCGGCTCAAATATCTTTTCAAAAATTTGAGGTTATGGCTTCCCAATAATTTTATCTTATAAGAAATATTTATTTCAACATTCGGTAAACTTTTGAGAAAAATCGATTTGACAATTTTTTTTACAAAAAACAAAACCTTCGTTGCATAAAATTATTTTGGAGATAAAATCATGTTTTGTTCGTAAAATATTCGAGGTGTCAATTATTTTTTTTTTCAGTTTTTTTTTGGTTTATAAAAAAAAATTTAATTGGATTTTTTCCAAAAATATATTAGTTTGGTATCACGTTACAATATAAAATTTAAAATTCAATTCAAAAATCTAGCGCTACTCTTTCGTGAGATATTTTGGGTTAACCAAAATGTTCACTTTTTTTTAAATAGCTATGGTAAAAAAAACCCACCACTCAATTTTTTTGAGAGTCCTTTTTGCTTCTTTCTGCATTATTTTCTGTTGTATAACAAAATTTATTTGATATCAATATCTCTACTTCTCCTTGAGCTATGGACGACGAAAAAAACTTTTCAATTTGACAAATCAAGCCGAGAGCTTTAAATTGTGATGTATTTTGCCAAGCTAAATCTGTTATCTGAAGATTTGCTTTACAGGGCCGTGATTATAATTGCGGGTGTCAGGAAAATGCTCTATTTCTCCTCCATGTCTGCCATATACATATTCTCAATCAGGGAGTCAAGGGCTTTCGAATGAGATCAATTCCAGGTGATTTCCCCAAAGCCTAACAACGTTAAAAAAACGCGTTTTCGGCAACCTCTGCAGTACAAATACGGCCACCTTCACGTCTGTCGAAACCATATTTGTAATCAGCTAGTTGTAGGCTTCAACATGCTATCCATTTGAATTATTTTCCCTCCCTATTGCAATTTTTGTAAAAGTTTGACTTTTGATGCCAGTACGTACGATGTAAAATTATTAGAAATAGTTAATGTGTTGTAACATTTAAAGAAAGCGCTTTCTTATAAAAATATATTGATCAAAACTCCTCCAACACATTTCCACATAAAATAGCTTAAACTTAATATTTTGAGTGCATATCTTATATTTCAATGTCTTCTTATCAGAAGAATAGAATACCAGAGTTATGAAAGAAGATGTCCAGAGATTAAATAAAACGACCACGCTAAGTAAAGTTCAAGTAACAAGTATTTTAAAAAGTAAAAAGGAAAAAAGGTTACAGAAAATGTATTTTGTATTTTAGTGACTTTAGAATTAACATTAGATTATTTGTGTAAGGGGGCGTTGAGTGTTTTTAGTGTTGACACTTATTATTATATTTAACACACCCTCTCAACACTTTAAAATTCAAAAAACTGGATTTAAATAAATGTAAATTCAAATATGAAAAATTTCTTTGAATAGATGTACATACATAAGTTTTGTAATCAAATTCATTAAATATTCAATAAATTAAAAATTAGTTCTCATAAGTTAATCCAAGATTTTTAAAACAAAAACGATGTTTTGGAAACGGCGTACACTTAGTTAAAGAATCAGCTAACATCAATTCAGTTTGCAGATATTTTAGTCGAATAGTTCCCTCGGATACAGCTTCTCGAATATAGTGAAATTTAATGTGAAGATGTTTTGTTCTGGACCGTTTTCCTTGATAGTGTGCAATATACTGAGCACTTTGGCTATCAGTGTATAAATATATGGGCTGCTCTTCACGTAGGATTCCGAGTTCAACGAGCAAGAGCTTGAAATATTTTGAATTCTTAGCAGCAGATGTTAATGTCACATATTTGGCTTCAGCACTCGATGTTGTTATTATTGATTGTTTTCTTGATTCCCAGTCAATAGGACCTCCAGCCATTACGAAAACAATGCCCGATTGGGATTTCCGATCATTGATGTCTTCTGCCCAATTGGAGTCAGAGTAAGCGGAAATTGGTTTGCCTGTTCAGGAATAGAGAATTTTTGAATTAATTGTTCCTTTCAAATACTTAAGAACAGATAAAGCTAAATTCCAGTGTTGCTTTCTTGGGTCTTGATTGAATTAAGACAACATGTTAACATTGCAGGATATATCTGGGCGACTAAAAGTAGAGAGATGTAAAAGACTACCGATGAGTTCCTGGTATGATTGTTTATCAACAGGTGTTCGTTCTTCATTCTGTGAGGGCTCTTTCTCCATTTTAGTTTTAGGTGGCATTGGTAGGGTATTCGGCTTGCAATTCAAGAGATTGTATTTGGTTAACAAATTTCTTACATAAGACGGTTGACTTATTGACAAAGTTCCTTTGGCACGGTCTCCTAATACTTCTAGTCCAATAGTAGTTCGTAGTAGTGGTTCACCTAGATCTCGAATATCAAAATTAGTTTTTAAATGTAATTTAAGTTTCGAAAAGGTTAGGTTATCATTTGTTGCTACGATCAAATCATCTACATAAGCAGCTATGAAAGTAGCTAAGTTTATATTTCTTTTAAAATAAATATACCTGTCATAGCTGGAATTAATAAAACCATCCTGTTTTAAAATGGTGTCTAATTTCTTATTCCACTGATGACCAGATTGTTTTAAGCCTTTAATAGACTTTTTAAGCTTGCAGATTTTATTTTTATTTTGAAAACATCCTTCAGGCAATTCCATAAAGATGGTTTTATCCAAGTCTCCATAGAGAAAAGCGGTAGAAACATCTATATGAAAAAGATCCAAGTCTTCCTCTGTAGCAATAGCGTATAATAGTCTAATTGAACTTATTTCGGCAACGGGCACGAACGTTTCGAAATAATCTACTCCATACTATTATGTATATCGCAACCAGTCTAGCCTTCCTGCGTTCGACTGAGCCATCAGGATGAAATTTGGTCTTGAAAACCCATCTACAACCGACAATATTGGTATCCTTTGGTCGGACTACAAGCTCCCATGCCCCATTTTTATTTAGAAGCTCCATTTCTGTTTTTATCGCGTCTCTCCATTCATCTGCATGTTCTGACATTTCTATTTCTTTCATAGTCTTGGGGTCGGTTAAATTCACAAGATTTGCAGATTCATTATCCTCGAAAGTTTCCTTTTCCTCTATTTTGTCCACTTTTCCTTGATCAATAATTTTCTTTTCTTCAAAGTCATCGTTTTTGTTTTGCATGTCAGCATCCAGCTGGTCCTTGGTAGCAGTCAATGAAGATTGACTTGTTACAAAATACACTACCAATGGAAAGTTATCAGTGTGGATTGCAACTCAGCCTCCTTTATTTTTCCCAAATTGTCTTTTCTGAGAAACCCCTTTCGAATAGTTTATAAATATTACTTTATTTGTTAAAAGACAATTTTATAAAATTGTTGTAAGACCCATCCTGTACAAAATTTTCGGTAGACACTAAAGAAATCGCAACCTATCCAAATAAACACTGATAAATTTCGTGTATTTGTGCAATAAGAAGTTGCACAAATCAAGATGGCATTTTTGAAAAGATGCACTTGTAGAGTCACAACGTTAGTGTTGCACGAATAGGGTTGCGTATATCGAGTTCGTACTGTACACTGTTAGGTAGTAAAAAGGAACCAGTTTTTAGATTTACCCCAAAACCAAAATAAGGAAGGGTTGGTATACACCAAATCATTGCGTTTACTGAAGTCTCAACACGATTTTTTTAGAAAATTATCCGAAAAAGTTATGTTAATTCCTAATTCACTCTAACTTTGCTAAATTGACGAATAGCTTATTGTATGGGTTTTCCATCCCCAATTCATCCGAAGTTTCTCCCTTTTTTGTAACCGTAACTAAATAATAAAACAATAAGCGATAATATTCCGGATTATGCATTACCTACCCACAAATTTATAATTCGACTGCTTAAAGTATACCATCAGAGTAGGTTTTTGAACGAGTATACTAAAAGCATCAAAAAAGATTGAAAATGAAAAGGCTCAGTAATAAATGTAATCACTTCCCAAGATGAACAAGATAAAGTCAAGCGTTTACATATTACACCATGCCAGCCATCGCACCGACATTCGCCTCTATAGCCTCTGTGTGTGATGCTCCTGATTCTGGAGAACTGAGAACTGGTGAGTGAAACGGGCAAATGCCAGTTGGTGATATCCTTTCGTTTCGGATGGCAGGAAAGGATATCATTTTCTGATGCTGAAGCTGAAGCTGATGTAGAGACACACGCTCTTGCTCCTGATGCTTATATCCCCCGGGCGAAATAAAATTAAAATTTTAATGTCTGTCTGTCATTTTGGCGAATGAAATATGAGAAAAGTTGAAATTACTGTTGATTTATTTTTGGTTGCCCCTCTGGCCATCAAAAGAAAAGGGTTGCTGCTTCGTTCGTTATGGTTATACGATCAAATTTTAAATAATATAAGGACTGGACGCAAAGAGTGAGGAAAAGAGAGAGAGAGAGATAACAAGTCGACATAAAGTGCCAAGTGTTTTTTTGATTTATGCTAATTTTATTTATGTTGATGATGGGATGGCTATAGAGCAATTTTGTTACACTAATCTTTTAAATAGGAATGGAAATTTGATTTGAAAAGAAAATCCGTTACAATTATACATGGAAAAGCAACTTTATTCGAGCATATTGAAGGATTGATGAATAAAATGTTTATTTGAGTTATAATTGCAAATTGTTCGAACTTCCGGTCTGTGATTGGAACTTTTCAATTTAACATTGTTCAGCTAGAGGAAGAGAATTTTTGCATACATTTTAAGGAATGCCTTTAGTTATACTTAGATGAACTAGAAGTCATCATTATTCACCTGTATAGGAATTTGAAAGTATCATGAAGGGGGCTTGTGGACAATTTTTGTTCAAAAAGCTTCATTGTTACCAGTAACTGTGGTTTTAAGAATCTTACTATGATAATTTGGGAAGCCTTAGATTCTTTTTGGGGAAGAGAGTTTTTTATCACAATCAATCTAATTTATTTTATTCTTATTCAAAAGTATTGAAGTTTCCAAAAAATTTAAATTAATTAAATAGTAATTTTTCACATGAAAAATTATCAGAGGATCAACTCTCTCAACTTTTGAAGTACGTATATGCCTTGACAAGGGCACCATACTTGAGATACGAAGTAAGAGAGTGGTCGGAGAAAGGTGATGTAGAGTGATCGGGTAATATAAGGCTTTGAAAATTCATTGAATAACGTATTACAAAGTCAAGTGAGTTGGCTCTTAGCTCTCAGTTAAATAAAAGTTCAAAATTCTTAATAACTTTTTAGTGTGTTGACTAAACTGAATTAAAAACGCGACTCAATTTATTGACAAATATATTTAAGTTTCAATATTATTGATTATTTGATTGAAACAAAAACTATGTTTACTACCTGCAGACAAATCGACAAATGATGAATGAAATGAAAAGAGTTAAAATGAGCAGATGAATTTGTAACGTACTTTTGCGGCCAATCCGAGATGGTCGCTATTATTTATTTGAATTTCAAATTTAAAAATTTGAACGGGCGTTAGCTAGATAGACTCCTACAGCACTCCCCTTCCAGTTACTTTGTTACGATGGGATTAAAGTTTAGTTTAGTTTATTTCATCAAGCAGAGTTTTACAATCTCTTATAGATTACTACTTATATAATAAATCTATACTAATATTAGAAATGCGAAAGTAACTCTGTCTGTCTGTCTGTTACTCAATCACGCCTAAACTACTGAACCAATTTGCATGAAATTTGGTATGGAGATATTTTTATACCCGAGAAAGGACATAGGCTACTTTTTACACCGAGAAAATGACGCATTCCCATGTGAAAATTCAGCTGGGCCGCTCGCTTTTAGGCCTAAACTACTGAACAGATTTAAATGAAATTTGGTAAGGAGATAGCTTGAGACTTAAGAAAGGACATGAGTTACTTTTGATCTTGGGGAAAAAACGCATTCCCATGGAAAAAATTACTTTCTGGGGAATCCGATCGCTTTCACTCATAAATGACCAAAGATTTGAATTATATTTATGAAATAAGTACACAGAATTCAAGACCAAAATCCGACTGATATAATTTACAATGAGGTGTTAACTTTTGAAGAAGATCACGTTATAAATATTACTGGGAAAGATTTGTCTGAATTTGGGATAACCAGACCACAGAGAATTGGGGAAGTGAGCAGTGATTTAGTTCGAGAATTAAATTATGATACTGTTGCTTTAGAGCAGAGAATAACAGAGGATGTTCCACTTTTAAATTCAGAACAAAAAATAGTTTTTGACACAGTTATATACAAAATTTCCAGCTGAGAAGGTGGTTTGCTATTTTTAGATGCTCCAGGAGGCACCGGTAAAACTTTTCTTTTGAACCTATTGTTAGCTCAAATTCGGAAAAACAATGGAGTTGCTTTAGCAGTAGCTTCCTCAGGAATAGCAGCTACGCTGCTTAGTGGTGGACGGACAGCGCACTCGGTTCTGAAACTGCCGTTGAACTTAGCTCATGAGGAAACGCCAGTATGTAATATCAGCAAAAGTAGTGAGCGTGGAAGAATGTTTGAGCAGTGTAAATTGTTGTCCCACAAAAAAGCAGTTAAAGCTCTAGATCGTACACCGAAAGACATTAAGAACAACCAGGCTATCATGGGATAGATGGTGGTTCTCTTAGCTGGCGACTTTAGAGACAGACCCTGCCGGTAATTACTGAGGTACACCGGCAGATGAAATAAACTCATGTTTGAGAGCATCTGTGTTATGGGTACATGTAAAAATGTGTTGTCTGACTACGAATATGCGAGTACCGCTACACAATGATTCTCAAACAGGACAATATGCCGCTGCTCTTCTAAAAATGGGAGAAGATTGTATGCCATGCCAACAGACTATAACGGCTCGATTACGTTGAGTCAAGAATTTTGTCAAATTGTCTGTAGCACAGATGAATTAAAAAGTAATGTCTATCGAAACCTGCATATAAATATGAGCAATCGGGAGTGGTTGTGTAAGAGGGAAATTTTAGCTCCAACTAATGAGATAGTTAGCCAGATAAACGAAAAAATTATGTCGGACGTGGAGGAAGATATCGTCGAGTTCCTCTCGGTAAATAACGTTATGGACACGGAGCAAGTAACATCATACCCCATAGAGTTTCTTAATTCTTTGGGTGCCTTCTCATAAGTTGAGATTGAAGGTTGGTGTATCAGTCCTGTTAATGAGCAATCTTGACGCGCCAAAGTACAGATTACTCACCTAGGACGAAAAATTATAAAAGCTATTATCATGACTGGAATAGCAAAAGGAAAAAATGTTTTTAATTCCCCGCAATCCGATAATTCCAACCGATTTGCTGTTTCAGTTTATAAGAGTGCAGTCTCCTCTGAAAGCAGCATTTGCAATAACAATAAATAAAGCTAAGGGCAAACGCTGAAAGTTGCAGGTGTAATTTGGAAAAAAACAGTTTTTCCCATGGACAATTATATGTAGCGTGCTGACGAGTCTCAAACCCACAAAATCTTTACGTTCTGGCTAATGAAGGAAAAATAAAAAAAATCGTATATAAAAATGTATTGCAGCAACCTATCTTCTTCTTAAAATGTACTAACCTAACCCAACGTAACCTATGACAATCACACTTAGTATGGCCTCATCCCATCTCGGCACTATTCAAACATACGTACAAAAAAGTCCAGCTCAAGTTTTTTCATACAACTATCCAAAAAAAACTATCTAATGCGGACGAAGTCGCGGGTAAAAGCTAGTATAATAATAAAATAATAGTATTAATAAAAATAAATATGTATAAATATGTACAATCGGCGTTAGTAAATAAATAAATAAATATGAAATTAAATAACTATGTGTTGATTAGATAGCAAAACAAGCATGACATATCTTTTAAAACTATCTCTTGAACAGAGTTGAAATATATCAATGGAGTGTAAAACACTATTTGTCACTTTGATGCAACGAGATATGGGTTCATTCCTACTGTAGTTGCTTCTAAAAAATTCATCACGTCGCGTCGTAGGTAGAAAACCATACAGAGACTTCTGCAAGGAAAATACAAATTAATACATTCAAGCAAATAAGAACAATTTATATGGTTACTTAAGATATCTTTTACCATCATTACTGAAAAATATCTCCTTCTTAACTCAAGCGTTTGCATATCAAAGAGCTGACACCTTACAGGATATGGAGGTCTATCAATACTTCAATTAAGCTTTTTAAAAGCATATCTAGTGAAGGATTTCTGCACTCTTTCTATTCTAAAGGAATGAGTGTTATAGTACGGATTCCAAACAACACTAGAATACTCCAGATTTGATCTGACAAATGCTGAGTAAAGGCATTTGAGCGCGTAAGGATCAGTAAATTCCTTTGTGTTCCTTCGTACAAAGCCCGAGCATCTTATAAGCTTTATTTACAACAAAATCAATGTGGAAATAAAAAGAAAGTTTATGATCTAATATGACTCCTAAATCTTTTTTTTGAGTAACTTTTTCCAAAACAATGTCATTAATTGAGTAATCAAACAAAATGTACGATTTTCTTCTAAAACACGTAAAACTTTGACACTTAGAGACATTCAGAAAGAGTAAATTTCTATTACACCACAATGTCAATTCGTTTAGATCCTCTTGCAATAATAGACAATCATCAACAGATTTAATGGTTTTAAAAATTTTTACATCATCAGCATACAATAAATAATTAGAAAATTTAAAAGTATCAGGAATATCATTTATAAAAAGTATAAAAAACAAAGGTCCAATATGACTCCCCTGTGGAACACCTGATGTTACCTTGATAGTTTTAGATTTGAATTTATCTATTTTGACGAATTGGGTCCGGTTGCTCAAATAAGAGCTTATCCATTTTAAAAAATGAGAATGGAATCCCAGCAAAGAAAGTTTATGAACAAGAATTTCATGATTTACCCTATCAAAGGTCTTAGCAAAATCTGTGAAAACTATGTCTGTCTGAAAACCTTTATCAAAACCTTTAACTATGGAACTACATAAAACAGTGAGATTAGAAGTTGTTGATCTGCCTGACACGAAGCCGAGCTGAGATTCAGCAATTACATTTTTGGTAAAAAAATAAAGTTTATCACAAACAATCTTTTCAAATATTTTTGGAATTACAGATAGCTTACAAATTGGTCTATAGTTACATACTTTTTGTCTCGATTCTGCTTTAAAAATTGGAGAGATGAAAGATGTTTTCCATTCATCTATGAATTGACCAGTTCGCAGAGAAATATTAAAAATAAAGCAAAGGGGTATCGCGAGAGATGTTGCACATTTTTTAATGATCTTAGGAGAAATACCATCCGGTCCAGCACTTTTATTTTCATTAATACCTCTTAAGGCTTCAGATACTTCCATTAAGCTTAAATTGATGCTACCAACATCGACAACATTAGGTGGTGAAAACTGTGGAAGTACATTAGGTGATGTAAGAGAATATACCGACTCAAAATAATCAGCAAAAATATTGCATATGGTTGACAAATCACTGGAAGTGCTGCCGCAAAACTTCATGCAATTTGGTAATCCAGTTGATTTTTTCTTTGTGTTAATACATTTCAACATAACTTGCGATATTAGCATCATCGTCAGCAAAATTAATCAAGTTGGTCAGTTTTCCAGTATCACTAAAGTAGGATTTTCGTTTTTTGACGTATCTTCCTGGTAGTTAGTTAGTTAGTTCTTATTTATCCCAAGTCTGTCTGGAACTGATCTACCTGATCTAGTCTTTCTGATGATGATGCTATCAGCTGTTTCTGGAGAGACGGGTAAAGATGATAGTATTTCTGAACTGGGATTATTATTGACTGAAAGAAGAAAAGCCGGTTTTAAACGATCGATTGAAACTGTTACCTCTATTCCTCGGATCTTAACAACAAAGAATTTATTTGATCTCTTAAAGACGGGAATGGACCTTCATATTGTTGTTGTAGTCCGATTCTAACTCCACCTCTTCTGATGAAAACGTGGGATGATGTAGATAGTTCTTTAAACACAAAGATTTTTTTGGATTCGTGACGAGATGCTGAAACTGGTGTTAGATGTTCAAAATGAAGTCAAAGTTGGTTGACAAAGGTTGTCGGATCAATGATGCTATATCTTTTCGTGGTGACAAAAACTCACCGGGGATTCTGATGGATTCTCCATAGAACATTTCGGCTACTGTAGCTTGTTAGTCTTCTTTGTATGCTGCCCTGAGTCCAAGAAGTACAACAGGAAGTTCATCGGCCCATGCTGGTGATTCATGGCACTCAATAGCGGCTTTCAACCATGCCATTAGCGGCAGGATGGTAAGCAGTTGTCGTCAGATGATTGATGCTAAACAATTTTGACA
The DNA here is from genome assembly GCA_920104205.1 of Eupeodes latifasciatus. Taxonomy (NCBI): domain Eukaryota; kingdom Metazoa; phylum Arthropoda; class Insecta; order Diptera; family Syrphidae; genus Eupeodes; species Eupeodes latifasciatus. The sequence goes on from OV049924.1 coordinate 397,731,789, forward strand.
AAACCAAATAGATCAGATAAAAGTTGTCTGCCACGGTCAGATGTAACCTTGAGTGGTACTCCAAAATTAGATATCCAATTAGCGAAGAGTGTTCTTGCAAGTGTCTCAGCAGTGAAATCTTCTAAAGGGTAAGCTTAAGGCCAGGGAGAGTACCTATCGACAACAGTGAGGCAAATTCTGAATCCTCGTGAGTATGGCAGTGGTCCCACGAAGTCGACATGTACATACATATATGCTCGAACCTCGATCATGGTTGTTCAAAGTTTCCAACAGGGGATGACGCATGACGAGTTATATTCGATCCTTGGCACGGAATACATGGCTTTGCCCATGCTCTGCAGTTGTTTCGGATTGAATGGCCATACGAATTTTTATGAAACCAGTTTAACTAAAGCGTTTGTTTCAGGATGACTCAAGCTGTGCAGGGACACCCTTTGACACATCACAAAATATTTGCAATTGAGAGTTAGGAAGCGGAACTTTTACAACCTGTAATGTAGAAGCAGATTTAACAATGTTTTTAAATTCTCTATCACCTGTTTGAGGTCTTCAAAGTTCACTGACTTGCTGATGCCTTCAACTCTCGATAACGTATCTGCCTATATGTTTTCCGTTTCAGTAATGTGTTGGATGTCAGTTGAAAATTGACCAGTGAGATCAAGGCATCTAAGCTGTCGAGGTGATGCTTTTTTTATGCCTTTTGCTTAAAGACAAACACCAATGGTTTATGGTCCGTGGATATGGTAACATTTCTAGCTTCCAACATAAACTTGAAGTACTTTACAGCTGAGTAGATCGCTAAAAGTTCCCTGTCATACGTGCTGCATTGTCTGTGGGAGCATCAGCTTTAGCTGATTTGAAATAACGGGTGTAAGCTAAATAGACTCCTACAACTTCAATAAAAAGGAATTGGTTTATTATGAACAAAGTATTGACGGGATGAAGTTCTTATAGGATTTCGTGAAGAAGTAACTGACTAATTTTTTTTAATAAAAACACAAGCTCATGCTCGTGCAGCTCGTGCTGCAGAAAATTACCAAAATTGCACATCTTACGCTCGTCGTTTATTAACATTATGCATAAAGACTTGCAGTTACAGTGGATAATCCGTTTTCGAAGAAAATAATCTTCAGTGATGAGGCACATTTTTAGCTCAGTGGATTGTTAAATAGAATTGCTGGATTTGGGCGAATGATAATCGAAGAGTGATTGTCAAAAAACCAATGCACCCACAAAGAATGACTGCTTGATGCGGCTTATGGGCTGGGGGCATCATCGGGCCGTTTTGTTTCTAAAATGAGGCCCGATCAGACAGTTACTGTAAATGTGAATGGTGTTCGCTATCGTGGTATGATAACGAACTTTGTATGGCCCGAATTGGAAGATATAGATGTGGACGATATTTGGTTTCAACAGGACGGTGCCAATTGCCACACAGTTTACGAAACATAATGGTTTTTTTGACAAATTTCATGGCCTTGTTATCCTTACGTGGTGGCGATGCTAATCAGCCGCCAGGATCATATGATTTGAAACATCTGGATTTCTTTCCTTGAGGTTATTAAGAATTAGGTAATTCGTAAACTAGATTAAGAAACAGTCCAAAGTCAAGTAGAATAAGGTAAAAATCATGCATCAACGTAATGATCTTTAAAAATGGTGGTGTAATCAGCGTTAAGTGAGATAAGAGAATTTGTAGTAATCATTTCAATATTCATTTATATCCAGAATGAAAAAAAATTGACCTAAGCAGCTACCCTGTGGTACGCCAGAGGTGGCTTGTAAAGTAAGAACAATCTTTTTCAACAAAATAAGTTAAAAAATATTAAAGAATGATGTATTTTGTAAAAAGACTTGTTAAGATTTGAGTAGGTACCTTCAACTTCGTTAACAAAATACACAAATTTCACAAGGTTAGTATATAGTTGAAGCCTTAAATTTCTGTAAACGATGTTTTCGGGAGGAAATAAAGGAAATAATTAGGTTATGTTGCCTGAAGAGTTTAAAATCGAAAGTTCCATCAAATAGGGCTACATAATTTTTATTTTTGGGCATTGAAGACTCTGACAATTTACCTGAATCAATTATAGGCTAGTCAGAAAGACGAGGCCAAAAATGTGTTCGAAAATCTTACATCTTCTCTGATAAGTTTTCAATATCTTGAAAATGGAATTGAATAAGATAACGCCAGTCTGAAAACCAAATATTGCATTAGGGATGTATTTAGTTTAAAGCTTCAAAGAATTCATCTATCAATTTAAACACAAACCTACACATGTCCCGCTCAAATTGTTAACCAAAGCTATTACAGTACCTGAAAAATAACATCAACCTTTACTAGGCATCTAGAAGCTTTCCTTAATAGGTGATTTTTCCAAAAAGATCATATTTCCAACGTACACACGTTACTATTGTATCATTTTAAAAGATGTTTACTACATTGCAGGCAAAACATTTTAGTAAAAGTCAGAGGAGTCGATAGACCGAAAAGCATGTGAAGAATAGATCAAGAATGGAAGAGATGAAGGCTAAGCTGATGGAAGTCCAAACACATCACCTCAAACCAAACAATATAACGCATAGGAGTAGTTGAAGAACCTAGAGTGCTAGAACAAGGACATTATAGGTTTGAGGTATAAATAGGGTAAGTTTTTAAAATGTACACCTAATGTCCTCCCTTAAGCTTATGAATTCAATAGTTTGCTACTTTTTCTAATTAAACACAATGCAACAAGAAACACAATCACAACCAACCAGGGTGTCTAAATAAGTTTGTCCTTGGACTTTTTCTACACAAACCATCCTTGACAGCTCTGAAAAAATTCTTTCTCAACTTTTAAAACCTTTTTTAAATGTGTATTGGTGTGACGGCAAACATTATGCCATAGATAAAACAATTTCTGTTATCGCGCGATATCCTTACCATGGGAATCCTTTTTTAGAGGACACAAAAGCAATAAAGACTGACATCTCCTACAGGGCTTATCGTTCTGTTGTCTGGGAAAAGTTGAAGGATTTGTTTGTTGCCCTTCTTGTTGTTGTTTAGAGAGTAAAGCAGCGAAAAATCCTTTGCAAGGACAGATTTTGATAAAAAAGAGGTTTTGTTAAATCGTTTTGTGTTTAATGGATTTTTTTCATATTATATTCTATGGCAACAATGCAATTTATTAAATAGTGATTTCTGTTTACTGTAATAATAAGTAATAGAAACAGAACACTGATAGAACATTAATTTACAAGTATCAACAAAATACGCAACAAAATATTTTAAATGCTGATTGATACGACTTTTATCGGGAAATGTTCTAGTCTTCTTCCAAAGTGACAAGAACTATTGCTCTACAAAGCTTGCTTTACATAGCATACTCTAAATTTTAAGCAAGGATGTTTGTCCTCTCGATTTCCATGGCTCTTCAAACTGTGCTTTGCCACTTTTAGATCTTTTAAATTATATAGTATAGGTTTTATGGTCTTATTAACACAAAAACACACTACCTTTAAATGAGGTATAGTTACATGTGTCTCTAAAATACCTCTCCAATAGAACTTATACCACCTCCCTTACCCCACCTCTTAACACTTACCCAACCACAAAAAGATGCATGTGATTTGGTACATCGCTCGCATCGCACATACAACTTTTTCTCTCTCACAACTTTTGCTTAAGGTTATTTTCTGATGAAACTTTTATCACTATCCGCCAGATTTCTAATTAGTAAAAGTTGCACTTTTGCTGGCTTCTCCTGCGGTAATTATAAGTTAAAGTGATCTATGTTGTATATGGCAGCCAGTAGAGCAGCATGATGGCACACAGAATTAAGTTCCACACTACACATCACTACTACAATTCTATGTTTCCATGAAACCCAACAACAACGCAAGAGCATTTCAAAAACTTTTACTTCATGTTACCGTACATTGTATACGCTCCTGCTCCTGTTTTGCCTTAGACTACGAGTACGAGCACACTACAAAAACATAGTTTTATTTTTCATTTTAGGTACTCTACGTACTCTACGAATTTTTGGAGGAAGATTATTTTGTTACAATGTTGTTGATAAATTTTGAAAATTATATGCAAAACCACATGAGGGAGGATAGAGACAAACTTTTATTTTTATTTGGTATATTTTTTAGTTTTTTTTTTTGTAAAAAGTGGTCCGCTTATAAAAGTTTTAAAACACATGAGAGTGGTAAAACACGCAGTAAGCTATTTGATAGATAATGACGTCATTTTTGGTGTCATTTTTATTTACTAGTTGGCGAAATATAAAACACAAAGAAAAAAACGGAAAAAACTCTTCTTAAAGTTCCCCAATGTTCCGTTAAATTTTCAACATTTAGGGAAATTCGAAAAAATTCTTGGAGTAAATCATCCTTATTGGAAAAATCAATTATCAGTATTCATAAATTGATATTTTTTTATCAAAATTTATCAAATGACATTGTGACTGTCAATTACCAATATTATTGAGCTATTGTGAATATTTTTTAATTATTATCTATTTTGAACAAAAATTTTGATCAATTTCCATGTAAGCTGTCAATTTTTCTTTCAATCCTGAATTTACAGTAGAAAAATCGGTAATAGTTATGAAATAATAAACAAAACTGAGTTTTGAGTTAATATAGGTATAAAGTCTTATTTATTTATTTATTTATTATTTATTTATTTATTTTTATCAATAACATATTAAAATATATTACAAATAATACATTTAAAAGCACTAGCCGCTAGACTATCGGCTCTTTGTATTGAAAGTATTATAATTTAAATTTAAGTAGTGTTAAAATATAATTAATCATTTGGATATTATCATAGTTAGGTTTATTTAATATTTCTAAGATATTTGTCTTAAGGTTGATTTTGTTTTTTATAACATTAGAGGAGAGAAGGCAGGAGCTGAGAAGGTGATCAATTGTGATGATGTTTTGGCAGGCACAAGTTGGGGGAGGGTCCTTTTTGAGGAGATACTCGTGAGTTATTGCGGTATGGCCCAGCCGAAGTCGAACAAAGTTGGAGATTTTTGACTAAGGTATATTTGTCGGGTATTTTGGATGTGATTTGCTTGGATTGATCTTAGAGTAATGGTGTTTGTATGCGTTCCACTCTTTTTGGTTGTTTTCGCTTATTTTCGAACGGATAAGGTTTATAAGATCACTCTCTGAATACATGTCGAACGTATGAACCGGAGCCATGCGTGCGTTGTTAGCTGCTTTATCGGCTAGTTCGTTGCCTAGTATACCAACGTGTCCAGGAGTCCATATTAACTTTAGTTTATTGGTTTTTATAATTAGTATGTCTCGGATTTTTGAGATAATCATAGAGCTGTATGAAGGATTCAGAATAGCTTGTAGGACAGAAAGACTATCAGAGCATATTGCCCATTTGCCTGATACATTAGAATATTTTTTTATCGCTTCTAATATTGCTATAGCTTCTGCTGTAAAAATAGAAGTTATATTAGGCAGGATGCCTTGAACAGATATGTTGCCGTCTTTTGATATGACTGCAAATGTGGTGTTGTATTGATTTTTTGATCCGTCTGTAAACAACATTTTCCATCCAGATTTGGAAAGATTGAAGGAAATTTGGGTAAACATTTTTTTGTATATTTCGTCGTTGGTATTTTGTTTTTTAAATTCCGAGAGGGTGAGGAGGATTGATTCTGTGTTAAGAAGACTGGGTGGGTGTGATGGTGTATATTTTTGGTTACATCGATAGGGTATTTCCATTTGTTTCCCTGTTTCCAGTATGGTGTGGATAGTAGAACGGATTCGTCTGGGTCTTTTGTGTGATGTAGCCTGTTTGATATCTTTATCTACAACAGATCCTGTTAAAAAAGTTAATTTGGGTAAGAGCCTGGCGATGGCACTAGAATGGCGTTCTTCAATTGTTGGAAGCCCAGCTTCAGCAAGAATATTTCTGATTGGGCTGGTTGGAAAGGCGTTGATACTTCTTCTTGCAGCTTGATGATAGGAAGGTTTGAAAATGTTTCGTGTTGTTTTTGGGGAGGATCCGTAGATGGAGAGAGCGTAATCAATCTTACTCAATACTAACATTTTAGTTATTTGACATAGAGAGTTTATGTGTACATTGCTTTTGTTTGATGACAGATATTTGATTATATTGAGTCTAGCTGCTAGTGATTTTTTTAAATAAGTACAGTGGTCTTTCCAATTATATTTACTATTAAAGACTAAACCTAAAATACATAGACTATTAACATTTTCAATTTGTACATTATTGATTTCAAGATTAATATTAAAACAATTTTTTTTCTACAAATATGAAGGATTTTACATTTGCTTAGAGATAATTTAGAGCCAGAAAGCGTTGACCATTCATTGATATCTTTTATTAAGTTTAAAAATAAGTTTTTGGTGAGTTCTTGAGCATTGTGTTTACAAAGGATATATGCATCATCTGCATAGACACAATGATCTAGATCTTTGTATTTAGCGATAATAGAATTTATTTCATCAAAAGCAATAGAAAATAAAATTACTGATAATGGTGATCCTTGGGGGATACCGTTGTCAAGTGGAAATGTTTTAGAAAAACAATTACTAATTTTTACCGAAAATTTTCTATTAGTTAAAAACGATTTAATGTAATTGAAAATATTTGGACCGACACCCCATTGTCTTAATTTTTGCAAAACGAGGTGAATACCGATTCGGTCGAAGGCTTTTTCAAAATCAAGAGCCAAAACGGACACATGATTTCGAGCGGATAAAGCGTTAGAGATTACATAATCAAGATGAAGGAGGGCGTCCATACAACCTCTTTTAGGCTTAAATGCAACTTGTTTATTGCTTAAGACTTTTTTAAATTCAGTAAACCACAAGATTCGATTGGCAACAATTTTTTCAAGTACCTTAGAGATACAAGGCAGTAAAGATATTGGCCGATAGCTATCAATAATGTCGATATCTTTCTTTGGTTTTAAAATAGGAATGGTTGTAGCTGTTTTCCAGCTTTGTGGTATGACACCACTGTCAAATATTTTATTGTAAAGGTTAAGGAGTCTAAGTTTAGTGAATTTTGGGAGGTTTTTGAGCATAGGGTATGGTACTCTATCCCGACCAGGGGTCTTACCTTTGACTATACTCAAGCAACTTTCCAATTCAAGAGAAGTGATTTTGACTTCAATTCGTTTTGCTGCAGCGTTTTGAGCGGGAAGAACAGGTGATGTGAGATACTCGTTTTTGATTGTATTAAATTCTGATGAAAAATTTGGGTTTTTAGAATTACGAGACCATGTCTCAGCAAAAGCGTTTGATTGTTGTTCAGGGGTTGTGGCAATGCTATTGTGCGTTTTTATTGTATTAGAGAAGGTGGTTTTGGAACTCCCTGTTAATGTACGAATGTTTTGCCATACTTGATTTATTGGGAAGTTGGGGTTAATCCTACTAGTGAACTCTTCAAAGGATTTTGTTTTACTCTCTCTCATAAGTTTTCTAAACCTAGCATTAGCTTTCTTGTATGCTAATAAGTTGACTTGGTTGGGGCTTTTTTTAAAAGACCGCCAGGTTCTGACCTTTTCGGCTCTAAGCATAGCTAATTCTTTATTCCACCAAGGAACAGATCTTTTTTTAAGATCTGTAGGTGAAGTTTGAGGAATAGAATTGTTAGCAGCATTACGAATGGTTTTAATAATTTTTGCAGCTTCTTTGTTGACACAAGTGAAGTTAGGTTCAGGTGGAATTCTTTGGAAGCTGTTTTTGAACTGGTCCCAGTTAGCACGTTGGATGATATATCTTGGACTATGTACTTGAAGATTATGCTCGGAGTTAAGTTCAATAAATGCAAGGATTGGAAAGTGATCACTGCTATGTAATTCTTTAAGTGCACACCAAGATGTTTTCGTTATTAAATCAGAGGTGCAGCATGTAATATCAATATGAGTTAGTGTGTTGTGTGTTGAAAAATGTGTAGGAGATCCGTCATTTAATAAAGACAAATTTGATTTGATAATAAAATCTTCAAAAATTGCCCCACGTTTAGTGGTTTTTGGAGATCTCCAAAATTGGCTCCACGAATTAACATCCCCCATCAATATGAAAGGAGTATTTATTTGTTTTATAATGTTAACTAAATCTCTGTAAGCGAAATTTTGATCAGGGTGAATGTAATAATTATACAGATAATTATTAGTTTGATACTTGACAGAATTTCGACTGCTGTTAAAAGTATATTCGAGTTGATTTGTAGTAATCTGTGGGGGATATTATTTTTAATAAGGATACCAACTCCCTGTTTGGATGTGTTGATGTGAGGGAAATTATTAAAATAAGCAATATATGGTTTAGGTATAAATGGAATTGTATTATAGGCGCAATGCGTTTCTTGTAAACAGATAACATCGGAATTGAATTCTTTTATCAGAAGGTTCAATTCGTCATAGTTGTTGATGAAACCTTGGATGTTCCATTGCATGATTTTGAGTAGTGATGTATTATTTGTGAGATTGGGTATTTTGTTGAAGGTGGTATGGTGAGCTGGCCGATGCTTTCGACTGCGGAGGAGAGAGTAATCCCAACCTTGTGCGGATGGGCCCGCTTCCCCCTCCCCAGGCGAGAGCACCGGCTGAATTTTGGAGGTTGAAGGTTTGTCATTATATTTGTTCATTGTGTTCAGTTTGGTGAGCAGTCATATCGACTGATTGATCTATAGATATTGGAGTTGATTTAGTTTCTTTTAATTGGGAGAATTGGTTTGAGTTAGGAGAACTGGTTAGATTTTGATGATTGTGCTTTTGTAAATAATTGAGATTTGGAAGAGGTGGTTGATCATTATTAACAGAGGAGTTGGAAAGGGATATGGGAGAGTAATGAAGAGAATTCGATTTAAGAGCAATTTGTTCTGCGAGAGATAGCTTTTCAGAGAAGGATGTCGTAGTTTTCAGAGAATCAATATGAGATTGGTGAAGAGGAGAGAGAGATGAGTTATTTGGTATTTGATTAGGGATAGACTTTTGTTTTAAAGTAAGAGAAGTTTTTTCGAGTGGATTTTGTAGAGTAGGAGGAATAGATAGAGAGTTATTTGTTTTATCGGTAGAGTTTTGTGGTGAATTTTGCGGGGGCAGATTGAGGATCGTTGGCTAATTGTTTAACTCTTTCTGCGAAAGCAATGTTAATAGACTTAACAAGTTAGGGGTTTTGTTGGTTGTAAGCACGCTTGGCTTCAGCCATACTACATTTTTTTTGTGTTTTGATGATTAAGATGTTTTTGTTTTGGAGGTATTTAGGGCAAGTTTTTGAAGAGGTGGAGTGCTTATCTAAGCAGTTAGCGCACATAATCCGTGAGCATATGGATGGTTCGTGACATGGAGAATTGCAGTGTTCACAAATTTTTTGATCTTTTGAACAGCGTTTAGTCGTGTGGCCCAGTAATTGGCAATTACGGCATCTCATGGGAGAAGGAATGTACTCTTTTACCTTTGCTTTGTACCAACCGATCTCTACGGTTTGAGAGGCTTGGTATAAATCAAATGTGAAGAGCATTAAGCCTGTATGTTGGTATTTATTTGTATCAATTTTTTTTGAGAACTTATATACTTCACTTACTCCCTGATCTTTCATTTCGGCTACAATCTCAGCTTCGCTGACAGTAATTAGCCAAGGGGCATACACAATGCCTTTGGACGAGTTGAGTTGTTTGTGGAGAGAAACGATAACTGGGATTTGATTTGCAAGGTTTCTTATTTTCAGAAATCTGTCTGCGATTTGCTGATTTTTGACCAAAATAAGAATACTTCCATCTCTCAAGAAGGAAATATTTTCATAATAAGTGCTGATAGAATCAATAGATTTTCTTAGTATAAAAATACTCACAGTTGAAAGCGGAGTTTTTTGTGGGTCTTTAGCAGAAATAACAATAAATCGAGGATTTTTTGTATTTTGATGTTGCGGCAATGCTGGGAATTCTTCGACACAATTTTTGTTTTTTTTTGCCCTAGGTTCTAGCGATGAGTTATCATACAAACCATCGTAGTAACCTGGGGGTTTCTTTTTAGAACCCGTCTCCGGGCCCATGCTCTAAGTTAAACCAAAATAGGGTTATGTTTTCACACAAACAAAATTGAAAAGGAAAAGAAGAGAAAAAAAAAATTAGGAAATAATGATTTGAAAAAGGGAGACAACTGTGTTGTCAACTGAAGCACGAATCAACAAATGAAGACTTCTCTTAGTCGATGTTCTCGCTTTGAAAGCTAGTCTACGACTGAGGTATAAAGTCTTAATTATTTTATTTCTAAGAGATTTTGTTTTAATTCTTCATGATTTCAGCGATTTCAGTAATCTAGCCATTTTCACAAAACATTATCTTTTATAATTCTCATCTTCGACAAGAAGAGATCAATTGATCATTTAGTTTTTTATTTTATTGATTTGATGGAAAAATAAACAAACAGATAGGCACTCAGATTTTTTTTAGATTAAAATGATTTTATTTATTAACAACATAAGAATATAACAATTTACATTTACAAAATCTTTATGGCGGGCGTGGCTTTGTTGTCTGCCGATTGGTATATTGTTTATGAAATTAACAAACAATTTTTAAATTTAAATAAGAAATATTTTTAAAGAAAAATAAAATGAATCACTAATAATTTACTTGAAATATTAGAAGCTAGCATTTTTTACAAAAAAGTAAGCTTTTCTGACAATTCGTTCAATATATTCCGAACTTGTTCCGTTGAAAGCTTATCTTTACCGAAGAAATGTCACATTGTTTTACGAAGAGTCGGACATCTACCCATAAAATGAAATATGCCTTCTCTTTCTGCTGTGTTACATATATTGCACAATATTGGAAGGTCATCTCGGTGTGGCCTATAATTAAGCGGAAGAAGTTCTACCCTCGCCCTTAGCATCATTGAGATGGATTCTACGCCTAGTTCGTCTCTGAAGTAGTTTGCATGTTGAAGGTTATAGTTGAGAGTACTGTACCGGGTAACCCGATCAGTAAAGAGGATAGGCACTCAGAATATGAAAAATTGGAATTGTTCACAATAGCAAAATATTTTTAATTTTTCTAAAAACAATTCGTTATAGTCAAGAATGTTTGTTTAATTTTATCTTAATGGGAATCGATAAACAATATTTTTGGTCTGTTTTTGAGATATATACATATACATAAATCAATAAACTTAAAAGTTTTCCAAAGTGAGAACACGCCCAATAGATATATTTGGCCATGTGAGAAGATCCAACCCAACAATCGACATTGTTTCACCTTCATGCAAATGCAAGCAAATTTAGAGTTGCAGTTTTCTGAATGGAATGGCTGAGTGTACAGGAATAACTGGAATTCGTGGCAGGAGAACAATTTCACCTAGGTTCTCAGAGTCCCTAACTATGTCAACGTCAGGTCTGTTAATGGTGACGTTTTAATAATAAAAAGAGGCTGGGATGCGACCCACACTGATAACTTCCCATCCCGTCTATCGATTTGTCTTGCTTAAAAGTTTGTCTAAATGTATCAATTCTTGCCAAATTTGCGTTCTATTTTTTGTAGATTTTATTTTTTTTATGAAAAAACGGACTGTTGGATTTTTATAAAAAAATTACTGAATATAAAAAACAATATTTTCTGTGAAATAAAATAAGTTTGAAGCCAATATTTTTAATTTTTGAAAAGCTATTTGAGCCGAAAATCAATTTTTACCAACTTTTATTAATTTTTTTTGTTTAGGTTTTTTTTTGGTAAAAAAACTGTCAAATTGATTTTTCTCAAAATTTTTCCTAATGTTGAAAACAATATTTCTTATAAGTTAAAATTAGTTAGAAGCCATAATCTCAAATTTTTGAAAAGATATTTAAGTCGAAAATCAATTTTTACCAACTTTTGTTAAATTTTTTTTTCGGTTTTTAATTTTTTGTTAAAAAAACTGTCAATTCTATTTTTTTCAAAATTTTACTGAATGTTGAAAACAACATTTTTTGAAAGATAAAAGTAGTTTAAAGCCAATATCTCAAAGTCTTGAAATTATATTTGATATTTGAGTCAAAACTCAATTTTTACCAACTTTTTTTTTATTTTTTTTTAGGTTATTATTTTTTGTAAAAAAACTGTCAATTCGATTTTTCTCAAAATTTTATCAGATGTCAAAAACATTATTCTTCATTGCACAAAATTGTTTTGGAAATGAAATCATATTTAAGTCGTAAAATTTTCGAAGTGACAAATTTTTTTTTTTCTGTTTTTTTGATTTATAAAAAAAAACGTTAATTAAATTTTTTTCCAAAAATATAATTGTTTTGTATCACGTTACAATATATAATATAAAATTTAATTCAAGTCTCTAGCGTCATTGGTTCATGAGATATTTAGGGTTAACCAAAATGTTCACCTTTTTTTTAAAACTCTATGGTAAAAAAACCACCCACGCAATTTTCTTGAGAGAGCCCTTTCTGCATCTTTCTGCCTTATTATCTGTATAACAAAATTTATTTGAAGTCGATATCTCTTCTGGTTCTTGAGCTATGGACGACGAAAAAAACGCCGCGAACGTACGGACGTATGGACGTACGGACGTACGTACACACGCACGCACAGACATCTTTCTAAAAAAATTTTATTTCGACTCTAAGGACCTTGAAACGTCGAGAAATGTCAAAATTTTCAATTTGACAAATCGGACCCATTACAATAACTTCCTATGGGAAGTTAAAAAGATGGTATTGTAGATCCTTTCTTGATAATAGCATGTACATTGTTTTGCTCTCATTGCCGACTCTGCCTCAATACTGACAAAATATCAATTGACATCACGCTGAGTTCTTTCGATTATGTCAAGGATGACGTTAAAGAAATCACATGATAGCGGATCACCTTGTCTAAAGCCTGTTTTGGCATTAAAAGGTTCGGTTAAGTTGTTTCCAACTTTTATGAGGCAGCGTGAATCCTTCATGGTTATCCTGCACAAGGATACGAGTTTGTCAGGGATGCCAAACTTAGATATGACTCTATACAGTTCGGCTCTATCATGTATCGATGCCTTGAAATCGATGAAGAGATGGTGGGTGTCGAATTGATGTTGTTGGATATTTTTTTCCAGGATCTGTCATAATGTGAATATTTGATCGACTGTGTACTTCCTTGTTGTAAAGCCACACTGCTAAGTGTCTATCAGATTGTTGACGATGGGCTTACGACGTTCACATATAACAGCAGAAAGCGATATTAAGGAGACCGATTCCTCTATAGATTGTTCAGTTTTTAGAGTCATCTTTTTTGAGTTTCGTCAAACAATACTGAGGTTCCTTTCATCGAACCATATTTTACAGATAAGTCGGTGCATGCTCCTAACCAAATTATCTGCAGCTGCTTTGAAGAGTTCGGCATTCAAGCCATCTGGGAAGACGGGATTGTTGGCTTTCGTCGTCTATATTAAATGAATCATCCTGCCTGACAGCGGAATTCGGTTAGTCATCGCCGTTATACAGTCTGCAGAAGTGCTCCTTCCATATCCTTAACATTGACTGTGGTTCTACTTTAGTGTTCCCACTTCTGTCTTTGCCCTTCCTTCCTGCTTCTGAATCTCTCAACATCTTTGGCGCACGCTTCTCATGCTCTCTCCTTTTTCGTCTGAAAAGTTGGTGTTCCTATTCTGCTCAAAAAGATCGTGAGTAGCTCTCGTACTTCTATGTAGAGCCGCTTTGCGTGCCTATTGTTTGTCTGCATTTCCCTGTCGTTATTCCTCATCAAACTAGGGGTTTCTTGTTGGTAGCTGTTTGAAATACAATACGTTAAAGACGGTTTCTCTGTTTGCATCTTGGGAATGTTTTTGTTGGCAGCAGAGCACTTCGAGAGAGGTTACTTGTGACGCAGTCGGAGAAGGATTTGGCGTTGAACATTGTATCTTCTCCCAGCATCTCCCTACTTTGCCTTTGGTCTGGAAACCCGAAGTGTTACCTTGGCTACAATAAGGTAGAGGCTCCAGTCGATATTAGCTTCTCAGACAATTCTGGAAGCATGTCTAGCGTAAATCGCAATTTGGTCAAAATAGTTGACTGTAGATTAATCTGGAGAGCTCCAAATTCATTTCTGGATGTTGACGTGTAGAAAACACGCACTGGTTACCATAAAGTTTCAAAGAGAACGTTTTTAATCACAAGTTATGTGGTGGAATTCCTGCGAATTAAAAAACTTAACTTAATTTAATTTAACTTTATTAAATTTAATTTAATTTCGTCAATGGTGTCAATCAATAAAATAAATTCGATATTTTTGTGGCTAAAAAGGCTGGTTTTTGAAGCGAGGAATGATAAATATTTATTAACTTGTTCATCTAGAAATATGCTTTTAATTAAAACATTTTTGGTATTTAACGTGTTTTTCGACAGGGACGCTACAAAAGTAGAGCGACAGTGACAGCAAACGACGCCATATTTCTTTCCGCTCTTTTGACATTTTTCTTCAGTAAGATTTGCCATTTTATGGTGGAAAGATATACGAGCCAACAACGAGTCGAAATTATTAAAATTTACTACAGAAATTCGGAATCAGTGGCCTCAACGTTAAGAGCGCTACATCCAATTTATTGAAAAACCCGATACTAAGTTGCAGAAATTGTCTGGCAATTCTTTTCCACTTGAATGCATACACAAAAACTGATCGAAGTCGATGCAGCCCTTTATTTAAATAAATAACCTAGATACCTACTGCAGCATCATTTGAAAGATTCTTTAGTTTTTGTGTAGGTCTTTTAAATCTCACTCATGCTCAACCTTTTATTTTGTTCGTTCTGTGAACAAGCTTAAGCTTAAATTTGATTGTATTTAGTTTGCACACGAACTCGTTTTGTATCAGAACATTGAAGGATTTTGTTTAAACTCATACTTAACTGGAAGCTTTGCTATGTAATTTTTTAAATTACAATAAGAGCTGCTGAAGTTCTAATCCAACAAAAATTGACTTTGTTTTAGAAAAATATAATATTAACTAGCTGACCCGACAATCGTTGCTTCGTCATATAAATAATTTCTAGAGAATATTTGGCTAGAAACAAATAACTTATTGTAAGTGTGTAAGGATGTGGTATATAAGTGGGAGAGGTATAGAGCACTGTAAACGGTGACAAAATATTAAAATAACAAATCACCAAGCAATTTTTTTTTACTTTGTTAAAATTAGTTCTTTAAAATTATATACTAATCGCTAATTATGACAATACTTCAAAAAAAAAACAATATCAATCCCTTAATGCAAAAGAGTGTACCTACAATATTTTTTGTGATCCCATCTTTCGCCAATACAAACAAACTGGATGGTTTGCGTACTCAAGAGCATGCCACGTATAATTGTCCGTGTGAAATACATGAAGTGCTCAAATCTAAGCTGCAGACAGACATCGTTTGGCCTTGAAACTTATTGATAGATAGTCATTGCAAATGTCAATCTAATTGGAAATTGAAGGCGTTTGAATTGAATTGGCACATCTGTGACTATAATAGGGATTCACCGTAATAATATATTTTTACCTCAGAATTTTCCATTTAGAAATATGATTTCTATAACATTTTTCATCAATTTTTAATTACTAATTGCGTGTCGTTGAACAACCGTGGTGGGTTTAAATTACGAAACAAAATTACCGGAGGTCCAATTGTAAATTATGGGGTGTCATACCTGGTAAATCTAATGAGTTCACAAACTCAGTTGGATAATTAATTAGTTGGTTAATTAATTAATCAATAGATTTATATGAAACCAAGTCTCCTGTTAACAAATGTTGTATCTTGAGATTTAATTCGTTGACATCCATTTGTTTTGCTGCTAAAATTGCTCTTTCTTATTTATTTATTCGTCTTAAAAGTTACACACTCCATTTAGACTAATAATTATATGATACATAACATAAAAATAAAATACATAATTTACTTATAGCATTATAACAAATTTACTAATTTATTTTTCAAAACATTTCTATTAATATTAAAATCAATTGCAAAATCATATTCATTAAAATCCATACAAGCTCTTGTGATAGGATTATACTTAGCATAGCTAGTACTGTGGTAAGGAACATTTAAGAAATCACAGTCACGAGGGCGCAAGTTTCTAGAAGGCGCATAAATAAAAAACATAGATAACAAAACTGGACAGTCAATATTAAAATTCAAGACATCAAAAGCAAAAAGTATTGAGTTTTATTTTCTTCTCTGCGCAAGAGGTTTTGGGTCAATTAAAATACACCTCGTCTCATAAGATGGAACATTTGAATAACCATATATTTTTCGTAAGGCAAACTTTGTGAACCTTTTTTGAACTCTTTCCATATAACAGTACAATATTCTAAATGTGGTCGGACGAGACTAGAATAAAGAGCTTTTAATGTATAGGGGTCTTCGAAATCTTTTGAATTTCGAAAAACAAACCCTAGCATAGAGTTTGCTTTTGAGATCGCATGGTCTATGTGATTTGAGAAATTCATTTTAGAATCGAAGATTACGCCTAGATCCTTATGGCTGTCAAGTCTTTGTAGAATGTCATTTTCAAGTTTATAATTATAATATAATGGACTGTGATTTCTAGAAAATGTCACAACGCTACATTTCTTATTGTTAAAATATAGCCCATTGATATTACACCATTTAATTAAATTATTTAAATCAATTTGAACTTTATTTGCATCGTTAAGTGAATTTATGGAACTGAATATTTTCAAATCGTCAGCAAATAAAAGACATTTAGAAAAAGTAAGATGCAGAGGTAAGTCGTTAATAAAAATGATGAAAAGAAGTGGTCCAAGGTGACTACCTTGAGGAACACCCGAAAAATTTATAATTTCCTTAGACAAGGCATTATCAATTTTTACCACCTGTTTCCTACCTACTAAATAGCTCTTTATCCACATTAGGAGCTGAGAGTGAAATCCATATATCTCTAGTTTCTTTAAGAGAACACTATGTTGAACGCGGTCGAAAGCCTTTGAAAAATCAGTGTAAATAGTGTCGACTTGAGAACGCATTTCCATCTGTGATAGACAAAAATTTGAAAATATTGATAAATTTGTAGTAGTGGATCTACCTTTTAAGAAACCATGTTGGTAAACTGAAATGTTATTGTGAATAAGATTATACAATTTGTTTTTTACTACAGCTTCGAAAACCTTAGGAATTAACTGCAGTTTTGCAATTGGTCTGTAATTTTCAATCGAACTTTTTGTACCTGATTTATGAAGGGGAGTTATTATAGAGTATTTCCATTCATCTAAGAACTCACCATTACTTAAAAAAGGTTAAATATTATACAAAGTGGTGTAGCAAGTATATTAGCACATGTTTTTAAAAGAATTGGTGGAATATTGTCTGGTGAAATAGAACAATTGTTTTCAAGAGATAAAAGTACTTGTAAGACATTATCTACAGATAACTGCAAATTACCAAGATCAACCATAGGATCTGAATTTATTGAGTTAGCATAGTCTAATTTGAGATTTATAAAATTAGATTGAAAGAACGACGCGAAGTTATTGCAAATTATATTAATATCATCGGACAACACATTATTATAAGTCATGCTAGATGGAATCCCAGTTGAGTTTCTTTTCGTGTTAATAAATGACCAAAAACTCTTAGGGTTATTCTTAATATTTGATTCAAGAGACGAGATGTATTGCTTGTATACAAATTTTTTCAAAAACTCATACTCCCTTCTTATTTGTTTGAACTGTTCATTTAAATGAATTGAAGATTTTTTAATTTTATTAAGTTTATTCATGACATTTTTCAGTCTTGATATACTTTTGTTGAACCAAATAGGTTTATTTGAATTTTTAAATAAAGTTTTTTTAGGAACGTAAGAAGAAACCGCTGAATCTAAAATGTTCCGAAACAGAGTAAAAGCTTGTTTAGTATCTTTACTGCTTAAGATTTGTTGCCAATCTACTGTGTTTAAATAAGTTTTTATGGAATCATAATCAGCTTTTTTAAAATCATACAATTGTGAATTATTTTTAGATTTAGATTCATTCAAAACTGAAAAATTAAAAATTATTTCAACTGCATTGTGATGAATGCTATTTTCTAACATTTTATAAGATGGTTCATTACATTGAGTTTCAAGGCAATTATCAATACAAATTAAATCCAAAATACGACCAATAGAATTAGGAATATTGTTAATTTGATACATATTTAAGGCTGATAAACTATCAATAACATTATATTCATAATCTTTGACAACATTATAAGGAAATAATTGCTTTTCATCATCTGAGAATTTCCAATTAATATTAGGCAAGTTAAAATCACCAACAACTACAAAATAACAATTTTCATCTTTATCATTAGCAATTTCTACAATATTTTTAATGTGAGACTCATACAAAAGATTTTGAGATGAAGATGGGATATATGATACGAAAATATATAAATGAATACATTTAAAAGATTGGATAAATAAATCTACACAAACACAAATCTGATCAATTTCGAAAGAATTATAAGGTAGTCTAATTTCTCTACATGTAAAATTTGATTGAACAGCCAACTCATGATTTGTATATTGTCTGTGTACATCGGGAAATATCCGGTCAATGAGAGCATCTTGTAAATCAATAAACGTGCAGAAATCGACCGGTAATTTTATGCATCCAGTTTTATCTGAAGTAACTTTTACGTCTCCTATATCTAACAGTTGTTTTGAGAATGTTTCAGCGGATGGATCTTGAAGCATTTGAACACGCATATTTACTTTCAGTTGTACTCTTTCAACAATACGCCGCAAAGGCGATGATTTTAAGCACTCGTTGATCTCATCAGCGTACGTGGATCGTGGATTAGCGGGAAGTGTTTGTCTGAAATCACCTGAAAGGAGTAATAGAGTGCCGACAAATAGTGTGTCGCTGTTTCTTATATCTTTTTTAATGTTCTGTTCAACGCCTCAAGCGAATGTTGGTTTGCCGTATTGCATTCAACCCAGATGATAATTTTACACTTTTTTACTAATTTCACTACCTATTGCTCACTGGGTCTGGGTTATTTTGAATATTTATCGGCAGTTAAAATACTGAATGAGCTGTTCTGCATCCATCCAATAAAGTTGCCGTAACAGTCAATGCGATACCATTATTTGATCGCAAAAATTAGCGAAATAAGGAATGTTTAGCCAGTTCCACCTGGTGCATCCAAATAATCCACCTTGTCCTGCGGAAACTGCGAGCATGATGTGGTCAAAATGGTTCTTTGTTCTTCATTCATTAGTGGGACATTGCGAGCAACAATCGCTGCTATTTCTACAGTTTTGTATTGTAGTTCATGATTCAATTCAGTGTCTATTAAATCAGATGCATTTCGGTGAATGCATACCGAATTGACTGAGTGGTAAGTTGGCACTGATAATGCAAAGATCCTCAATAGCAATCAATGCTTCATATCATTGTACATAGCGTCACTGAATACTATCGTAAGATCGTTGCTTCGTATATGATGTTGATGCAATTAAATCATAACACTCAGGAATATAAAAAATAGATAAAAACCTATTCTCAGATCTACCGAATCTATGTACGTATATGCAAAATTTCATTGAAATTGGTTAAGCCGTTTCGGAGGAGTATGGCAACTAACACTGTGACAGGAATATTTTATATATTAAATAATTCTTGACGTTTCAATTTAACAGGTTAACATTATACTTGAATTCGGAGTTGGACTTCTATTAAAGATTTTGTTTTGCACTCTTAAGAATTATTGTAACACAGTAAATTTATTTCCTTAATAGAATTAATTAAATTACATTTAAATCATCAAGGGTTTGTGACATTATGCAAAACTTAAATCTTTCAGCCATTAATTTTGTCTTTTCCCAAAAAGATTTTTTTAACAACTCTAAAAACGTACTCAGCCTAATTGCTGAAAGTTCCTATTTCTTAAGTAATTCTCTTGGTCTCAAGTCTCAAAAAATTATTTCAAAATCACTTGCTTGCCTAAGGACTGCAAATTTATATTGCTGCCTGCGTAAGCATTTTGCAAATGACATTTTCCGGTTTCGTTTATTTCATGGCAATGGCGATGCTCCTTATACGGTTTGTCTGAACTCGATCCTTATTTCCTCATCCATGGCCAAAGGTATCCAATTATCAAGGAAAAAAGGACTCGAATGTATTCGCTTTCAATATCTTATTTGTTTTTTACCCTTCTGCAAGTTTTGGGTGAAGCAAAGGGAGAAAAAAAGGATTCGTTTTCTTTTTATTTCAACGTACTCGTGCAGTCGAGCAATAGGAGAATATGTAATTGGATGGGAGAGAGAAAATGTTAAGTGAATGAAACAAATTCCATGGCATTTATCTGACATTACCATAAAGCTCCATTTCCTTTGCCTATTTTTGTGTTAGTTTGTTGAAATTTTTGAGTTGTTTCCACAGAATTCGTTGGAGGGAAGGGGGGGGGAATATAAAGCGAGAGGGTGATGTCATGGCTTTGGGAAAGAAGTTATGCAAAATTGTTATTAAGAATTGTTTTTTCTACAACCACTCCAAACAACCGAGGCAGGAAAGGGGGGCCCCGTTTTTTTGGTCGGTATTTATGGGTCGTTTATGGAGTTCAATTCAATGGAGATCCATAAGGAAATTGGTCATTTATTTGTCAACTTGGTTGTTTTATTTTGGTAGATTTTTATTTTTATTTTTATTTTTATTTCCTTTTGCTGTAAGAGGAAGATTGTTAAGAGGGATTTTTTAAGGATTTATGTTTTTCTTTTTGTTTTTGTTTGCGTTTTACTTCAATTACACACCATGGAACATGTTTACAGATGAGTTGAACGAAGGAGGCACTTAAAAAAAGGGTAATTGAATCCTTTTTTTGGTTTTATGTGCTTTAACTGTCAGATGGAGTGAATAAATGACACATTATTTTAATCCTTAATCCTTCAGGAGATGAATGATTTTATAGCATCAGTTTCAGCATTTGTGTACAATTTCATGAGGGTTTAGAAATGCATATATGTAAGTTCTAACATATACCTAAAGCTTAGGGTGGTAGCTAAAGACATCAGGCTGGATACAACTTACATGCCAAAACAAATTGTTCAATTATTCTTTGCAATGTACTGAAATAAAATTAATTAAGGGCGACATTCTGAAAGTATCGAAATTTAAAGCATTTTGTACATTTTGAGGTCTCGAAACAGAAAATTTTAATGATTAAAGAGTCCAAAAAACTCAGTTTAAGCTATTACGTAGTATAAAGCACAATTTAAAAAGATAAAACAGCAATCGAGCCTAGTAAAAACAAACATCCACTAGAGTAATAAGAGTGTTGAAAAACAAGAGCACACATTCCCAATTTATCAGTTTTTTCACGTAACTTGCCTTAAAAAAAAAGTCATTGCAATGTTCCTTAGACATTAATATCATCTTAAAACTTAATACTTTTCATTCAATGCATCTGAAGTACCTTCAAACTTTAAGATGGGAATTCCTAGATAGATTTCTTGGGAAGCAGAAGGAAACAGAAATTGGTCCTAGAAATTTTTCACAAAATTTTTGTTTTTCGTTGCTGATGGATTCAGAAATACTTTCAATGATGATTATATGAACCACGATTGTTTTCGCCCTCCAAAAAATCAGACGAAAAGTTAACCAATTTATAGTTTATGCAAAATTTTATCGCTTCGTTATGGACCATTATTCCAGAACGTGCCTATTATGAACCACTACTTCAACTTTAGCATCATATCTAGGTATAGATACGTATTCTGGCATGCACATGCACCAAGTCAAGGAAAAACTGAATTATTCTTTTCTTATTTAATTTTTTTTAGTCTTCTGCTAGAAAACGTGCTGACACGTTTCTTTCAGAACAGAAGGAACTCGTATAGAAGATGAACCACCATCGTAGACATTCACAACAACATAAATATATCTACAACATATGCAAGGTTATTTTTTATTGTTATTTTTTAATATTTCAAAATATCCTGGCGTAATTTTGGTATTTGTTGCGGTAGCATCCTTTGTATGGCGACTTGAGAAGTTTATTCAAGATGATTTTAAAAATGAAGATTTTTCATATTTTTATTTTTCTAACCACACAAATCGATTGGAGAACGATGACAAAATTTTCTTAGGAGACGCTGCTTGCATTAGAAGGATAGAAAACTTCCTTTCCTTGGTTTTGAAAGTTTTCAATCAGAAATCAATTGGAAAATGAGATGAGACTAAAACGTTCTTCGAATAGATGATGAAGCTGCTAGACGTGGCCTTGATGCAAATTCTTGTATTTTTTCTTTGTACCAAGGATTGTCATTTTTTAGATAATTATACCATAAGCAGACAAGTTGACAAATGAGCATAATATCTAGTTTATTTTTGAATCAAATATCAATTGCTGAGATTTCCATGCATTTTCACTAAATTAAGAAGCATAAAACCAAATAAGTGCATTTTAAAAAAATGCAATTTTAGAAAGATGCAATTTTTAACAAACGCTCATATTGTGCATTCCATTGATGAAGTGCAGTAATGATTAACTGTATATTTGTTAATATTTCAATCAGGTACTAATTGACTTTAAAAAATGGAAGCAGTTGAATATTGTCGATCATATGACTTTAGAACGTCAAACAAACAAAATACCAGCATTGACTTTGATCCAATTGACTTCTTCAGATGACTTTGAGTTGTAATTTTAAAAATGATAAAGAATTTAATGTAAGTCCTAGTGCTTAGTCATTACTTAATTACAGTCACCAAATGAATTTAGTTTTGAAAACGAACTAGGTGCCAAATTTAACAAACATTGACTAAGTCTATAATGTTAAACATTTTATTAAAGGATTAAGGACTGTCAGAACTTTAAGAATTAAGTGAAAATGTAATTTGTATATTGGTATTTTCCTTTTAGTTAACCTTTTTTGTTTTTGTTGTTGTTAAATAAAAACTAGAAATAATAATGTAACAGTTATCATACAAAATCCACTTTTCTTAAGTTAGATGATGTTTACGAACATTGAAACTACTAAACTGTTGATATCCCTTTTTGCAGAAGCAATGGACACAAACTACGTGACAGGAAATTTAATTTTAGTTTATTTCTCGTTCTCTATCTCTGTTTTTCGACTTTATAACACTATGTTACGGTTACCTTCATACATTTATACTTAGATGTGTATGAATGTATAGTTGTAAGGACGATAACTAGGTGATGGCACAAGCTTGATACTTGTGAATTACTATACCAACCGTATCCTTGTCCTATGCAATGCTGGTTGAGTTTGGTGAATTATTTATCTATTGTAACCTCAGCATAAGGAAAAAGGAAGTACTTTGCACGTGGTCTACAACTACAGTAAAGTCCAGATAGAATAAAAATGAATAAAATTCAATTGACTGATGTATTTGTATGTTTTTACATTTATCCTCAAAATGAAGGCAAATTATATTTAAAAAAAATGTGAAAATAGTTTTTGTATAGGGAAGGGAATTCATATATTAACAGTAACAAATCTGATGTTGCAACATTTTGATTATTGCAATATTGTAACGTCTATCTATGTTTATGGGTACCTTAGAGACAAACAATATTTTTTCATATAATGAAATAGTTTGATTTCAAAATCTATTTTTGTATACGAGATTTTTAGTCGAAAAATAAATTTTTACCAATTTTAGTAGCATTTCTCAAAAGTCTTTAATTCTTATATAAACAAATGCAAATTGGATCAACGAAATTAATTTGAAGTCAATATCTTCTATTGTTCACGAGGTATAGGGAACCGAACATCAATTTTTACCAAATTTGCGTACTATTTATTGTAGATTTTATTTTTTTTATGAAAAACGGACGGTTGGATTTTTATAAAAAATTTACTGAATTTCGAAAACAATATTTTCTGTAAGATAAATATAGTTTGAAGCCAATATTTTTAAATTTTGAAAAGATATTTGAGTCGGTGCGATTTCTCGAATTCAAAATAGATTTTGAAATTAAACTATTTCAAATTTTTAAGATTAATTCAACTGACAACTTTTTTAACAAAACACGAAAACCTACAAACTTTTAGGCAAGACAAATTGACAGATGGGATGGAACTTATCAGTGTGGGTCGCGCAACCCAGCCTCTTTTTATCCTTATATATTTAAGTCGAAAATCCAATGTTGCCAAATGTTAATTATATTTTTCTGGAAGGTTGTTATTTTGATTATTAAAAAAACTGTCCATTCAATTTTTCTTAGAATTTTACCGAATGTTGAAAACGTTATTCTTTGTTATATTTGATTATTTTAATTCTCTTTTTCGAAAAATATTCGAGGTGGTAAATATTTTTTTTCTTCAGTTTTTTTTTCATATATTAACAAATCCGTTAACTAAAAAAAAAAAAAAAGAGGCTGGGATGCGACCCACACTGATAACTTCCCATCCCGTCTATCGATTTGTCTTGCTAAAAAGTTTCACTAAATGTATCAATTCTTACCAAATTTGCGTTCTATTTTTTGTAGATTTTATTTTTTTTATGAAAAAACGGACTGTTGGATTTTTATAAAAAAATTATTGAATATAAAAAACAATATTTTCTGTGAAATAAAATAAGTTTGAAGCCAATATTTTTAATTTTTGAATAGCTATTTGAGCCGAAAATCAATTTTTACCAACTTTTATTAATTTTTTTGTTTAGGTTTTTATTTTTTGTAAAAAACTGTCAATTTGATTTTTCTCAAAATTTTTCCTAATGTTGAAAACAATATTTCTTATAAGTTAAAATTAGTTAGAAGCCATAATCTCAAATTTTTGAAAAGATATTTAAGTCGAAAATCAATTTTTACCAACTTTAGTTAAATTTTTTTTTCGGTTTTTAATTTTTTGTAAGAAAACTGTCAATTCTATTTTTTTCAAAATTTTACTGAATGTTGAAAACAATATTTTTTGAAAGATAAAAGTAGTTTAAAGCCAATATCTCAAAGTCTTGAAAAGATATTTGAGTCAAAACTCAATTTTTACCAACTTTTTTTTAAATTTTTTTTTAGGTTATTATTTTTTGTAAAAAAACTGTCAATTCGATTTTTCTCAAAATTTTATCAGATGTCAAAAACATTATTCTTCGTTGCACAAAATTGTTCTAGAGATGAAATCATATTTTAGTCGTAAAATTTTCGAAGTGACAAATTTTTTTTTTCAGTTTTTTTGATTTATAAAAAAACCGTTAATTGAATTTTTTTCCAAAAAATATAATTGTTTTGTATCACGTTACAATATATAACATAAAATTTAATTCAAGTCTCTAGCGTCATTGGTTCATGAGATATTTAGGGTTAACCAAAATTTTCACCTTTTTTTTAAACTGCTATGGTAAAAAAAGAACCCACGCAATTTTCTTGAGAGCCCTTTCTGCATCTTTCTGCCTTATTATTCAAAATTTATTTGAAGTCGATATCTCTACTGGTTCTTGAGCTATGGACGACGAAAAAAACGTCGCGAACGTACGGACGTACGGACATACGGACGTACGGACGTACGTACACACGCACGCACAGACATCTTTCTAAAAATCTTTTATTTCCACTCTAGGGACCTTGAAACGTCGAGAAATGTCAAAATTTTCAATTTGACAAATCGGACCCATTACAATAACTTCCTATGGGAAGTTAATTAGGTTGCGCAACAGTCCGTAGAGAACCACGGCCTAGTGACTTACAACTCTCAACCATTCCTGTGTGCGAGTAATGTTATCAGGGATGTAGGGGACCTACAATTTATAAGCCGAATCCGAACGGCTAATTTGAGAATGCACTTTTTCATGACAAGAATTACTCTTGGAGAATTTGTCAATTCCTCGCAAGAGGCAGTACCCGTGAAAACTCTTTTTTTTAATTAAGGTGGCACAGGCGGGGATTGAACCCAAGACCTCTCGCATGACAGTCCAACGCACTAACCATCATGCCACGGGCACTACAAAATCCGTTAACTGATTTTTTTTAAATTATACTAATTTGGTATCACGTCCTATTATACAATAAAGAATTCAAAAAAATTCGCTTGCGTTATTGGTTTATTGGGATATATGCGATTTGGCGGACCCAAAAAGGTCATGTTTTTGACGTGACAACGTCTTAAATTAGGTTGCGGCTGGGAGTCACTTATGAAAAAGTGTAACGCCCGGTAACGTTACGATGAGTCACCGAACGAGAGAGAGGCCCGCCGAATGCCTTGCGTCTCTCTCCCACTCAACTATGATCGGTCTGCCGCGCGCGCAGCACTAGAGAATTAGGTGCATTGAATCGGCGCATGCTTGTGTCTCTGTCTTTGTCTTTCTCGAACGTTATTGGCGTTGGAAAAACAAGAAAGCGTCATTATACAAGTTCACACGTGTGGTTAAAGTATCGTCAGCTGTGTCTGTAGTGAAAATGTGAAGTGCTTAGATTCGTCATTTACAACAACTACAACAATAAAGGTAAATAATTGTACACTGATATTTCATTATCGTAAACTATGATTGATTGATTAATTGTTAGATTGACACAAAAGTTGAGAAACTGAGTTTATAGGTTATGTCATACTATTGATAAATGTTGATAGTGTTAAGTAAATTATTAGTTTAAAAAATTTGTGCAATTCTTATTTTCATTCAATTCCTTGTTCCTATTGTGCAATTTAATTATATTCATATCAATAAATATTCTACCGAGAAAAAGACGTTGTCACGTAAAATCTTCGCCCGTAAAACCGACTTTACAGGCAACCATTTTTTTTTTTTAAAGTCATTTTTGCATCTTTTGATGTTATTTTCTGTAAAATTCGATGTCTTTGCTGGTTCTTGAGATACTATTGTCAAATCTGGCAATGTCGATAATGGTAAGCACTGAAAATATCCGGCGCAGCCATCTTGCTTTTGCACAGACAAATAGAATGTGCAATAACCTCACTTGAGAAGAAACGTTCAACGAGACGGAGCAAGTTCCCGCAATTATATACATACTCAAGTATTCCTATTGTAATTATTAATTAAAAAAAAAAAATAAAGAAGATTGTAAGAAAAAACTAAATGTAAGTTCAAAACAAAATAAGTATATTAAGAAAACAAACTATACAATGTTATATATCTACAGGAAATAAAAGTCACTTGAATTGAAGTAAAAATCTATTTGGTCTAAGTGGCTTAGTTTTCAATTATTGGAAAACAATCTTTAGCGAACAGATACAGACGACGTAAAATAGTATTTCAAACGTACGAACGTAAGTACACACCCATTTTCAAAAATAAAATAATGGTATATAGTAAAATACTTAAAATGTATTCTCTCTATTCATATTTTTTTGACTATTCCCCTTTTCATTTTTTCCAATGTTTGTAAAATTTTAGCAGGAAAAAAAATATTATGGTATTAAAATGTTACTCTTAACACGCCCCTGAAATGACTTCAGTTTGATAACAACGTGTAAAGTTTTAATCTATTCCTAATGAAAGCATAAAATTGAAAGAGTAACATAGATAAATTAAATACATTATTCTGATCTCAATAAACATAGAAACTCCTCTAAATCAATCTTTTAAAATTTTAAAGTTTTTGCAAATAAATTAAGATTCATCTTCTTAAATTAATATAATGTAAATTTTTCTACGAAAACATATAAAACTTAAACTCTAAGAAGTTTTGAATAAGTATAATGTCGACTCCGCTTATTTAAAACACAAACAGCGTTTAGGTAAAGCTCTTTCAGATTAAAATAATCATTTGGGAGAAAGAAAATGTTTGCAGTTCAAAGTTTTTTTCAATTGATTTTTGTTGAAAAAAATCATTGTATGTTTCAAAACCTCACATAAATTAATTGGATAGGGAATATTAAAAAAAACGAAACAGAAAGCAATTGGACACGCCAAAAAATCATTGGGCTCTGTCTCAATAAATGCACTAACAGCCCGAAACTGTCGATCATGTCTTGTGAAGATGGCTAAGCAGTACGAAATGTACCTTATTTGGGTGACGGCTCATAGAGACATTCCAAATTGCAATGCTGACGAACTTGCAAAATACATATGGAACACAATATTATTTAGCTAGGGCCGTCACCAGTAACTGCAATACATCGATTTTTATCATAAGGTTTGTCACAGCTTCCGACTCATGTGTCCTTATTTTTCTATTAACCATCACAACCCGAAATTTGCTGTTGATTCTTCTTACACTATACGCGTAAAAATACATGCATTACAACAACAACACAAGATGCTGCTTTGTGTTTGGATCTTAATTTGAGATCCAAAATTTAATTCTTTTTTTCACAACAAGGAGCGCTTTATCATCGTTATTTCACATGTAAATGTTGGTATCATTGCAAACAAATTAAATAAAACCTGTATTGCCATATAAACATTTCCATTTGACTGAAATAAAATATTTTTTAAATAGAAAGCGAGAAGCTTTATATTTATTTATTTGGTATATAATTTATGAAATAATTAGATATTTTAACAAAACTAGATATTAATTGGTGTAATTAAAATAATTAAGTCCAAAAAAATGTAATGACATAATTTATGGGTATTATTTTCCCCAAAAAAAAGGAACAAAAAAAATCATTGAGCAAAATGTTCTTTGGCTTTAAAAATGTTCTTTGGCTTTAAATGTCAAAAAATATAAATAAAATCGAGAAAGCTGCAGCACAAATGGGAGAAAAGATGTTCAAATAAATTGTAAGTAATCTCTAAATTAAATTATTTAAGTGTCACATTTATTACAATGTCAAAAAGAATCTGGACTACATGTGAGACCAAAGCGTTCCTATAGATGCTTTGAGTTTGAGAGTGCAATGGTGATTTGCAGAAACATTTTCAAAAGTTGTGGAGCTTCCATTTTTGGTATGTGTTTGTGTTTGTTTGCTTCAAAATGTCACTTTTGAAAGAACAAATTTGACACTGCTACCAAACTTTCAATAATAAAAAATATTATGTTCAAATGCTGTTTTATTATCATGATCTGATCCGGATCAGATCATGGTGATAATAAAACGCGGCTAATATACAATCTACTCCACACTGAACCAAATCGGTGGGAAATATAAATGAAAAAGGTCATCAGTATGATGTAGAAAGCATTTCATGTATGAGATGAACCATAGTTCGTCAATATTATGAACTAAATTTAATGAAAGAATTCATAGATATGATGAATACGTTCGTCAATATTATGATCTAAAAGTGAAAAAGTTTTTCATAAATATGATAAATCTATTCAGCACTATGATGAACTAATTGTTCAAAAATTATTCATACATGTGATGAATGTGTTCATCAATATGATGATCAAATCCTTCATAAATATCAAAACTGTATTCATCAATATGCATTCGTCAATGTGTTGAATTTTATGTGATAAAATGATGTACAAGTTTATTACCCTACAATTTCATAAAAGTAAACAATGCAGCTGTCAATACGATGAACGGAATGTGAATCCTAAAAATGATGATTGATTTCATCATTATGACGAATTTCATTAATGTAAAGAAATTGTTCATCAATATGATGATAGCATATGTCATTATGATGAAAAATGAAAAGTTTTGATGACCTGACAAAATTTCTTCTGCAGAAATGTGTATGGAATTGGTGGTTACAAAATTGATGAAACGTGATTCTTCATATTGAAGAACGGTTCATCAAGTACATTTTTTTCATCGAATTTCTTCATATCAATAAGATGATGATTTTCAATTGATAAACGCCCGGTAGGATGGTCACCTTCCTCGCGTGATATAGGGTTTTTCAATAAGGGCGGGTAGATGTTGTGTGTAGATATCGTGGCGTTTGCTGTGTGGCACGTAGCGCCGTCCTCCTGAAACCACATGTCTTCTAGGTCCATATTGTTCAATTTGGGCCATAAGAAATTAGTTATCATCGTTATGTAGCGCTCGGTGTTGACAGTGACCGCCTCACTGACGTCGTTTTCAAAACAGTACGGACTAATTACGCCACCGGGCCAAAATCCCCACCAAACGGTAACTTTGAAGACGCATCATCACCTGGTGAACTTCGCGTGGGTTGGTGTCGTCCCATATGCGGCAATTTTGCTTCTTAACACAGCCATTCATCCAAAAATGCGCCTCGTCACTAAAGATCATTTTTCGGCCAAAATTGGGGTCCCCCGATTCGAAGCCCAGTCAGCGAACAAACGGCCGCAACGTTGTCTATGGTCATAAACTTTGAGCTCATGGGTCAGTTGGATCCTGTACGAGTGTGGGACCCAAGTCCAGGTGCAAAATTTGCTAAGTTGAAGTCTGCGAAAGGCCGAGTTCTTGTGCACGGTTAGGAAACGAATGCCTCGGTTTCTGCTGTACACTTTCACGGACCGCGCCGATGTTATCGGCCGATCTTGCGTTCCTTGGACGTACGGGTGTTGGCTGATTGTTTACTGAACCGGGCGTCTCAAATTTGGCCACCAAACGTTGAAGAGTCGACGGTGAAGGGCCACCACGTGTACCGTAAAATGGGCGCAATGCGTGCAACGTTTTCGTTAACGAAAACTCATTTTCAATCGTGGAACTTGCAATGATGTTTTGACATAAACAACTGAATAATAAGTAAAAGATTTGACAGATGTCACCAAAACAAAACGCGCCAAAATCTACCCGCGCCAATTTAAAAACCCTATAGAAGAGGATTCAGTTCAGAATTTCTTTCGAAGTATTCTAACACATCACGTTTTTAAGATACAAATAACTTTTGAAAATTCAAATAAAACTGCTTTAAGTTAAGGTTTTTTGAGGCTATATAATATCATGAAATGTTCGAAAAAGTTTTTGATGATTTTCTTAATAATCTGTATAATCCCTATTTTCAATATTTAGCTTTTAATATTTTCAGTAATTTATAAAATTTTTGAAAAATCTTCACTGAATCCTTAATTTGTCGTTACATAAACATTCGAGACAAATAATGAACCATTAATGCTAAAAAGTAAAAGAAATGTTTTGTCCTTATAACAAATCCGACTTTTAAATAGGGCTATCACCTCAAGTTTTTGAAATATATTGAAAGGTTAAAAATTAATAAGATGAGACAGCTTAATCCGTAACCTTCTCTATGAAATACTTTCAAAAAAGTATACTTGACCACTTCCCCTAAAATTATGTCTTAATCTCTATCTAACTAACTCGAGCTTTAATCGTGGTGGTGCAAGTCTCTTAAATTAATTATGCTAAGAAGATTAAAAATACTAGTACTTTGTTTTCATTTTATTTATGTTTATTTTTTAACTATAAGAGATAAAATAGCCTCCGAAACGCGCATCCTTTGCGAAAAAAAAACCTTCGTTTGGTGTTCTATATAACTTCAAAATAACTTAAGGAAGGAAATTCCTTTTCTAGTCCAGCTAGCTATCAGCTATGCGAACCTACTTACCTACTTGCACATGAAACACTGTCATATTTCTGTATCGTGTCGGTTTGGTCCTTCGAGGGGAAAATATGTTGTTGTACTTTTGTTTTTGTCTGACTATATGTATTTCAGGTTCATGTATTACAGCTTCGCTATAGCGATCTAAAGCTGCGTCTGCTGTATAATATACATTCCTATACCCATATACGGTTTTATATATGGCGTTAGCAAGTGAGGCGGAAGTTTAAATATTTAAAAGGATTCCATGAAAGTTATGTTATGGAGGATGGAGGATGGAGCTGGAGCTGATATCGGGGTTTGGATAGGGTCGTTCTCTCTCATGGGATAGTTTTTGCTAGGGTATACATATATATCTCTCCTCGTCCTCGCAGTCCTCGAGTCTTATTTCAGAAAAATTTCATAACCATCATACTAGAATATAGTGCCTGAAGGTTAATGAATTTAAATGAAACACAAAAGGAAATGTTTCTGGATGTAGGATGACAGCTATTATCATCAACAGAGGAAGAGAACCGGGTTTTAGTTGTACCTTATATACATACATACGAGTACGAGTATGTAGTTCTATGTATATGGTTATAAATGATTGTAACTTTGACTTAACATAGTTAATTTTGTGCACAACGTGTGACAGAAACATCTACTTTATGATGATATTTTGCAATTGCTTTAGGTGGTTCTACATAATAATTTATATGTTGAGTGGGGAAGTGAGAGTTTTCGAGTAGTTGAGGTCCTTTATTTTTTGGAATGTTCATTGAGAGGATTGTATAAGAAGATACATACATCAAACAGAGACACAACATTTCGAGCATAAAGAAGCCCATGGAGACACATAGTCGGGATCCAAAGAGTTATGGGCCTTAAGACGAAAGACTTGAAGATAATAATGGAAGTGTCTTAAGTAAATTCCTTTTAAATATTGTAGCCATTTTGATTGGTAGTCAAAGTCCTTTGCAAAAGTAAGATTTGTATGTGTTGAAATGTAAAAAAAAACATCAGAACCGCATTCTTTAAAAAAAACTCTGTTTGGTTTTGAAATATATTCTTCTATCAACTGATATTCTCAGTATTGTTTAGTTTAGTTTATTTCATCAAACAGAGTACAACTCTTACAGACTACTTTAAAAAGTTAATATAATAATTCATTTAAATATAAGTATATGTACAAAAATAATAATAAA
Organism: Eupeodes latifasciatus; assembly: GCA_920104205.1. Taxonomy (NCBI): domain Eukaryota; kingdom Metazoa; phylum Arthropoda; class Insecta; order Diptera; family Syrphidae; genus Eupeodes; species Eupeodes latifasciatus. The sequence continues at coordinate 397,764,325 of OV049924.1, forward strand.
TATTAATGGTAGCAATAGATAAATTTTAATTACAAAACAGATTGCGATAACAAAGCAAACATAACATTTTTTTAAAAACATCTCTTGAAATATTGGAAAAAATATCTATAACCTCAACAACAGAATTCGTTTCTCTTATAAAGGGTGTCCCAAAATTAACGCAAGATTTGAATTAAAAAGAAAACGCCGTTTTTAGTCTTTTGATAGTTATATTTTTATTGACTCGTAAAGTACATAGGATAGAGTTATGTATGGAATAACACATCGGACAAATGGCCTCCACGGCTTTGCATGCACATGCGCACTCTTTTGTTGAAATTTTCCATGACCATTCTGCATAAATGTGGCTGAATTTCGTTGATGCAGCGTTGAATCTCCTCCTTTAATGCACGGGTGGTTGTGGGCTTGTTGACATAGACTTGTGATTTCAAAAAACCCCATAAAAAGAAGTCTAATGGTGTTAAATCACACGATCTAGGAGGCCAATTTTGATCACCGAAACGAGAGAGTACACGACCTGGAAATGTCTCATGCAGTAATTGAATTGTTTCACGGGCTGTATGACATGTGGCACCGTCTTGTTGAAACCACATATTGGACACATCAATGTCATCCAATTTTGGCAGAAAGAACTGTGTAATCATGTCGCGATATCGAGCACCAGTAACAGTCACTGCTTGACAGCATCATTTTCAAAAAAATATGGCCCAATTATGCTTCCAGCCCAAAATCAACACCATACAGTCACGCGTTGTGGATGCATTTGTTTTTCGACAATCACATGTGGGTTCTCCGAACCCCAAATGCGGCAATTTTGGCGATTGACAAAGCCATCAAGATGAAAATGTGCTTCATCGCTTAGGATGATTTTGCTCGAAAAATCAGGGTCCATTTGTTGATGTTCAATAATCCATTCAACGAACTCTCTTCTCTGTCCATGGCCATTAGGCTTCCATTGTTGTGTTAATTGAATTTTGTAAGCACTCTCACGCACTGCTTCGACATTCACATTTGAACGGCTTGTTTTTGGACGACCAGTGTGTTTGGCGTCTCCAACGGATCCAGTCTCCATGAATTTTTCAATTAATCTCTTCACAGTTGACGAAGTTAAAACACTATTCCGACCATATTTTGTATGAAATTTTCGAACTGCAGCCGCCAAGCTTTCACTATTTTTGAAATATTCTTTAATAATGAAGACACGTTGTTCTATCGTGTAACGCTCCATTTTTAATAACCCTATACTGTTAGCTGTCAAATTGCTTTTTTTCAGGGTTGCCAACACTTCACTGCACAAATGGCGGCAAATTCAAATCTTGCGTTAATTTTGGGACACCCTTTACAACGTGCAAACGGTTCATTTCTACTATAATTTCTTCTATGAAAAGTCTCTCGCAAATGAAAATTAGAGCGGAGAGTCCTTGATGGAAAGTAAAAAAGTATTCGTTGTAACAAAAAAGAACATTTGATACGATTGCTTATTTAATCTCTTACAAACATTATTGAAAAATATTTTCTCCTTACTTCAAGCGTTTGAATGTCAAAAAGCAAGCATCTAGATGGATAAGATGGTACTTCTATATTCCAATTTAATTTATAGATAGCATACCTAGTAAAACTTTTTTGTATTTTTTCTATTCTAGAAGAATGAGTAATATAGTAGGGGTTCCAAACTATGCTGCAATATTCCAGTACCGATCTAACTAGTTCAATATATAATGATTTGAGGGTGTAGGGATCGGAAAAATCCCTAGAGTTTCTTCTGATAAACCCTAGCATCCCATTAGCTTTACTAACTATGTAATCAATATGCTTATTAAACGAAAGCTTTTCATCCAATATAACTCCCAAATCCTTTTTTGCCGTAACCCTATTTAAACACGTATTGTTGATAGTATAATCAAATATGATAGGTGTTTTTTTTCTATGGCATGTAAGGATCTGACATTTGGCAACATTCAGAAACAACTTGTTAGATTCACACCATTCAGCCAGTTTTTTGATATCCTCTTGTAGATACAGACAGTCTGTAGAAGATTTTATGAGCCGGAAAATCTTGACATCATCGGCATACATAAGATACTTCGAGTATTTAAAATTTACCGGAATGTCATTTATAAAAAGGATAAATAACAAAGGGCCAATATGACTTCCTTGAGGAACACCTGAAGTTACATCAATACTTTTGGATTTAAACTTTCCCAATTTTACAAATTGAACCCGATTATTTAAATATGAAGAAATCCATTTTATGAAATCAGAATGGAAACCTAGTTTTGAAAGCTTAAAAATTAGTATACTATGGTTAACTCTATCAAAAGCTTTTGCAAAATCTGTAAAGATAATATCAGTCTGTAAACTATTTTCGAACCCGAAAAGTACAGATTCGCATAGCAATGAAAGGTTTGTAGCAGTAGACCTACCAGAAACAAAACCATGTTGGTATTCGGATATTAAATCCTTAACAAAAAAATATAATTTTTTACAGACAAGCATTTCGAAAATTTTTGGGATCACTGATAATTTGCAGATAGGCCTATAATTGGTCACATTTTGCTTCGAGCCAGACTTAAATATTGGAGTTACAAGTTTGTCACCTTAATGCGCAAAGTTTGAGATCTGGGGCAAAATTGGATGAATTCAGATACCTGTTTGAAGGTTCTAAAGTTGATGTCATTTGCGTTTCTGAGTCTTGGTTCGTTAGTGATAATATGGATGCACTATATAATGTTAAAGGCTATACCCTATTTAGATCTGATAGAGTTGACCGTGTTGGTGGAGGTGTGGCTATTTTTGTTCGAGAAAGTTTAGATTGCAAACTTGTTCGTAAATCTTTACCTGGTAGTGAAATGCAATATGTGTTTGTAAGAATAATTTGTAAATTAAATAAGATATTGTTGGGATCTGTTTATCGACCAAATTCAAACATTGACACTTCACCTCTTATAACGATTTTAGACGAGTTATCATATGTATCACCTTTTTTAATTGTATGTGGAGACTTTAACTCAAATATTCTTAAAGATTTTTCTTTAATTAATAGTATGAGTGCACTTAATTTAACACCAGTAAATACTTCAGTTCCAACTCATTTTACCAAGGATAGCAGTACACTCCTGGATGTATTTTTTGTTAGCCACCCATACAAAGTCCTTCACTTCAATCAACTCTCTGTGCCTTGCTTTTCCCGTCATGATATGATTCAATTAACATACCAATGTGAACCTATTAGAACTGAGAATTTGTTTATTTTCCGTGATTTTAAAAATATCAATCTAGAACATTTACGAAACGATCTCCTTGCAGTAGACTGGTTCAGGATTTATTTTATGCACCACGTTGATGATCAAGTAGGTTTCATGCAAAATAACATTAAAAAACTTTTCGATACTCATGTTCCGCTCATAACAAAATCTTTCAGGTCGGTTTACTCATGTCCATGGTTTACTAATGAAATTAAAAATTTATTGCACCAACGTGATCAAGCCTATAAGCGATGGAAAAGATTTAGGTTAGATGTACTTTACAACAATTACCGTGTACTGAGAAATAGAGTAACCTGCAAAACAAACGAGGCAAAAAGACGTTATTATGCCCCAAGACTGGATCCTTCGCAAGCTAAACATAAATTATGGAAAAATCTAAAAGATATTGGAGTGGGCAAACAAGTAAACCGACAAAGCATCAATGTTGATTGTAATGAGTTAAATAAAATTTTTGCTTCTGCTTCTTCCTCAAATGCTGATGAAGCACCATACAACCGTGACCACTCTAACAGTGATAATTCTTTGACCATTCTTCGAGATCAATCAGCCGAGTATCTTTCTGGCAACTCTTTCTCCATGCCTTACTTTAGCTTCACAGCTGTTGATGATGCAGATGTTTTAGAAAGTGTTTTGTCAATAAAATCTAACTCCACTAGTTTTGATGAGATAAGCCCAATTTTTGTTAAAATAATTTTACCTCATATCTTAAAGTACATAACACACTTATTTAATACCATTTTTATGACAGGTGTTTTTCCTTCTGCTTGGAAGCGGGCAAAAATAATACCAGTTCCCAAAAATCAAACCGATTTCAGACCCATTGCCATCTTATCGTTTCTCTCCAAAGTTCTTGAAAAAGTGATGAGTTTCCAAATACGTAGATTTCTTCAAGATAATAAATTACTCTGTGATAATCAGTCAGGTTTTCGTCCGAAACATAGTTGTACCACAGCTTTAATAAATGTAACAGAAGACATTAGGCAAGCGGTAGACAATGACAAAATAGCTTTCCTTATCTTGCTTGATTTCTCTAAAGCGTTTGATAAGGTAAACCACAATGTTCTGTGTAGTAAGCTTCGAAATCAATTTAATTTTTCCTTGTCATCTACAAAGCTTGTAGCCTCGTATTTAGAGGGAAGATGTCAGGCAGTTGCTATTGATAACTCCGTATCAGACTTCCTTCCACTGAGTTTAGGTGTTCCACAGGGCTCAATACTTGGTCCGCTATTCTTCTCGATGTACATAAATGACCTACCCAAATCTTTATTAAGTTCCTCAGTTGATATGTACGCCGACGACGTTCAGCTTCGGAAGAGCTTTCCTTTGGGCCTTGTGGAAAATGCGGCACACGAAGTCAATGAAGATCTGTTCAGGATTTCATGCTGGTCCCAAGCGAATGGTCTCAGCTTAAATCCATCCAAGTCAAAATGTTTGGTTATTTCCAGAAAAGCGGTTGACACTTCATGTTTTCCAAAAGTGTATCTTAATAATAGTAGTATCGAATTCGTTGACTCCGCAAAAAATCTTGGTATAACATTTAACAAAACCCTTAACTGGAATAACCATATCAGATTGACACTGGGTAGGGTATATGGAGGCCTTCGCATGCTTTGGACAACACAAAAAATCACTCCGTTAAAAACCAGAATAATCCTAGCAAAAACGCTACTTATTCCAATTTTGCTGTTTGGGTGTGAAATTTTTAGCAACTGTGACTATGAGCACAAGCGAAAACTCAACGTGGCATACAACAGTATCGCGCGGTATATTTTTGGACTCAAAAAATATGAACACGTGTCCTCTTTTGCCAGATCTATTTATGGTATCAGTCTTGAAGATCTTTTTAAGTTGAAAACGCTGACCCTACTTCATAATATTCTTCAAATGCGTCAACCTACCAACCTCTATAGCAGGGTCTGTTTTACGCGTTCATCTAGAACTCCGGATCTCGTGCCTATTCGCCATACGTTTTTGGTTTCTGAACGACAATTCTTTATCTTTGCTATTCGGCTTTGGAATTCCCTACCACAACCCTTAAAATTCATAAGTTGCAGAACACTGTTCAGAGTTAAACTGAAGCAATTCCTGGGAGAGTCTCGACGATGATGATGATTATTAATTTTATTTGTATTAGTATTATGTGTACCCATTATTCTTCAATTTAACATTTATCATACATTATATAATTTTAATTTTGGAGTAATTATAAATTAAATTGTGAGTACATAATTAAGTTTATTTTCTTTCTGAACTTGTAAAAATCTGTATGTAACACTTACATTAAATAATATACATATCATAGAATTTTCTTTGAAGCTTGCACTATATAAATGAGATATTGTATCTTACTGTGTAAGTTATTAAATAAATAAATTGAATTGAATTGAAATTGAATTGAATTGAATTGAGTTATATAAGAGATCTTCCAACAGTCCAAAAACTGGCCACTTTTTAAAGACTGGTTGAAAATCAAGCTGAGCGGTAATGCCAAAGAAATAGCGCAGTTTTTTAGTGCAACAGGGGCTATGTTATCTGGCCCAGCACTTTTATTTACATCAAGACTAGCTAGAGCTTCAAAAACATCAGAAACAGTTAAGTCTATACTTCCAATATCAATAGCATAAGATGGCGAAAAATCAGGGGGTTCACAAGGAGCAGAAGGCAAATAAACAGATTTAAAATAATCGGCAAATAAATCGCATATAACGTTCATATCACTAGATACACAATTGGAGTACTTCATACAGTTTGGAATCCCTAAAGACTTTCTTTTAATATTTATAAATTTCCAGAAGTGTTTCGAATCTTTTCTTATTTTTTACTCAGCAGAGAGAATAAAATTATTAAAAAGAAAGCTATTGAGACAGTCATATTCAAGGTTGCACTGAATGTATTTCTGCTTAAGAGCCAGATTATCTTTTGTTGTTTTATAAGCTTTATATGCTTTATTTTTTTTTGTTATATATTTTTTTTATTTTTTTTATTTTATTATTAATTAACATATAATAAATTACATATTAACTTAATTTTTTATAAAGCCATAGCCACCAGGCTTTCAGCTAGTTTAAAAAATAAAAATTAAATAAACTTATCTAGTTGAAGAGAAGTTAGTAGGTTATATATATGTTTAATGTTTAACTCTGTGGGAGATGATAGCATATCACATAAGTTAGTGTTATTGAAAAGGGTAGTTGAGGTTTGTTTAATTTTTGGGCAATCATAAATAAAATGTTGAATTGTTAAAGGTGAGTTGTTATGGCAAAATTTGCAGTTCGGTTGGGTTTCTTTACTAATGAGATAGCTGTTTGTAGCAAGAGTGTGTCCAAGTCTTAGTCGAAGAAAGCATTTCACCATTCGGCTTGAAACAGTTGTTGGATATATGATGCGTGCACCTCTTGGATTAATGTTTGAATAATGATGGGTATATCCACTCCATTCAATTTCAACTTTATTTCGATGAATATTTTTTATCTTTCTTTTGATGTCTTCTTTGTTGTTGACTGAGAAAGTAAGTAGAGGTTCGCTTGACGCGATTCGTGCTGCTTTGTCTGCAAATTCATTACCTGGGATTTTTGCGTGCCCAGGAACCCAAACTAGTTTGAGGGTTCTTCTGTTGGCTATTAGCTTGTCCCGTATAATTTTTATTGTTGGGTTTTTATTGTCTATGTTTTGAATGGCGTTGATTGTGGTAAGGCTATCCGTGCAAATGAGAGTTTTTTCACCTTGATGTTGATTTGCAGCTTGTAAGATTGCTACAGCTTCGGCTGTGTATACCGATGCACTTTCAGGTATGAACCCTTTGGCTTGAATGTCTCCCTTATCATTAACGACGGCAAATGATGTTCCTTTTTCGCTTTTTGATCCATCTGTGTAGATAAAGTTCCATTGAGAGTAGTCTTCTTGGATTTTCTTGAATGAAGTGAGTTAGGTAATTATTGATTCCTGTGGCAACAACCATGGAGGAAATTTTATTGATCGTAATCCTTGCCCATTTATTTAAAGTGATATATTCATTTTTTGAGAAGCGGTGACAGCATTTAATAATGTTGAAGGTCTTTTGCTCGTTTTTTTACAGGATACAATTTTGTTGACATCTGATACTATGGGGGCGAATTTTGTGATGTTGCAATCTTAGCTATTAAGAGTGACGTCAAATATTCAAACCGATTGGTGATAGTTGGCAGGCCGCTTTCTGTGAGGTTATTCTTGATGGGTGTTGTTCTGAACGCCTTAAGACTGATTCTGGCGGCAGCGTGATATGGTGATAAGACTGCTTGCTTGACTTAGAACATTTGCCATATACAACCAATCCGTAATCGATTTTGAATAAGATAATAGATCTAGTTACATTTATAAGTGAGTTTATATGACAAAAGCAATTTTTAGATGATAGTACTTTTATAATATTTAACCTGGTGACTAGGTTTTTCTTAAGTTCTAGACAATGCGTTTTAAAACTATAATTCGAGTCAAAATACAGACCTTAAGATAGTTATTATTCTTTATGTTAGTATTGTTAAAATTAAGAGCTATATTTTTTATAAAACTGTTTTTTTTTTACAATTATGTAATATTGTACTTTTCTCTGAAGAGATCTTAGCACCTGAAGTATTACACCAAGTGTTTATTTTTTCGAGAACATTAAAGAATATTGTTTTTACTATTTCTAGGTCCTTACATTTAGTGAAAAGTACAAGATCATCAGCATATAGCGAGTATTTTACAGAATTCATGTTTTTTAAGATATCAGAGATGTCGTTAAACGCTACATTAAACAATATAACCGATAACGGAGATCCTTGGGGAATTCCGTTTTTCAGTTGTTTGACATTTGAAAAAACTCCATTTGCTCTTATTCGGAATTGCCCGTTGCTTAGAAATGATTTTATAGTTTTAAACATGTTGGGACCGATTTTCCATTTTGCCAGCTTATTTAAAATGATGTAGATACCTATCCGGTCGAAAGCTTTTTCAAAATCTATTGAAAGAATCGAGATATGGTTTTTGCTTGATAAAGCTGTTGTAACATATTCGTCGATATGCAGCAATGCGTTTAAAAGCCACTTGGTTAACATCAAGACAATTTTTCTTTTCTGAACCAAGAAAGTCTTTTTGCAATTATTTTTTCAAGAATTTTTCCCGTGCAAGGCAGAAGGGATTTTGGACGGTATCCTTGTGTGGAGGTGGGGTCTTTTTTCGGTTTAGGAATTGAAACAACTGTAGCTGTCTTCCAGATTTGAGGTATGGTTCCTTTAGTGAAAACTTCATTAAAACATTTTAAAAGCCTTTCTTTAAAAGAAAGTGAAGTATTTTTAAGCATCTGGTAGTTGATTCTGTCGAATGCAGGTGTGTTTCCTTTTGTTGAGCCTAAACTAGAGTTCAGTTCATTCATATTGATGGGAAGGTCAATGCTTTCAGTAATGGAATCTGGAATTTGTCGTGAGTAGTTTGTCTCAGTAGCAGTATTTGTTTTGTTGATTAAAAAATTGGCATGGAATTCAGAGTCGTTTGAATAATCTGACCAAGTTTTGGCAAAATGTTCTACGATTTGATATTGTTTTAATTATGTGGGGTGACTGTTTATGAGAGAAGAGTAAGAGCGAATTCCACTCTTAGAGTAATTTGATTCATTTGTCGGTATTGAGTTGTTATTGGTGTTGATCGAATTTTTGTTGTTGAGTGAATGGTTCTTAGGTGAGTTGGGGGGAATAGTGATTGTTGTTTTTGTATTTTGGAGATTGATTATTGTTTTTTCTGTGTTTGGGGGGATGTGAGACGATTGGGAAACAGATGAGGAAGTATTCGGATTTCGAGCTGTGTTTGTTTTTCTTTAAGTTTTGTTGAGTACAGATTGGAATTAGGGACTATTTGAAGTGGATTTCTTTCTTTGTAAGTTCGTCTAGCTTCAGCTAGAGAGGATTTGGTTTTTGTTTTTATTGTTAGGATATCTTTATTTTGTATATATCTGGGGCAGGTTGTTGATGAGGCTGGATGAGGACCTTGACAGTTTGCGCACATGGTACGGGTACATTCAAGGTTTTCATGTGGAGGTAGATTGCAGTTCACACAAGTAGGTGATTTTTTACACCATTTAATGGTGTGACCAAGAAGCTGGCATTTACGGCATCTTATCGGATTTGGAATAATGTATATTCAGTAACTTTTGTTTTATACCATCCAACTTCGATAAAGTCGGGGAGTTGGAGGAGGTCAAAAGAGAAAAGCATGAGACCAGTTGGTCTTCTTTTGCCATCATATACTTTTGTAAACTTATAAACATCGGTTACCTTTTGACATTTCATCTCAGAGACAATATCTACCTCTGGTATATTTATAAGGAAGGGAGCATAATGCTACACCTTTTGTGAGATTAAGGTTAGGGTGAAGTTTAATTGTCACTGGACATAATTTGTTCAAAGCATTTGAATTTATGAATTTGTCTGCGATTTGTTGATTTTTAGTAAATATGAGAATTGAGCCATCTTGAGAATTTAGAGATTTTTTCATACTCTGTGCTTATAGAGTCGATCGTTTTTTTTAGAATAAAGACGCTAATGGATGTCAAAGGCTTTTCTGAATTATTCGAAGAAATAAGCACAAAACGTGGATTTTTTGAGTTTGTTTTCTTTGGGAGTTCGGGGTATTTGGAGAATATTATGGAGGAAGATTTATGTCTCTTATTTGGTCTTTCAGGGGATCTGGAGGATCTGATAAAGAAAAATCTTCAAGACCCTTGAACCTATTGCTAGGTTGAGGTTGTGGCTTTTGAGCCATTTAAATCAAATTGATTTTCACTCACAATCACTCCGGAAAAGTAGAAAATGTGCGGTTTAAAGAAAAATTTATTAAGAAGAAGTAAAAGGTTTTGAACAACTGTCGAAAAGAAATAACTTTCAAAGAAAATCTATAACACACCACGATGTGCACTGTTCGAATGTCAGCCGATGAATATATATATTTTATAGAGGAAAGAGAAAGGACATTCCTGTGTTTTCCTAATGCATTATCCTATTGTATTATATTTAATTTATAGTATGTTAATGGCTTTTACGAGTGTTGTATAAAAAAAGGATATCTATTGACATCTGTCAGAGACATATTGTCTTAACAATTATTGAATCCTTAAAAAATTAAAATTTTGGGTGAGTAGCAACCACTTTGCGTCATTATAATCAATTCAATTAAATTTTCTAAAAATACAAAAATTACCTTCATTAAACATATATTTGCCTTAATCCATTTTTTTTCCTTTTCCCATATTAAAAGAATTCCACCCTATTTGTGTTAAATATTTTGATATTTTACCCTTTGAATCAATTTACGAATATATTCCTCACCGTATCGATTAAACATTAACAAATTCTAGCAATCAATAATTGTCATTCACGAAATCAAACATATCTTCTTTTTAGGGTTTTAGGGTACCACAATCGTAATTCCTTGCAAGCTGAGACATCCTTTTTAATTATTTTGCTCTTCGGTTGTTTGTATTCCTCGTTTGTATAAATCCACTGACCTAGTTTGGTAGTTTTGATATGATTAGTGATTACTGAATGTAAGCCACAATTATAGAAATATAACTAATTCCAAGGATATTAATTCCGACGAACTGTATGGGGTACATTTTGAGCCAAAATAAATACCTGCGTATGAAATTCATGCGTCAAAAATGAGATACTTCTGTGGGTTATGTGAGGTTTGTGTGCCAAAGAAATACATTTTGTATGTAAAATAAACATAAACAAAAACTACTGAAACTTTCTTAAATTTTGTATCAATGGAAGGAAAAGGTGAAACCAGAAAAATATATTGTTGGGCTAGGTTAATCCATACGAAATTTTTATTTTGGAGGAACTACAGAAATTGTATTACCTAATAATGATAATTAATTATGGTAAAAAAAAGAGATAAAAATATTTTTTAACTTACATCATACAGTGCTGTTCTCTGCTAAATATATTTTCATTCTCGCTAAAAACGTCTTATTAAGAAAATGGGGATACGAACCGTCCAATAACTTCACTTTGGGGACCTTAAAAATGCTGAAATGGTATTTTTTGTAGTGCTTGTATTGAAATTCCGAATTGACCAGTTTATATTTCCAAGACGGCTGATAACACGGTTATCGATATCGGATCGTAAAATATCAATTGTGACACAACGTGCCAATCTGCAAAGAGGTTTTGTTTTGCTAGATACGTGGCTAAATGGTGCCACAGCACTATCCCACGATTCTACAATATGGACCATACTATCTCTCTATGTAGAAGCAATGCCTTCTCTGTAACAACGTGTGGTTTTTCGAGTCTCAGATGACGCAATTTTGTTTATTTAACGTTTTGCTAAAGTAGCCACCGAAATAGAATGCGTTTTGTCAGAAAAGATGATTTTAGTCCCAAAATCGTTGTTTGCTTTATGCAATAGTCGTGAGCATTTAATTGCTGAGTCAATTGCACCTTATTAGGTATAATCCGTGATCTATGTCAAGAATTCGTAAGCGGATCGAAATACTGATTTTCAGAATTCTGTATGATTAAAATTCTGTATGATGTTTTATAAATCTTTTGGTGTGGTTTAAATTGGATATTTAAAAACACAGTACCTAATACCCAGTACATTATTTTATAATAAGAAATTATTGTTTCTTTTAAATAAATTTGGATCTCCTATTTGTTTTGTGTGTCTTAAAAAGAACAGTAGGTGTTGAGCATTTTATTTCGAAATTAAAAATTTAATTTTTCGAAGAAAGTCCATCTTTAGGCCCTATTTGAGTACATTGGCAACCAGTTCATTGTGAAGCTTTTGGAATTCAATTATTGCAAGTTTTTGAAATATATTAAAAAATGTAAAAATTATGTTGAAAACGGGTATTTTTAAAACTTGAGCAAATAGTTAAAATATGAGTTTAGATTCGAAATCAGCACTAAAAATTTAGTCCAAAACGTAATTTACAAAACTATTAAAGTATCAAATTCAAGTTTTTTTCGAGACTTCATATAGATTCAAATAAAGACTCATAACTAATGCGAATTTCCAGAAACTAAGTAAGATACTAAAATCCTTTGAATTGTATCCAAAAGAGAAAGGTTTGTACTTTTCAAAATCATCATACAATTATTGTTAAGAGATATTTTGAGTTTGAAGTTAGGCTTAAAAAAACCCGTATTTGATTGTTTGTAGCATTTTTAAACGGGCATATTTTAAAAACCTGATGTGATTGAAAAATTTAAAGGTTAGATTCGAATTTAGGACATCTTAATCCTTTCAAAAAGTATTCTTTTGTTTGGGCAACAGAAAAAAAACGTAATTTTGTCAACCAGTGAATGATTTCTGTAATTCTGAAGAATATTCGGAAAAACACATTCAATGAACTCATCAATAGATTGCGCAATTGTACAAAAATTGTTAAGTTAAGTGATCAATCCGTTGGTTCTGTCGATTGGTATTTTGCCATCAGCAATTTCTAACAATTGTTTTGAAAACTCATGGCAGTTGCATCATTATGTAGGTGTATACGCATATTAATGTTCAGTATCAATTTTCTTACATGTCCCAAAGAACTGATTACTTCAAACAGGCGTTTATTTCATCAGCAGGAATTGATCGAGGAATGACAGGCAATGTTTGACGAAAGTCCCCTGACAGCTATATCAGAGCACCACCAAAAAGCTGTTGATTACTGCGTAAATCTTGCATTGTTCGATTAAATGCTTCTACTGATTTTTTATTCGCCATTGTGCACTCATCCCATAAAATAATTGACGTTAATCGCAGATCTTTTGCCATAGCAGAATTTCCCGAAATATTGCAAGTTGGAGTTTCAATCACCTGTACATGCAATGACAATTTTAATGCAGAGTGTGCGGTCCGACCACCTTCTAATAATGTAGCAGCAATTCCCGAAGATGCAAGTGCCAATACAATTTTCTGTTCCGATCGAATAGTCGCTAAAATCAATGGTACAACGAAAGTTTTGCCTGTACCAACAGGTGCATCTAAGAAATGTAAACCACCTGCGTTATTGGAAACGGCTTGCATTATGGTGTCATGTAGATGTTTTTGTTGAATTTGAAAAAAAGAAGTCATTTGAAAAGCCGAATTGTATTGTTGAATATTACTCAAAAACTGCTTCGACGTTTGAGATGTCCCAAAAATAAATGAATACAATGGTTTTGGCGGAGTTTTTAATGTTGGCAATCTCACATTAGCACATTAGCACAACACATGCCGGGCTTTCACCTTGAAAGTTAGCCGCATCACAATGTGGACATATTGCGTCCATCATTCCAATGTATACGAACATACTATAATCAATCTGACTATTGTAATTAAAAGCAGCACGCAGCATTTCATCCAAAACAGCACGATGTATTCGTGTTCCTTGTGCAAGACCAAGTACAGGTACAGGTATTCTGTGGAGTACGTTCACGCTGTGATGCATTAGCTTGTGCGCGTTCATCTGTAGTCTGAGATCGTCTTAATAATGCCACTTGATTTGCTTCGCCGGCCTATGTTTGGTCGTCTTGCTCTTGGAATTTTACCTTCACTCAACAACTCAACAATATTTTGGAAAATATAAACACAACAAAGCAATAATTATCGCTGATAAAAAGAAATGACATATCGCCGGCTGAATGCTTAAATGCCCCATATACAAAAAAATTATTCCTCAGAAAACGAATTTTAAAGTTTGAAACATAATTTCGTAATTTTGCATTTGAAAATTTCGACCTTTGAATTTTTATATACATGAGTGGAATATTTCTTTTTTTAAATTTGAAGTCCTAGGGTTTAAAACATTTATGGTTATTTAAAAAAAAAATAAAAGTTTAGAAAAAGTCAAAAATGGATATAGAACCCTTTCCATACGAATGTTAAATCTATGAAAACCAAACTGCAAATTTCCTATGGATATAGAACCTTTATGCTTTTAACATTGGGAATTCAACGATAGCAAAAATAATAATAAAATATAAAATTTCTAGCACTTTTAATTTTTTTAAATCTATTTGTAGTGATAAAAATATAAAACAAAAAGGAATATTAATATAATGGCTTAGCCCTTCGCTATATTACATTGGCTTAATTTTAAGTCGATAAAAAAAGTATGAAAAATGACAAAGTATTTTCACACTTTACAATTAAAAATACCCAACTTGAACTTTGGTTCTTAAAATTTCCTAGAAAAATACATTCAATTTTATTCGGAATTGGTTTAAAAAATACTTCAGCATTCATAGGATTAAGTTTTAGTATTTTTTCACAGTTTTTCAAATTAATTATTTTTGGTTTTTACCTTTTTTGTTTTTATCCATTTTAGTAAAAACAAAAAAAAATGCTTGAATATTATCGATAAAAACCTTATTAAGAATACTCTTAATGCATTTATATAGTTTGTGAACCTGAAGATATAGAAATAGTCTTATTAAAAATATTTTGTTCCCCTTATTTTTACCTCGTTTTTATTTTTTTTTAAATATTTAAAAAAAAATAGTATGGCCTTTTTTGAGAAATTATCCTTATAAACACAGCAGATATTACTTAATCAGCCCTAAAAACTATCAAAACCAGAATTGAAGCGTCGAAAAATAATCAATAAATATTTAATTAATTATAGACAGCATTTTTTGGGTTTTTAATTAATGTTTGTATTTAAATTTTATTTTAAAAATGATTTAGAAAAAAAATAAATAATAAATAAAAAATAAATTTGCAATTTGCTTTGCAATTTTAGGAACAAGCACGAGATCAACTGAAGTGATCTCATTTTACATTTTTTTACATTTTATCTTTATTGAACTTTTTATATATTACAATTGACTTAAATTAAACTTATAATTAAATATTAAATGGTAACAAATTTTGTTGGCACTTAGGGGGCCTAACTCTATACATTGTTTGTTTTGATAAATTAAAGAATAAACTAAAATATAAATGTTGTTAGATAAAAAAAATTAATGAAAATTTAAAAATCCTCGGGTTGTTCAGGCCCGGTTGTCTGTTTGGTGGGCTGTTAGCTGACTCCGTGTCAGCGTAAAATTGAAGATCTCCTTCTTCGATGGTGGGCTCAAGTTCCTCGTTTAATATATCCATAGCACACAGATATCTTGGTTCAGGGTGGCGTTGCTGGGAGTTCATCCTTCTGATGAGCTCGTTTTGGTGGTTGTTCAATCCTCCTGTGATCATCCTGGCTGTTTGGAACAGATACTTGTCCAATGGAATTATTTTGGCTTCGTCGTAGACTCGTTTGTTGCTGAAGTGTCTTTGCTTCTGATAGTTGAAGCAAAGTCCAGTGCATCTCCGTAGGATTTTCCTTTCAAAGACGAGAAGTTCCTTCATGGCCTGAAGTGATCTCGAAAATGTTACTTCTATTTATACTTTTCCAGCTGATTGTCTTTTATATGTATATACTTTTGTCCATGGATATAGGGCACATAAGCAGGAAAAATGTCACTTGGTTTCAATAGATTGTGAGAGGTTACATGCTCTATATGCCATCTCATGTGGATATGGGGCAATTAAACATTGAAAATATATTTGAGTGATGTTTGATCTATATCCATTGCCCATTGCAATGAGGAATTTAAGCATTAAGCGTCTGTTTTTAAAACTTTAATAGAAAAACTGCCCCACCTCGTACAAATTTTGGATATGCGGCAAATAAGCACGAACAGAACCGAAAATATGTGGTCTATGGAGCAAAACTGGTTTCTGTAACTTTATTAATAATAGAGATAGAGCAACGGGAATAGCACCAAACGAAAGAGAACATACGAATTAGTATAACTGCATCTTTAACTCAGTTTCCCGAAAAAGTGGTCTGTGGGGCATTTAAGCATTCAGCCGGCGATATGATGACATTTAATTTGTTTGACAGAACTAACGTCACTTTTTTTGTCTTCGAGAGTTTTTTTTTTTTTTAATTTTCTTTATACGTACAAACCTTCTCTGGACTTCCACGAATAATTCAAGACCAAAATTAGCCAAATCGGTAAAGGCATTGTTGAGTTATAACATTACAACGAAAAGTGGCATTGATTTTTATATATATAGATATAGATTTATACATACTATACATAGGTACATATAATGTTAATAATTTTATTCATTATCAATTGTTTTCTTTTTTAATACGCTTTGTCAAACAAAGTACCCGTGGATGGCGTGATGATAAGTGCGTTGGACTGTCATGCCAGAGGTCTTGGGTTCAGACCCTGCCTCCCTCTTGTGAGAATTGACAAATCCTCCAAGAGTAACAAGAGTAATTCTTGTCATGAAAGGTGCTTTCTTAAATTAACCGTTCAGATTCCGCTGAAAATTTATTTAAACTCCATACTTAAAAACCTTTGGCCACACAAGTTGTCAAGAGACATTGCATCGTCTTATTTATTTTTTTTCAAAGCTTTTCCAATTTTTAAAGAAGTGTAATCATTCCATACATAAATACAGAAGAAGTTTTTACTGTATACATGTTAAAAAGGCAAACTCTTGACTTTTTCATCATTACACACTTTGTAACTATTTTTAAATACCCAAACAAAAAATACAAGTTGAAATTGAAATTCCAAGTGCTCTGTCGAAAGGTTTAAAATTGTAATAACTATTTATGCAAATTTATCATAGGTACTTGATTCTAAAGAACTCTTTCAAAACATAATTGCTTCGATATTTCCAAAACACAAGTGTACTTAACTCAACTTCAATTCATCTTCACGATGACAAAATAAATATTGGTAAAGGTACATACATATAATGTGTGTTGTGTGTATTCTGTATAGGTATATGAACAAAACTTTAAATTATCTTTCTTTAATTCTATAAAATAATAAACCCTTATATAAAATTCATTTCCCGCAAGGCATAAAATCTACAACGACGAGAGACGTAATCTCATCTAAATATTCATATGCTCGTTCGCACAATATAAACTATTTCCGCACAGCAGTAATCCATCAACCCCGCGTAACGCGGCCCAATAAAACCTTTTCCCCCTTGTTTCTCTTAAAAACGATAGACCTACAATCTACGCATACGATACGAATAGGTATAACTTCAATGGATTTATTAAATTGGCTTGCGCTATTTCAACTCATTGGCAGGAGCAGGAATGTCAACCAATGCAATTATCACGTTATCCCTTCACAGCACGCCACAGCAGCATCAGCAAAAGCGGCAAAAGCAATGGCAAAGGGGGTGTGATACATATTGTATCAAAAATCACACTCATTTACAACCCGATACGGGGCGCCAGTCATCATCCCATAAAACAACCCTTGTCACTATGTCATCCGTAATTCAATAAGCGTCTGCTGTGAGGTTTTCAATGTGTTTTATATACGTAGCTATATTTTTCTTTTCTTTTTTTATATTTCATTATTTTGAATAATCGCGTAAATTGGTTTTGACATAAGGTTAATTCCGCAGCCAATGTGTCATTAACGCCTCACAGCTTGAGAGGGTCGTTTATTCGTTGATATAAAATATAAAAAATGACTGCATATAGAAAATGCGGATCAGATCCTTTTTCGATAGGCAGCTATATGTGGCATCAACAAAACAACAAAAAATACTCTTGAACCAAACATCTGCCAATAAATACATCCTGATCCTTAATGCATCAGGACGTCGTTATTCGTCCGGAAAATTCGAAACATTTGAACTGCTACCGCTGCCTAATACGCCGCGCCGCAGCACCGTATATAGTCGTCCATATAAATAAAAATAAAATCCTTAACCAGAATATTCGACACTTCCAATTTCCAAGCCGGTGCAGGATAATAGAAAAGACATAAAATAAAAACTGTAACATTTTTTTGTATCACTGTTGCATTTTTCATCCCCCATCCCTCCCCTAGTACCAACATAAATGCCACTGGGAAAACTGTCATGATGGTTCTGATCCTGCGATGGTGGTGTTGTGTGGCATGATGCAGGGTGGCTTGTTGTTCTTTTATTTTTGCAAATGCATTTTTCTGCACGAAGGCTTGTGTATTTCCACTTCCCCGATTCAGTATAGTACTTCTACAGTTACTTTACTACTACATCACGCGCATCCTATCATTATCACCATGGGGCATAAATCACTGTCAAGTGTCATTGGCATTCGCTCGCATGAATCCTTTTTACTTAATTTTTTGTTTTCTGTTCTACTTCCGTTGGTTTGTTCGGTCGGTTTGTGCCCCAAAGGAACCAAATTGCATCTCATCCTCGTCCTCTTCGTCGTCATATAGTCCACACATTGGCTTAATTGGCTCTATACTCGTAGCGTAGCAGTGTGGGCCGACTTTTCCCGTTTTGCTTGGATAAAATGGAACGAAAACAACATGTGGTTGCGATTATTGCTTTTTATTAGAGATATATCCGGGTCAACCGCGCACCCTAGGTGGTGGTGTATACAACAAGGATCATCATGTTCCCAATGCACACAGTAACACCCTGTGCGAGCCGTGCGGACCATTATGCGGTCATCGGTTGCTTCGCGAGCCGAGCCACGACAACAAGTTACATAACACAACAAACGCCATCCAAACGAAGAAAGTGCATTGCACCCTCGAAAGTGTGCTTACAAGTGACACACTTATATTCCCTCTTCGCAAACAACCCTTAACGTCAACACCACCTAAAAGCAACAACTCGTGAATCGTGCGCCATACCCTACCCGTGCCCGATTCCAGTACTTGGTTCCTGCACCTAACCTGCCAATGTGAAGAACAAGTGAAAGTAATTCCTCGGCGAGTGTTGCCGTGATAGCTTCAATTTCTACCCCTGCGTACTGAATGGTGAATATACGTGTTCTACACAAGTTTCAACTCAGTTATGGTGCGGTGGTGAGTTTAATCAACCCCTAATAGAGGGGTGATTCTACACAGCACAGTGACTCGACACATCAATTTGTTCTGGTCCTTGTTGTTTTCTACAAAATCCTTGTCCGGCTTATGTGCATAAAAATATTGCACATTGTGTCCTGCTTGTCATCCCCTTTAACTTTCTGTATCTAATAAGTGGTGAAATAAATCAAAACATGCAAGGCAATCGAATTGAGTTCTATTGTTCTATTGTAAGCCTTGCTCGCTGTTCGCCTTTTTGGAGGGTTAAATTTATTTTAGATTTTTATTGAAGTAAGGCACTATACGTTACATAGATAGGTTAGGTATATACCTTTTTAATTATTCATGGGTGCTCGTGCGTAACCATTAAAATCTGGTATAATTTGTTTTTATTGTAAATGTATCCCTTTGAACGCATTTAAAAAAGATGACTGTGTAGGTACGTACGTGAATGAAAATTAATTTATTCTGTATGTAGAGAGATGTGTGTTTCAGCTATCATCGGGGTCTTATGGATGGTCTAGCTCTAGGTACACTGAGTTATTTTTCTGTTTTGGGTGGTTTTATTCTGTACGTACTGCTGCATTCTTTTTTGATTTAATTATGCAAATCAAACGGTAGAATTTACAATAAACCTCAATAGCTGAGCACTGGTCGTAAAGGGGTAAAATATTACATTTGATTTAAATGGTATGATGTTTCAGGACTTTCACCAACAATTTTTGCATGTTTTTTGGACCGCACTGGTGGACTTTAGCATTACCATTTGATGAAATGTCTGTGATCTTGAATTACGTATTATGTTAAACTTGACTATTTGTAAGTTAAATCAATATACTGACGATACTTTGAATTTTAAAACTTTTTCCAATATATTTATTAAGATAATGTTAACATCAACAAATTATTGGTTTTGGTTTTTGAAGGTTAACTAAGAATGCCATTTCCCGGATTTTTGTTATATACTAAAATTTAAATTTTGAATTGCTAGTTATAATAATTTTAATATTTCTAAGCCGATACAAATATATTATTTGACATTTTGAGCAACTGTAATCTTATATATAAAAATGAATCGCAAAATGTGTTGGTAAGCGGATAACTCAACAACGTCTGGACCAATTTGGTCAATTCTTTTTTTAAAATGTTCGTTGCAGTTCAAGGATGGTTTCTACGTCGAGAAAAATTCGAATAATCTCCGGAAAAACCATAAGAACAGCCCTTTTCTTTTTCCTATACAAATGTTTTCTAACTAAAACGTAGTCGACTTAAAGGATTTGACTTCAAGTCATGTCAAATTAAAAAAAAAAAAAAAACAAACAAAAGTGTTGATGTCGATTTCCCGGTGTACAAGTGTTGTTTTTCTTGGATTTTCAATCTACTGAGTTTGCTTTTGTCAACTGATAAACGACTGAAACAACTTCTTTTATCATATTTAGTTAGTGGTTAGTGACAAAATAATTTATATTTGATATGCCTCCTATAAGACGAAGCAATTTAGGTAGAAGAACCCGAAATGCTACAAACCAAACTAATTACCGATCTAATTGTACTGCACAAGAACGTGACGACCGAATTGAACGTGAAAGAATTCGGATATCACAAACGCGTGAAGCGCGAGTGCGACATTCAACTAATAATCGCGCGAGCTTGAATCGAGCAACAATTGAATGTTAGCAACAATTCGCTCACAAAATAAAATTGCACTTGCACTCGCTTCGTCGGGAATCGCAGCAAATTTGCTTGAAGGTGGTCGAACAGCCCATTAAGCACTAAAATTGCCATTAAATATGCAAAGCAATGAAACTCCAACCTGCAACATTTCGAAGAACTCTGCAATGGCAAAGGTTTTGCAGCAATGTAAATTGATTATTTAGGATGAATGTGCGATGGCACATACAAAATCTTTGGAGGCTTTAGACAGAACCTTAAAAGATCTACGAAGTAATAATAACAGATTTGGTGGTGCAATGATTTTATTAGCAGTGATTCCACGATCAACGCGAGTTGATGAAATCAATGCATGTCTAAAGTCCTCCAATTTGTGAAAACATGTCAAAGTACTTCATTTAAGCAAGAATATGCGTGTCGAGTTGCAAAATGATAAATCTGGAAACATGTTCTCTAAACAACTCATTGACATTGGTAATGGCAAATTTCCTATAGACATGTTGACTGGCTGCATTCACTTTCCTCAAAGTTTTTGTCAGTTAACGCAATCAAAAGATGAACTTATTCAGGTGTTCGTTCAGCGAACGAGCTATATTGGCTGCAAAAAACTTAGATGTAAATGAATTAAATTTCAAAATTCAAGAACAAATTACAAGCGAATCGAGGATATATAAATCAGTTGATTCGGCTCCTAACCAAGATGATGTTGTCAACTATCCACCGGAATTTTTAAACTCGCTGGATTTGCCAGGATTGCCACCTCACAATCTTCAATTAAAGGTTCGATCAATAGTTATAATGTTGCATAATATCAACCAACAACTATGCTCAGAGGAAAGTATAAAGGAGAAGATACCACGCATCCCAATGATTCCGACTGATGTGCCATTTGAGTTTAAACGACTGCAGTTTCCAGTGCGGCTTGCTTTTGCTATGACCATAAACAAGTGCCAGGGGCAATAAATCATTTGTGGTATTAATCTAGAAAACCCATGTTTCTCGCATGGTCAATAGTATGCTACCTGTTCCTGTGTTGGAAAACCATCAGATTTGTTTGTCTATATGCGCCAAGTAATCAAACAAAAAACATCGTATATCACAAAGCACTACAATGATAATAAAACTGATTTCTGTTATTAATTATGATTCACATGATTAACAATAAAGCGATTTCTTACTTATAAATCCTTATATATGTTTCATTTAATTATTTTTTATTCACAACGCCCAATCACCAGGGTGACGGTTCTGTGCAGGAGAATTTTTAGCCACTACTATAAAATACGTAAAAAAAAAAACTGCCACATTACAAATCCTTATGACAGGATGAAAATCTGTCGGGTCCGCTAGTATGTAATAAAATAAAACACAATTAAAATACATGAAATGAAATTAAATAAATTTAAATCAAATAGATAAGTTCAGCTTGTGTTTCAATGATATTTGCCTTTCAAACTACTACCTAACATAAAATGCCTTTAACAATTAATCAAATCAATTTTAATCTTAAAGGTCAACCGATAGTAAAAATTAACGTAAACTATTATAAATGTCAATTGAAATGTCATATATTTGTTTAAAAACTATTTTACTCCATATTCAAAGTCTAATTAAAGCTTAGTGTGACAGCGAACAGCTGCATCAGTTAATGAAATCGTTTTAATAACGGGTGTCCCAAAATGAACGCAAGAGAGCCTGGAATGCGACCCACATTGATAACTTCCCATCCCGTCTGTCGATTTTTCTAAAGAAGGTTTGTAGGTTTTTAAGTTTTGTAAACAAATTTATCAAGTGAATTATTTTAAAAGTATTAAAAATTACAAAGATTATTTTACATATGATCAAATAGTTTGATTTCAAAATCTAGTTTTGTTAACGAGATTTTTAGTCGAAAACCAATTTTTACTAATTTTAGCAGCATTTCCTAATTATTTTTTATTTCTTATATAAATTGGATGAATGAAATTAATTTGAAGTCAATATCTTCTATTGACTATTCTATATCGAGAACTTAACATCAATTTTTACCAAATTTGCGTACTATTTTTTGTAGATTTCATTTTTTTATGAAAAAACGGATTGTGAAAACAATTTTTTTTTAATTTTTGAAAAGATATTTGAGTCAAAAGTAAATTTTTATCAAGTTTTGGTATTGTTTTTTTTTAGGTTTTTATTTTTTGTAGGAAAACTTTCAATTTGATTCTCTCAAAATTTTAAAATATTTTTTTTAAAATAAAATTAGTTTGAAGTCATACTCTCAAATTTTTGAAAAGATATTTGAGTTTAAATTTAATTTTAACGAACTTTTAGTATATTTTATTTAGGTTTTAAATTTTTGTTAAAAAACTGTCAATTCGATTTTTCTCAAAAATATACCGAATGTTGAAAACAGTATTTTTATGAAAACGAATTAATTTGAAGCGAATATCTCAAATTTTTGAAAAGATATTTCAGTCGAAAATCAATTTTTATTGTAATTGTAAAAGTTAAAAAAGTAAAAATTTTGGTTAACCCCAAAACTCTCGAAAAATAATGTTTTCAATATTCAAAAAATAAGAACTCAAAAAATATGTACCAAAAATTGGGAAAAATTGATTATCGACTCTAATATTTTGGCAAAACATGAAGATATTGGCTTTGAAATTTTTGACGCAATTATCTCGGAAATAAATGCAAATATTTTCTTGCCTTCAAAATTATTCCATTTTACACAAAATATTTTTTCCAATATTATGTGTTGATTTAAATAAACTCCAATTGGCATTTTTTTTGTAATACAAAGTAAAAACCTTCCAAAAATATTTCTAAAATTTGGAAACAAATAACAAATAAGAACATAAGAAAATATTAACTTCAATATAATTTGAAATATATAAAATATTTTTGTTGAAATTCGATTGACTTTTCTTTTTACAAAAAATGAAAACCTGCTTAAACTAACTAACTAAAAACTGGTAAAACTTCATTTTCAACTCAAGGATCTTGAGAACAAAATTAGACTATTGACTTTAAACTTTGGGAATTGTTTAAAGATTTATTTATTTACAACATTTTAAGTAAGCTTGAATAATGTATAAATAGAGATTCGTTTAAAAAAATAACAATATTTTCATTGATACTTGTTAAAAATGCTTACAGTATAATAAGTGGCTGTTTTTTGAATCTACTAAGCCTATACATTTTAATATATAAAAAAACCGCAATATCTTTTGTTAACTTAATAGAGGAAGTCATTGTAATCGGTCCGATTTGTCGAATTGAAAATTTACACTTTTCTCTACGCTTCAAGGTCCCTAGAGTATCCGTACGACCGTACGTTCCTGAAACTTTTTTCGTCGTCCATATCTCAAGAACCGGTGGAGATATCGAGTTCAAGTATCTCAAGAACAAATAATAACTTGAATTAAATTTCATATTACATATTGTAACGTGATACCAAACTAATAAAAATTTGAAAAAAAAAATCAATTAACGGTTTTTTATAAATTAAAAAAAATAAAAAAAAACTTTGTCACTTCGAATATTTTACGAACTACAAATCATTTAATCTCCAAAATAATTTGAAAAAGCGAATTGTTAGTTTTGTTTTTAGGAAATTGGTAAAAATTCATATTCGATTCTCGATATCTAATGATTCTGTCGTTCGCCATCCAAGATGACGAAAGGTACATCAAGTTTTGGTAAACTCCACAATAAGACGCACACCTTGTGTCGTCAGTGCGGACGCAGCTCGTACCATATCCAAAAGTCCAAATGCTCCCAATGTGGATACCCAGCCGCCAAGTTGCGTTCATACAACTGGTCGGTTAAGGCTAAGAGGAGGAAGACCACTGGAACTGGTCGTATGCGTTTCCTCAAGGTTGTGCGTAGGCGCTTCCGCAACGGTTTCCGTGAAGGAACCCAAGCTAAGCCCAAGAAGGCAACGTAAACTTTTAAACTAAGCTTCTTTTTACAATAAAACGTAATTTTTTTTTTTTTGATTGGAAAATTGACTTCAAAATGATTTCATTTTGTGCTAAATTTTCTTTAAAAAATTCAATCTGTAGGTATTTCTTTAAATAAGAAATCAAAACTTTCAAGAAATGCTATTCAAACTAAATCAAACTGTTTCATCATATGCAAAATATTTTTGGTAATTTCTAGTTAATTTCTTAGAAAAATTTAACTGACAACTTTTTTAACAAAACACGAAAACCAACAAAAACCTGAAAAGAAATGATTGATGAACAAAGAAATATATTATGGACCTCAAATTTTTTATCTCTCACAAAATATTTTTATGAAAATTTGTTTAAAGTTTTAAGCGAGACAAATCGACAGAATGGATGAGAAGCTATCTGTGTGGGTCGCATCCCAGCCTCTTTTTTAAAATAATTTTAGCACACCATAGTTTCATGATTTATGTGTGTTCAATTCAAATTATTATCCGTTGATATGTGAATTATTCAAATTGCCTATTAGTATACAGAAATTTAATTAATGAAATCAATTAAATCGCTTGTCCTAACGTTAATCTCATCTAACATTTCTTTTTTCAACTTACATGAGTATACATAGGTAGAACAGATTTGCGACAGCCATAAGATTGGAAAAATCTAGGTTTCATGACACATGACATGTGGTGGTTTTAAAATCTTATCATACCTTTTGTTTTGAATTTATTGCTAAGACTGCTTATTTTAATATTTTTAAAAATATTATCATTGAATTCCCTTGATAAGAGTATATGACAACGAAATACCGTACAATTTTTGGTTGACAATTGGAGAAAAAGAAGATATGAATGTCAATCTAAAGTTTAAATAAATTTTAGAATTAAAAAAAAAGTACGCATACATCTCAGTAACCCATTTATAAGTTCAAAAAATTAATTATGGTAGGAATCGTGAACTATTGTGAATGGAAAAATATTTTAAAATGACTTAGTAGCTATGACTAAAGAACAAGAAAATTTGACATTTCTCGAAGTTTCAAGGTCCCTAAAATAAAAGATTTTTAAAGAGATGTCTGTCTATGCGTGCGTGTGTACGTATGTTTGCAAAGTTTTTTTCATCGTCCATAGCTCAAGAACCAGTAGAGATATTGACTTCGAATGATTTTGTCTATACAGATAATAATGCAGAGAGATGCAGAAAGGATTCTCAACAAAATTGAGTGGGTTGGTTTTTTTTTACCATAGCAATTTAAAAAACAGGTGAACATTTTTATTAACCCTAAATAAAAATTTTTATTAACCCTGGAAAAAAATCCAATAAATGTTTTTCTTTATAAATCAAAAAAACTGAAAAAAATATTTGTCACCTCGAAAACTTTACGAACAAAAAATGATCTTACGAGTACCTCCAAAATAATTTTATGCAACGAGAAATAACGTTTTTGATATCCGGCAAATTTTGAGAAAAACCGAATTGACAGTTTTTTTTTATATAAAAAAAAACTAAAACAAACATTACTAAAAGTTTTTAAAAATTGATTTTCGACTCAATTATCTTTTTAAAAATTGGAGATTATGGCTTCAAACTAATTTTTCTTATAATACTTATAATACTGTTTTCAACAGTCGATAAAACTTAAAAAAAAAACGTGTTGATAGTTAAAAAAAATAAAACCATAAAAAAAAATTACTAAAAGTTCGTAACAATTTCGACTCAAATATGTTTTCAAAAATTAAAAATGTTGGCTTCAAACTAATTATGTCTTATAAGAAATATTGTTTTCAACAGTCGGTAACATTTTAAGAAAAATCGAATTGACTGTTTTCTTACAAAAAATAAAATAGTTAAAAAAAATACTAAAAGTTGTTAAAAATTGATTTCGACTCAAATATTTTTTCAAAAATTTGAGATATCCTCTTCAAATTAAATTTATTTAATAAAAAATATTGTTTTCAAAATTCGGTAAAATTTTGAGAAAAAAAAAATTTGACAGTTTGTTTACAAAAAAAAATAAAAACCTAAAAAAAAACATTCCTAAAAGTTGGTAAAATTGATTTTCGACTGAAATATCTCTTCACAAAATTAAGATTATGGCTTCAATATAATTTTGTCTTATGAGAAATATTGTTTCAACATTCGGTTAACTTTTGAGAACCATCGAATTGACAGTTTTTTAACAAAATATAAAAACATAAACAAAATTACTAAAAGTTCGTACAAATTGATTTTCAACTTAAATATATTTTTAAACATTTGAGATATTGGCTTTAAATTAATTTTATTTTATAAAAAAATATTTTTTCAACATTCGGTAAAATTTTGAGAAAAATCAAAGTGACACTTTTCTTCCCAAAAATAAAAACCTATTTATTTATTTATTTATTTATTTAATTCGTTAAAATCTAACGTTAACAATTCTTATAATCTAATAATATCTAATATCATAATTTATATTTATTATTTATTATTCAATATTGTTGAAAAACATAAGTTTAAATTGTTTACATTTTATATTATCATTTACAGATTCAACCTAAAAAAATCAATACTAAAACTTGGTAAGAATTTACTTCCGACTTAAATATCTCTTCAAAAAATAAGAACATTGGCTTCAAACTGATTTCTCACAGAAAATATTGTTTTTGCCATTCAGCAAATTTCTTATAAAAATCCAACAGTCCGTTTTTTCATAAAAAAATAAAATCTACAAAAAATAGTACGCGAATTTGTTAAAAATTGATGTTCGGTACTCGATATCTCGCGAATAATAGAAAACATTGACTTCAAATTAATTTCATTCATCCAAGAATAAGAAATTTTTAGAAATGCTACTAAAATTAGTAAAAAATATTTTGCGACTAAAAATTTCCTTAACAAAAATAGATTTTTGTTGGTAATTTTAAATTTTTTAAAAATAATTTAACTGACAACTTTTTTAACAAAACGCGAAAACCTACAAACTTTTAAGAAAGACAAATCGACAGACGGGATGTAAAGTTATCAGTGTGGGTCGTATCCCAGCTTCTTTTTATTTCTATTATTTTTCAATTGAATGTTCCTTTTGTTTTCAGTTATCCAAATCAGGAAGACTTTGGGAAAGTTTTGATTTTGCTTAGGATGCTTTCAAGAGTAGGTACATGCAATGACCTTGAATTCTTACGCAAAATTAATACACAAACAATTCGGTGCATAAAACAGAACTAAATTTCTATTTATTATTTTTCACTAAGAAGTTTTCACTATTACTGCAAATTATCAGTTTAATATCTCCTTTAATTAATACCATACAACCATTTATTAGGTTACCCAATGTTTTATAATTCTATACATAACTTGATACACAAGGTAAATGTTAACATTTTTACATTTACATTATTTTAAACCTTAACAAAAATTTAAAAATGTGTTAAATAAAATAAAATTATTTAAGTGTTATTTTTAACACCAAACCACAAAATACTTTAAATGTTTCTTATGTCCTTTATAGTGTTTATAAGGCTTAATCTTTCTTGACATAGGTAATAACATACATACGCAACAATTAAGTCCATATTATTGGAGAAATTCAAGAATGACAACTTGAAGCTAGTCCGAAAAATAAATGTTACCCTCAATGACTAAGCAGTAGCACTTAAGATAAGGTTAACTCAGTTCAGCTCTCCAACCATCCATAAACTGTTTAAAATTGTGTATCCTGCTCAACACCTTTTTTATTTATAAAGATCTATTCGTCAGCTTGCCATATAACCATCATTGCTGACCTACCTTACCCTAATAAAAATTCCACCTATCAATTTTTCTTAAAGGTCAACTATGGTAAGAATTCCATTTCCCATGCCGTTCGTTCCTGCGCAAAAACGAAAATTCCTTATCACTTCATTTTAGACTTTTCCCATATTATTCCAATTCCATTTCATTGGCATCAGTTTCATTTTCAATTTCATTCTCTCCAAAATCTCGCAATTCCCATTCATCCCTTACCCTTATAGTCGTTATCGAGTCATGGGGTGGTGTTTCGTATAGTTCCACAACATTTCAATATTTTGTATACACAACCCTCTGCCTTGGATGAGGCTCTGAATCTGAATGGAAAATTGGATAAGAAAAAAAAAGCTATTGCCAGTTTCGTGTTATGTGCTCGCTTATAAGGATGTGTTGCATACGGCGGGCGGTTCATATCTAATCGGAGAAACTACTATGCTCACATTTTCGATACAGTGAATCAAAAAACTCGCGTTGTATACCTACCCATTGAGCTGCTATTCGAGTAGAGGATTTAAATCAGCAAGAAGTTTGATCCTTCGTAGAAAAAAAAAAATAATAATATAGTTGGAGAAAGGTCAGAATAAGTTTTGGAATAAAGTTTTCGAAAACAGCTTAAATGAAAACTTTAAACATGCCTTTCTCTAGCACACACGTATAAAATATTAATGTTTTGAATTCAAAAGTGCCCCATAAAAGTCTTGGGTCTTGCTGACTTTTTTTTTTTTTGGCGGGAATACAGTTTTAAAATTTAATTTTTGAAACTTTAAATTATCTTTGAGTTGGGCATATACCAGCCTAACCATAAGCATAGGGTTTTCAACAACCTCTCATCTCGCAGACATCTTTTGTGTTCGTTCAAAACTTGTGTAAGTTCCGACTTTTGTCTTTCGCCTACCGCTCTGTGTTTAAGGACCCCGTGACAGTGGGAGCAAGAAAATCTTGAAAACTTGAGTTTTCCTCAACCGAAAAGGATAGTGCGCTGTGTTGTTAGTGTCGCTGAGGGTGTGCTCCTCTCCATGGTCCAGAAGTGGCACAAGTGCAAGTGCATATAATAATGTGTGCTTTCTCATAAATCTTTTTCGCTGGGCAAGTTGCACAATTGCATTGTGAGTGAGCAAGTGTAGGTGGTCGTGGTATCCTTGTTTGTTTTTGTTGTGATTGTTATTTTCTGCATCCTTGTGTCGTGTTGTTTGATCCTGTCGTTTCTATCGTTGCTGTCGTTAGCCGTGGTTCGTTGGCAATGTCGTCGTCGACGACGAAGCCTTCATCATCGTCTTCAAAATCCTCATCTCGTCATCCGTCGTCATCGTCATCGTCGTCGTCGTGGTCCTCGTTGTTGTCGGTCGTTGACGCGTGTTTGTTTTGAAAAAAAGAATCTTGTTCTTTTTTTATAATTTGTGTTTTAAACTTAAGCGAGGATACGGGCGTGCAGAATACAAAGTGTGCACCACCTGCATAGTGAATGTTAACAACAAAATAATTGTGCAAAGGGTGGCAAAGTAAATTGGCTTAAGTTCAGGTGTTGGATCAAAAAGGAAAGAGAAATAAAATGCAAAACAGCGGGCTTACCTGTAATTTTTTATTTCCCTCTGCATCAGAGCTTTAATTGTGCAAACGAAAAGAAAAACAAAAAGTTGTGAACGGCAAAAGAGGAAACAAAAACCGGATGTTGACACGATTTCCTTTTGGCCGTCTCGTTTCGAAGTGTTTTCTGGATGGAAAAAAGAACTCCTCGACAAGTGGGCAAAATACGACACTTAGTCGAATCCAATTTCATCAGCCAGCTTCCTTTTGAACCGAGAAAAAAGGACTAAAACTTGAAACCCACCCCACCTAGAATTTAATACACAAAAATTAAAAAAAAAAAAAGTTAAATTCAAAAAAACACAGTGCTACTTTTATCGCCTCTCAGAAACCCCCACCATCCACATCAGCCCCCTATCGACTATCTTCGCGTATACAATATTGTGTTTGATGAAAATTTAATTTAAAAAATTAAATTCATGCAAAATAAATCAAAATACGTATCTATTTCGCGAAACTTCAACACAAAACAACAACAACAAAAAAAGAAGAAATTATTTTTATATCCAAATTAAATTCTGAATAAATAAAACGTGAATATACACAAATTTGCGTTTTTAAATAAACGTCAGTGTTTTTAACCAAAAATTTAATGTGAAAATACGAAAAGATCAATTTTCGAAATAAAAATGAATAAAAATACAAATTTCGAGTATCTGAGTGTGTGAAAAAGAAAAAAAGGATTTAAATATATATTTACATGCAAATCTGGTGTTTATTTCTGAAAATTTAATTGCATACCTGCATTTTTATCCTGCAAACGAGAATTGCATTGAATTTGTTTGTTTAATTTTTGTTTTTGATTTCGTTCATCATTGTTCAGTAATAAATAAAATAAATATCTACATATACATAGCTCTATAAATAAATCAAGCAAAAATAAAAAAATAAAATCCACTATGACGATGCGTGTATCTGCCAAATACAGTCACCATTTGGGATTAATTATTTATGGATTACTATTTTCGATTTGTACGACAAATGCTGGAAGGATATTTGGTAAGTGTTATTTTTTTTTTTGATGATTGTTTTTATTTTCGTTTTCGTTATGATATATTTTTGTATCAATTACGTGGGGTGATTCGTTTTGAAGATAAAGTAAAAATAGATTGATAAAAATAATAAACAAAATAATTGTCCTTAAGTGAGATTACGAAAAGTGGTTTCAGTTGTGAAAGTTTTTTAAATGAAAGGACATTGTGATGAAACGTGGAAGTGAATGGGAAAGTTTTTGTGTCAATAGCATGGACAGAAATATTTTAAAATGTTTGATGATTTTTATCGAGACTCCTAGGTTGTCGAAAAGATTTCTATTATTGTGCTGTTGTTTTTAATTTCACTCCAATCTAGGATCTGTTTTTGTTTTTATGTATACTATTTTGATAATATGCAGAAAATCAATATCATTTTTATTTTGGACTTAAAGAAAAGTATTTATCTAATATATATAGACAGGAATTGTTGCTTCGATTTATTTCTGATGTTTTATTATTTTGGTCAGTGGTCAAATAAAAGCAAATTGTCTGCACACAAATTAAAAATTCTCGTGAAAAGTATGACAACTCGATAAAATTATGAATTTTCCAATACTTGCAAATTGCGACATTCAAGAAATAAAGTAGTTTTAGCTACTTTTGGTCTTATGGCTTAAAAAGGCTTTTTTGGATACAGATGCTGTATAAATTTTAAATAATTAAAAATGAAGAATTTGCATTGAACAACAAGACATTACCATAGGTAGATACTGCAAAAAAAATAAAACATCCAATATTTAATTTTTCTAAATAATTTTCAACATCAGTTTTGTTTAGAATAAAAATTATGGAAAAACGGACAATTTTAGATTTGAGCTTCAAGTTGTTTCAGTATTTGATTTGATTTGTATCGTCGAATAAATTTTTAACAAGGATACAATTGAGAAATATTTTTGCAATTTTCTTTTAATTATCAATACTAAGTGGGAGACCTTTTAAGTATCGATATTAGATGACTTCTCTGACCTATTTATTTAAATATGTGTTAACATTAAAAAACTTAACAATTCCTTGACTACTAAACATCACACGTGGGGACTTGAGGCATTTTTGCACATTTGTTTTTTTTTTAGAAAAATTATACTTTTGTAGATTTTATTTTAAATATGGGTGATTATACAAAAGTTGGGTAACTCGATGTCATCAACCAATATATACAAAGTCTGATTATATTTTATTGAGATTGCAATTTATTTTAAAACAATGGAAAGACCTTTATTTAGTCACCCAATTTCAGTTCTTCATTTTGAATACAAGT
The DNA here is from genome assembly GCA_920104205.1 of Eupeodes latifasciatus. NCBI lineage: Eukaryota > Metazoa > Arthropoda > Insecta > Diptera > Syrphidae > Eupeodes > Eupeodes latifasciatus. The sequence continues at coordinate 397,796,665 of OV049924.1, forward strand.
TATTAAAAAACACAATTAGTTCTTAAAACGTCAGTCCTCTGGTATGTCACAACCCTGAAAACCAACCATTAAGTGACTGTCTATTAAACATTATCATTGATTTGAGAAAACTTATTAAATTAATACAATCTGCGATGTATATAGTTTAATATATACTACAACTTTCATAATGCAGTGTTCTCCACTTTATTTAAAAAAATTAGAAATTTTGTGTTCAGTTTTATTCGTCAGTTTCTTGTGTGTTATTAAAAATTCGTGCGAAATATCGCCGACTCAACGTCAAATCCCACTTTGAATTTTAATGTTGGTAATAAAGTTAGTTGCGGGTCGCACAATTTGACGGCCACCATAACTGTACCAGAGTTTGGGTTATGTTTGTTGTCTATACACGTGCTTAGCCAGTCAACACGTCAGTTTTATGGTGAGTCGTTATTTTTTTGTTAATCTAAAGTTTATTTTTATTTATTCGTATTAGACTTTGATTTGTTAAAATGTAGTTTGTTGATATTTGAAATTACAAAAAAAAACATTAGTCCAGATTATAAACTCAAATTTCGTCTTTTTTGTCAGTAGTGTGGCGTCAGTTCTGTGTCAGGTAAATTGTTATTGTTCTTCATTTGTTGATCATTAGTACTTTTAAGATGAATATTGTTAGATTTTGTTTGTTGATTACTTTGAAATATTTAGTAAAACTATGTGAAAGTAGTAAAAGATAAGTGAATAACGTTACGTTAAATGTTGAAAGTCTGTTTTGAAAACTGATGTAGTATTTTCTCCTAGTATTACATATTAATAATTATTTTTAATTGTTACTAAGTGATTTTAAGTGATCATTATTAAATCCTAAGAGATTTTTACTAATTTGTATTAAATTTCATTATAATACTTTCAAAACTGTGTATACTCGTCAGTCCTCTGGCAGTCAAATTCTGAAATTTTTAAATATCTTACAATGTACTCAAAAAAAAGTGACTGGCCCGATTGGGAACAATATATTAATTAGATTAGCTATCATATACACCCGAATTTATAAAAGTTTGATTTAAAAACTATCGTAAACAAAATATCCTCAAAAGTTACCCAACTTTTGTATAATCACCCATATGCAAATTTGTTGGACTTCTTGGAATATTATGTTTTTATGCCTTAGTCTAACCTTATAAATATATTCGAAACAAATTTTCAAAAATAATATAACTATTAAGATAGTAATAAAGGCTGAAGACATGACGAAGAGTAGTTTTTTCTCAGCTGTCACGTTAATCACAACTTCAATAATAAAAAAAATTTCTAATAAAATCCTTCTACTTTAGTTTTTCCATAAGAAGTAATTTGTCTCAATGAAAGTTTTGAAATTCTTCGACGTTTCAATCTCTTTAGAATCTAAATCCATGGCTTCTAGTGATTGTTTACGTTGGTTTGTACGTTTGTACGTTCGATACTTTCTTTCTCTAACAATTTTTCAAGACTTCAAATAAATTCTGTTTTACAAATAATAACATCAAAATGTGCACAAAGGATTTGTTTATAAATTTATCAATGTGTGATTTTTACGTGTAAGTATCGCGTTTGTAAAAAATTCGATATTTTAAACAAACACGACATTACGATAGTAGAGAAGCCAATTAAGTACATTGACTTTTAACTTGGAAATTAAGGTTTCAAACAGACTCACGCTAGGTGTTTTTTTTTGAAAACAAAAGTTTCGTACTATTTTTTTAAATTTTCTCTTAGATTTGTTTTTTTTTTTTTTTAATTGGATTCCTTTAATACATAAAACATATTTTTAATTGTTTCAGAAGGGTTCTCCCCATAGAACCGTTATATGGTAGATATTGTTGATTTTTTCAGGAATCAAAAATTTGGTTTAAATAATTTTTGCTTGTGAAAATGGTGAAAATGTCTTTTATTGTCTAAATAATATTTGGTGATGAAAATTGTATGTTTTTTTATTTTTAAAAAATATTTCAATTTTCTCTTTCATCCTTCTTTATCTCAAACTATCGGCCCGTCCAGGCTTTGCACGGGTAGACATAAATAGGTACAGATAATGTAGCTTTCTAATGAAAAAAGAATTATAAAAATCGGTCCAGTACTTTTTGAGTTTATTCGTTACATACAAAAATACAAAAATACAAAAATACAAATCTTTCCTATTTATAATATTAGTGTAGATTTCTCTTAATACTTGAATCGATAACCATTTCTTATCAGTTTTTTAGTATTTCTGAAGATTATAGTGTTTTTTAAAATAAGTTTTCAATTGATTTTTTTTTAAAAGTGCCTTAAAGTAACCAATAAAATTTTTCATATGATAAAGTAAATTTGATTTTAATATCTGTTTTCGCTCCCGACATTTTTACCAAATGTTGAAAACAATATTTGTTATTATATGAAATTAGTTTCAAGCCAATAATTTTAATTTTTGGGAAGGTATTCTAGTCGAAAATTCAACTTTAAGTATTGTTTTTCAGGGTTTTTATTTTTGTAGAAAAACATTACTTAGATTCCTCTCAAAATTGTACTAGAAATCAAAAACCTTATTTTTAGTTGCATACAATTATTTTGGAAATAACGTTTTTCCAAGCGCAAATTTGCAAAGTGTAAAGTCCTTTCTGAAAAGTGAAAAATGTTATTTTTCTTTCTATTTTACAAAAAAATAATATTTGCAAATTAAATTTAGAATTTTGAAAAACTTTTCAGTAATATGCAAAGAGAAATGTTTATTTGCAAATTAGAGTTTGTTGTCGAAAACTAATAAAAAAATATGTATATGAACCGTTTTGAAAATGAGGAAGTAAATAAAAGTTAACAAGACAATGGACATAGACTTTTTGTTTTATTTAATTTTGTTGAATTTACCAAATAACAAGAATTTTAAATTTTAGTGTAAAAGCGTTGATTCATTTCAATTTTAAAAATATCTAATTTGGTAGAGGTTTTTTAATCCATCGACATTATAGCCATCCTTCAATGGAATTTGACAAATTAAAAGCAAAAAAACGCTTCTTTTGAAAGGTGTTGTAAAATAATTTGTTAACAAATAAATCGTTTTTAAGAATACTACGAGTATGAATACGAAGAAATTAATAGTGACCAAAGAGTAATGAAAGTAAGAAATAGCATCGATATTAGAAATGATTTTTCGACAAAAGAGAGTTTTTGATTAACCAAAAGCAACATCGAATTTGTGTTGCCTAAAGTTATAAATAAACTACAGTTCAACAGGCAAAGGAATATGTGCCTAAGTCTATAGCAGCAACTTTTGTGTACACAAAATTGAGCTGGGAATGGAACCCTATATAACGGTTTTGCATCTATGCAAGGAATAAGCATAGAAACCGTCTGCAAAGTAGTTCATCAGATGTCAAATGATTATCACTGATGAATAACCTTTTAAATTATTAGAACCTCCAAGACGGCTAACTTTTTATTATTTTTGTCTGATCGACTCAAGTTGTATTATTTACCCTAATTAGATACTAACAATTATTGAAAACGTCTTTATTTTTAATGAATACTTGATCTTATTAAAAAACACAATCTTAGATTTACTTTGCAATTTTTCAAAATACGAATGTATTACAACGCTGTATTTTAAATTGTTGAAACATTTTTACTTTTCACCTTTCAAACATAGTCTGAAAAATTGAATGGAATTGTTAAAAATTGCACAGCACTAGGCTTTGTTCTAAACGGACTGTTGCGCGACATTATTAACTTGTAATCGGTCCTATTTGTCGAATTGAAAATGTTTGACATTTTTCGACGTTTCATAAAGTCCCTAGAGTCTAAATAAAAGATTTTTAGAGAGACGTACGTTCGTACGTCCGTACGTTCGGGTTCGTCGTCCATAGTTCAAGAAGCAGTAGAGATATTGTCTTCAAATAAATTTTGTCATACAGATAATAATGCAGAAAGATGCAGAAAGGACTCTCAAAAAAAATTGAGTTGGTGGTTTTTTACCATAGCAATTTAAAAAAAAGTGAACATTTTGGTTAACCCAAAATATCTCACGAACCAATAACGCTAGAGACTTGAATTAAATTTTAAATTATATATTGCAACGTGATACCAACTAATATATTTTTGGAAAAAAATGCAATTAACGGTTTTTTTATAAATCAACAAAACTGAAGAAAAAAATATTTGTCACCTCGAATATTTTACAAACAAAAATGATTTTTTCTTCAAAATAATTTTTGCGCAACAAAGAATAAAGTTTTTGACATCTGGTTAAACTTTGAAAAAATCGAATTGACAGTTTTTTTTATAAAAACTAAAAACCTAAAAAAAAATTACTAAAAGTTGGTTGATTTTGATTTTCGACTCAAATAGCTTTTCAAAAATTTAAGATTATGGCTTCAAACTAATTGTATGTTATAAGAAATATTGTTTCAAAATTTGGTAACATTTTAAGAAAAATCGAATTGAGAGTTTTCTTACAAAAACAAAACATAAAAGAAACAATACTAAAACTAAATATCTCTTCAAAAATAAAAAATATTGACTTCAAACTAATTTTATCTCATAGAAAATATTGTTTTCTACATTCAGTAAATTTTTTATAAAAATCCAAAAGTCCATTTTTTCATAAAAAAATAAAATCTACAAAAAATTGTACGCAAAATTTGGTAAAAATTGATGTTCGGTTCTCGATATCTCATGAACAATAGAAGATATTGACTTCAAATTAATTTCATACATCCAATTTGTATTTGTTTATATTTGGTATAAAAACTTTTAAGAAATGCTACTAAAATTGGTTTTCGACTACAAATCTCGGTTACAAAAAGAGATTTTGAAATTAAACTATTTCATTATATGCAAAATATTGTTTTTAATTTTTAATTTTTTAAGAATAATTCAACTGACAACTTTTTTAACAAAACACGAAAACCTACAAAAATTTTAAGCAAGACAAATCGACAGACGGGATGGGAAGTTATCAGTGTGGGTCGCATCCCAGCCTCTTTTTTTTTAATTAACAGACATTTTTGGTACAAAAATGATATTATTATCAGGAAATCTACTATATAAAAATATGTCGCGTTTTCCTTCCTGACGCTATAACTCCAGAACGCACGAACCGATTTCCACGGTTTTGCATTCGTTCGGAAGGGCTCGGGCTACGTGAGGTTTATAGCAGAAATCACTTGAAGCACTTAACTTCACACTGAAGGATCTTTGACGAAGTACTCGTAACAACATCTTTGTGCGGCTTGATGATATTGTTGGCAGGCGATTTCAGACAGACGTTGCCAGCAATTCTCCGTGGAACGCCTGCAGATGAATTGAATGCTTGCCTGAAGTCATCACTTTTGTGGAATAACGTAAAAACATTATCGCTTACCACTAAAATGAGAGTTCAACTTCAAAATGATCAAAGTGCTGCACAATTTTCCAAACAATTGTTATCTGTTGGAAATGGAAAAGTTCCAGTTGATCCGACAACTGGATTAATTACTCTTACCAACGACTTTTGCTGATTTGTAGACTCTCAATTAGCTCTTATTGAAAATGTTTTTCCAAACATTAGTGAGAATTATTAGAATTATGCCTGGTTAAGTCAACGAACAATTCTCGCCGCAAAGAATAATGATGTTCACGCACTGAATTTCACCATTCAATCAAAAATCGCTGGCGATTTGGTGACATACAAATCCGTTGATTCCATAACAAATCCCGATGATGTAGTAAATTATCTAACGGAGTTTTTGAACTCTCACGAGTTACCAGGATTTCCACCACACAACTTGCAAAGTTGATTCAGTTATTATGATATTGCGTAATTTGAATCCACTGCGACTTTGCAACGGTACTGGACTTGCGGTGAGAAGACTTATGCCGAATTTGATTGAGGCAACCATTATTAATGGAAAGTACGCAGGTGAAAATGTATGTATTCCTCGAATACCAATAATTCTGATAATTTGCGGACAAGTATAACGCTTCGATTCAGTATTTACTATGGATTCACTTTCATTTTTTACTTAGAGAAGTTCAACTAATTTACACTTGATTTTTGTAATCGAAATGAATTCATTACTGTTGCAAAATGAAATAAAATATTTCCTTTTCAAATATAAAACAAACAAAATAATTTGTCTTCATCTTTTAAACCCCAAACGAAATATTACAAAAACGAAGCCATCTGGTGGCGAAACGGAGTTCGCCGGGTTTGGTAGTGCTACTATAATATTATTTGAACATTTTTGAGGACATCAATGGGAAAAACAACCCAATCAACAAAAATAGGAAATAAATTGTGATAAGAACTTTAGCTAATTAAATAAAATAAATGCTCTTTTAAAATTTTTATGAGTATCAATAAACTGTGTCCTTTTATTTCAAAAAAATTGTTAACATTTATAAAGTATATTTTCTTTAAACTATTTTATTTTTAAAAGGAATAATCTTTATTCTTCTGCTGTCTACCATATTTTTAAACAGTTTTTCTACTTCTATAAGAATTAAAATAATGTTTTGGAAACCTTCCTTTACTTTATGAGACATCGTCTTACATAAAGTCTTTACGCTTAGATACTTAAAGTCAGCCATTTTTAAAAATGTTGTTTATTTCAACCAATACCCAAATCAAAAAAACTTTTCTATTTCCTCAACAAGTCCAAAATTTATCCCTTTAAACTCTTATCCTCATAAAATTTTGTATCTATATATATATATATAAATATATCCTTTTTATCGCGCGAAATAAAAGTTGATTTTAAGATTTAAAGAAAATACTTAAGTTGTTTTCGAAGACAATAACTCTTTATTCAGGCAGAAATAACAAACTTACATACCTACAATTGTTTTGATGGCGATGGTGAGACGGTGAGACGATGTAAATGTATACCTCGTAATGTATCTACATACATACATATAATTTTTTTAAAGTTATGTGCGAGTGTAAATTTCTTTAATGTCTCTGTTGTGCGATTAAAATCAAATTAAAAGCGAATATATATTTTTGTTCGCTTTTTCTTTTGATGTGGTGCGTGGCAAGGATGTCATAATTCTACAAGCTATCTCTATGGAATTTCTCACATACCGAAATTCCTCTGTACCTTCAACACAGCGCTCAACCAGACATCCATTGATTTTATCATTTTACACTGAATAAAAATTACATTAATATATATTTTTTTATTTTGTATTCGAATATTTGAAGGACAATGTTTATTACACGTTCCTAGGTATCCTAGATATACACAGCATCACACCACCGACCGACCGTAAGCAAGAGAAAAAGGTCCAAGGTGTCACCACCTCTTCTATAATGTATCATGATTTCGGAGCTCCTGTCTCCTTTATTTTGAATTATTTGTCCTTGATTGGAGGCAAAGTAAGAAAAATAAAATAAATATCTTTTACAAATACAAATAACAAAGCTAGACACACACAGAAAAATATATAAAAATAAAAATAAAACAATATCATGAATTATTACATTTTCTTTATGAAAAATTGAGCTAATATTTTTCGATTCTTTTGTGTTGAAATTTTTATTTATTTTTGTGTGAGTTATTGTTGTTGGTTTATAATGAGTTGATATTACTTCAAACAAATTGACCGTAAAGCATTTTGAAATTTATACAAAATATAAAAAATAAAAATATTCTATATTTTTTTATTGACGTGTCTGTCTACGAAGACGTTTTTGATCTTTCAACTTGAAAAATTGGCTTGAAATAAGTAAACAATAATTTAATTGAATTTTTATCTTCTTACCAAAGGGACACTTTATTTTTTCTTCACTTAGAAACATCAGCCCAATTAAAAATATTAAAATTTTACGGGTCGTGGCCTCAAAGACGTTCATTTTGAAATTTATCTGACTTCGCATAATTGAAATGGTCATATTTTTCTTAGCTTTATGTTGGGTCGTCTGTAGTAAAATGTCTTATTTATGTGTCTGTATAAATAAGGATTGTTTGTTTGAAGGATTTATGAAAAATTAATTTATTTAAATGGAGCTTAAAAATTATTGAAAATTCAACAATAACTAATTTAGGAAAACTGTTTTTTTTTTTGTTTTTAAAATGTTTTACAAGCGCTATTAATTTGTAGTTCCAAAATGAAAGCAGGGGACTGTTTAACAAAACATTTCTCATTTTACAACTTTATGTTTCCAACATCAAAAACAACAAAAACTGATAAGAAATGGTTTTCGAGTCAAGTATAAGGAGAACAAAGAAAGATATTGAATTAAATTATTTTTCTCACATAAAATATTGTTATAAATATAAACTTTCAAATTCCAATGAACGATGGCCTCTACAAATCAGACATTTTTGAATTGAGATGAATTAAATTCAAAATTCACATTCTTTGGCAATTCAATAAATTAAATACAAAATATTTACTTCTTCATTTTCAAAACGGTTCATATATTTTTTACTAGTTCTCGACAACTTTTCAAAACAAACTCTTATTTACGGAAACAAAGTTCTCTTTACAGATTTCTGAAAAGCTTTTTAAAATGCTAAATATAATTAACAAAGTTTATTGTTTGGTGAACAAAAATAACGAGACTTTTCTTTTTTTTCAGAAAAGACTTTGCACTTTGCAAATTTGAGTTAAGTGAAACGTAATTTGCAAAATTAAAATAGAAAGTTGCAAAGTGTTTGATGAAAGGTTAAACAATTATTCTTAGAACTCTGTTTCTTAAATGTCTACCTGTCCACTTTCCAAATGGAGTGTTTTGATTTTTGGAAAATGAAACTCTTAAAAAAATGTAAAACCTTAAGATTGTATGTGACAATTTAATTGTTTGTTTAATAAAATGACATGAAAATGTATTATTTGAAAACCGCTGTAATGATTAGCATATGTGCAAAATCCTGTCAAAATTATATTTTTGGTCTTGAAATTCTATAAAATCTCAAATACCATAATTGGAAATACAAAAAATAATCCTTGTATCGACTTTTGAGTATCGTAACATTCTTTAATTCATATAGTTCTTTAATATAAAGCAAAAATTATTTTTCTTGTTTTTAACTTCCCATAGGAAGTTATTGCAATCGTTCCGATTTGTCGACTTGAAAATTTTGACATTTATCGATGACGTTTCAAGGTCCCTAGTTTCGAAATAAAAGATTTTTAGAGAGATGTCTGTGCGTCCGTGTGTACGTACGTTTGTACGTCCGTACGTTCGCGACGTTTTTTTCGTGGTCTATAGCTCAAGAACCAGTAGAGATATCGACTTCAAATAAATTTTGTTATACAGATAATAAGGCAGAAAGATGCAGAAAGGGCTCTCAAGAAAATTGAGTTGGTGGTTTTTTTCCATAGCAATTTAAAAAAAAATGAAAATTTTGGTTAGCCCTAATTATCTCACGAACCAATAACGCTAGAGACTTGAATAAATTTTTTTATAATAGGTATATTGTATCGTGATACCAATTAAATATATTTTTGGAAATAATTTCAATTAACGGTTATTTTTATAAATAAAAAAACTGATAGAAAAATATTTGTCACCTCGAATATTTTACGAAAAAAATTGTCTTCATCTTCAAAATAATTTTATGCAACGAGAAATAACGTTTTTGATATCAGGTAAAATTTTAGAAAAACCGAATTTTTTTTTATAAAAAAATATAAGCATAAAAAAGAACATAACTAAAAGTTGGCAAAAATTGATTTTCGACTTAAAAATCTTTTTAAAAATTTAAGATTATGGCTTCAAACTAATTTAGTCTTATAAGAAATACTGTTTTCAACATTCGGTAAAATTTTGAGAAAAATCGAATTGACACTTTTTTATAAAAAATAAAAACCGAAGAAAAACATTACCCAAAGTTGGTAAAAATTGATTTTCGACTCAAATATCATTTCAAAAATTTTAGGTTATGCCTTCAAACTAATTTTTCTTATAAAAAATACTGTTTTCAACATTCGATAAAATTTTGAGAAAAACCGAATTGACAGTTTATTTACAAAACAATAAAAACCTAAGAAACAATACTAAAACTTTACTTTCGACTCAAATATCTTTTCAAAAATTAAAAATATTGGCTTCAAAATAATTTTATTTCACAGAAAATATTGTTTTTGACATTCAGTAATTTTTTTTATAAAAATTCAACAGTCCGTTTTTTTTATATAAGATTAAAATCTACAAAAAATAGTACGCAAAATTGTTAAAAAATGATGTTCTGTTCTCGATATCTCTGAATTTAATTTTATTCATCCAATTTGTATTATGTAAGAAATAAAACCTTTTAAGAAATGTTACTAAAATGAGTAAACATTGGTTTTCGACTAAAAATCTCGTTAACAAAAATAGATTTTGAAATTAAACTATTTCATAACATGAAAAATATTGTTGGTTATTTGTAAATTTTTAAGAATATTTCAGCTGACAACTTTTTTAACAAAACACGAAAACCTATAAACTTTTAGCAAGACAAATCGACAGACGGAATGGGAAGTTATCAGTGTGGGTCGCATCCCAGCCTCTTTTTTCCATTGTCTGTTTGATTTTCGGCATCAAGAGTTGGTACCTTAAACAACCGCATTTTTATACAAATTTTGTATAATATTTTAAATATACATTTACATTCTATGTTTTGCTCAAACTGCTTTTTGAGGTACATGCTTTATTTAAAAAAAGTATGATTTTAATATTTTTGATTTGAACAGTTGCAGTCTCCCCACGATTGAAATTTAAAATATTGTCAATCCGTTCGTCGTTCGTTTTCTTTTTCATTAAGAAATAAAAGTTTTTAGTTCACAATGCAAAAACTTGAATAAAACAAAATTCGTAATACAAAAAGCACTCATACGCCATGTTAACCTTTTGAGATAAAAAATTTAAAAGAGCTGATTAAAATTAAAAGAACAATTAAAAAAAATTTAAATCGCGGCTTCACAATTTCTAGTCACTAAAAATAAATAAATTAGGTGGAGCAACAGTCCGTTGAAAACTATTGCCTAGTGACATACAACTCTCAAACATTCCTGTGGGCGACTACAATTCTTATTTCAAACAAAATATAGTATTATCAAATAACCTTTAAGAAATTTAATTATTTTTATTTTTCATGGCAGCATCACTAAAAAATATTTATTAACTCTAGTAATGTAGTAATTTTTTTTTTTAATAATGTGTGTTTACATTTTAAACCCTTTGATGGATTTATTATTTGTTATGCGACAGGTCTTTAAAAAAAAGCCTGCCTTAAAGCTATACCATTTAAAAAGTTACTTTGTATCAGTTAATACTTTATTTTATCCTATATTTCACACAAATCTTCAAGCAATATCTATGTAATTATATTTGAATCAAAGTTAATCACTATCGTAATTAAATTCACAAGAAACAAAGAAAAATCTCCCTTCGCCTTTCCTATCAATCTTATATAGTTAAATCATTTATTTATTATTATAGCTAATTCTATACATATTTAAACTAAGAATATATATATGTAAGTACGTACTTGTACTCCTTTTGAAATTCTTGTACCCTTAGCCACCTGAAAAACTCATAATTACATAACTACATATACAATACATACATACGTATGTATTATGTTGTATTATGTATTTAATTACATACAAATGTTAAATATAATGTAAGTGTGAGAAAATATAATTTTCATGCTACCCGTTCATGTATAGTTTCAAAATATGTAAATATACATGAAGTTAATTAACTCATTCAATCGATCATCTATCCGTTAATGGCAGGAGATATGTTATAATTATAATTTTCTTTCAGACAAAGGTATAGGCCCTATGAACCATATACTCGTATATAAACCTTCATACATACACTATATTGTATGCTCTCTCCCTATATGTATACCGAAGGTATACGGCTTACAAATATTTATGGGAAATGTCATAGCAATCCCCCCAAGCTTGTTGGTATGGTAGCAAATATTTTAATTATAAATATTTTTATAACAACACCCTATATCCTTTGATCCTGTACAATATACATACATTACATATACATACATATCTCTAGATTCATGCATGATTATATATAAATTGCTACCAACAGCCATAACATTCGATTGATAATTATATTAATTGAAAAAAAAATAAAGATATCGATAACCTTAAGGAGTATGTAATTATTGATATAATAATGGGTCGGGGTGAAACCACAATGTATAATTACGCATGGATATAGTTCGAATATATCCAAACTCCTTGTAGGAAGGAATTTAACAAGTATTATTAGCTCAACTAACGAAATATACTATATTTTATGGCCCGAATGCAGAACTTACAATAGATATGATGAATTTCGAGTCCATTATAATCTGATGGAACACAATACGTACTGAACATTCATTTATGATATTTTGAATAGCATAGCTTTAAATTATTGTTTGAGGTTAAATTCCATGCGGTTGGAAGCTTGGAAATAGAGATAAGATTTGAAATACTAACTGATGGATGAAAGTAATCATTTCAACTTCATTCCAAATTAAATAAGGAATTTTTCAATGGCCAAAATTTGTATTATAATTTTGGATCTTTTGATGAATTTTGAGTATTTTATATCTAAAGCCTCAGGTATTTTAGATTTATCTAGGTAATGTTATAAAGGTGGTTGCTACTGCATATTCTATACGAGTATGACTATGAGTATTTAAATACGAGTTGAAATTATTAAAATTTACTACCGAAATTCGGAGTCAGTGGCATCAACGTTAAGAGCGCTACGTCCAATTTATGGTCTTCATAACCGTCCTAGCAGATCAACAATTGAGCGTCTAGTGAAAAAATTTGAATCCACAGGCACAGTACAAAATGTTCCCGTACCAGTGAGACAAAGAAGTGCCCATAGTGTTGAGAATATTGCTCCCGCTGAGGCTTCAGTTGCAGAAATCCCAAATGTGTCTCTCACACGTCGTTCTCAAGCGTTGGGCATTTTTGTGACGTCGTTGTGGCGAATTTTGCAAAAAGATCTTAGCATACATCCTTACAAGATAAGGTTGACGCAAGAACTGAAGCCGCTTGACAGCCAGAACCGTCGTATGTTCGTGAATTGGGCTGAGCAACAACTTGAAAATGATTTTCATCGAAAATTTATCTTCAGCGATGAGGCTCATTTCTGGATGAATGGCTTCGTCAATAAAAAAAATATGCGGTATTGATCAGACAGCAATCTACACGAACTCCATGAGTCATCATTGTATCATTGGTGTGGTAATGGGCCGGTGGCGTCATTAGGCCGTACTTCTTCCGTGATGATCAAGACCGGAACGTTACTGTGAACGGGAATCGCTGCCGTTCAGTGATAACAGAATATTTTTGGCCCCAATTGGATGATATGGACTTGGAAGACATGTGGTTCTAACAGGACGGCCCCACAAGCCGTACAGCGAATGTCCACAATCAATTTATTGGAAACCAAGTTTGGAGAACGTGTTATCTCACGAAATGGTCCAGTCGCTTGGCCGCCTCGTTCGTGCGATTTTACGCTGTTAGAATATTTCCTGTGGGGCTACGGCAAGTCTATGGTCCATGCTAACAAGCCAGCGACGTTTGAACTTCGTAAAATTCAATAAAATAAAATAAATAAACGCAAGGAAAAATAATAATGATAAGAAATCATAAAAATAAAATTAAACTAAATCAAATGAAATCAATTATACCTTATGAAACAAATTTAGGACAAAACAACATCTAACTGTCATACGAATTTTAATATATTTTATGATGAACTAATAAACTAAGGATACGGCTGTTTTTTTTTCGACCTTGTTTTTGAATGTTAGCGTGGCAGTTTTTTTAAGATATTATTTTACTTAACCCTCCAAAACATCATGGGGTCTAAAAATACCCCAGAGCGTGTTTGAACATTCATAACTTTTTTGTTTTTAATTTTATTTATATGGAATTAATAATTATCAGTGAAAGAAATTCAATTTTTTAATAAATAAGTGTTTTTATGATCACTGACTTCTTGCTGAACTGTTTGCGAATTTTTCCTGGAAATAATTCATAAACCTGCCATGGAGTCTAATTGTACCTACTATAAAATATTTAACAATAAAACGTATTTTGTCCAATAATTTTTTGTATTTTAATAAGAATTTATACATAACTAGCGGCCCGGTACGTGCTTCGCTACGTATAAGGCATAGTAATAAAAAAAATGATTATTAAGTTCATTTATTTAAACAAAAAAATATTTTAAATTGCTAGCTATTTAAAATTCCAAATGACCCAAATAATATATTGTTTATATTATATTTATCAGCAAAGAGTAAAAACTAAAAACTTAAAAAGAATTGGCCACTCTTACTATGGTTTGATAAACAATATTTTTTGTTTTTCCATTTTCAGCGTGAATAAATAAACAGTTGGGGTACCGACTCTGGAACAGGCAACATAAAGTTAGCCATGTGAAAAAACATGATTCCTTCAAATTGATACCACAAACGTGAAGTGTTTGCCCTTGGGCCTTATTTATGGACATCGCAAATGATAAACGCACAGGATATTGCAATCTTTTGAATTCAAATGGCATATCAGTTGGAACCATAGGGATACGCGGTATCAAACACACTTCTCCTTTCGATTTACCAGTTAAGATTATAGCTTCAATCAAATTTGGCAATACATATTTCACTGCCAATCTGGTGTCATTACACAGTTTTGGTAGATTAATATTTCGCAATAATATAATCAAAGAACCAATTTTCAGATTCAAGCAATGCGGTGGTATACCAGCCGGTTCCAATGAATTTAAAAATTCCATTGGATAATTCATTGCCTCATCTTGATTCATAACACTGTCAATTGATTTATATTTCATGACTACACCTGCCATTTTCGCTTGAATTTGAAAATTAATGGCATTGATATGAATGTGCGTCGGTGCTAAAATGGCGCGTTCTCTCAACCAATCATGATTTCTGTAATTCTGAAGAATATTCGGAAAACACATTCAATCATCTCATCTATAGATTGCGCAATTGTACAAAAATTGTTCGGTAAAGTGATCAATCCGTTGGTACTGTCGATTGGTATTTTGCATCACCAATTTCTAACAATTGTTTTGAAAACTCATGGGCAGTTGCATCATTATGTAGGTGTATACGCATATTTATGTTCAGTGTCAATTTACGTACATATCTCCAAACAACTGATGACTTCAAACAGGCGTTTATTTCATCAGCAGGAGTTGATCGACGAATGACAGGCAATGTTTGACGAAAGTCCCCTGACAGCAATATCAGAGCACCACCAAAAAGCTGTTGATTACTGCGTAAATCTTGCATTGTTCGATTAAATGCTTCTATTGATTTTTTATTCGCCATTGTGCACTCATCCCATAAAATAATTGACATTAATCCCAGAACGAAATATTGCAAGTTGGAGTTTCAAACAGAGTGTGCGGTCCGATCACCTTCTAATAATGTAGCAGCAATTCCTGAAGATGCAAGTTGCCAATGCAATTTTCTGTTCCGATCGAATAGTCGCTAAAATCAATGATACAACGAAAGTTTTGCCTGTACCACCAGGTGCATCCAAGAAATATAATCCACCTGCATGATTGTGTCATATACATGTTTTTGTTGAATATTCAATTTGGTGCTGTTACAATTTCGTGATTATCAGATGGCATACGATCAAGAGCAATTTTGAACAATTGAACTAATGCGTTATGCTGATGGAAAAACCTTTGTAGCTTTGAATAATTTCTCGTCTTGTATTTTAAACAATTGCATAACATTGATACAATTCACGATTTTCATCACCAATAAAATAAATTTGCAACAATTGATGATCAGCGTCGGGGTATGGCAATAACGAACCAGCTTGATGATAAATCTGGCCCTGAATCTGTAACATGTATGCAATTTTAGGTAGATGTTGAATCAGAATTTTTAAGACTTTATGATTCAGATTGATATAAACATGGGACAATCCTGTTGAGGTATTTACCTAAAAAGTCGGCATAAAATTATCTCTAATAATTTTAGTAGCACCGAAAGAAGTCATTTGAAATGCCGAATTGTATTGTTAAATATTACTCAAAAACTGCTTCGACGTTTGAGATGTACCAAAAATAAATGAATGCAATGGTTCGGGTGGAGTTTCTAATGCTGGCAATCTCGCTTTAACATTAGAACAACACATTCCGGGCGTTTCACTGCATCACAATGTGGACATATTGCGTCCATCATTCCAATGTATCCGTTCATATTATAAATCAATCTGACTATTGTAATTAAAAGCAGCACGCAGCATTTCATCCAAAACAGCACAACGTATTTGTGATCGCCGTGCAAGACCAAGTACAGGTACAGGTTCAACAGATCATCTATTCTGTGCAGTACGTTCACGCTGCGATGCATTAGCTCGTGCGCGTTCATCTGTACTTAGATGGCCTTAATAATGCTACTTGATTTGCATTACGCATTCGCCGGCCTATGTTTGGTCGTCTTGCTTGTGGCATTTTAGCTTCACTCAACAACTCAACAATATTTTGGAAAATATAAACACAACAAAGCAATAATTATCGCTGATAAAATGAAATGACATATGATGACATTAAATTTGTTTGACAGAACTAACGCTACTTTTTTGTCTTCGATTGTTTTGTCAAAGGTTCAAATTGGCTTTTAAGTATTAGTACAAATTGTTTGTATATGGGAGTATAGAAAGATGTTGATTTTACACTTTTTCAAGATTTTTTTTTAATTTTCTTTACGTTCAAACCTTCTCTAGACTTCTACGAATAATTCAAGACCAAAATTAGCCAAATCGGTAAAGGCATTGTTGAGTTATAACATTACATTTTTTATATATATAGATTATATTTGTACCCTATAACATTATAGGGTACAAATGGACCTCATGACACGATCGATTGTACCGATTTTTGCCGTGATGTTAAGGAGGGATCAATTTTTACTAACTTTTATTAATTTTTGTTTAGGTGTTTTTTGTAAAAAAAACTGTTAATTCGATTATTCTCAAAATTTTACCGAATGTTGAAAAAAAATATTTTTTATAAGATAAAATAAGTTGGAAGCCCTAAATTCACATTTTAAAAAAGATATTTGAGTCGAAATTATATTTTTACCAACTTTGAATACTGAATGAAAACTTGTTTTTTTTAGGTTTTTATATTGTATAAAAAAAACTGTCAATTCGATTTTTCTCAAAACTTTACCACATGTCAAAAACGTTATTCTTCATTGCACTAAATTGTTTTGGAGATAAAACAATTTTTGTTCGTAAAATTTTCAAGGTGACAAAATTTTGTTTCAGTTTTTTGATTTATAAATAAAACCGTTAATTGGATTTTTTTCTCTAGCGTTATTGGTTCGTGAGATATTTAAGGTTAACCAAAATGTTCACCTTTTTTTTAAACTGCTATGGTAAAAAAAAACCACCCACGCAATTTTCTTGAGAGCCCTTTCTGCATCGTTCTGCCTTATTATCTGTATAACAAAATTTATTTGAAGTCGATATCTCTTCTGGTTCTTGAGCTATGGACGACGAAAAAAACGTCGCGAACGTACGAACGTACGTACAAACGCACGCACAGACATCTTTCCAAAAATCTTTTATTTCGACTCTAGGACGTCGAGAAATTTCAAAATTTTGAATTCGACAAATCGGACGCATTACAATAACTTCCTATGGGAAGTTAATAATCAAGACACATTTTAAACATACAAAAAGAAATAAAATACAAACAAATTAATTTAGTTAATTAAAAAATACTGTCAACTTAAACAATGAAAAATAAATTAAATCCCATACAAAAATTAAATATAATTAAATATAATACAATATTTATATAGGAAGAAGGTATGTGATGATACTGAGTGTGAATATTTATTTAATATACCAAATATAAATGAATATTTAAGAATATGTGTAAAAAAACAATAAGTTAAAATAAAATTAAAACAAATAAATAAAACACTTTTAGCAAACCCTCATTCATCTGCATTAAGCACACAATAGAAAAAAACCAAAAACGATTTGAAAAATTCAAATAAATCATAAAAAATATAAATAAAAATATGTATAAAATAGTTATAGCAAATTATTATTGCTGAAATCCGCAATTTATGAAAGTAAATATTATTTGATTTCAGGAAGTTGGAGTTTGAGCTTTTGATTACTTTATGCAACCCTTAAATAATTGTTGATTTGTTTTCCAAACTTTTTACTAAACATTCTCCTTAAATTTGAAAACAAAAATATTCCTTTTTATTGTGACTGTGTGAACCACAGAAACTATAAATTTATAGCAATAATTTCGTTCTGAATTCCCTCGCAGTCAAGAAAATAGTAAAAACCTCCATAAAATCCAAAAATATAAATATTTTAATAAGCTTTTAATATAAATCAAAAATAACAACACTCAACGAAGAAGTCCACACATCTGATTTTCAGTATTCCATCAGGAATACAAACATTGGTAATATAAAATCAAAATGGTATTTCATTTAACTCTCCCACACATATCTGTCCCGTACGAGTAGACGCGATCCTTTTCCCGATTTTCCATCATCATCAACATAACAGCCAAAGCAATTTTCCAAACAAAATGGAGTTAAACCATAAAAGAAAAAAAAACAAAAACAGGAGAAATAATAATAATAAAAGATTCAAGACAATGGGAATGCCGCCATAATAGGATTGCATTGACAAAAGGACGAAAATTGCTCCACTTACAGAGCATATGTGTTTTCTGCGGTTATTCAATGTTATGTCCTATTTTTCTGTTTTGTTTTTATTTTATTTTTATCATTTGGAATGCAGTATGTATTTTATATGCATATACTATAATTTTCGAAGGAGGAAGGGGGGGGGGCGTTTGTTGAGAAGATACGAATACAAACCCTTTTATATGATTTTGGTTTTGTTCAACGCTGCACAGCAGAGCAAGTATACGATTATAGTAAAGAGATATTAACGACGGCGAGTGGTAGTATTGGAAGAAGAACAAAGGAAAACTTTTGTTTGGAAATTTATTGTCCTCGACAAAGCAGAATGAGAATGAGAACAAATAATATTGAAAATCGAAAGCTTTTATACAAAATAAAATAAAAGTAGATATAATACATATACATACTCGTATTATGTACTGTGGACATTATGTTTATTTATAATGCAGTGGACTATTTTATTCTTACCTGTCCTCGACGATTAATATTATTTACTTTGTTTAATTGATATTGATAGAGAAGGACATGTTTGTTGAGAATTCTTTAATACAACGTGAATCATGTGGTTTGAAAAAAATAAATGGTTTTTCTGCATAATTCCTCATTTATGAAAGTCGTTGTATGTATGTATCATAATATTGCTGATGTTTTGTAAATAAATGTTATTTAATTAGTCACATCGTTTTAATTGTGGTTTTGCAATTATTGTGTTGTGTGGGTTCCTTGTTTAAACCTTATACTCATATAGTGCGTCCTTGCCTTGGACATGTTTTTAATTGTTTTTCTAAGAAATAAAAATGAGATGATAATCTACAACAAAGTTCAGATTTTAAAAGAACCAACATCAATTAATCTCTTCTATCTTTTATATATACTTATTTCTTTATTAAGTGTCTCAAAACTTATTGCTTCAGAGGTTTTGATATTTTGGAAGAACTACGATTCAATTGGTTTATGTTGCTATCTTTAAATATATATTATAGACTGTGAAAAAAATAATTAATTCAAGAAATTTTATAATTGCAATTGACATAGCGGTTACCTTTCATTAGAGAACTACACCCTCAGCAGCGTTGGACACTCTCCTCCATCTGACACTCCTCGACATTTTCAGCAAACAAGTGGCAGCGAGTACAGCCATAAGACTCAACGCCTCATCTCAGTGGACCAACAACAATGTTGGCACTCCATCATTCTGAACCTCTTTGGTTCTATACCAAAGTACATAGACTACACTATCCCAAAACCCCAATTTGGTAAAAACTTCCAGGTATCCATTCCATCCAGGGATGAATGGGAAGACAAAAAACTCCTAGATGACAAAAGCATCCATTTTTACACAGATGGATCCAAGACAAATGAGGGAGTTGGTAGTGGTGTGTACTCAGAAAAGCTTAATCTAAGCATCTCATTCCGCCTCCCTAATCATTGTAGCGTCTTCCCAGCGGAAATTTTAGCGATCAAAGAGGTTCTCTACTGGCTAAGAGAAAACGTGATATCAACTTCTGATATACGCATCTTCTCTGACAGTCAGGCTGCTATCAAGTCTCTTGACGGTGTCTCAACCAAATCTCTAACGGCCCTCGATTGTCGATCGTCTCTTATGGAGATGGCGCAGCAATTTAACATTCACCTATGCTGGGTGCCGGGCCACAGAGATATCGCAGGAAATTGTAGAGCCGATGTACTCGCTAAAAGTGGAACCGTCATGCCTATTTCACCTGAAAGGGAGAAGATAGGTATACCGATAGCTACATGTAAACTTCTGCTAAAAGAAAAAGCTTTCGAGATGGCAAACTCTAGGTGGAACAATTTACCAACATGCGCAGCCACAAAACTAATATGGCCTTCATTGGACCTAAAGCGCTCTAAAGACTTGTTATCCCAAAGCAGACTTCATATTAGCTCCCTAATAGGTGTCCTTACGGGACACTGTCTTATAGGCAGACACGCAATACGACTTGATGTAGCCTCAAATGACTTCTGCAGGAGCTGCATGGACGAGGAAGAAGAAGAAACAATCTCTTACCTCCTCTGCACCTGCCCTGCTCTTTCACGAAGACGCAAACTTCATCTGGGAGAATACTCTTTTGATGATCCCAGTGAACTAGCTAAAAAGGGTGTCAAATATCTTCTTCGCTTTATAAAAAGCTCAAAATTGTTCGACTAGTGGGAAGTAATTCTCTAGATTCATGTGGTATCACAATGGGCCTTTTCTTCTGGCCTAAGTGTGTGGTTTTTGTATCCGCAGCCACATTAACCTAACCTAACCTAACCTACCTTTCATTAATGTATCTTAGGATTGCCAATATCTCCGTATTGGCTTTTTGTCCAGACAGTTGTATTTATAGAGAATGCGAGTTATGGGACACATTAGGTTAGTTTTAAAAGGTACGTCTAATGCATTCAAATTGATGAAATTCGACAAATTGGACCAATCACAATAACATACTATGCAAAGTGAAAAAGGAGGTACATACATATGATATATATGATTATAGAATGCTAACCGAAAACTCTATCTAAAATAATTTTAATTCAAATAATCTATTAAATTTTTACTATAAAATAAAAACAGTCTTTAAAAATATCTGATGTGAAAATTTTTTTAACGGTATGGAAGCTCTAAGTCTGGCATCAAAAATTAAATCAATACATTTCTGTTTTTGAAAGTTAGTTAAAATGTTTGATTATTCAGGAGAACTAAAAACAGTAGGGGGGTTCATACAATATTATGGTTTTGCAAGTGGTTTTCTTGAAAGAAAATGTATTGAACTTTTTATTAGCAACAAAAAAGTAACGCGAATTTATTCAATAACAATTAATATTAATTATTTATTTATTATACATAAAACAAATGTAGTTCACTTTATTCGTGATTTGTAAAGATAAACATTTATCTAAGCTTCGCAGATTGTTTCCGTCAGAAGAAAAACTAAAAGCAGATATCAATTTTTCATATGCAGTCAGGGAGGACTGTTAAGTTAAATTTTCGGAAGGTGAAATTCAAAATTTGGTTAACAAATGTATCTCATATATATGCAAACAGTCGAATGAATATACAACATTTTTAATATATAATTTTCTCATATTTTTTTTATAATTTACAGCTACTCAAGAGTTTTTTTACCCTTAGGTATATGTTTTTTATGTAGAGGTCTTGGTTTTAATACCTGCCTGTGTCATCTTAAGTTTTCTTCAGGGGTACTGCCTATTGCGAGGAATTGACAAATTCTCCAAGAGTAATTCGTGTCATTAAAAGTGCTATCTCAAATAAGCCGTTCGGGTTCAACTTAAAACCTCCATCCCTGGCAACAGTAATCGCACCCAGCAATGGTTGAAAGTTGTAAGTCACTAGGCCCTAGTTCTCAACGGACTGTTGCGCCACCTAAATTATTTTTTTACTTTATGTGTTCATATATAACACATTAAAATGCGAAGGAAAAAACAGAGTTGGATAAAAAAATTCCAGATTCTCGATGTGCGGTTAAAGAAAGAATCTCTATACTTGACCGAACGAAATTGAAATCAAGGTAAAGTAATGAGCATTCCTAGAAGTGCGAGTATTACGACTGAATTGTTTAAGTGGTGGAATGCAACTGGCTAATTCGACAGAACATTGTTTGTAAAAAATATCGATAAAACAACGAAAGGTATGAAACATTGTCGCGGTGTTCAAGGAATGTAAATGTTTCAGTAATATAGTTCTACGCCTATCATTTTCATAGTCTTTTTTAAGAGATTTAAACTTGTTTTAAGCCTTAAAAGTCTTAATGATTTAAGTTTAATATCAAAAACTTGGTACAGTTCTTCTTGTCGAAAAATGTCTAGGAGGAGTCAACACCAAATTTCAGACTTTATTTTGAATTATTTGTAACCTTCAAACGACGGGACTTATAGAACCGTAAAATATGTTTGCTTAAAATATTACTTTGTACACTACCAACTTATTTTTCATGCTCAATTTAGAGGCACGTTTGATTTAAGGGTATACAACTTTTATTGTGATACCAAAATTAATGGTTTTATCGAGATTTACTTCAATAAATTTGGCACTTTGCTGTCAAACTCTTACTGCGAAAACTAGGTTTTTGCTTCGAAAAAACGAGCTTTCCTCTTTTTTTGGTGAACAAATAGTATTGTAGTAGCTTTGTACTTTATTTAATGCAGATTGCAAATTTAGTTTCTATGGTGGAAGGAAGGGAAACCTTAAGCGAAAATATTATATAAGATAGGACCAAGAAAAAAGGCTTAAGGTGCGAATTGTTTATAGTAACTCTAAATTTCTTGTAAATTAAAAATTATTTTTGGAAAATTAAAAGTTAAAAGTTTATGTAAATCGTTGTGGCAAACGGTGTCAAACACTATTTTATTGTCAAGGAACATAATACCTGTGCTTTTTCCTAAATTGAAATGTTTGCATTTGGTGAACTGAATTCTGTAAGACACGAATTCCAAACTGTTCTAGCGGAAGTATATCGTATCTTTCAACATACGTTATAATGTGTTTAATTCCTAACTTAAAACATTTATTAATCAGTTAAGTAGAGTGTCCGGTTTGTAATTGCAAACCATATCTGTAGATTTAAGAGCGGAATTATTTTAGCTATTTTCCAACTAACCGGAAAATAATTAAACAGAAATTAAACAAGGCCTGTATATGTTTTATACCTGCAGTTGGAAGATTCTTAAGATACAAATTCTTAAGCATGTCAAAACCTGCAGTTTTTTTTCGTTTCTCTAAGAGAAGAGAACAATTTTGACATCATCTATCGAAACCATATCAATGAAAGAATTAAAATTAGAAAAGTCCATGCAATTAATTGAATTAGTAACTGAAGACTAAATAATGTTGTTTTTAAAAGTAGGCGGAAATAAAAACATGTTGGAGGCAAAATAATAAAAAATAAAATTGCTTCTGATAAGTTCTGTCCAACGTCCCTTTGGTAGGACCCAAATCCAAACAAAAATGCAACGCCACATAGATTCGGCGTATACAATACACATCTTGTTGTCCTTAGTCCAATTTGATGGTTACATTATTGCATTCAAACTTTTTTTTCAAGTTATGACAGAAAACCCAGAGGCGATATCTGTATCTGACTAAGTAGTTGTTTCATTTTTTTAAAGAAAGATATTTTTTCTTCCACGAAATCTTCAAGGGGAGAAGCAAAGCTTAATAGGCGGAATCACTTTTAAGGGGGATTTCGAATGGGAATGTAAATCGACTAGCAGTCCATATCTAGTATGTCAATGAATTAAACGAAACGTCTTATTGAAAACCAATATAAAATAAATGATTGAATAATTTTTTGTAACACTCGTGTTTAAGCTAAGGTTCCAACACTGACGCTGACTAGAGTTATAGGACAACAGTATTGTTTGTATTAGTCACTCACCATTCACATATTTATCGATTATATTAACATTTTAGAAATTTCCAACAAATATCCGAGGTCCCCCATACAAATAATCTGACGGCAATGAACTTTTATTGCATGGGACGCGTCTATCTCTAAACGAGTTCTATTGTCTAAAAGATTTTCAAAATTTTACAAAGCAATTGTTTTTCCCGTTTTCAAAGCAGAAAAAAAAGGAATTTTTCTATTTTATTATTTTTATATTATTCCAAAATGACTTACTTCAAGTTTTTAAACTTTAAAGTTTTTGATTAAAATTTCTGTTTCTGAAAGCAAGAACTTGACATTTTAATGCGTTGAGAAAATTAACTAGCAAAATATAAAATATATACATACCTACTCGTAGTTCTCATCCACCTTTTGCGAATGCTACGAATCTTGATAATTCCGAAAATGGTTAAGGGGAGGTTATCACATCGTACTTCTTTTTGGTGAATTGCTTTATCAGCTCTTTTGAGGATCTAAATTGTAAAGTTTGAAACATTCATATCGATCTGTTGAACACTAAGCTTTTCAACATGAATGTTATTCATAATTCTTAACATGGATCACAATTCTCTTTTATATACATAGAGCAATTAGTAATTTGCAGTTCATTAAATCATTAACATACATAAAGAGCGAAAAGATCTGGACTAAAGGTGCACCCTTGTCGGACTCCGGATTGAGTTGCAAACCACTCCGATTTATTTTTTCCACTCCAAACAGCTGAGTTTATGTCTTTGTATATATTTTCAATTAGTTTTAGAGTCATACCAAGTCCCAAATTTTAGAGTCATACCAAGTCCGTATAGCTTGTAAATAAGAGCATCGTAATCCACGGTATCAAAAGCCGCTCCGAAGTCTACAAAAAGGACATACAATTTTGTATTTCTTATTAGAAATGACTCAGCAATACTTTTTAGCAAATACTTTGTGTATTTTAAATAACAACTTTCAGATGTCAATAACGACATTTTAAGAGTCCAACAATTATTCCAATGGTAATATCATTTTTCGTTTTCAAACATTTTTAAACTAAGAATTTAATTTTATAATATTTTATTTAGTAAAGATGTAGATATTTAATATCAACGAAAACGTTTGCTTTTTCACTCAATGTTTCGATCTTATTGTCTGTAGAATTTTGATTTTACTGACCTTGGAATATTAAAAAAAAATTAAAATTTCAAATCCAAAAAAATCTCACCAGTAAAAACAATTTCTAATGAAAAAGTAAAAATTTAAATAGTTTTTAGAAATAAGATTATTTCGAAAAAAAATTAATTAAACTCCTATTTATAAAGCTGATTACGAAACACGCTATTTATATTGTACCAAATAAATAGTGCTATAAAAGAAAATGTGTACTAATTTTATAAAAAAGAAGACAATATTTAATTATAAACACAATAAGTCAATTACATACCTACATATGTATGTATATGCCCAAGTTAAACATAAGTTTGACTCGTTACCATATACTTTTAGGTTGACCTTTTGAAATGTTATTTAACACCAATAATTTATACCTAAACTTAGTAGTTCCCTATATTTTTAATGTTATCGAGTAAAAAAGCTTCCTTCAAGTTTTGTTTTCGTACATATTTATTTTTAAATAATAACCCTCTATTAATAAACCTTGGGGCCAAACGCTCTTCTTCTCATATTATATACAAAATAAATTCATTAGAAAATCCAACTTTCGGCATACTTATTATTATTTCTGGTATTAATTTAATTCATTAACCATAACAAAAAAAAAATAACTACAAAATCTTTCTAACCTAAAATTGTTTACCCTAACTACGCCTCAATCCTCCAAATGTAAGTACAACCCCTATCTAAACTAATTATTTCAGCCCTGCCTCTGCAACACTATTATTTATTCATTGAATCTATGAATGAATAACAACATTTTACTTTTTCGCTATATTCCACGCAAAGCCCCCCACACCACCCTCCACCTAGTCTTCTAATTACTTTTTCATCACGAACTTGAAATAATAGATTCCCAGGATATTTTCGTCCTTTATGTAAATAATTTATGTAAAATTAGGTAATTGCCTGTTTATGCTCCTTTAATACTTTTTCGGTTCTTATAGATGAGAAACTTTATTTGTTTAGAAGAGAAGAAATAAATGAAGATGCTTTGAAAACTTGTGAAATATGTATTTTCAAAATTTATATTATTCTCTAGCTCTATACAATATTAAAATAATTTCATATACATCCGTTACTTTTAAAACAGCTATTTTTAATCATCAAAAGTCACTATGGGGCATATTCTCTAACATCACGGAGGAAGGAGTTTAGCCAGAGTTGGTTCAATTATGTTTTTTAACGGACTTAAACTTAAAATACCCCTTTTATCATGGAATTTCGAGTAACTTTTAAATATATACCTATAAGAAAAAACTAGGAATACAAAATTATATTATTTTAATTATAACACTAGAGTCCTTGAATAATTTATGATTCGAGGAAAACGATAAATTTATGCGATTCGATCGAGGCGGAATCTTCAAAAGAGTGAAAAATTCTTTTTTTGTTTTTTAAATTGAAAAATTCCCTTCAACAACCATCGCCACGCGCGCCCGCCACCGCACCGCGCCGCATCATCGCCCAAACCACTCAACTCACACTGTTTGCCAAGATGTCGAATTAATATGCATCATCCGTTAGCTAAAAACTTCACAAGTTTCATCGAAATATTAATTAATTTTCTCAAGCAAAAGCTTTTAAGCCAACAAGAGAAAAAAAAAGAAGACAAATCCAGGACAAAAATTGAAGAGAGAAGGAACAAAAAATCAAAAGAAAAATATTTGATAGCCATAATAGATTCTTCCCATGCTTTCCAACGCAAATACACACAATCGTCGAAAGCAAACAAATTGAAATGACAATCCTTTTAAGTATCCTAGCAGCAATCTTGTTCTAGATGCTTTATTTTTATTTCTTATTTTATTTTTCTCAATCTTAAAGTCCCCTTCACTTGACGAGATAATATAATACACAATTCATCGCATGACATTGAATTTCGTTTTTCCAGCCGACCGACACGACTACAACAACCAAGGGGAAGACGACGATGATGAAGATGGCAAGGACTCTGGGACGACGAGGAACGGAGGAAAGGACGTTTTTGTGGTTTGAGATGAGTCCTATTTTTAGTGAAAAGCAGGGATAATGAAATACACCCAGAATGTCATTTGCTGACTCATCGGAATCCTTGCCGCATATTTTTGTTTTTCTTTTTCTTGTTTTGTCCTTAGTTTTTTGGTATTTGTCGTTTTCATTTTACATTCCGGATTGAGGGTTGGCGTACCTATAATGGCTAAAAGGGTGGAAGGGAAATTCTGCTGGAAAAGTCCTTTTTCCACAGAATTGATCTGGTTGGCATTATGTATTATCATAAGTTGTCGTTTATGGCATGGATGGGATATATAATTTTGTTGAAAAGGACTTCCATGTCATTTAAGGAAGGACATGTACAAAAGTATGTAGTTTCACGCCCTGGGGAACGAACTATCTTATGAACCAATAATAAATTCATAATTTTATGTCCAGTGCCATTGTTGTGGGGTTCTATACATAGTTTTGATTTTGGATTCTTTGAATTTTGTGCTTTTGGTGTTGTTGCATTATTTTGAAATTGAAACTTTTGAATGTCATTGCAGTATATTTGGACTTGTTGCTATATTCTTTATTTGTTTTTTCTTTGGAGAAAGCAACCCATTATGAAATGTAAAGTTATTGAGGAGAAGTGAAATTTTTAAAATATGCGTTTTTTCGGAGAAAACAAGGTTTTTACTTTCAATGTTATAAAGAGAAAACAAGGGAATTTTGTTTTTTAAAATCTAAGAATAGAGTTCTCAGTCGTTAAATATACTTTAAAAAAGAAACTAACTTAATCTAAACTAAACTAAGTTAACCTAGAAGGTATCCTGGTATTTGAACCCAAAACTTTCGAAATATAAAAGGAATCAATTTTTTCAAATACACTGAGTTACAAAAAAAGTGGCGCACCTTGAAATTTTGCAACATTTTGAAATAACTTAAACAAATAAACGTTTTTCTGGTAAAGTTTTGTTTATTAACATAAAAAAAAGTCATTCAAAAAAAAAAAACGAAAAAATAGGAAGAACTTAGCAATAAACAACGACAAAAATAGGCAAAAACTTCATAACTTGACATTTTACATTTTTTTTTTAAACTAGTCCTTGTTTCTTCAATAGTGGGTATTGCCTCCACGAACATCTAATAAAGCTTTAATTCAACTGGGCATACCTTGGATAAGGTTTGTTACGATGGTATCGTCCAAATTTTCCCATTCCTCCACTAGGGCAGATCTCAGCCCATTGAGTGTTCCTGGAAGGCCGGGTCGCCTCCTTATCATTTTTCCCAGTAGATTCCAAACGTGTTCGATGGAATTCATATCCGGGCTCATCGCAGGCCAAGCCATTACATCGATATCCACTTCTTGTAAGTAGTCGGTAACGCACCTAACAACGTGTGGTCTAGCATTGTCCTCCGATAGCAAGAAATTGTCTCCAATAAATGGTGCGAATGGAACCACATATTCCTCCAGAATGTTGTTGATGTAGTAACTGGAGTTTACCGATCCTTTCACCATGCACAGCTCGGTTTTTCCGTGCATAGAAATTCCCGCCCACACCATGACGGAACCTCCCCAGAAATTTTCGCGCTGGGCAACCGTTTCCGAAGAGTATCTTTCACCTGATCGTCTCCACACTCTGCTACGTCCATCTGGTGAGCGCAGACAAAACCTGGACTCATCAGTGAAAAGAACTCTACCCTAGTCGGCTTCGGTCGAATCTCGGTATAGTTGAGCAAATTCCATCCGACGACGCATTTGCATTTTTTTCACAAAAATCACTAAAAAACTGATAAAGAATCAAATTAAAATAAACCCATTACAATAAACTAATTAAAACATTTATGGGATCACGGAAGCCAAAATTTGTATAACTCACGTCTATTATAAAAAAATGATAAAGTTGGGGCTTTCCTCAATATAATGCACTTAATGCACTAATGTGATAAGGAAAATAGAAAAGAATATGCAAACATATACACAAATGTACAGTTAAATGAAAAAAAATAATCTCTGCAAAAACATAGCGGTATATTATCAAAATAATAACAACACATCGAAAAGTATGACTGCGCCACTTATTTTGTAACTCAGTGTATCTAACTTGCTTTCTCGACCGTTCAGAAACCATATATTAGGACTTTATAGTAAAAAGGACTTTCGTGTCTGCAATACCCTAGTCAAGCCACCAATATTTTTCTTGATTGAGGCATGCTTATGCAATATCTTAGGTCCATATTTCCATTCACTAATTCAGAATGTTCTGTAGCTCCTCTTGCCATATGGTATATTATGGGTACCGTAAGTGAGTCGGATAAATAGGGATATGCAGTGCATCCAGAAAGAAGAAAGCCTCAGGAGGTAAAATGCACTTGCAAGTGTGTTTTTGATGTATCCGGAGTTAAAATAGAATAACCGAATGCCGACAGCTCAAAAATGATTCCTCACCAGATTCGGAATCACATTTTCAATTCTGGACACAGCGAAAGCATCCAATAGATTCTTTTTTTAAAAACGTAATGCCGGAAGTCAGAATGTGAGCTTCTGTACATTTCCATTCAAGCTCGTAGACATTTTCTCTCGGACATGCGAAGCTTCTTTATATACGACGGATTTATTTCCACCATACTGCGCTCGCATAAATCAGAATTGGACGTATAAATGCTTGATAGCAAATAGAAATAATCTTCACATCAGATCTAAGATAGGTGGAGAAGAAAAGGCGTTTAAGCGTCATAAATGCCGCTTTTGCCACTCCCAGCAAAAAAATTGCAGCTTGTAAAAATTTCTTTGCAATTCTGTTTGAATATCCCGAATTCTTGATCCACTTACATGGAAAGTGCTATCGTCAGCAAACGCTATCGAGTCATAAATTTCCCCAATACGTCAGAAACATATAAACTAAACAAGTGAGGTGCCTAAACAGTGCCCTGTGGCAATCCATTGGTGATATTAAAATCCTTAGTCGTAGTGTGAAATTACTTTAACAAGATGGGGTGGAAATTCGTACCTTATGAGTTTAAATAAAAGCCCGTTGATCCAAGCCGTGTCGAAAGCTTTTTCGATATCTACTTAGCAAGCAGCTGAACTACATCTCTTTGCATTCAGATTCTAGCTTACATCTGAAATGAATTTGTAACTGCGTGCTGAGTGATTTCTCTTCAACCCAAATTTGTTTCGCGGTATTAACTCCTTTTCTTCGCACACCAACTGCATGGACTTACAAATAACTATCTCAAAAATCTTCCCGATATTAGGTAAAAGAGACTTATTGGCCTATAGCTAGACGTATTATTAACTTAAAATAGCTCCAATGTTATCCTTTAAATGTAGACATACATATACCACCACGAACTTTTTTGTAGACCTTTAAAGTAGAAACAATCCAACCACACATTTTTATTCAAGCCCACGCCCGGCTTGAATTCTGCAACGAAAAATTGTGCATCAAGAACTTCCTCAGAAATTAATCTTTCCGTATACGAAAACATACAAATCTGTTGAGTAATTTTTGATATTATCGTTAGCATAACGACAAATGGCCGAACAGAATGACAGAAAAATGAAGAGGAACTTTAATTTATAATAGTTTAATTTTTTGTATATGTTACCGGAAATGTATGAAACCTAGGAAATGTATACATTGTCGAGTCTATTTATAGGAAATGTATAAAAAGATTTACAAAAGATTATTTAAAACACATATATCCTAGGAGATGTATATATTTCCTAGGAATTGTATACAACTGCATAACAACAACGCTAGGAAATGTGTTTAATTGATATTATGTATTTCAAAAATCTGGACAAATAAAACATACAAACTAAAAATGAAATAAAAAGTTTTTTTCTTAATTTTTTATTACTTTCTTTTTAAATGAAAGAACTTATTTATTTTTACAGGGTAAGCAGGAGTGACACTTACATTATATTTTATTATTATTTATTATTTATTATTTATTAATATTTTATTTTATATTACATTATATTATTATTATTATTATTATTATTACATAATATTTTATTTTTGCAGCACAAACATTTTGATGATCTTCAACCCTTCTTGCAAAGACATTTTTTGAATAATAGGTAATAGGTACTTCTTTGGTATCCAGAATACCTCTTGAGCACACACTGAATTCAGATCTAGAATACAATTATATTTTATGATTCCATTCTTTGTTCCAATCTAATAAAGCTCAACATCTGTTTTATTTAAGATTACACCTATAATATTTCCGGCGTCACCACGTCCTCGGTCGACTTCTAGTACGGAAACCCTTACAGAAGTTCCTATGGACACTTGTTACTTGTTTCTTTTTTTACATTTTTCCTGCCTGTTGTTACAGATTTTGCTTAGCAGAAGGACGATTTTTTTTCACAACTACATTTTTTGAACACAATAGATAAAGCGGTTTGAACCTCTATCCTTTCGTTGCCTCTTATGCTACAGAACAAATTGCGTGGAGTGCACATCCACATTGTCTACAAGCATGAGCTTCGGTCGTTTCTTTTGAACAGACAATGCATTCCTTATCATATGTACTGGCTGAAGGTACTGTGATGTTCTCACACTGATCTAAATTATTACGGACTGGGATTGGTTCTATCATATTTACATCAAGTTTAGCCGTTGATGCCTTGGGATCTTCTTCACCGTTCTGTTGAAGGTTTTCAATGATTTTCTCTAGATCTTCTTCAGTTTCGATGTTTTGTGTGATATCATTTGGTAACTGTAGACCTAACTTAATTTAACATCCAAAAAGGGCTTCATAAGGAGTTTGCTTGATGCCAGCGTGAAAAGCCCTGTTTTTCATGAGTTGATAAACCTTATACCCTCGCTCCAAGTGGTACGCATATTTTCAATATCCTGATTCACCCTTTCCACACTTCCCTGGCTTTGCGCAAATGACCGGGCTTACCATGGATAATTTTTAAGGTAGGCCAATTTGTTTTTAAATTTTCGATTACTTTTTTAGAATGGCTGGAGCACCCAGTAGAGTAAATATGTCTAATATTATATACGCTAACTCTTCAGCTCGTTTAGCTCCTAGGATTTACATATATACAATTCCTAATGCTGCTTAGGAGATGTATAGAATTCCTAGGCAATATGTATAGACAACATTAATTCACACATTTCCTAGGAATTATATATAACGACGAATTACATGCATTTCCGGTAACATATACAAAAATGTTTCTTGCTTAAAGACGCTTATATACAAAAATTAGGTTGCACAACAGTCCGTTTATAACTTTGATTTATTGACTTACGAAGACGCTTAAAAACAATTCCTGATTCTAATAAAAACACTAAGAAATCATTACAAATAAAAACAACAAGAGAAGTTATTCCCAGAAAAGTGCACATTCGAAAAATGTTCTTTTAAAACTTCCTGATTGAAATCATTTCTTTTCATGATTGGAATCAACTATTTTAGGTAAGAGTTGATCATTGAAAATATTACTGACATGCGAGCATACGAACTCATGTTCCAATTGTAAACTCAAAAATCAATTGTTCTTTAAAAATAATTTCATCATTGAACAATTAAAAAATAAACTAATTAAAAGAAAATATTTTGTTTTAAATTTTACAACTCATTAGCTTCATTTTAATACCAAAAATAACAAAGTTAACTTTTCTAATCACGAAACAAAGTTTTCAACGACGAAAACTAATAACAGCTAAAACTGGCCCATCAATGGAAAATTAATTAATCTCTGCCTAAGATGGGCTATAACTTTTTTAGGGTGCATTTAGTCGTAAGAAAATAAAAAAATCCCTAAAAAGCAAACACCCTTTAACCTTTTGTATCATCTTTTGATTCTTGGTTCTCATGAAAAATAAAACATTTTAATTAACTTTCATACATACCATATTTTTGAGGGGGTTAAACGTCTTTAAATGTATCTGGAAAAACCACTTAGGGGAATTTGGCTTCACTTTGGAAAGGCTTCTCAGATTGCAACGCCACGCGCAATGATTCTAATCTACTTATCATTTTGTAATGATTTCATTTAAAAAAACAATGTAATCTTGAATTTGCATTTCTTGTTCAAACTTTGTCGAAGCAAATGAATGAAATTGATATGAAAGATGAAGAACATCCCCTATAACATTTGATGACACATTAAAATACTAATCCATCAACAGTGATTCATTCTTTAATTTTGTCTAACAATTTAATCCTTAAGTAAATGGCAGCCATATCCATATATTTTTATTTACTTAATAAATTTTAAAGCCATATAGCCTCATCCTTAGAAAGAGGAGAAGGAGGCACTTGACACTTGACTTCCCAGGCATACTTGACTGATACTTAAAAAACTTTGAAGTGCCATAACTTCTTAACAATTAATAACATGAACAAACTTTGGAAAAAGTTTTGTTTTGTGTAGAATAACCTCGATATTGCCCTTTTAAAGAACTTACAATATATTTGAAAAGCTATTTTAAAATAATTCAAAATGATTTAAAATGATGGATAAAATTGGAATGCAGGAAATAGAAATTATTGTAAAATATTATAAAAACTTTTTGGGATTAAAGTTTCTGAAATTACTCTTTTAATGATATTATTTTTGAAACAAAACAAAGATTTATGAGATATATTTGATTAACAACATTCTTTCAATTTTCATATTGATTTTATAAGATTCTAGGTTTTGAAAAATGAACACAAAGGAATTTTTCTCTCAGATGCCTTTACTCTTACTTACTTTGTTAGATCTAATCTGGAGTATTGAAGTGTTGTTTCAAATCCGTATAACAACTCTGTTGATACGGTGTGTTGACAAACCTCCACATTCTATAAGGTGCCATCTCTCTGGCATGGAAACACTGGAGTTAAGAAGGATATATTTTTCAATTATGATAATAAGAAGGTTTTACTTACTTACTTAGTTAAGGTGGCGTTACAGTCCTTCTCCATCTAGCTCGGTCCCGAGCTAGATGCCTCCAGTTTGGCGCTCCAAGTAGAGGAGGTCACTTTCCACTTGTGAGCGCCACCTGATCCGCGGTCTTCCTTTACTGTGTGGCCTGTAGGTGTGGATTGGAATACTTTCCGGGCCGGAGCATTGGTTTCCATGCGCTCTACGTGACCCATCTAAGTCGCTGTACAGCCCGTAGAGCTCGTCAATCCATCTTCTCCCCAAATCACCTTCTATGCATACGTTAATATAGAACACTCGAAGAACCTTTCTTTCCAAACGACTCAAGGTACTATCATCCGCTTTTGTAATAGTGCATGCTTCTACACCGTATAGCAGGACGGGGATGATGAGGGTCTTATATAGCGACACGTTGGTCACTCGAGAGACGGGCTTTGCTACTCAATTGCTTTCTTAGCCCAAAAAACAGGGGTTATCAAGAGTTATTCTTCAATTGATCTCAGCCCTGGTTGTGTTTTTTGCGTTCATAGCGGAGCCAAGGTAGACGAAGTCCTTAACCACCTCAAAGTTACGACTGTTGATGTAAGTCCTTTCTTGACGACAGCATGTACTTTGTTTTGCTCCATTAACCGTTAATCCAATTTTTGTTGAGTTCTTCCGATTATGTCAAGTCAATGTCATCAGCATATGCTAATAATTGGACAGACTTTTGAAAGATAGTGCCTCTAGTGTTGACGTGGGAGCTCTGAACTATTCTTTCGAGGACGATGTTAAGAAAATCGCATGACCGAGCATCACCTTGTCTAAAGCCTTTTTTGACATCGAAAGGTTCTCCATGGTCATCCTGCACAAACAGACGAGTTAGGCAGGAATGCCAAATCTAGACATGGCTCTATACAGCTCATCCCTGTAGATGCTGTCATATGCCGCCTTGAAATCGATGAAGTGTCGATGGTGGGTTTCGACTTGATTTTCTTTTGTTTTTTCCAGGATCTGCCGTAATGTGAACATTTGATCGACTGTGGACTTTCTTGGTCTAAAACCACACTGATAAGGACCCATCAGGTTGTTGACGATGGGCTTTAGATGTTCACATATTACGGCAGATCTGATTTTGTAAGCGATGTTAGTTAGAATGATGCCTCTATAGTTAGAGGGTCACCTTTTTTCAGAATCGGGCAAACAATACTAAGGTTCCATTCATCGATAAGTTGGTGCATGCTCCTAACCAAATTATCTCCAGCTGCTTTGAAGAGCTCAGCATTCAAGCCATCTGCTCCAGCAGCGGCTTTGTTAGACTTCAGCTAAAATATGGCAATCTTTACTTCGTCTAAGTTGGGAATACGGGATTGTTGGCTTTCGACGTCTATGCTGAATGGATAATCCTCTCTGACAGCGGAATTCAGTTCGTCGTCGCCGTTATACAATCTGCAGAAGTGGTCCTTCCATATCCTCAGCATTGAATGCGGTTCCACTATGATGTTTCCACTTTCGTCTTTGCAGTCTTCGGTTTGAGGTTTATGTACTATTGTGAATTTCGTTTCAACTGATCATAAAACTTTCGAACTTTAATCCTGCTTTTGAACCTCTCAACATCTTCGACCGCACTCTTGTCATGCTCTCTTTTTTTCCTTCTTCTTCTATCTTACCACAAGTATACGCAATTTTGTATAAAATCCTCAAAACCTTCTCCTGGATAAATATTGTTGTATGCAAATAATTGATTTTCTAATTTTCAAATGCAATTTTTCCATGCAATCTTCTTGACACCTATGAACTGGAAACTGCAAACTGTAAGGTTAAAACTTTTGACATTTTTTAATAAATTTAAAAAATGTATATGCGCTTTTTAGGTGCGAATCGTTTTATCTTTATTAGTGGCTCAGTTTTAATTTATCAAATGACAGAAGATGACAGCTGAAACAGAAACCTTTAATTGAAAAAACAATTTGTAAGACTTTCATTCAAAAACTAAATTCATCGTTTCTTTTCTTAACAACATTTTATTTACAAGTTATTGTGATTCAGTTTAGTTTGAGATTTTAAAAATTTTGTATTTTTAGAATTTCAAAATTGTTTTTCAGCCAGTCATATGTATTTCAAGAAAAAGACTATTCTAAACTAATTTAATCTGTTGAACAATATTTCACTCTCCTGATTAATAAAGCTAGGCATACACGATGAACATGTTCTGCGAACCTGCACGTGTTCGCTGTTTGTTTTCTCGTGTATGGGCTTTTATGCGAACCGCTCGCTGTTGGGGAAAATTTTTGATTTTTTCATGTTCGTTAGCTGTCATGTTCGTCAAAAATACTATATATGTTTTTGATGTTCGTCATGTATGGCGATGTTCGCGAACAAATTCTCATTTCTCATATGAATGTCATCTAGTGAGCAATGCGGAAGATGGACATTTTTCCCAGGCATTGTGCGGAAATAATCATCAAAAATTTGAGATCTTCGTAGCTTTGTCCAGTGGCGAGGAATCGCAAAGTTGCAGATAACCATTCATCAGGCGTTATGGCATCTTCATAACAGTAAATAAATAAATAAATTAGGTGGCGTCCATAGAGAACCAGGGCCTAGTGTTACTTACAACTCTCTATACCATCCCTGTGTGCGAGTAATTTTGTCAGAGATGGAAGGGACCTACAGTTTATATGCCGAATCCGAACGGCTAGTTTGAGAAAGCACTTTTCATGACAAGAATTACTCTTGCAGAATTTGTCAATTCCTCGCAAGAGGCAGTACCCGTGAAAAAAGTTAGGTGGCACAGGCAGGGATTGAACCCAAGACCCCTTGCATGACAGTCCAACGCACTAACCATTACGCTACGGGTACTACTCTTCATAACAGTATATTTTTTTATTATTAAAGGTGTAACTTTGTAAAGAAGTTCTCTATACGTTTTGGCTTCCATTCGGAAAAAAATTTGTAAATCTTCGTGTGATGTAGGATGTTATCTCCAGTTCTATCAATAAATTAACATGAGAACGAATATAACGTTTCTGAAGCCAGTCTTTTATCCACAGCCTTTTTACGTTTTATTTTTTTTTCACATAAATAAATTGCCATAAAGGCAACTACTTGCGCTTGTTTTTCAGACATCCTTCTTTCTTGAACAATCGTCCCGAAATGAATGTTCGTCGTTGTGTTTGTCGTGTGTGGGCTATTATAACGTAAGAAAATGTTCGCTGAGCATGTTCAAAATTTTATGCTGAAGAGAATTTTTAAGTTCTTGACTTTTGGTAAAAGAATAAAACACACTTCATTATTATTTATTACTTCACAATTTTATTTATAAAATTGTTTACAAAAAAATGTTTACAAGGCATAAAGAAGTATTTAATTTAATCAATTTTCAATGTACGAGTATTCAATGAAAATCAATTCTTCTACCATTTTGACGAACACGTCATCCTAAATGATAAATATCGAAAATAATCGGATGTTCATGTTTGAATCGCAAAATCTTTGAATTTTTCAATAAACAAAACAGCCTTTTTTCTAAAAATAAAAATAGATAATAGAAAAACACATTTTTGAAATAATACGCCACAATTTTATAAATGACAATAATATACAAAAATTATGTTATGTTTTTAATTTTATGAAACAAATACTTGGGAGGATAATAAATAATGATTGGAAATATTTTAAAAATTGAAAAGTATTGTTTACACTTTTTTGTGACTATTGTTATTTCAACAATGTTTCGCCACATTTTTAAGTTTTGAGCCACAAGCGAAAAAGTTTATTTAAGTCAGTCATGAATTGTATTTTCTGTATAATATTTATGAGTCTTTTGTTAACCAAAGGTTTTAATAGGAAAAAAAATATTTTTAAATGAATTTGAATACATTGTGGGCTTATAGTCAATATCAAATCTTGTTTTATTTATTTTTAAAAATAAAAAAACAAAAAAAAAAATAAATAACTTTCAATGCAAAATTATTATTTTAATAAAATTGTTAACGAAAACAAAAAGTCAGTCTTCATCAAATACAATATTTAAATTAAATTCTCTTTTTGATTTGCACCACATCATGATTCCATATAAGCGGAAGTCAGATTTACCTTTAACGCCTCCAAAAATTCACATCAATCAAACACAAATCCATAAAGTTCCAAAGTTGATCATACACCCCCATACATATACTATACATCTATACATTTTTTTCTACATTTTATTATTGCATCGTTGATATATGAAATTGGAATTAAACCCAAAAAATGTTGTACCTACTATATTTTTGTATATAAAACAGAAAAACATAAAAATAAAAATTCAACATAAACAAAATGAAATGCAAAACAAAATAAAAATACATTCAACACACAACCAAAACTGTTATTTTATATGAATTCCAATTAAAAGGAGGTATTTTCAATAAATAAACGCAACGACCGACAACCGACACCCCAACATTGGTTTGGCGTTGTTTGTGGTAAAAGTAAATAAAAACCCATTTGTTTTCAAAAAATAGGTACATATATTTAAAAAACAAAATAATATTAAACTTATATCGTCTACCGCATCCTTGAAATATCCATCACCTCTAGTGCCCTTTTAACTTGGTACCTATATATTATACAACATAGATATCCTTAAAAATATGTAGGTGCAGTACATGTTAAAAATACAGGATTAAAACAATCTCACTGCCAATACAATTATTTTATTATACGAATACGCGTGTTAAGGTATGGGGTTGAAACTTTAGACTGTTGATTTTGTTCAAACTTCAAACCAAAAAATATGGCCACAAGAGCCCATGAAATACTCGAAAAAAGTGTGTGTAAAAAAGATGTATTCAGAAAATTTAACATTTAGTTTTTATTTTCTTTTGATCACTGATCCAAGTGTTGCGGTTCAGCTATCAAAGTCCTGTGACTTTTGTTTTATGTGATAGCATACAATTTTCATTCAAGCAAAAGGATTCAATAATTCGAAGTTTTGATCTTTGATTTTTAAATTTTAAGCAAATTTTCATAGTATGACTTCAAATAAATTTTGTTATACAGATAATAATGCAGAAAGATGCAGAAAGGACTCTCAAAAAAATTGCTTGGGTGGTTTTTTTACCATAACAATTTTAAAAAAAAGGTGAAAGTTTTGGTTAACCCTAAATATCTCAGGAACCAATAACACTAGAGACTTAAATAAAATTTTATATTTTATATTGTGACAAAATACCAGATAAATATATTTTTGGAAAAAAAAATCAATTAACGTTTTTTTTTATAAATCAAAAAAAACTGAAAAAAAAAATATTTGTCACCTCGAAAATTTTATGAACAAAAACTGATTGTATCTCAAAAATAATTTTGTGCAACGAAATATAACATTTTTAACATCTGGTAAAAATTTAAGAAAAATCGAATCGACAGTTTTTTTTTAAATAAAAACCTAAAAAAAATATTACTCAAAGTTGAAAAAATTGATTTTCGACTCAAACATCTTTTCAAAAATTAAAAAGAGGCTGGGATGCAATCCACACTGATAACTTCCCATCCCGTCTGTCGATTTGTCTTGCTTAAAAGTTTGTCTATATGTATCAATTTTTACCAAATTTGCGTACTATTTTTTGTAGATTTTATTTTTTTATGAAAAAACGGACTGTTGGATTTTTATATCGAATGCTATATGAATATTGAAAACAATATTTTCTGTAAAATAAAATAAGTTTGAAGCCAATATTTGTAATTTTTGAAAAGCTATTTGAGTCGAAAGTAAATTTTTACCAAGTTTTAGTATTGTTTTTTTAGGTTTTTATTTTTTGTAAAAAAAACTGTCAATTCGATTTTTCTCAAAATTTTATCAAATCTTGAAAATAATATTTGTTATAAGTTAAAACTAGTTAGAAGCCATTATCTTAAATTTTTGAAAAGATATTTGAGTCGAAAATCAATTTTTACCAACTTTTGTTAAATTTTTTTTAGGTTTTTAATTTTTTGTAGAAAAGCTGTCAATTCGATTTTTTACAAAATTTTACTGAATGTTGACAACAATATTTTTTGAAGGATTAAAGTAGTTTAAAGCCAATATCTCCAAGTTTTGAAAAGATATTTGAGTCGAAAATCAATTTTTACCAACTTTTATTAATTTTGTTTAGGTTTTTATTTTTTTTTTAAAAAACTGTCAATTCGATTTTTCTCAACATTTTTCAGAATGTTGAAAATAATATTTTTTATAAGATAAAAAAGGTTTGAAGCCTTAATCTCAAGTTTTTGAAAAGATATTTACGTCGAAATTCAATTTTTACCAACTATGAGTAAATTTTTGTTTAGGATTTTATTTTTTTTTTTAAAACTGTCAATAAGATTTTTCCTAAAATTTTATCAGATGTCAAAAACATTATTCTTCGTTGCACAAAATTGTTTTGGAGATGAAATCATATTTTGGTCGTAAAATTTTCGAGGTGACAAAATTTTTTTTTTCAGTTTTTTGATTTATAAAAAAAACCGTTAATTGGATTTTTTTCCAGAATATTAATTGTTTTGTATTACGTTACAATATATATTATAAAATTTAATTCAAGTCTCTAGCATCATTGGTTCATGAGATATTTAGGTTTAACCAAAATGTTCACCTTTTTTTTAAACTGCTATGGTAAAAAAACCACCCACGCAATTTTCTTGAGAGCCCTTTCTGCAACTTTTTGCCTTATTATCTGTATAACAAAATTTATTTGAAGTCGATATCTCTTTTGGTTCTTGAGCTATGGAGGACGAAAAAAACGTCGCGAACGTACAGACGTAGGTATAAACGAACGTACACACGAACGCACAGACATCTCTCTAAAACTCTTTTATTTCGACTCTAGAGCCCTTGAAACGTCGAGAAATGTCAAAATTTTCAATTCGACAAATCGGACCATTTACAATAACTTCCTATGGGAAGTTAAAAATATTGGTTTCAAACTAATTTTATCTCACAGAAAATATTGTTTTCGACATTCAGTACATTTTTTATACAAAATCTACAAAAAATATTATGCAAATTTGGTAAAAATTGATGTTCGGTTCTTGATATCTCGTAAGTAATAGAAGACATTGACTTCAAATTAATTTTATTCATCCAATTTGTATTTGTTTATATAAGAAATAAATAAATTTAAGAAATGCTACTAAAATTTTTAAAAATTGGTTTTCGACTAAAATGGATTTCGAAATCAAACTATGTATTTCATTATATGCAAAATATTGTTGATAATTTTTAAATTTTTAAAAATGATTCAACTGACAACTTTTTTAACAAAACACGAAAACCTGCAAACTTTTATACAAGACAAATCAACAATAGGGATGGGAAGTTATCAGTGTGGGTCGCATCCAGCCTCTTTTTTTTGTATTAAACAATGTTATCATTTACACGTGTCGTTGAACATACCCATTCATGGTCATCTGCAAAACGGACTGAATTTATATCAGCTAATTTGACAGAGGTAGCCTGAGCAATATGCCCTTTATCAACTGTCAAAGTTTAAAAGTTCGTACATATTTTGTATGTAAAACGTAATTCTTTAAAAGAACTTAAAAGAATTTTATAAATTCAAAAAACAAAAAACTTTAACCTTATTTAACCTTTTTAATTACTTAAAATATATAATATTTGATAAACCATAGGATAACCTTAAAATATATA
Organism: Eupeodes latifasciatus; assembly: GCA_920104205.1. Taxonomy (NCBI): domain Eukaryota; kingdom Metazoa; phylum Arthropoda; class Insecta; order Diptera; family Syrphidae; genus Eupeodes; species Eupeodes latifasciatus. The sequence continues at coordinate 397,838,398 of OV049924.1, forward strand.
TGTATGTTTTTGGAATAGGCATTAAATAATGTAAGTCAAAGAAAAATCCTATCTATTTATTTAAATTAGGTTTTTTCCCTCTTTTTGCTGACCTAGTTATTTATCCTCTATCCTATTTTTCATTCATGATTATTGTTAAAGCTAACCCATATTTTTTTATCTCAAAACTACGTGATTTCATTTTCAAAAAAAAAAAAGAATCTAATAAAAAAGTCTTCCCATTTATTTCCCTTTTTTTCAGAAAAAAAAACACAACATTTAAATTAGGTATAAGCATAAAACCCCCTTCTATATAAAATATATTTTATACTTACGAATATTTTTCCTATTTCAAGTTTTTTTTTTTGTTTTTTAGAGATTGTAAATTTCTTTTTGTTTTTGAAAAAAGTTTTGTTATGTGTTTCGAAACCAAAAATGACAGTTTGTAGGGTAATTACTTTAAAAGACTTCTGATGGTAACATCTGAAAAGTTTAAAATTTATTTTGTTTAGTTTATTTTGTTGTTGTTGTTGTTGTTGAAAGTTCAAAGTAAATCTAATGTAAAATCATATTGTAGATACTTTATGCTTTATATAAATGATATGTACTTTATTTTTGTGGTGAATTTATAGCTTTTTTAAAGATTTTTATTCATGACACTATCATAGCATTTAGTTTTGATGTAAATTCTTATTTTCATGTGGCTGTACTTCCCCATTTATTAATGACGCTATTTTTAGTGTTCCTCATTTATGGGAGGTTATAAGTAAATGTTATACATTTTATGGGGCTTACAATGAACACGTTTGTTTAATTTTATTAATGGGGCCAGAAGCCTGTTTCTCAGCTGTTTAAACATTTAAAGAATGAATTTCCAGAGTTTTTATTATTAATCCATACTTTTTAGACCTAATGAAAAGAATGAGGATTTATTTTCTCTGTTCCAAGTGGACAGTGGATTTGTATTCCATTTGGAAAATAGTAAAATAACTACATGCACCTTTTTAAAAACTACTTATTTAACCACAAGAAGGCTCATGGACACTCAAAATAAAGAGGAATTTAAGAAATAGCAAAATCCTCCAAATTTAGAAAAATGAGGGCTTAAGTAGAATGCCTATTTCGAAGTAGATCATATTTCTAATTCAAAAAGTGAAGTTACTCATGGGTGTTATTTCCTTTCTTTTGGGAAAGTTTAATACATAATTTATTGCATCAATTCCTCGCAACACAGAAATAAAAGTTGTCATGCTAACAATAGTCGATAGTCAACTTAAAATTTGCCTAAATTGTCGCATTGACTACCAAAATAGTCAATATGACAACCTTACTTTAAAAACTTGACTACTAGATAGTCAATAGAATAATTTTCGATTGTCAATTTTGGGTTGTCAATAGAACAACTTCGGTAGTCAATATGATAATTTGGTAGTCAAATTAGATTTCGATTTTCAACAAAAATTGTCATTTGACTACCGCAGTTGTCGTATTGACTACCGCAGTTATCGTATTGACTACCGCAGTTATCATATTGATTAGCGCAGTTTCCATATTGACTACCACATTAGTCAATGTGACAACCGTAGTTTCAATTTCCTTCAAACAAAGTTGTCGTATTGACTACCAAATTCTAAAATAATTTCGGATCCCAAAATTGACAACCGAAAATAATTTTATTTACTATGACGGTTATCGGCTGAAAATTGACTAACAATTAGTCAATTTGACTACCAAAATAGTCAATAGTATTACTTTTTTCGTTTTGTGAACATTACCTAGTTCTTAAGAAGACGAGAAAAATGTTTGTTATATCCTTATCTTGTTCTGTTACTTCAAAAAACATGATTTTATTGCTTTGTATCAACGCAACGTTTTCAACCAAATATTATATTGATGTCAAAAATTTGGTGTATTATTTAAAAAACGTCAAAAGCTTGAGATACAGTAGTCCCTCGATAATGTGAATTAATTAAAACAAGGCGTTTTCGGATTTTAGAGGGATTCACATTACTGGAACTTTTTTCAGTTCTCATTAAAATGACTAAAATAATTTTTATATCCATTGAATACAACACAAAATATTTGTTTAAATCACAGTTTCAGCATTTATTGAATTCACAAAAAATATAAAAATAAATAAAATAAAATAAAAGTAATTGCGAGTACACTTCATTTAAAAAACTAAAAATAAATCATTAGAATCAGTTGAATCAATTCTTCATAAAAAACTTGTAATTTTTGATTGTCGAACAGCTTGGCTTGACCTTTCTATTACCACTGCTCATAGTTTCAACAAACTGGAAATCGTTTCTGCGTCCAGTTCAGGGGAAAAACATAACTGTTATGTCTCCATCAGAACTAGTTAGCTTTTCTTTATTGGAGTGACAAGTTGCATTGTCAAGGAGCAACAGTGCCCTTTTTGGCAAATTATTTTCTCTCAGATAGAGTTTAACCTGGAAAGCGTTAAGAAAAAACAAAAAAAAAATGGTTGCCTGTAAAGTCGGTTTTACGGGCGAAGATTTTACGTGACAACGTCTTTTTCTCGGTAGAATATTTATTGATATGAATATAATTAAATTGCACAATAGGAACAAGGAATTGAATGAAAATAAGAATTGCACAAATTTTTTAAACTAATAATTTACTTAACACTATCAACATTTATCAATAGTATGACATAACCTATAAACTCAGTTTCTCAACTTTTGTGTCAATCTAACAATTAATCAATCAATCATAGTTTACGATAATGAAATATCAGTGTACAATTATTTACCTTTATTGTTGTAGTTGTTGTAAATGACGAATCTAAGCACTCCACATTTTCACTACAGACACAGCTGACGATACTTTAACCACACGTGTGAACTTGTATTATGACGCTTTCTTGTTTTTCCAACGCCAAGAACGTTCGAGAAAGACAAAGACAGAGACACAAGCATGCGCCGATTCAATGCGCCTAATTCTCTAGTGCTGCGCGCGAGGCAGACCGATCATAGTTGAGTGGGAGAGAGACGCAAGGCATTCGGCGGGCCTCTCTCTCGTTCGGTGACTCATCGTAACGTTACCGGGCGTTACACTTTTTCATAAGTGACTCCCAGCCGCAACCTAATTTAAGACGTTGTCACGTCAAAATGTAGGTGCAAAGTGATCATAGCTATGATTTGCTTAAGACAAAGATTATATTTAAATAAAGTGCTTACCTCTTTGACAAAATTGTCGTTAAACCAATTTGAAAAATTTCACTGGTCATCCAAGCATTTTTGCTGGATCTATAAATCAGCGGAACCTTGAAACCGGAAAACGCTCTGGGGCATTTGGACTTCCCGATAACTAATAAAGTAAGCTTATGTGTATTGTTCCATTCATTTTTTCCAAAAATGGATTAACTGCAGTTTTATTACATGACAACTTTTCGCCGCATATTTTTAATGTTCGAACACCATGCCTTTGCTTACATTTGTGTACCCAACCTTGACTAGCTTTGAAATTCCGGGCTTCTTTTAATCGCAAATTAAACTGATTTTCTTTTCGGCGGAGAAGATCTGTTGAAATTGGAACGTGGTTCTCTCTTTGTTTTTAAGCCACTCGAACAATGCATTTTCCATTTTAGGCATTTCGGATTTCCTAAGCGTTTTTTTCTTCCCTGATGGTCCTGGTTCAGCTTTTTGCAATGGTCCAGCAGCTTTATGGAATTCAAGTTGACACAAGTAAAACACAACTCAACGAAAAATGATAACCCGGAACTAATCAACAAAAAGCAAACAAATGTAAAATATACACACATAAATCTCCAGACTGTAGCTGTATTCAACATTTCTGAAGATATGTCTAGACAAATAACAGTTAGCCGGTACCTTTAAATTGCATACACGAGTAAGAAAAAGATAAAAACGTTTCCAAAAGAAATTCACATTATAGAGTCTCTGAAAAATTAGAAGTTCACATTATAGAGATGACAATGTAAATTTTTCGCGATTCACATTTTAGAGAAATTCGCATTATCGGTAATTCACATTATCGAGGGACTACATATTACAAAATTACTGATTTGAAAATTATCTTTAAGACAAAGCTACTAACACTGTGCTATATTGAAAAATTACTTTTGAAATAAAAATGACTTAAGGTAATTTTATTCACTATTGTTCAACTTTCCGGAAATAAAAATTTAAACAACTCCGAAGTTGTTTTAACTCGAAATGATTTAGATTCAAAAGTAGACCAGCTTTCAGTTTTGAAATTTTCCATGTCTTAACTTTGGATTTGACATTTTTGAATACGGTTGTTCTTTATTAATTCAAATTCTGTTCGATAACACAAAATAAGAATTAAATAAAGCTATGTACAGTACATATAGTGTAACTATTCCCCATGTAAAGTACCTTTTTTCGTCAAATCTCATTGAGTCTTTTATTAATTCGGGTACCATCATACGAAAACAGTAGACCAAGTCGCGGTCATCCCATTTCGAAAGATCAACACGTTAAAGAATCTTGTATTTTCGTTTTTCGAGTTGTTAATATTTTTCATCGTCGCTGCTCGAAAATAATGGCCAATCCTTTGAGATGTAGTTCACACACGCGATGTCAAGACCAAATAGGCAATATCAAGATTGAATAAGAAAAAATAAATAAATTCCAAGTTTGCTCCATTAACTTGTACTATTTTTGGCAGTTGAGAAAATTTAAAGTTGATCAAGTCTAGAACAAAATTAAATTTACTAGTTGAAGATATAAATCCTAAAGTTAAATTCAAGTTTGAGTGAACGAAATTGCCTTTAGGAAAGATTTATATCATGTTCATTTGTCGGTGTTTTTTTTAAATTTGTATATACCTTAAAAATCGGAAGTTATTTTCTAAAAAAAATTATATTTTACATTTACTTCTTAATGTTTCTTACAGTTTTAAAGTTTTTAAAAGACGTAGCTAAAAATGCAAACTTTTTGGACAATATTGAAAATTAAGTTTCGTGATTTTTAAACTTTGAAGGCCGTTTTGCACAGTGTGTTTATTGCTTTAATTACATTAAACTTGTATGTTCTTTTTTTGCTGCTGAAAAGGCTACAGTTTGTTAAAATCAAAAGGAAGATTTGAAATTTGGTGGCTAAAAGTTTTCAAATACCATTTTAAGGAAGCACATAGAAATGGTCTAAATCGATTTTCAAAATGGCCCAACGATTTGTTTAAATGTTACTTTTTTATAGCTAGAGCTAATACTAGAAGAGTTGTATATTTTTGCAAGATGCAGTACCTTATTAAAGCTGGGGAAAATACTTTCATGTGACTTGAAAATGTTTTCTGTTTCGTTGTATTCGAATTCAAGTGACCATAATTTCAAAGCCTAGATTTTTGCTCAACAATTAATTTTAACACCATTTTGATATTTATTTTTCAATTGAACATAAAAAAGCTAATAACTCTTTGAAGAAATTCCACAAAAGAATCCATAACCTAAATACAGGTTCGAGGTAAACTCAAAGAGATTCCATTTAAGCTTTCTTGAGAATGTTTGCATATTACCGTAGTTATGTCGTTTTATATTAAATTTATAAACCAAAAACCAAAGAATATCAAAACAAAATCTCATGTGATGCTTTTAAGCCTTAGATTCCTACCTATGTATACCTAACCTGTAGCCACGTTTTAAGGATTTCATCCACAAATCCCATTTGAATTAAAGATTTAAACCTTTATCAACGAAGAGAACTTAAGATTAACATGCATAGATGCACGCGCTTAAGAAGGTATATAGGTTAGGTAGCTATTTACATTGCATATCTCTGCATATTCGCTTTCTCTCTGTTTCTCGCTCTGTACATCCGTATGCTCCTTGAATATCCTGAGATATTGTATTAATTATTCAATATTAATCCGCCACTAGCATAACATATGTCCAACCTCTCTTGTTGCATTCAAACATAAAACACTCTTTTGCTCCTGCACAGCTGCAATATACACAACCCACAACCTACAACCTACATTTCCATCTGCACAGCACATACAGGACACACAAATCATATTCATCACAAAGCGAAACAGGATAACAGGAGGCTACACAAACATTGGCTCCAGCTCAAACTCCAGGCCCAGCTCTAGCTCCAGGTACGAGCTATATGCTATATATGCTCTACACACTTTATGCCATTAACCACCATAAAGAGAATTAGTGAGACATGTCCCCGCATGTTTTCCAAGCAAATTTCTCATCTAAGCTATAACAGTAAAGGACCACATATGCCGCACACACAGTTTCATTCATTTTAATATTTTTGTGTGTGCCTGAGAGTTGGCTGCGCTGGGCTGGGCAAACAAAACAAATCACAGTAATTGCAGTCACAGTCACACAGATGAAGCCCAACAACTGTAAAATACCCAGGCAGCGCGCGCGAGGCGGGCAAGGTAGCAACAGTAGTGGTGAGTGGTGAGTGGAGTATTTTAGTTCGGTGGTTACCGTTACCAACCTACAAACGGACAATTAATGAAATGATTCAGGTATTTAGAAGTCACCACTTGCCACCAACCAACCAACAGCAACGCAACGTACCCAATCAACCAACTCTAACCGATAACGAACGTATAAAAGTCGATATACCACCCCGTTCGTCCTGCCATCAAGTAACTATAAAGTTAGCCTTATAAATGGTGGGACCAGCCATTTCATAAGGCCGTGGGCCGATAGCAAAAGGATTCGCTTCATTAATCACTATAACTGCATATCATGCCAGAGTCGCAAGCGTTTGCAACATATTTATATGAGTGAAATTGCCCGAAGTACCACAGAAACGTTCAAGCAGCACCGAACCAACCAAAGCTTTTAGTAGGCTTAACAATACGCGTACTACTATGCCGACCGGCCGTTTAGCCAAGTTCTTAATTTAACTGTGCTCATTAATGTCGGAGGCGCACCAATAAGCACCACCCGAGGATTAAATTAAACACAACTTTGAACATCACAACTAATTTAAATTAATTCCTAATGGACGGCTAACGGTTACACACCCTGAGAAGGAAATCAAGCGAACGATTAAATTGGCATCGCACCACAGCTACAGCTACAGCTACAGCTACAGCTACAACAGCTAAAAGCCTACATCCATTGAGCCATACCAAGCATCAGCGCGAGTGTCGCTGTCATCGTGTCCTGGATGATGCCCTTCCCAAGCCCAAGCCCAAGCCCAAGCCCATGTCCATCTGTTCCTTGTCAGCTTTGACTCCTTCATCTCTCGTGCGTCATCATCATCCCATTTCCATTTGCCTATGATGTCTTTCCCCTTCAAGTCTCTATACATGGAATAGGGATAGGGATTGAAACCCATTTTTGTTTTTACTTTTTCGTTTGATTTTATGAGCAATTTTCGAGAAAGTTTCTGCTTAATTAATGGCGGCTATAAAATATCAGGCTTGAGTTGAAGGCGAGAGGGAGTCTGTTTCCGTTGAGGCAGGCTGGCGATGATATTTTCAGTATAGGTATACCTACTTACTTACTTACTCTGATGGCAATGGTAAAAGCTGAAGGCCGGAAGCTAGTGTCAGAGATTCAGAGTGAAAGTGTCTTCGAGTGTGAAAAAGGAGCGAATGTGATTCATTAAAAAAGTTCTCGTTCATATCGAAGGCGGGCGACAAGGCTTTTCACTAAAACGTATAGGTATTTTTGGCTCCTCTCTCGCTTTCAAAAATTCTGATTCTGATGATGCAATTAGGAACTTTAATGACATTTAAATTCAAATCTGTTACAAAAATGATGAGTTCGATTATTTGCACATAAAATTTTATATTTTTTCGTTATCGCATCTAATTTTCGAGCAATCGGAAATTATGTTTACAATAATTTGGGTTTTATGAGACTTTAATTAGGGAGAAATGATTTAATTTCCCGAAGTAATTTCTTGTGTACTTTTATTTTAGTTTGAAATTAGATCGTCCGGTTTAATGAAGCTTTGAAAGTTTATTAGCTGTGACCGGAAGAAGATAATTTTATGAGGCAGTTAATGGGTTTTAAATTTCAATACAAAATTAAATTTAAAATTTTAAGGTTAAAGTTATGTTAAAGACTAAAATACCTAAATCAAAGCCTTTCAAGATCTTCTTTGCAGTAAATGAAATAATTGTTTCAGTACAATCTTAAAAGAAATCTAATGAAACAATCTTGACAGAAGACTTGAAGGCAGTGATGGATTTACGCCTAGGCCCGTGAGGCCCAGGACTAGGGCGGCATAATTTGAAGGGCGGCAAAATTTATGAAATGCTTAACACTTGAAAGAGTTTCTACATTTAAACATACCTTAATGAAAGGCACAAATATATCTTCGGTCTAAAGTTTCGGAACGCATCCAAAATCGTAACTTCTGTTTACTTAAGGTGGCGATACAGTCCTGTGTGAACTAGGGCCTAACTTCTAACTTCTAACTTCTGTTTGCCAATTTAAAAATTCAATCTAGAAAATCTATGTTAAATTTGAAATTGCGAAAACAAACAAAACAGAACTCTAAGATAGAAAAATCTCACCTCATCTCTTTGTTTTTGTATCTGCAGGGATCAGTAATACTGATGATGCAGACTTTAAAAATTCTAGAAATGTTTATAGTGATAAAACAAGGTATTGTTTCAAAAGTTTATTTCAACGTACGCAAAAATGGAGCGATTCAGCGCCGTGAGTGGTAGATTTATTTAGAAACTAAAGGCTCTGTATTTTGTATTCCATGCTTATTATTTGGTAGAAGTGGTAAAATGAATGCTTTTACTGACGAAGGATTCCGTGACTGGAAAAAATCAAAAGCACGCATCGAAGAACATGAAAATTCTGACTTTCACAAAACTAAAGTTAGTCATTTTAAAGCTTGAGCAGTAGTTCACGGGCGTGTTGATCAAAATCTAATAAAACAACTCGATGAAGATATAATGGAAACAAATTTTTTACCGAGCAATTGCAATTATTAAATCACTAGCAATAAGAGGCCTGCCATTTCGAGGAAATTCAGAACGAATAGGAGATCCTCATAATGGAAATTTTTTGGGAACAGTATGACTCCTTGCAAAACAAAATTCTAGTGAAGTGCAATCTGCTAAGTATTTTGGTATAATTGTAGATTCTACGCCTGATTTAGCACATGTCGATCAGCTTACTATAATTATACGATATGCATGTACGTGGTAACGGTGAAATTGTTAAAAGGTTTCTAGAATTTCTACCAAATATCGGCCATAAAGCTAAAGATATTAAGGATGTATTGTTAAAATCTCTAGAAATACTTTACAAGAACTATACAATTTCTTTACTATATCTGCTTATCATTGGGAAATCTTGGTGCAGCGTACAAATTTAAGAATAAAGAGTCTCTCTCAAACTTGTTGGTTTGCTCCACATGATGCATGTTACGCATTAGAAAAAGAGTGGCCTGCAATAATTGATGCACTGGAATTTATTGCCGAAAGCAGAGATGAGAAACCGACTACGCGATCTGAAGCTACGAGATTGCAGCTAAAATTACAACATTTAGAAAGAGCAATCCTAGTCGTTGTCTGGAATGTAATTTTAGGTCGTTTTAATGCTGCTAGTAAGAAGCTTCAATAATCTCAATCTGATTTATCATCCGTTGTGCAGATCTATAGACATGAGAGACAGAAAGTTTTCTGAATATGAAGAAAAAGCTAAAGCACTGTCTGGAGTTTAGGATCATTATCCTTATGATACTCGTCGCCACCAGAAAAATGCAGCCAGATGACTCACGGGTAAATGAAAGACCACCTTTTTCTGTACCAGAAAATGTATGCACAAATGTTTATTACTCTATTTTAGACACTCTTAGTCTACAAATAGCCGGGCGTAAAAGTGCATCTGAAACACTTTACCAACACTTCAATTTTTTCGACAGTTAATGTGAAATAGATACAAATGAGTTGAAAAATCTTGCCAATAAACTAGTCAATAAGTATCCTGACTATTTGGAAGAGACGTTAGACAATGAATGTATTAATTTCCATTATCAATTCAAAGATTCCTTAGCAAAAATAGAAGATGCCATGTATTGCATTTCCGGAGTCTTCTAGATGTTTATCCAAATTTGAAAATTTTTGAATTGATTAATATAAAAAAATATTTATTATTTGTCTATCTAAGGATTATAACTTATTAATCTTTCATGTTAACTAATTATATTTATAAATTATACTTCAATAAAATAAAGTTATTTTAAAAAAAAAATATTGGATACAAATTTATGAAATAAAATTTAACAATAAGGGCGGCGCATCGAACGGGGCCTAGGGCGGCAGCAAGCCTAAATCCGTCACTGGCAGCGATGCTGTTAGCTATCTTCACTTCGTCGAGGTCGGGTAAGCGAAATTGTTGATCTGCGTCGCCTAGGTTGAGTGGTTCTATCTCCCTTAAAGCGGAATTCGAATAAGAGAGATTACAATTACTTAAAACATAGAAAAGGAACCCATCTTTATTATCTATATAATCATAATTTTAAGCTTGATACCAATTTTCGAAATTGATTTTGTTTAAGAACTCAAAATGAGCACTTAAGCAATCATAACGCAAGTTATAACAATGATGTCTCACATATTTATATTTATTTATTTACGCTTAATGCAAGCTATTTACAAAAAAGGCCTTAAAGCTAGACTTAAATATTTTTTATGCTTTGGCTTATTTTTATTTTATAATTTTTCAATGAACAAACAACTTAAAGAGTTGTAGAGATTGTTTCTAATATAGGAAGGTGGTATTCTTGTAATAAGTTTAAAACGGCCCTAATTTGTATAGTGATGAGGAAGGCGAAAAAAGGGGGCTTGTCTGACGTTTCTTAAATTAGTATAAATAGGAAACTTTTCTAGAAGAAATGGTGAGTCTATGGTACCTGCTGTAAAGCTGGTGGAGAAAGAGAATATCAGCGATCAGTTTAAAGCGATCTTCATAAGGTGGTAAAATAGATTATCACCCCCAAGAAAGACCACTGAGTGCAAATCAAAGAAATCTCCGTTGTACAGATTCAATTCTTTCAGAGTGAGAGTTCTGATGGGGAGACCAGACTTGACTAGGATATTCAGGTAAAGGTTTGACAAATCTGGTGTTTATGGATTTAGTGACATACGAATTCGAGAATTCTTTAGACCCACGTTTGATGAAACAAAGGAATGAGTTGGCCTTGTTATTAATATAATCAAAATGGGCTCGAAAAATTTAACTGAGTGTCGCAAATAACTCCTAACATAGTGTAGGCTGTAAATTCGGTAGGGTAGATTAGAACGCTTACGGGTGAATGTTATGAATTGGCATTTAGCTACATTGAGTTCTAAGAAAATTGTGTTCCACCAAGTCTGAAATGAGTCAAGATAATTTTGGAGTAAGATAGCATAAGATGGAGTAGAAATAACCTTTACTATGTTCATGTCATCAGCGTAAATAAAGACAGTTGAATTATCAACGACATAATTAACATCGTTGATAGTTAAAACAAATAACAAAGGACCAAGGTGTCTCCCTTGAGGGACTCCTGAGTTTGCATAAATGAAATCGGAGATTGAAAACCGAAAACAACTCTATATATCAGGGGTTCCTACGTACGATGTGAGCCATAAAATTAAAAATTGTGGGAAATAAAGAGCTTTAAGTTTAAGATAAATCATTTGCTGATCGATTTTATCAAAGGCTTTACTAAAGTCTATAGTGATAACGTCCACTTCATTCCCTTTCTCTGATTCGTTTAAAATTCAGTGAGTTAAAGAAGCCACATCTTGGGAAGAAAAAACAAAATACAATACAATGAAAATAGAGAGAGTCGTATACAATGCTTTTGAAGAGCTTGGGAATTAAAGAAAGCTTGGCTATGGGCTTGTAGCTCATTAAATCACTTTTTGCTCTTTATGAACAGGAAAAATAAATGATTCTTTGCAAGGCTTTGGATGTATGGTACCGTCTTCTTACACGAAAAGTTGAAGAAATGTTTTAATACTTTTTTATGATAACAGAGCATTAGCGAGAAAACCACTTAATATAGAGTCATAAAATTATTTGAATAAGGATATTTTCTTTTATAAAAAATTCAAGCACTTCACATTTAGATAACAACTACATGCTTAGCTTATTAAATTATTCTTAAATTTTATGATATAAATACATAAATACCAATACTTTGTACAATTATTTTTTAAGGCCATGCGAAGAACTCGTTCCCTTAAGCCAACAATATAAAACATACAATTTCTTCATTCATATATGTAAAGAAGTATATTATGTAGGAACTGTTCCAAGAAAATTAAATATCTATTTTTTTTATAGGACATAGCTGAACTTATCCTTAACATCATCATTTTCATCTCTTAGCTTCTTAACAAGATTATGCAACGAATAAAATAAAAAGATCCTACATCCCAATCCCAACATGCGAAGTCGCTTATCCTAATTGATTTTATACTAAGCAATAACACAACCATACAAAAATCAAGACTAGAAGGAAAAATTGAATTCCTTACAAATTCTAAGGATGTGCGCATTTAAAAAAAAATCCTAGCTCAGCAAATTTATGTTATTTCGTTTTGTTGTCTTTAAGCAAAAATTCCTTCATCATTTCGATGCCGCGGTCCTTAGTCATTTCTCAGTCTTATACATAGGTCGGTATGTTTAGTTACAGCTCGTGGCCCGTCCCTTTCCTTTTCCTTTGCCTTTGGTCAGTGTCAGTGATACTGAGGCTGCATGTTACTTAGTTTGAATACCAAAATAATTAAAAACGAAAAGAATCAAGTGTTTCCTTCTTTATTTTTCTTCTGCGTCTTAAAGGAACGCGGTTTTTTATACGTCTTGTGAATTATTTTCAAAACCTCCATAGCACAAAAAAAATTTCTTAGGTAGGTATATGATGTTGATGATGATGATGGCGGCAGCCGGCATCACTGTCTTCCTTTTTTTGGCTGGCAGGAAGATTCTCAACTCATACTATATACTTAACTTAGTCCTTAGTCTCTTTTCCGCTCTGGCTTTAGTTGTTTGCTTTTCTGCTCATCTTCTTCGTTGTTAATTTCTTTTTTTCATCCTTCTGCTCATATTTTTCTATTAAGTACTATATCAAAGTTAACATTGAAAAGTAAAAATGGCGACAGGATATTTTGTATACCTCATTATTTTATCATAATAAATCTTTGTGTATATATATTTTGTGTTGTTTTTGTAGCTTTCTGTGTTTTCTTCTTTTCTTATTTTTCTTTGAGCTATTGTGCGCCCCTTTGTATCATCTTTTCTTTCAGTAGAAGAAGAAAAAAAAAAATAAAAGAAAAACAAAAACAAAAAAATCTTAGAAGATTCCTCTTTTGTAAGAATCGGCTTCAAGATTTGATTCACTTCAATGCTGCTGGTTCGTTCCTTTGGTCAGCAGAGTGTAGAATCTCTTCCAAGACTATCAGGAAAATATAAAGAACAAGAAGAAGGAGAAGAAGACGTACCTATCAATTCAAAGAAATTAAATTTTTTCCGACAACCAAGACCAAGACCATTGACTATAAAGGTCTAACTATATAACCTACCCCAAGGAATCGAATCACCATCAGGATATTCTCCAACAACATACATAAGTAAAAGTACTGGAAAAATCATTGAAAAAAGTTAAGTCTGTGTTGTACTGTTTGTCCATTCATTTCTCGATGTCGTTCTGCTTACACATCGTAAAGAGGATGTCATTTGTCAGAATGAGCGCACCCGGAAGAGCAATGGTGAAGAATCATATAGTTACTATCTTCGTTGTCGGTTGTCAGTAAACCTACCTACATACCTCCCAACCTATCTACTACCCCTGATGTTGTGTCCTTTGATTGATAACAACATATAGGTTTAAACTTTTTTATTTCTTGAGTTTATGTACGTTGCACTTGTGAACGAGAGTATTCCTTTTGTTGTTGTTGTTGTTGCTGCCCTTCCTTAGTCCTTTATATTACTGTCAGAGCTAGTAGTGTCGTCTAACAAATCAAGTTAGATGGCAAAGTTGATTTGAGCTATCTTGTTTGGCGGCAGCGTTTGTTACCTTATTTTTTTCTTTTTCCAATCTGAAACGAATTCAGCTGACTAAGGATGAAGTTACTGTGCAGTACTGATGTAGGTTCTCGTACATACTGATTTATGAATGCTGAATTCAATATTCTAAATTTATACACAAACAGGAAGAAAAAAGTTGATGTAAATTGAAACCAATTTTACGCCATTTGTAAGAATTTTCTATAAAAACACATATCTCTATGGAACTTTGAAGAGTTTGTTTTTTGTATACATATATTTGATTGTTGATTATGTTTGTTTGTTCTTGGTTGTTGCTTGACACTTGACATGACAGTTGTAACTTGTAACAAAAATGTATATAAATGGATTGAAAATAAGGGCCTTAGGAAAGAGTTGATAAGGAATTCGTTATACAAAGTTTATCATTAGGAATTATTTTGGTTGGGATATCTAGTGGATCTATTTAAAGGCTTTAAATTCTACAATTTCATCAAAACCAAATCGAGGTCAACAATCTCTTGTTCATCTACTTCCAAATATAGAATTTGCATAAACTTATGTATTTTGCCGGATGATTACGTTTTTGAAATTTTTTTACATTTATCTACGCTACAGGGTTCGTATGTTTGCGATACCATCAACTTCTGACTACCTTCAACTACGAGTATGCTATCTAAGAAATGAGTAGAGATGTCGTCTTTCATTACAACATCGAATACAAAAGATCCAAAGATGGGTCGTCATCCCGAAGGATTATATTTTTATTGTAAGAACAAGTTTTACCCCAAGTCCCGGTTCTTTTGTGGTGCCCAAGATTCAAAGATCCGTAGATTTGATTTAGACAGGAAGAAGGCTACCGTATATAGAGAACTTCCCACTTTGCGTGCATTTGATCTATGACGAATATGAACAGCTAAGTAGTGAAGCTTTTGAATCCGGACATATTTGCTGGAACACCTGGTCAGTGCTTGACATATCAATTCCTTATCCGCATTCGTCTTAGTCCATTTCACGTTATCCGCATCAACTAGATTTTGTCGTGTGCCGAAGAGTATAGGCTCCAAAATGGCATGTGAGGTGCTTTTGGTAAACCACAGGACACTGTTGCTCATGTCCACATCGGACAGCTAATTATGTATGTGCGTTTAAGCGATCGTTACAAAGCTCAAGTTATTGAGGCTTTGCGTCTTGCCAATTTCAAGCTCCCAGAAATCCAAAAGATTTACGTCTTAAATAAATAGGGTTCCACAAAATACTATCGTGAGCGTTGTTTTTTACCTGAAGTAGTATTTCAAGCCTTAAACTGCAAAACTAATTCCTGGTATCCTGTCCTTCCGTTGTAGTTCTTCAACAGAAGCGTATGTTAAGCTCATTAAATTCCGATCTCGACAGCATTGTCCATGAGTGGCACTTGCGTAAAGGAAACTAATCAACTTTCAGTACTTGAAGTGTGAATTACAAATCATCTCTTATGGAATGATCATTTATTCGACATTGCCAAAGAAATGCTGCTAGGGTCTTAGGATTTCGATGGTGCAATAAATTGCTCACCTCTTCTGATCTGGCTCTAATATACAAAGTTTTTATTCGTCCAAAGCTTAAATATAACTCGCATATCGGGGCTGGTGCCCCCAAAAACAAGTTTAAATCTCTTAATTAGGAATCAAAAAAGAGCTTTGCATGCTCCTAACCAAAGTATCTCCAGCTGCTTTGAAGAGCTCGGCATTCAAGCCATCTGCTCCAGCGGCTTTGTTAGACTTCAGCTTAAATATAGCAATCTTTTCTTCGTCTAAGTCGGGATTACGGAATTGTTGGCTTTCGTCGTCTATGTTGAATGGATCATCCTGCGTGACAGTGGATTTCGGGTCGTCGTCGCCGTTATACAGTCTGCAGAAGTGATCCTTCCATATTCTCAGCATTGACTGCGGTTCTACTATGATGTTTCCACTTTTGTCCTTGCAGCCTTCGGTTCGAGGTTTATGTATTTGTGAATTTCATAAAACTTTCGAACTTCATTTCTGCTTTTGAACCTCTCAACATCTTCGACCGCACGCTCTTTCACCTCTTTCCTTCCCAGAAGTCGGTGTTCCTCTCTTCTCTTCCGCTCATAGAGCTCGTAAGCAGCTCTCGTCCTTCTATGCAGCGTCGCTTTGTGTGCCTGTTGTTTGGCTGCATTTGAATCCCAAAATTCCTCATCAAACCAGTGGTTCCTTGTTGGAAACCCAGCACGTCACAGGCGGCTTCTCTGATTGCATCTTGGCAATGTTGCCACTGGTTCTCGATACATTGTATTGTCAAACTTCGAGAGAGGTTACTTGTAACTCGGTCGGAGAAGGATTTGGCGATCTCTTGCTATTGTAGTCGTTCGACATTGTATCTTCTCCCAGTGTCTCCCTGTTTTGCCTTGGGTCTGGAAACCCGAAGTACTACCTTGGCTACAACGAGGTAGTTGTCCGGGTATAGATGTTAGATGCACGTGGTCTATTAAGGGACCTTATATTCCACGTGCATATCCGAAGTTTGTTGTCCTTAATTCGTTTGCGTGTGTTGTCAACAGTAAATCCGTCCCTATCCGTAGCTTGTTGGTTCTTCGCAACTGGGTTTTCTTTATGTGGTCAGGAAGTCACCCTGACACACGACCTTCAACCTATAGGACCATCTCCTTGATTTAACTCCAAGGGCAAGAGCCGGTATAACCGCTCCTTACAGGCCTGGGCTTGGAATATGTCGTAGTAGCCATATAAGGTGTTCACTAAGTAGTTCAACATAAATGCAACTGTAGACGCCACCGTTGATTCCATCTTGGGAATTCCTCTGCTGCGGTATGGATGAAAGGAGAGGTGCCTTAGTGGAAACACCTCTCCCCCCCTTCCCTCGTTTGCTATGCCCAACAACTCTCCACTGGGGTTGGAACCCAATCTGCAGTTGAGGTACTGGTTAGCCGATGTTCACCACGGGGAGGTGAGAGTAGGAGTTGATAGACAGAGGTGGGTTTTGAGAAAAACCTGTGTACGCTTGTGTCCTGCATGCTGAATGCACATGTCTACCATTTGAACATCTGAAAACACCATTGGTTCGGTTTAAAATCTCCATCTTTACAGGAAACACCTTTAATTTCAATTTATCAATCGAATTTATTTTAATGACGTTTTTCACGAACAACAAAGGACCCACATTAATGGGTCGCACACCAACCACTTTTTTTTAGTTTGGAATTTGGAATTTCGAAACAAAGTTGAAAAGTTCAAAACTGTACTTACTAAACCACATTCAATTAACGGCCTGATTGAACCTAACCTTCAAACCCTGATTGATAATTTTTCAGTTTTACAAAATGATTCAATGTTTTTTTTTTTCTCTAATTTTTGCATGATAAGCTATAGCTTCTATAAAAAGGGAAAAACCATCCTTTTACACCGAAATAGGAAAACACTTTGAGTACTTCAACTAACACTTTTCGTTTGGTGAATGTGCCTAGCTTAATTAATTTTCTAAAAATTTCAAAAATTAAAATCAACACCACTGATAAATATTTAAATAGCAAATTGGAAATAGCAAACCAGCTAACCTATTAATACAAAAGTTGTTAAAACTGCAAATATCAATAAAAAAAAATAGTGTAAAGCGTCAGATTAAAACAAATTTAGTTTTTAAAAAGTTCAATTACGCTTTCAAAAACAAAAAACAAAATTAAGCATCCTATTTAAAGAGTTATGTATACCAAATTGGAATCCAAATAAACAACATTGAATTTTAGGTAAAGCTATAATTGAATTCGGAAAACTTTATAAATTCTTATGAAATCCAATAATATATTGTTCATACAAAATCATATCATTCTAAATTCAAAGAAAACACAAACCCATAGTAAACCAAGTTCATCAAAGATGTTAGGTCAAACAAAAATAATTTCGATTTTTCCTTTTCTAGGAATTTCAATATTTGAAGATAGGGATGCTATAGTTTGGAATCATAACATTCAAGTTACCATTCCAAAAATAAAACAAACAACAAATTCAGTTTCCAAAAACATACAAATACCATGCATCATATTATGGTTTTGAAGTGTAATTTCAATACACCCGAGGTCACATAAAACACAGTTCTTTTTCCCTCATTATGTGTTTTTGGTTTTAATTAGAAAAATCATATTAATAAAATTACTAAACCCACATGATGATGGTTTACTTCTGCATGGAATGAAATCATAAAGTTGTTTAATTCTGAATAAACACAAACATATTAGTTTGTTTCAATAACAACTCATTTACTATTGTTCTAATGAATCCGCTGTCGGTGCTGCAGAGGCGTGCATAAGTGATGGCAAAAGGGGATACAATCACCCTCGGCTCCCCTGAATCAAAACAATACTACACAATTTTTGTAAGATTTATAGGCTTGGAAAATTCGACAATGTTCTTTTGAATCCTTAGGTTTACTCCCACTACTGCAGCTTATTATTTTCCATTTGGTTTTTTCCCTTCTGATGGAAAACTTTTCCACAGACGCCTATGTGACTGGGATATGATTTTGTAAAACTAAAACCCACACTCACTGTTCACTCTTCACTCACTCATCGCTCATCCAACAACTCACGTCATGTTTGGATAAATTCTCATTGGCTTTATGCTTATTTCCCAACTGGCCCGAAAAGTCTTCATTAGTCGAGAATATTTTATTATAATTTATTTGAAATTTATTTATGAAGACAAATAAAATTAATAGAGAGTTATAGTACAGATATATACATACCTACAGAACGCAAAAAGCTTCCTCATAGAGTTGTTAACGCGTTTATTTTTGTATTATTTGTTAAATAAATTGCCATCCATAATTTTATAGTAGCTTTGTGTAGGTATAGAAATAGGTACACAACACATATTGCTGACAAATAAAAATAGAGCCTCAAATGGTTATGACAAATGCTGAAAACATGACCCAAATTACGATGTATATCGCACCCAATGATTATTATTATTACACCACGTCAGCAAAACAGATTAATTCATTAAATAAATTATTTCGACATCATTATAACTCTCAACGCATGAATAACTCAGTGTCATAACTATGCCCAATGAAATTACTCCTGCAAAATAGCTTACATAAGGCTTAACATGCCTTATAGTAAGAATCTCGGGCTTGATCTCGGGCTCGGCCTCGGATTCTAGTACTTGTCCCCAGTCTCCCACCATTTCCCAATCCCAAATCTAGCGTTGTCGTTGTCGTTTCTTCGTCTCAGTCATCGTCATCATAGTCGCTGATGTAGTCGTATACTCATTAAAATTCATACAAAATCCCCATTGGAAATCGTAGCGAAAAATAGACGAGAACAAGGACACCCAACACCCAACACCCGACACCCCCAACTAATTCAGCTCCTTGTGCTTGTGTCTTTCTCTGGGTGGTCATTTTCTTTCTATTTCCTAACTTGTAAGGATTCTTCTACTGTCGGTCGCGTAGTCGTCGTCGTCGTCGCGTCCGGTAGGATGAGTGTGCGATTTCTTTTCCTTTTTCTGTTTTGTATGCTTTTTTGTTGTTGTTGAGCTTTGGAAAGGGACGGTTTAGGCCGCCCAGAAATTTATGAGAATTAATTTTTCCCACTAATTTGGTTGGGACTTCTTCTGTGTGATGTGCCACATTTTAGGTATAGGTATCTACGAGTATCTATATACAGAGTCATATCTCTTGCCCCAAGTCTAAACCACTCAGCACATTATAGTGCTGTTCCTAATTTCTTCGAAGATACTTATCTTAATTATAATTGGGTTTTCGTTTTCTATATCTTTACTTTTTTTTCTTCTATCTGGTTATTCGGAATTTCATCCTTTTCTTGCGCCCAATGACCCACTTCGTTTTTTCCTTTGGACCAATCCCCCTTTTCTCCTCTGCCTGGGTCTATCTGATGTTAAAATTCTTTTATAGCCAAGCCAAACATTCTTGTGTGTCCTTGCGACCTGCAACATCCTTTTGTCCTCTTCCGGTTGCTCTGGTTGCTTACAATTTGTAAACCACCACCACCCGCATTCGGCAACGGCATCAGCATCAGGACTCAGTAAAGGTACCTACAGTCACTATATACTCCATCAGGAGCACGAAAAAGCACCCAGAACAACCGTAACTATAAAAATTAATTTCCCTTCGTTAAATGGGGAATTTGTGGTTACGTAAAAGGACACTGGCACCAGCCAATGTAAGTCATAGTCACTCAACCAAGGCAAAATAAAGTAAACGAGAAATATACTATTTAGGACGATTGAGAGAAAAGAAGGACTATAAAAGTTAGTGCGGTATGGTATGGTTTGGGCCTTGTTCGTTTGTCTATATACATATATCCACCTTCCCGTATATATAGGCTATAGGCAAACGAACTGACTCAAAAGTTGGTCCAATGCCAGAATAAAAATATATGCACATCAAAAAAAAAAGGAGAAAGTAAACAGAACCAATGACGAGACGAGAAGCACAAACGACGAACGCTTCTCTACTTAATGCAGTTAAATTGGTACTCGTATCACTTAAAGTCGTGTTTTGCTGTGATTACAAAGTTGTCGCTCAATTTTAGTCCTTTAAGAAGGGATATCGGTTAAATATGGAGGACGCGAATGGAATGGGGAGTCCTTAGAGTTCTTTATTCTTTATATTTTTTGTTGGGGTGCACGTGCATGCATATATTTGAAAACGGTATAGGACCTTCGTATTCTTACATTTTGGAGAGCAATTCTGGTTAAGTGATGAAAATGCTTAGAATAAAGAACATGAAAACTCGATTTAGAAAAGACGACGATGGTTCACAACTCAGGTTCTCTGGAAGTATGTATGTACATATTTCTGAATTTGTCTGCAAATGTGTTTATTTGTATAAGTGGCAGGGTATTTAGTCTTTTTGAACAGAGTTTTAGAAATAGTTTACGAGAAGTTGTGGCTAGATTTGCGAAATTATGTAGGAAGGTACAAGTACATTACCATTTTGTTGGTAAATGGGAATCCTTTTGTGTTGAGTGATGATGCTATTTTGTGCTTAAGGTACTTTTGAACAATATGTGGTTCCATAGAAAAGTTTCTAATTTATTTTGTATCGTTTAAGCTTGAAAACAAAAATAAATAAACCATCTGCTATAGGTAGATAAAAAAGGTGGTTAATTTTTCAACTCCAAAAAGACGTGTGATTTGTAAGAAGAATACTTGGCACCTTTACTTATAGATGAGCGGGAGTATAATTTCAAGCAGAGGGTTGATGATTGTGTGCGCATTGAATATTTTATTGATGAAAAATAATATACGGCCCGGTACGTGCTTCGCTACGTATAAGGCATAGTAATAAAAAACAGATTATTAAGTTCATTTATTCAAACAAAAAAATATTTTAAATTGCTAGCTATTTAAAAGTCCAAATCACCCAAATGATATATTGTTTATATTATATTTATCAGCAAAGAGTAAAAACTAAAAAAATAAAAAAGAATTGGGTACTCTTACTATGGTGGGTCTATGTATATGGGTTAGTCTAAAACAGTTGGATAAACAATATTTTTTGTTTTTCCATTTTGAGCATGAATAAAAAAAACAGTTGGGGTACCGACTCTGGAACAGGCAACATAAAGTTGGCCATGTGAAAAACATGATATGATTCCTCCAAATTGACACCACAAACGTGAAGTGTTTTCCCTTGGGCCTTATTTATGGACATCGCAAATGATAAACGCACAGGATATTGTAATCTTTTGAATTCAAATGGCATATCAGTTGGAATCATAGGGATACGCGGTATCAAACACACTTCTCCTTTCGATTTACCAGTTAAGATTGTAGTTCAATCAAATTTGGCAATAACTTTTTAATTTTGTCGGTGCTAAGATGGCGCGTTCTCTCAACCAATCATGATTTCTGTAATTCTGAAGAATATTCGGAAAAACACATTCAATCAACTCATCTATAGATTGCCCAATTGTACAAAAATTGTTCGTTAAAGTGCTCAATCCGGTGGTACTGTCGATTGGTATTTTGCCATCACCAATTTCTAACAATTGTTTTGAAAACTCATGGGCAGTTGCATCATTATGTAGGTGAATGCGCATATTAATGTTCAGTGTCAATTTTTGTACATATCTCCAAAGAACTGTTGCCTTCAAACAGGCGTTTATTTCATCAGCAGGAGTTGATCGAGGAATGACAGGCAATGTTTGACGAAAGTCCCCTGACAGCAATGCAATATCAGAGCACCACCAAAAAGCTGTTGAATACCGCGTAAATCTTGCATTGTTCGATTAAATGCTTCTATTGATTTCTTATTCGCCATTGTGCACTCATCCCATAAAATAATTGACGTTAATCGCAGAACTCTTGCCATAGCAGAATTTCTCGAAATATTGCAAGTTGGAATTTCAATCACCTGTACAAGTACATTCAATGGTAATTTTAATGCAGAGTGTGCGGTCCGACCACCTTCTAATAATGTAGCAGCAATTCCCGAAGATGCAAGTGCCAATGCAATTTTCTGTTCCAATCGAATAGTCGCTAAAATCAATGATACAACGAAAGTTTTGCCTGTACCACCAGGTGCATCCAAGAAATATAATCCACCTGCATTATTGGAAACGGCTTGCATGATTGTGTCATATATGAACATGTTTTTGTTGAATATTCAATTTGGTGCTATTACAGTTTTGTGATTATCAGATGGCATACGATCATACGAATAATTTCTCGTCTTGTATTTGAAACAATTGCACAACGTTGATCCAATTCACGATTTTCATCACCAATAAAATAAATTTGCAAAAATTGATGATCAGCGCCGGGGTATGGCAATAACGAACCAGCTTGATGATAAATCTGGCCCCGAATCTGTAACATGTATGCAATTTTAGGTAGATGTTGAATCACAATTTTTAAGACTTTATGATTCAGATTGATATAAACAATAAACATGGGACAATCCTGTTGAGATATTTACCTTAAAAGTCGGCATAAAATTATCTCTAATAATTTTAGTAGCACCAAAAGAAGTCATTTGAGATGCCGAATTGTATTGTTGAATATTACTCAAAAACTGCTTCGACGTTTGAGATGTCCCAAAAATAAATGAATACAATGGTTCGGGTGGAGTTTCTAATGTTAGCAATTTCACTTTACCATTAGCACAACACATGCCGGGCGTTTCACCTCGAAAGTTAGCCGCATCACAATGTGGACATATTGCGTCCATCATTCCAATGTATCCGTACATACTATAATCAATCTGACGCAGCATTTCACCCAAACCAGCACGACGTATTCGTGATCGCCGTGCAAGACCAAGTATAGGTACAGGGTCAACAGATCTATTCTGTGCAGTACGTTCACGCTGCGATGCATTAGCTTGTGCGCGTTCAACTGTAGTCTGAGATCGTCTTAATAATGCCACTTGATTTGCATTACGCGTTCGCCGGCCTATGTTTGGTCGTCTTGCTCGTGGCATTTTACCTTCACTCAACAACTCAACAATATTTTGGAAAATATAAACACAACAAAGCAATAATTATCGCTGATAAAATGAAATGACATATGATGACATTAAATTTGTTTGACAGAACTAACGTCACTTTTTTTGTGCTCAAGGGTAAACTGATGAGCGTTTCTGAAAGTTCGAGTATTACATCTGAATTGTTTGAGGGGAGAATGCAACCGGCTATAATTTGATATAACATTGTTTGTTAAAATATTGGTAAAACAACGAAAGGCAAGACGTAATTATATTATATTAGCCGTATTTTATTGGTAAATTGTTAGCTAGTGCAGTAATGGAAAGTGTGAATAAAACATATGTTAATGTTCACTATTATATGCACTCTTATTTTAAATCTCCAAGTTGGTATCTGTGCAATCATACTTATGTCAAAATCAGCTGTCAACCAGTTTTGAAAATACGTACTCAAGGGATGTGTTGAAAAAGTATTTTTGTTATTATGTAAAGTTGAATAAGAGTTCAAGTTAATGTGTACATGCAGGTCCAGTCAGAATAGAGTTGAGTATGAATTGAAAGATTGAAATGACATAAGAGTGCCTGTCCACATAAAATTTTTAATGTTAGGTGCAAGCAGTGAGACAGGTAGATTATATGTGAGTGAAAAAGAGAGAGATGGGAAGATTTTGTATTGTATGAGTGAAAGATAGATAGATTTCAAGGGTGTGAGATAGGGATGTGCAGATTGATTTTCTCTTTATCGTATGGACACAACGAACATAATAAAACCCAGCATTAAAAATCCAATGTAGACAGGCACTAAAAGCCAAAAAAGCCAAAAGAAGGGTGTGAGGGGAGATTTTGTCCTTCCCCGTAAGCCCGTCTTGCCTACAAGCTCCCAGTTGATGGCAACTCAGTTTTATTGTGTGAAAGGGGACAAATCAACGCGAAGCATTTAGCGCCACAATTAAGCTTTCTCTTCTCAAAATAAACTTACACTGCGATAACTGACGCGAAGCGAATCAGGGTGAATCATTCACAATGATAACAAAAATGACAAATAAACAATGCCGCGTCGGCGAATGTGCCACTTTCGCGTTTGGGAGAGACTTTAAACCCGACCAATGACGAAAGTTTTGTTTTCGCATCAAATGTTTCACTTTGGTCTTAGGCGAGCCCTAACACACATCACACGTCAATAAATTTAGAGATAGCACTATGATTATTGATGATTTTTGGGTGATGTCAAGTAGTCAACGCATTGAATACTTACGTTGACAGTCTAAGCGTAGATTAATATTTCAAACCAATTTATTTTTATTCTAGTGAAAACATAGCACAAGAAAAATACGAACGCATCCCCAAATAATAAAATCCTGCCAACCTTTAAGTAAAAAAATATTTCTGGAACTGGATGAAGTGTTATACTATTCCAAGCATTCCAAAACTTTATCTGAACTATTTATATGCACTATTTTTACTGCCTTATTTATCCGCACTATTTCTTTGTTGTTGTTTAGTGTGTAAGATTTTGCTGCGCTGCGTATAAATTTACCAATAAAAAAGGCCTATTATATGTTATATTTCTATCGACTTTCATTTTCAAAGGTCTTTTTTTTTATTTTAACTAAAAGACTTAAACTTGTTTTAGGGGAAACTGTACAAATTATGTGAGTTATGTATATTCAAGCTTCGGACGAATATGGGCTTTGTAAATTACAGCCAGAACAGAAGGGGTGAAACATTTCTTACACCATAGGAGAATTCCGAAGCACCTAGCAGCATTTTTGGCAAAGTCCATTAGAGGCGATCGGTGATACCCATACTAAGTACTGAAAGTCGATAAGTTTTCTGGTTGCAAGTGCCACTTATGGATAGCGGTATCAGGGGAAGGTTATTCTACACGGTTAATAATTCCCCATTGGATAGTGCCGTCAAGATCGGAATTTTTTGAGCTTATCATACGCTGCCGTTCCACATCCGAAGGACAAGGATGTGAATCTGGAAACGAATATGAAAAGCTGAGGGTACTGTGGTCAGTTAAATAGTTTAATGGATTAGGAGTGGCAGACAAAAGGTCGTTGTGCACTATAAGGAAGGGAATCGGAGACAATACAGAGCCCCCAAGGCACATTTATTTAATGAGTATCAGATTTGAAACCATCTAATAGAACTTGTATGCAAAAATTGTACTTTATACGATTTCAAAGTTTGTTGCACTGTTGAGTTTGATTGACCATAAAATCACCGGTGTGGACTCCACGAGTGCGAAAAAAGATTCGTTCCATAAAATCGTTTGTGTTATTTTTACAACCTTCGGGACATTGCAGTATTTTTTACCGCAATTTATTGTCATGTAGAAACATGGTTCGTTGAATATGACCGTTGCAGGTCTCTCTAGCTTGTTTGACCTTATTCCGGCTTTCCTCAATGGGTTTGGCTTTATAACAACAGAAGCTCAAACAGAGTTTAACATGGTCCCTAGCGTCCAACAGGTCAGCAAGTAGGTATAACGCCCCTGGTGGATTTCATATCATTCGGTATTATAGCTCATGGGTGGCAAATAGTCAGGTATTTTAAATCTGGTGGCTATATAACAAGGCAAAAGACCTTGGAGCCGGTGCTAGGATTAGATCAACTGCATTGGTCTGCAACCTAAGTGAAAATGATTGAGTTTATCTAGTTTTACTCTGGAAATAACTCAGATCAGTCAAATCAAAGGGGTGAATGTATACTCGATGTGAATTATGTGTTAACAAACTGAAATACTGCTAAAAATTGTCATTTCCTCATGAGTCTTTTTAATTGTGTCAAAATTTCCTAAATCTTAGTCTGCTAATTTTTAAGTCCATGTAAGCATATACTATCACCGACAACAATAATGCGTTAAGCAGTTATTGTGTTGGACCAGTGAATTCAAATGAATCCATCACGCTGTAATAAGTCCTCTTAAAAGAACGTTTACATATGGTGACCAGTGAAGCACACCGAACGTTTCCTAAACAGAATAGCCATTTTGATAAAAGTTATATCCTTCCATAGTTTCTTATCAAAATAGACTGAACAATTAAAGCGCCTACTGGAAAAACCATTTACGCTATATTCTTTTCTTAAACTTCATCAACATCATGTGTAAAACATAATTTTTATTAAAGAAATCGAAATATTCTATAAATAAAAATTGTATACTACTTTTTGATCCTGAAATCAATTTCTGACTTACCCACAACCTACACAAAAAGGCAGTTCTGACAATATTTATCCAACATCAAGTCATATCCTTGTAAATCGTAATTTGGCGACACATAGTCTGCAGTCATGGATTGCTTTTCCTCAACTAAAAATATATCAAAACTTATTTTTTTATAATTTATTAGCACTCACTTATACCATACCTACCTACCCCAATTTAATTTTTCCTGAATTGCTTTCGTTACCATCACTTTATATTCACGCTCCAACATTGAAAACAACAACAAAAAAAAACCTAACAACATTGAAATCAAAAATATAACTCACTTAGTCATTCACACATCCGAGATATTTTCATTTGACTATGCGAGCCAATTCCCTTCCAAAAAAAGAAGAAAAATGTTTCAAAAAAATTGTTATGCCCAATAAAATATAACATCCTGTTTACAGTAAAGCAATCTCATTTCAAAATAACGACGTAGATTGTATTTTAATCAAGTTTGTCGCTATAGCAAAATTCTAAAAACGAATATAAGCTTCCAACTTCCTGTTTAAAAATAAATCGTAGATCACTTTTATAAAACCGTAGACCGTGTGCCTACCCTTATACATATATGTATGTAGTATGTGTATCATACGCAGAAGAACAAGCATAAAGCAGGCATTCAGTATTATTTTCTATAACAAGAACCCAATTGGATTCAATGAAAACGAATAAGGAAATGTAATTAAGTTTTCCATCATCATCTCACGCATCCATCTGTTCATGATGATCATGATGCTGTTCAGCATATCCAAACGAGAACAACATATCTCTATCTTAAGAAATAGGAAAAAATAAACTTTCTGCAGTCATGAGGACCAAAAACCTGGAAAAGGATATGCTAAATACGTTAAATTTACCCCCAGGGTAGAAACATCTTCAGGGATATTTTCCTTTTCCTTTAATTTTTGTTTGGTGTTTTTTCTTTTTCTTCTGTGCTTACATATACATATATTTTCCCTGAATTGCCGTTGTTAAGTCGTGAGCCCCTCAAGCGTCATATACTCGTAAGCGTAACTGTATTCTTTGGCTCTGCTAGAAGAAGGGAGCATCCCCGCACATTTACACGTTTTCAACTGACTGCTGACTGCGTTGAGGAAAGGATATACAAATAGTAGGAAAAAATGAAAGAAAACTGCTACGCTAACAGAGCTTTTCCGGGAGAAAACGACAGTACACTACAAGACTCAGTTTTTAACGTTCAAACTATAAGCTATATGGGACTCGAGGCGGGAGACGGTAGCATTCGGGATGTGTGTGAGGACAGACTTAGTATAAAAGTGGCAGTGGTACGATACGAGTAGTATAGAGCAGAGAGTAGGTGTTGTGTGCACGTCAACGCGGTAAAAAATCCTTCACATGTGAAAGCGGAAGTTGTTTTTGCTTGTTCCTGATGGTGTGCTAGTGTGTGCTTACTACTTCCACCAAGTAGGCAAGGCACGTATGACACGTTCCTTTTTTTTATGTTTGCCGTTGCCGTTGCCATTGCCGTTACCGTTGACGTTAGCGTTGCTTTTACCATTGCTGCTACTGCTGCTGTTGGTATACGTACTTTTCGTTTCGTCCTTGTGGGTGCAAGGTAGGTATTCAAAGCCTAGGTGTTGTATTCAACGCTTCTGGGGAGCTTTAAAGTTGTCTTGCAAGTCAGGTACATGTAGATCCTGCATGCTAAGAAGAGTGACTGAGCTGTGTATAGACAGACAGTCAGAAATAGAAAAACGCAAACAGATAAATATTTGTTTTTGGGGTTGAATGGAACAGGAACAAAGATGGAGGCAAAAGAGCAGAATCCTGCAGAAGGGAGGATAAGTAACATCATCCTTTTTTTTTGTATGTGTGCTACATTTATTTCAGTGTTTTATCATAGACTGATAACAAGAATCCATTTTGTTTGCCTTAAGCCCCGCAGGCTTGAATTTTGTATGGAAGGTTAGCTATATAACTGCCCATTTTTGGGGTCTTGCATATTTTTTTTCTCCACGCAATTTTCTAAAAAGATGTACGACGTCCTTGTGGGTAATTGATGCAAAGGCAAAGGGTCGGCTTCTGTTTCGGCTTCGGTTTTGGCTCCTTGAATGGCCGGACCATTTTGCGGATACAAAGGTGGGTAGGTAGGTATGCTATACATATCTGTAGGGTATAGCATGTGGGTGGGTGGCATTTTGCATATAAAAGTTATTACGGCCATGCTGTGAAGGTGCTTCCAATCCAGATCTTAACGTTAACGCACCGCTGCGCTCACCCACACCGCACTGGGGGTTAACAACTCCCCAGATTCCTTTGAATTTGAATGTGAAGGTCCTTATATGTAAGTAGTAGGTGGTGGGTTTATTTTTATATATAGTTACCTACCACCTACTTCTTTGGTTAGGCCCAAATAAATGGAGACGATTACTTAATCGATTCGAAAGGAAGATACCCTTGCAAAACACTTACAACACAAATTTACGTGCGGTTGCATGTGCTAGTGACATGAGAAATGATCGCCCAAGGACGATATTTGAATTTGACTTTTTATTGCTATTTTCATTTTATTTTGGTTCGTTTTTCATTTATTCGGCTTCTTTGCTTTTGTTGAATGATTAATATTCGTTGGTGTAGATTTTTATTGAAATTGTTACTTTTTGCATATTATTTAGCTATGTTACCTACCCCATCATATAATAATAATAAAAATAATATAGCAAAAGGATATATACATAGGTACCTACCCTACCTACTCATAAGGTTTGTACATAGGGAGGCTTTTTTTTAATGGGATATAGTGTTGGTCATTTATTTGACAAATCGTTTTTTGAGAATGTCTTGGGATCGTTATGGAAATTTTTATCGTGTTTCAAATTAGGGGTTATTTTTCCATAAATAGGGCAATAATTTAACATGTTTAGTTTGCCTCAATCTATCTTTAGGTGATTTGTATAAAGTTGTTTTCTTTTCTTTATTTTTTGCATTTTTTGATTTTGTATTTTGTATTTTGTTTCCTTTAAAAGAAAAAGGAAATTTGAAGAAATTTGTTATTTATTTAAAGATATACGTAGTAGGGGCTATATTTGAATAGCATTTAAGGTGATTTAAGGTTTAAGTGGTTTTATGTGTTCCCCTATAAATTAGACTAGAAAATAAAAAAGGTGGTAATTTCACCGAAATCTGATGACGCTGCCTATGATGACGCCCAGAGAGGTTATTTTTGTAATAAATGAGATATACATAAATATAAGCGGATATTATGTAGTAAAGGGAATTATGATGAGTTAAGCTTTTTGGATGAAGATTAGGGAAGTATATACAAGTTTTATATAGAGCAGTCTTATATGGATAAAATGAGGGGTGAAGTTGTTATAACTGCGAAATTTGAAATACGTTTTAATATAGATATCTTAGCCTCCATGTGAAATTACCTTCAGTATATTGATTGATGATAGTAATATTATTTTACAGGAAATATTGTAGTGTCCTTTATTATTTTGATGGCATTTGATAATTTGATCAACATAAATAGCTTCGCTAGAAAGAAATTTACCTTTGGTAAGGAACTTAAGGAACTTGTCGTAAAAAATGTCGAGCCCAAAATGTTTATCAAACACTACAGTTTATGGTAGAGAAGTTGATAAGGTGAGTTCGGCGATTCCGTCCATGTTTTTAGTTGTAATCAAAACTGTTTGGTAAGCGGAATCGAAGTAATTGTTGTTGTACAGACTGTGGTGGACAGATGTCAATTAACGACTTTTTGATAAGAATTTCTAGCTTTTAATTCAAAATCGGATCTCTTCATTTCATCGGTTTCAGTAATAAGTTCATTCATCTTAACTTCCCAAGAGGCCAAGTTGTTGCCTTGAAGATTAAGTGAATGGTTGCAATAATCTGCCAAACGCTTCCACTGTGCAAATTTTTAATGGTAACCTTTGTCTTCGAGCCTAAGAGTTCTTTTGCATCTTGAGCATTGCTATAAATGTGGAAGGAGAAAGTCCTGTTTCCAACAGCAGTATATAGTCTGATGTTGTGCTAGGTAAATTAAAACTTTTCTTCAGGAAGTATCGCAAGAGTTGTTCAACTTCATCGAATTGTTTATGACTATAGATTTGTGCCAACTAATACCTACATAATTGAATGCGCTAATGAAACAGTCCATACTTCGTATTCCCACCTACATCCTTATATGCCATAACACTTCTCGCTTTTTGATATTGCAAGCTTCATCGTCATATCCTCTAACACGTTCAAATCCCATTTCTGTAACCATTTTTATGTAACTGTACTCATTAACAACTTCAGTGTCCAAATTGAAGAGCTTAAACTTTTCACTACTGCAAAGTTTTACCTTCTTCTTGCCTAAATATTGATCAATTTGGATTTTCTAAGGTTGATCTTTAGCCTTCATCTATCGCAATAGTCAACTAGTCTGTTAATCATCAGCTGGAGTCAATGTGGTGTTTTTGCAAGGGCAACGATACCATCAGCAATAATTTGATAGCTTACTCTCATCGTATCGGAAACGTTCGCTTCTTTAACAAAGAAAACTTCTTCGTTCGAACTCATTTATTATTGCTGAAGATGTGTTGGCATAAAGGCTTGCATTTACTTTACAATTCTTTATTGTACAACTTAAGCATTTCTTACTTTCTTAAGGTGGCGCTATAGTCCGAGGTGGACCTGGGCCTCAACCAACATGCGTCTCCAGCCAGTTTGGATAACTAGCTAGCTGTCTCCAGTTTCGCAGGAAAAAATGCTCAACCAATTTCCTCTCCCACCTGCGTGCTCCACCTAAGTCGGGGTCTTCCTCTTCTGCGCCGTCCCACGGGATTGGATTCGAAGACCTTTCGGGATGCAGCGTTGATATCCATTCGCTCTACATGACCTAGTCATCTAAGTCGTTGGACTTTTATTCTTTTAACCAGGTCAGTGTTACCGTTCAGCCCGTATAGTACGTCGCGTCGTTGTATCTTCTACTACACTTTCTATCTATGCAGACTGGACCAAAAATCAGCGGAAGAATTTTTCTCTCGAAGCATATTAAGACGCTTTCATCTTTCTTTGACAGATTCCAGGTCTCAGCGCCAAAAATGAGAACCGGGATGATGAGCGTCTTATAGATGGTGACTTAAGATACTCGAGAGAGGACTTTACTACTCAATTGCCTTCTAAGTCCAAAGAAGCAGCGATGTTCAGGAGTTAATCTTTATTGATTTTAGCGCTGGTGTCGTTGTCTGAGTTTATAGCGGTGCCTAGGTTGACAAAGTTCTCAACTACCTCAAAGACGTCGTCGTTCAATGTTCTTTTTTGATGACAGCATATATACTTGGTCTTAGTTTTGCACAATTATTTCCAATACATTGTTAAAGAAGTCGCATGCCTGTGTATCGCCTTTTATAAAACCTTTTTTGACATCAAAGGTATCAGCGAAATCTTTTCCGAAATTGATTGATTGATGTGCGTTCTCCATCGCCATTCTGCACAGACGGATAAGTTTGACAGGGATGCCAAAACTAGACATTGCTCTGTAAGCCTCTTCCCTATAGGTACTGTCATACTCGGCTTTTAAATCGATAAAGAGATGGTGGGTATCGATTTGAAGTTCTTGGGTTTTTTCCAAGACTTGCCGTAATGTGAATATTTGGTCGATGTTGGACTTTCCTGGTCTGAAGCCACACTAAATGATCTATCAGTTTGTTGACGAATGGCTTCAGACGTTCACATAATACGGCAAAAAGGATCTTATATGCAATATTCAGGAGACTGATGCCTCTGTATAGTTGGCACAATTTAGGGGGTCTCCTATAAAAAGTGCATCGCTGTTTTCATGGCATTTTTAAAGTAAGTAAAGTAAGTAGAGTTTTTGAACATAAAGAAATATATTTTTTTCTTTAGCTACCTTTCCTTAAATTATGTTTTATCTGTCTTCCGAAAAACTTAGTAACGTGAGAACCAGAAGCTTAAACAATTCAATTTATCTTTCCTTACATTAACCCTAAATCTTCATTTATGACAAAACTAAAGAGACATTTAAATCAATGTGATCTAGATGTTTGGAGGATAAGAATAAATTTAAGTATCGTTTATTTCAGTCTAATCAATAAACCTTTATGCATACAAAATTCTTGCGGAGTTGTACACGTTTTCAATTTTATAAAAACATCGTGAAATATCAAAAAAACACAAAAAAAAAAATAATAATAAATTGAACATTCTCTCCATTATACAAGAGAGTCCTTATAGAAAATTGCTTACATATTAGCTTTTCGAATGTTTGCATAAAAAGTAAAAAGTAATGCACGTTTTCATCATATAAACGACTACATATACGACAATTTTGCATAACAAAATCGTATTTGTTTGCTTTGTACCTTTGAATAAAATTTCCACTCAAAATATGAAATTCAAAAAATAAAGAAAGAAATACAAAATACATACATACATACATATATATATATATTATAAGCTTAAAGGACTCAACAAAACAATGAATTCTGATATCTACTTTTAACATCGGCGGCGGCGATGATGGAATATCAGTCACATCATTTTATTATCCTTTCAATACTTTTGCTGTACATGTAAATTTGAATATACATACTTACAAAAATATATATAGGTTTAAATTTTTAAAGAGTCTCAAGTGGGTGCAATCAAATGTAAGTAAGTAAATTGGTTGGATGCATATATATGAACAATAAATATGTGAACGTATATATGTAAATGCCACCGATTTATGTATTTTATTATAATTTATTAAGAGCAAAATAAATTATTGTTGAATTCTGCAGCAGAAATAACAAAAGGACTTCTTCCTCCACAAAGGAACAGAGGAATTAAGTTCCAATCGATTTCTGTTGAGTTTTCATAAAAATGAAGTTATGATTCAGGATGAAGGAAGACCAATGCCATAAGTAACCATTAAATTAACTCTCTGCACTGCAATGCATTCCATAATCCTGTCACCGCATACTGACAAATAATGGCAACGATAAAATTTATTTCATTTGACAACGATATTTTGTTGTTGGACAAGGACAATATTTCAATATTACAAAGCGATTGAGTGTAAAAAAAGCAGGAATACATAAAATAAATTTACATACATACGTCACATTGAAAGGTACTTAAAAATTCATCCTTAAATATTATGATAAGATGATGAAAGTTTTTAACAAATAAAAAAAAATCAGAAAATTCTGCTTTTGAATTGAAAATATATTTCATAAAATTTATTATTTTTATTTCGAAATATCTTCTTTTGTTCGAGTTGATTCGAGCAACAATTTCAATGCGGAAAAACCATTACTACAATTAATTTTCTCAGCTGATACTCGTATGAAACGATTTTTGCTCAGTATTAATAAATCCTTCGATTAAATGTTGAGGAGAAGTGGAATTCAATTATTTATTTACTTAAGACTTAAGAAGCCCATAAAGTAATACTTTTTTAAAATCAATTTACTCGTACATTTACTTTTATGGAACTTAATTTTAATACAAATAGTGAAAGTGTTCCATAACTGTTGTGGTAGAACGAAGAACACAAAGTCCTAAGGATCAGATTCCGGAATGCAGCCTAACTAAAGAGTGGTTAAATTTAAGGGGCCGATGTTGATTTTGAATAAGAAACAAATTATGTGGCAAATGGCATCGCCCCGTTGAACAACATATCGTCCACAACTATATCTTCGGATTCCGGCCATAAAACTTTTGTTATCACTTCAAAATAGCGAACACCATTCACAGTAACTGCTTAACCAGCCTCAGGGTCCAATGGTGTCGCCAGCCCATAAACCGCACCAAACAGTAACTTTTTGTGGATTCGTTGATTTTTCGACAACCATTCTTGGATTATCATTCGCCCAAATGGAACAATTCTGCTCATTGGCCACATTTTTTTTCCACTTAGGTGAAAATGTTCCACATCACTGAACATGTTTTTTTCTCGAAAATTGATCATCCCCTTCTGCCATTTCTTGCCACCATTCTGACCATTGTCGACCCTTAAAATGGTCGAGAGGCTTTAGTTGAATTGAGTCAATTACACCTTGTACGAGCTATACGATCAATCACTAGTGATTTCACAACACTTACAAGCCCGGTTTGCTCAAATTTTTTCCGATTGTACGCATATTTGGACGATTAAATTGACCGAAAAATCATGAAGAGGCCTAAATAACTTTAACGCGTTTCTCGATTGTGTATCTTTCCAAATTGAAGTAGTCTGAAATTGAGAAATGACGTTAAGGTGTGGTTCAAATTCAATATCGCCCCTTAAAATTTAACAACCCTTTATATCGGGTGATTTTTTAAGAGCTTGAGAACTTTTTTTTTTAAAAAAACGCATAAAATTTGCAAAATCTCATCGATTCTTTATTTGAAACGTTAGATTGGTCCATGACATTTACTTTTTGAAGATAATTTCATTTAAATGTTGACCGCAGCTGCGTCTTAGGTGGTCCATTCGGAAAGTCCAATTTTGGGTAACTTTTTCGAGCATTTCGGCCGGAATAGCCCGAATTTCTTCGGAAATGTTGTCTTCCAAAGCTGGAATAGTTGCTGGCTTATTTGTGTAGACTTTAGACTTGACGTAGCCCCACAAAAAATAGTCTAAAGGCGTCAAATCGCATGATCTTGGTGGCCAACTTACCGGTCCATTCCTTGAGATGAATTGTTCTCCGAAGTTTTCCCTCAAAATGGCCATAGAATCGCGAGCTGTGTGGCATGTAGCGCCATCTTGTTGAAACCACATGTCAACCAAGTTCAGTTCTTCCATTTTTGGCAACAAAAAGTTTGTTAGCATTGAACGATAGCGATCGCCATTCACCGTAACGTTGCGTCCAACAGCATCTTTGAAAAAATACGGTCCAATGATTCCACCAGCGTACAAACCACACCAAACAGTGCATTTTTTCGGGATGCATGGGCAGTTCTTGAACGGCTTCTGGTTGCTCTTCACTCCAAATGCGGCAATTTTGCTTATTTACGTAGCCATTCAACCAGAAATGAGCCTCATCGCTGAACAAAATTTGTCGATAAAAAAGCGGATTTTCTGCCAACTTTTCTAGGGCCCATCCACTGAAAATTCGACGTTGTGGCAGATCGTTCGGCTTCAGTTCTTGCACGAGCTGTATTTTATACGGTTTTACACCAAGATCTTTGTGTAAAATCTTCCATGTGGTCGAATAACACAAACCCAATTGCTGCGAACGGCGACGAATCGACATTTCACGGTCTTCAGCAACACTCTCAGAAACAGACGCAATATTCTCTTCTGTACGCACTGTACGCATTCGTGTGGTTGGTTTAATGTCCAATAAAGTAAACTGAGTGCGAAAATTGGTCACAATCGCATTGATTGTTTGCTCACTTGGTCGATTATGTAGACCATAAATCGGACGTAAAGCGCGAAACACATTTCGAACCGAACACTGATTTTGGTAATAAAATTCAATGATTTGCAAGCGTTGCTCGTTAGTATGAAATGTCAAAGCATACTGAGCATCTTTCTCTTTGACACCATGTCTGAAATCCCGCGTGATCTGTCAAATACTAATGCATGAAAATCCTAACCTCAAAAAAATCACCCATTATTATAATAGTATCGAAGAGAATAAGTATCAATATAACACTAAATTTGATCTTGTGGAAATTGAAAATTTACTTTTGATTTAAGGAATTAAATTATCATTCAAAAAAGTAATTAACGTTTTAAGAATTGAGGCTTAAAAACTATGTTTAGCTATGAAGGTTAAAAAATCAAAGCGCTAACATCAAAAATTATCAAATTGACAAATTGTCAATTGAAAAATATTTCAAAGCTCAAGAAGAAAAAACTTTTATTAGTCCAATAGGGTCAATCTCGGCATGAAAGTTACTCGTAGTAAGCTGAATTATATATATATACCTTTGCCTTAGCATCTTATAAAATTTTGTATCTACGTCTTAAGTTATCATTCCATATTATCTCCGTGGCTATAACAACAATCCAATGATACCCACTATCAAAATTGTCAATAGACAATTGTCTGTATCGTTTTCTCATATGCTCCAGAAATAAAATTTGTTTTTCATCTACTATATAAAAATAAGTCGGGTTTTTCTTCCTGATGCTATAACTCCAGAACGCACAAACCGATTAAAATGGTTTTGCATTCGTTGGAAAGGCCTCGGGCTCCGTGAGGTTTATAGCAGACAAAATTCAGGAAAAATTTCAACAGAAAAGCGGTGAACTTCGTCAAGCTTCCCATAGAAAGCTTTTGCAAAAGTTCCAATTTGTGGAATTGAAAATTTTTAAGTTTTTTGACGTTTCAAGGGTCCTATATTCTAAACCAAAGCTTACTTTTGGGAACCTTTTTTAGTCAACCATATCGCTAGAAACGTCAGAGATATCGACTTCAAATTACGTATGAAAACTAGAAAGGAATAATGATTCTGATTGAGGATCAATGCTTGACTATTGCAAACAAGCTACTGATTGAAGTAGGATTGATTGCGCTAAATCGATCTATGCACGATGCATTAAACCAAGAATTAAACCGAGAGCTACAAAACAATGTTGATACATTGCAGGAATTCGTTGGAAATAATGCGCCGTTGCTGAATGAACAGCAAAAACAAGTATACGAAACATTAATGCAAGCGGTGTACAATAATACTGGTGGTCTATTCTTCCTGGACGCACCTGGAGGAACAGGGAAAACATTTGTCATTTCATTAATTTTAGCCACTATTCGATCAAGATGTGACATAAAGCTTTGGCGTTAGCATCATCTGGAATTGCGGCAACTCTTCTAAATGGCGGTCGTACTGCACATTCTGCGCTTA
Organism: Eupeodes latifasciatus; assembly: GCA_920104205.1. Classification (NCBI taxonomy): domain Eukaryota; kingdom Metazoa; phylum Arthropoda; class Insecta; order Diptera; family Syrphidae; genus Eupeodes; species Eupeodes latifasciatus. Next base: position 397,875,847 of record OV049924.1, read on the forward strand.
AGTTGCCACTCAATTAAAACACAATTGATACTCCAACATGCAATATTTCCCGATCCAGTGCAATGGGAAAATTATTGATGCAATGCACGCTCATTGTTTGAAATGAGTGCACAATGGCACATAAGAAATCACTTGAAGCACTTAACTTCACACTGAAGGATCTTTGACGAAGTACTCGTAACAACATCTTTGGCGGCTTGATGATATTGTTGGCAAGCGATTTCAGGCAGACGTTTGCCAGTAATTCTCCGTGGAACGCCTGGAAATTAATTGAATGCTTTCCTGAAGTCATCACTTTTGTGGAATAACGTAAAAACATTATCGCTAACCACTAATTTGAGAGTTCAACTTCAAAATGATCAAAGTGCTGCACAATTTTCCAAACAATTGTTAGCTGTTGGAAATGGAAAAGTGCCAGTTGATGCGAAAACTGGATTAATTACTCTTACCAACGACTTTTGCCGATTTGTAGACTCTCAATTAGCTCTTATTGAAAATGTTTTCCCAAACATTAGTGAGAATTATCAGAACTATGCTTGGTTAATTATCAGAATTATGCTTGGTTAAGTCAACGAGCAATTCTCGCCACAAAGAATAATGATGAACACGCACTGAATTTCACCATTCAATCAAAAATCGCTGGCGATTTGGTGACATACAAATCCGTTGATTCCATAACAAATCCCGATGATGTAGTAAATTATCCAACGGAGTTTTTGAACTCTCTTGAGTTACCAGGATTTCCACCACACAACTTGCAAAGTTGATTCAGTTATTATGATATTTGATAATTTGAATCCACCGCGACTTTGCAACGATACTCGACTTGCGGTGAAAAGACTTATGCCGAATTTGATTGAGGCAACCATTATTAACGGAAAGTACGCAGATGAAAATATATGTATTCCTCGAATACCAAGGATTCCGACTGATCTTCCGTTTGACTTCAAACGATTGCAATTTCCGGTTCGCCTTGCATTCGCAATGACAATTAACAAGTCGCAAGGCCAATCGCTTAGTGTTTGCGGGATGATTTAAGAAAATCATTGTTTTTCACATGGGCAGCTATACGTTGCGTGTTCACGAGTTGGGAAACCATTCGCTTTGTTTGTGTTTATGTCCGACCAAAAAACAAAAAATGTGGTTTACCAAAGAGCACTTCAATGAAACGGATAATTTGCGAACAATTATATAACGCTTCGATTCAGTATTTACTTTGGATTCACTTTCATTTTTTACTTAGAGAATTCAACTAAATTACACTTCATTTTTGTAATCGAAATGAATTCATTACTGTTTCGAAATGAAATACAATTTTTCCTTTTCAAATATGAAACAAAAAATTCATCTTTTAATCCCCAAACGAAATGTTACAAAAAACGAATCCATCTGGTGGCGAAATGGAGTTCGCCGGGTTTGCTAGTTTATTTTAAAAATTGCTTCTTCATAATTTTCAAAAAACTACCTTGTTTGTATTCCAGATTTAAGTTTTGTTCAAAAAAGGCCAGATGATCAGACCTATCCTGAGAAAAATTATATAAATGCAAAAATATGGTTCGATGTCCAATGTCTATATTTCAAGGCATAAACTAACTAAATAAAAACTTTTCAGAAACTGACTCAAATATTGGTAAAAATTGGTTTATGACTAAAACTATCGTTACCGAAAATATATTTTTAAATCAAACTATTTCATCATTTATGCAAAGTATTGTTGGTAATTTTTAATTGATTTCTTAGAAAAACTCAATGTAGAGAACAATGGAAAAATATAGACTTCAAATTCTTTATTTCAGACAAAATATTGTTATAAAAATTTTGTTTGAGTCAAGACAAATTTGCGTTTGGTGAAACGTAATGTGCAAAGTTGCAAAGTGAAAAGTGCTTAGTGAAATATATTGCTAAGATTTAAGTTTTACTCAAGAAAGGCCAGATGATACGACCTATCCTGAGCAAATTGATAAAAATTCCAAAACATAGTTCATTGTCCATATTTCAAGTCACAAACTAACAGATTTCAATGAAAAACAGACATTTTACAACAATTTAATAACGCGTGTTTTTTAGGTGCTTAAGAACTTTTTATAATAATTTAAGACAAAACTATTGTTTGAATAAATTTTGTGTACTATAATCTGATAAATGATTTCTTAGCATTTATTTTTTGAATATGTTTAAACGAGTTAAATATAGTCTTTTCAATCAGTCCAATTTTGCACTACTTCTCTATAAGTCCGTGCGTATGGCGTCAATAGTAGTTGCTGGTTTATTGGCTTTAGCCACTGACTTAAAGTAGCCCCCTAAAAAGTTATCAAAAGGCGTTAAGTCATACAAACAAGGTGGTCAGTTAACTGGACCATTTCAATTTGGTAGTAAAGTGCACTGTATGACAAGTTATATCGTCTTCTTCCAATAAAATTTTTAGCTTTTGAACTATTGAATCGGTTCTCGAAGCAAGGACAGCTCCTATCTATATAATCGTGATTCGTTAATGGCTTGAAGCTGTCCTCACTTAATATACTATAATTTTGCTTATTGACGAAGCCATGTTAAACAATTAATTATAAATTGCCAAACTAGTAAACACAGTATGATATTCTCAACTGTCAGACTACAGTGAACAACCATTGAACAATCTGATTTACCTTTTAAAATAGGTCCTAGGTTTGAGAAAAAAATCAACCGCTTCACAGATCCATATACAAATTGAAATCTTCTTTATTTAAACAAAATAATGACCACAGTCCTTACACCAAAACCTTGAACTAGACTAGAAGTGATTAAAAAATTTCACATTGAAACTTTCAGCTGAAAATTATCCTGATTTTTTAATTATTATCTGTAAATATCTAAAATAAACATTTTCATCCGTTCAACAAAAACAAAAGTTGTGCCTTTATATTCTTAATTGAGGAACAACCTCTAAAAGATAAGCTCACTCTAAAACTAAGTGTTTCTATTCAAATAGTGTTATGCAGTGCAGTACCTAATCTACCATCATCATTTTCATAAAAAGAAGAAACATTATAAATATGAAAATAAAAACTTTTTAAGTAGGTCTTCAAAGGATTACCGTATATTATATGGATAGTTGTTGGTAGGTATAGGCAGTCTAGACCACAGAAACACCCCCATGGTTTAACACTCTTTATATGGCCATACGGGAAGAATACAACAACAAAAAAGAACTGCCTAAAAATAACAACTCTATACATGCAAAATAATGCCACTTTGAACACACGATAGCAGCAGGATGCGCTGCCATTGCAACATGCCGTTAAATACTTCTAATTCAACCTTAAATTACTCATTTCCAGTTAAAAAACAAAATGAAAAAAGAAGAACCACCACATCAAGCAAAAGAGGGGGGGGGTGCTGTTCTTTCTGTATTAAACATGCATATGCAATTCCATTCCCATCATCATCATCAACAACAGGGGAGGAGGTATAGAGAGCCCCCTTCCATACTGAATAACCTAACCTAACCAAACTATATCATCATCTCTCCTAACATGTCCAACCCCCTACTCTAACGCCAACAAACAAACCACCCCACCCACACCTACTTCTTCACAAAGTTTATTCTTTCACACGATAAAGCAAAAGCTTTCTTTTTCTCTCACTATACCTAAAGGTATACCATTCCATTCTAGGTCTGGTACTGGTGGTATAAAAAAGTTTCTGCCACAAAAATCCTTGTACGTTCATTTAGTGCTTAATGTATCACTCTTGAATGGTGGCAGCAATGCATGCATGCACATAATAATGTCTACTTTGTGCAAAGTATTATATTCAGGACCTCTTTCGTCCTGGTTTTGTTTTTTTTTTTTTTTCAGTTCTTCTTTTTGTTTTTATGTTCTTTTTTTTTATTCCTGTATTATCATCCTTTCTTTGTGTGTAGAATACCTATGTTACTATATACGTAACATAACTCTAGAGTTAGAGGACTATGAAAGGATCAAGAAGCCGGACGGGTTTTGTGCAGCTCTAATTAAAAACTCAGGTTAAAATTTACGAACACACATGCTCAACTCTGCTTTATCCCTTTTTCTGTGCTACCTAATACCGTTATACTCGTATACCCTAAACCCAGACCCGATAGCATGGCTTGAGGAAAGGTTTTATGGGAAAAGTTGAAAGTTTTATCAATATGTGCGAAGACCAAAGAGTGCTTTAATACGTCGTCGTCATCATTCGGTCGAACTAAAGGTTGGGGGGGGGCTGAGCGAATAGTGGAAGTGGAAGTGATGTTGATGTTGGCGTTCTTGGTGTGGTATAGCAAGAGTTGCGTTCAAAAAGTGCGGTATTTTGTGAAAATGATGTGGTATGGGTAACACATAGCTTTTTGGTTCTTTTTCATCATGATTAACAACGTATACCTAGATTTCAGCTCATGCGTTTTAAAACCATCCTTTGAACCTTACTCACAGGATCAGAAACATAAGAATCTTCCGCTTTCTTATGGGTTATATTTAAGTTAAGCCTTCCTTCTCATCTCACCCACTCTCATGCAAATTGGAAGGTTATTGTATACCGAAGGAATTTCATTTACCCTATACCGACCGCCCTTGCACTGCAACTCATACCGCCCACCTACTCGCCCCCTCTGCCTCGGCCTACACACCTGGTTCGGGTCGGGTAAAAGGTGAATTCCCCAAAATCCCGGATGTACGTATTCCTGCCTATTTATTTTGTTGGAAGTTGATTAATTTTCATGCTAACAAGGTTTTGCTGATTAGGCTCAACGCGTTGGTTGTACTCGTATATAAAGAGTAGGTATAGGAGTATTCCATTTTGTGGCTGCGAACTTTGTTATGGGTGTTAATGAGATTGCCAATGGAAGGATATTCATAGTGTGCAGGTATCTCGAAAGGTATAAACGAAATCGAGGAGTTAAAGGTACCTAAATAAGCTGGGGCGATATAGATTTAAATAGGTAGTACCTAACATCATTTATTCTGGTGTAGGTATAGTTGATGAAGTAGCTTTATAGACTTAAGACCACATAAGGCTCTATTATAACGTCATTGCATGTTGTTATCGGTCAGTTCATCAAATAAGATTAAAAAATTCAGTTTTGGATATAATTTAGACGCATTTTAAAAGCATGATATAATATGTAGCAATAAATTAAATACTTTCTCACGAATAACTCATTTTGTTTGTAGCCTTTAATTCTTAGATATAAGATCACATATAAGACAGTTTAAATGATCTTCTGATGAAATCAACAAAAAGCTTCCTCGAATTAAAAATCTACTCTAAACTTTATCTAGACACATTAATTGACATTGGATTTCAAATTTAGCCATGGTCTGGTATACTTTTATCCATAACGGTCTATCAAGCTTCTTGACTTGATTTATCGACAGTCTTGGTAAAATGCCAAAATGCATCAAACAAATTTTATCTAGCATAAATGGTAAATGTGAATTAAAAATAGCTTAAGCTTAAGAATTTTGTAAAATCATATCCAAATTTGTTCCTGTCTAGAAGGCTCCTAATCTAATAAGGATCTGTCCCTGAGATACGATGGCGTTCCATCCTCGATTTTGTTTCTCTCACTCATCCAGACTAAGCGCTTTAGCATTTGCAATGGCTGCGTCTTAAAACCAGGCGATCGATCTCCTGCGACGTACGTCTCAATCATGGGGATGATAAATATTTGAAGATTATCGTAACTGAAACGTTTATGGATAACATCATTTGCTGAATGCGGCTGAGCCAATGAAGACGTATAGCAAGACTATTATGAGAATTTTGTCTTTCTAGTTGTAATCTAAATATCTGTCCATATTTCCGTAGTGCAAGATCTTTTCATACCCAAAGCAGGTAAATGCTCTCAAGTCAACTCTTAAGATCTACGACCTATAATTCTATCATCATTGCTTCTTTAGACCTAAAAAAAATTGATGGATATCCATTTATGGGCCAGCATTGATAGAAGACTTCTGTCTTTTAATATGCCTACTGTTAAAACATATCGGTGGAAACGGCATTACACACATTATAGAGAGTTCACTATGGTTGCTTTCCTTGACATCGAAGGCACTTTTACCAACGTGGACATATCTGAAATCTGACACATCTGCACTAACATCTCTGAATGTTGTAGAGAGTTCGCTTGGAGAGGTAATTCATTTAATGCTGACTAGGAAAATAACTTACTGAAAACTGGGCAAATCTTCTACCACCAACGCAAGGTGGTGTTCTATCCCCTCTCCTCTGGAACCTGGTGGTAAATGAAATCCTATCTGGCATGGATGCGAAAGGTTTCAGAGTGATTACCTATGCGGATGAGGTTGCTATAGCGGTTTCAGGAAATGCCTTAGACAAACTAATACTTTGGGCTGATCGGTGTGGACTGGGTGTTAACCTAAACAAAACCAAATCAGTCCTATTTTCGAGGAAAAACAAAACTCCATATGTTAACCCTTCCTATATTAAAGGAATCCAATTAAAGTTCTCAGACGATGCTAAGTACCTGGGTCTTATTTTAGACAAAAAACTAAATTGGAAACGCAATGCACAAGAAAGAGTCAAAAACTTCTCTATCTTTTCTTGCAAAAAAGCTATTGGTAATAAATGGGGCTTACAACATTTGTTATACACATCAGTAATCAGACGAATTTTAATGTACGGTGTGGCAGTATGGTGGATTGCTTTAGAAAAAGCTGTAAACTGCGACAAACTAAATGAATTCCAACGTTCAGCTTGCATATACATATAGCTATAAGCGGATCGCTTTGTGCTAAATAAATTAGGTGGCGCAACAGTCCGTAGAGAACTAGGGCCTAGTGACTTACAACTCTCAACCATTCATGTGTGCGAGTAATTGCAGGAATGGAGGGGACCTACAGTTTATATACCGAATCCGAACGGCTTATTTGAGAAAGCACTTTTCATGACAAGAAATACTCTTGGGGAATTTGTCAATTCTTCTTCGGTACTGCCTCAGTACCTACATGTGAAAAAAAACTATAGGTGGCACAGGCAGAGATTGAACCCAAGACCTCTCGCATGACAGACCAACGTACTAACCATCATGCTACGGGTACCACGACCTACCTACCTAACATCTGTTGATAAACTTAGCAATCAAATAACAGCAAGCTGTGCTATTCGCCTCTAGGTTCACATCAACATTGACCACTACGTAATTCTTAAGTATTTAGAATCAATTGCAAAGCACACAAACTACAAAATTCCCCAACTACAATCCGACAGAAACTTGCAGATTTCTTTACCTTCCAGATATTTCTAGTGGGATTCCTGTAAAACGAGTCAATTAATTTTTATACAGATGGATCAAGAACAAAAGAAGGTGTTGGTGGAGGCGTGTACTCTGAATGTCTCATATTAGGTCTCTCATTTGCCTTCTCAATCACTAAACTTTTGGCCATAAAAGATGTCTTGTCCTGGCTTAAGGAAAACGTGATATCAATATCTAATAGCCCTATTTTCTTAGATAGTCAGGCCGCTATCAAATCTATCAAACAGTCCATAACTGTCGACCATCTTTAATGGAAATGGCATAGCAGTTTAATATTTACCTTTCCTGGGTGCTAGGCCATAGAGACATTCCAGAATATTGTAAAACAGATCAACTCGCCATAAATGGTACAGTACAGCCCATTCTACCACATTTAGCTAATGTGGTATACCAATTGTTATATGTAAACTAATGCTAATGCTAATTCAAGACGCTATGAAAAAGGCAGACATCATGTGGAATAACATCACCACGTGTCAGGTCACAAGAAACATCTGGCCTACAGTAGATTTACCATAACCGGGCACTGTCTAATAGCACGCCACGCGGCTAGGCGTATTCTCAAATGACTTTTGCAGAAGCTGTAGGGATGACATACCCTGCTTAAGCTCAAAAATACAAGACTCACCTAGGAGAATTCTTCTATAACGATCTAAACGATCTCTATTAACATAAGAAGACCCTCACGGTTCGCAAGGGACTCAAAACTGGTTTCATTGAGTTCTTCCTCTACTGTCCTGTGGGCGTAGATTCGAAGACTTTCCGGGTCGGAGCATTGGTTTCCGAGCGCTCTACGTAACTCAGCAATCTCAGTCAGTAAGACTTTTATCCTTCTGTCTAAGTTAACGCCGCTGTACTGTACAGCCCTTGCAGCAGCTCATCGTTCCATCTTCTTCCTCTTCTCTTCCACTAAGTTTGTATACATACATAAGGCACCGTAGATCACACGAAGAACTTTTCTCTCGAACCGACTCAAGGTGATTTCATGTGTTTTTGTCATAGCACTCCATATAGTAGGACGGACATCATCAATGGACACTTGGACAGAATTTTGAAAGGAAACGATATAGTGGCACTATTCTTTCAAGTACGATGTTAAAGAAATCATATGAAAATGCACCTTTTTTAAAGCATTCTTCAAAATTAAAAGGTTCGGTTAAGTTGTTTACAACCTTTATGGAGCAGCGCGAATTCTCTATGGTCATCTTTCACAAACAGACGAGTTTGGCATGGATGCCAAAACTAGACATGGCTCTATACTTAACAATTTTTTACAGGACAAAGGACTTTTATAAATGTTCAGATTTAAAAGTTCTCAAAAATTACAGGCTTTTGGAACGGTGACAAAATAAAAAAATCACATTATTATGAATAAAATAGAGCAGGATAAACACAAAAATATTTACATATAGGCAACGGCCTAGTCACTGATAATGATAAAGCATCGGTTCCCAATTTCCCATCGATCACCGAAATCAAGCATCAGTGAGCGTGGTTAGTACTCAGATGGGGACCGTCTCGAAACCTACCGCGTGCTGTTGTCATGTGTTCTTTCTTTCTGTTGTTATTTCTCTTCTGTCCTTCTGTCTTGTGTTGTTATCACCTTATATAGTCTAGTCGCTCAAGGTGCTGTGTTCTCTACTCTGTACATTTAGTAGTGTAACGTAATGTAATGAAATTTACTTACATATAAATTTGATAACTACAAGAAAGAGAACTTGATCTGAAAACCCGACTCATGAGCAGGTGCTAAAAATATGACCGAAATCATTCAATAACTATTTATTTTTCTTAGTCTATTTTATCGGTAGTAAGAGTAACCGTGGCCTGGTTGTTAGTGTGTAGGGCTGTCACGCCAGAAGTCTTGGGTTCAATTCCTGCCTGTGCCAGCTTAATTAAAAAACAAAAAAAGAGGCTGGGATGCGACCCACACTGATAACTTCCCATCCCGTCTATCGATTTGTCTTGCTTAAAAGTTTGTCTAAATGTATCAATTTTTGCCAAATTTGCGTTCTATTTTTTGTAGATTTTATTTTTTTTATGAAAAAACGGACTGTTGGATTTTTATAAAAAAAAATTACTGAATATAAAAAACAATATTTTCTGTGAAATAAAATAAGTTTGAGGCCAATATTTTTAATTTTTGAAAAACCATTTGAGCCGAAAATCAATTTTTACCAACTTTTATTAATTTTTTTGTTTAGGTTTTTATTTTTTGTAAAAAAACTGTCAATTCGATTTTTCTCAAAATTTTTCCTAATGTTGAAAACAATATTTCTTAAAATTAGTTAGAAGCCATAATCTCAAATTTTTGAAAAGATATTTAAGTCGAAAATCAATTTTTACCAACTTTTGTTGATTTTTTTTTCGGTTTTTAATTTTTTGTAAAAAAACTGTCAATTCTATTTTTTTCAAAATTTTACTGAATGTTGAAAACAACATTTTTTGAAAGATAAAAGTAGTTTAAAGCCAATATCTCAAAGTCTTGAAAAGATATTTGAGTCAAAACTCAATTTTTACCAACTTTTTTTTTATTTTTTTTTAGGTTATTATTTTTTGTAAAAAAACTGTCTATTCGATTTTTCTTAAAATTTTATCAGATGTCAAAAACATTATTCTCCATTGCACAAAATTGTTTTGGAAATGAAATCATATTTTAGTCGTAAAATTTTCGAAGTGACAAATTTTTTTTTCAGTTTTTTTATTTATAAAAAAAAACGTTAATTGAATTTTTTTCCAAAAATATAATTGTTTTGTATCACGTTACAATATATAATATAAAATTTAATTCAAGTCTCTAGCGTCATTGGTTCATGAGATATTTAGGGTTAACCAAAATTTTAACTTTTTTTTTAAACTGCTATGGTAAAAAAACTACCCACGCAATTTTCTTGAGAGCCCTTTCTGCATCTTTCTGCCTTATTATCTGTATAACAAAATTTATTTGAAGTCGATATCTCTTCTGGTTCTTGACTCATGGACGACGAAAAAAACGTCGCGAACGTACGGACGTACGTACACACGCACGCACAGAAATCTTTCTAAAAATCTTTTATTTCGACTCTAGGGACCTTGAAACGTCGAGAAATGTCAAAATTTTCAATTTGACAAATCGGACCCATTACAATAACTTCCTATGGGAAGTTAAAAAAGGCTGTGATGCGACCCACATTGATAACTTTCCATCCCGTCTGTCGATTTGTCTTGCTAAAAAGTTTGTAGGTTTTCATGTTTTGTTTAAAAAGTTGTCAAGTGAATTATTCTTAAAAAATTAAAAACCACCAACACTATTTTGCATATTATGATGAAATAGTTTGGTTCAAAATTTATTTTTGTTAAAAAGATTTTTAGTCGAAAACCAATTTTTACCAATTTTAGAAGCATTTTTTAAAAGTTCTTATTTCTTATATAAACAAATACAAATTGAATGAATGAAATTAATTTGAAGTCAATGTTTTCTATTATTCACGAGATATCGAGAACCGAACCTCAATTTTTACCAAATTTTCGTACTATTTTTTGTAGATTTTATTTTTTTATGCAAAAACGGACTGTCGAATTTGTGTAAAAAAAACTGCTGAATATCGAAAACAATACTTTCTGTGAAATAAAAAGCGTTTGAAGACAGTATTTTTAATTTTGGAAAAGCTATTTGAGTCGTAAGTAAATTTTTACCAAGTTTTAGTATTGTTTTGTTGTTAGGTTTTTATTATTTGTGAAAAACCTGTCAATTATATTTTTCTTAAAATTTTACTGAATCATGACAACAATATTTTTTAAAAGATAAAAGTGGTTTAAAGCCAATATCTCAAAGTTTTGAAATGACATTTGAGCCGAAAATCAATTTTTACCAACTTTTGTTAAATTTTCTTTTAAGTTTTTTTTTTTGTAAAAAAAATGTCAATTCGATTTTTCTCAAAATTTTACTGAATGTTGACAACAATATTTTTTAAAAGATAAAAGTAGTTTTAAGCCAATATCTCAAAGTTTTGAAAAGATATTTAAGTCGAAAATCAATTTTTCCAAACTTTTATTAGTTATTTTGTTTAGGTTTTTATTTTTTGTAAAAAAAACTGTCAATTCGATTTTTCTCAAAATTTTTTTTAATGTTGAAAACAATATTTTTTACAAACTAAAATTAGTTAGAAGCCAATATCTCAAAGTTTTGAAAAGATATTTGAGCCGAAAATCAATTTTTACCAACTTTTATTAATTTTTTTGTTTAGGTTTTAATTTTTTGTAAAAAAAACTGTCAATTCGTTTTTTCTCAACATTTTTTCTAATGTTGAAAACAATATTTTTTATAAATTAAAATTAGTTAGAAGCCATAATCTCAAATTTTTGAAAAGATATTTGAGTCAAAATTCAATTTTTACCAACTTTGAGTAATGTTTTTTTTAGGTTTTTATTTTTTATAAAAAACTCAATTCGATTTTTCTCAAAATTTTACCAGATGTTGAAATTGTTATTATTCTTTGCACAAAATTATTTTGGTGATAAAATCATATTTTGGTCCTAAAATTTTCGAGGTGACAACATTTTTTTTATTCAGCTTTTTTTTGATTAAAAAAAAAACCGTTAATTGGATTTTTTCCAAAAAATATACGTGTTTGGTATCACGTTACAATATTTTATATAAAATTTAATTCAAGTCTCTAGCGTCATTGGTTCATGAGATATTTAGGTTTAACCAAAATGTTCACCTTTTTTTAAACTGCTATGGTAAAAAAACCACCCACGCAATTTTCTTGAGAGCTCTTTCTGCCTTATTATCTGTATAAAAAATTTATTTGAAGTCGATATCTATTCTGGTTCTTGAGCTATGGACGACGAAAAAAACGTCGAGAACGTATGGACGTACGAACGTACGTACACACGCACGCACAGACATTTTTCTAAAAATCTATTATTTCGACTCTAGGGACCTTGAAACGTCGAGAAATGTCAAAATTTTCAATTTGACAAATCGGACCCATTACATTAACTTCCTATGGGAAGTTAAAAAAGTTTTCACGGGTACTGGCTCTTGCGAGGAATTGACAAATCCTCCAAGAGTAATTCTTGTCATGAAAAGTGCTTTCTCAACTAAGCCGTTCGGATTCGGCTTAAATACTGTAGGTCCCCCCCCATCCCTGACAACTTTACTCGCACACAGGAATGGTTGAGAGTTGTAAGTCACTAGGCCCTAATTCACAATGGACTGTTGCGGCACCTAATTTTATTTTTTATTAGTCTATTTTATCGATTAAATTTGTGACATTAAACCTCTTAAATCATGATCTTCATACGATTATACTTACCTTTTACCTTTTGTTTAAGCAAGTTTAATCTCCCTTTTAAAGAAAAGGTACTTTTGTTTCTAAGAACGATTTTCTCCCCAAATTAAATCATTAAAAGTAACAATTCTCTTTGTGTGAATTTACATCCTTAAATTCTCTCCTTAAATATTAAATTTAATACTTGTCATTTGCCATTAACAAAACAAAAACCTGAATTGTGGAGCAAGAAACATTTTCATTAAATTAACTTTTAAACGATATTAGACAAAATTTATTAAAATATTTTCAACAAACGTTTTAATATACAAAAGTACCAATTTAAATTTTTTTTTTGTGGAAAGTAAGTAGGATATACTCCAAATACAGGTACTCGTCTATCCTCCTCTCTCTGAAAAAAAAAAAAAAAATTACCCCAAATTATGAATACAAAAAATAACATCCTATTAGGTATGTGCTATCCAAAAGCCTCCTTTTTGAAAAGAAGAAGAAAGACATGAATAAACATCCCCACGTCTTCGTCGTTGTATACTTGTCCTCGTTCGACCCAAATTTAACTTGTAAGAACCAAAAGAACACCTTATTACCTACATGTCCCACCTTTTGCACATCGCCCCACCGCTGGTTTTGCCATAGAAAGTGTTTACCCACCACCACCGCCACCGCAACAAATTTCTTCTTGATTGCACACCACAAGCTGGGTAATATGGAAGTTCATGTTCCTATACATACCTAACATCAAATACTTATACCATGAGTATAGGTAATCACACGAAAATGTGACCCATTTTCGATATAATATATGTACCCTTTGTTTTGGAGAAAACAAAAAAAGGATCAACGAAGAAGGAGAAGAAAAAGAAAAACCTTTATTTGAACTTCTCTCATAAGGACGAAAAATATCTCTCCTCGTTTCTTCCTTTAGATATGTCTCAGTAGGTAGCCTTATCAGGGTTATAATTAATTGAGGTATTTAGCAAAACAAACAGCACGGCACTTAATAAATCACACACCATTAACCCTCAACTCAAAACTTAATCAATAATACCCGCAAGAATATTTGGCAACCACACAAAAGCACCCAAAAGCAAGCAGCACACAAAAACCGACTCCGATAATACCTATACCAACTTAGGTTCTATTTCAACTCTACCTATACCTATAATATAGGTCCTTTGTCTTCTGCCCCTCCTCAAAACCAATCACAATTTATCAATACACTCGTATACTATGTATAGGCAAAAAAAAGGAAGATCAATACAATTCCTAATGCGAAGAAGTGGTTTAGTTTAGTTTGGGCCAGGACACAAAAGTCGCCCAATAAAACTACAAACGAAAAGAATTTCAAATTGAATGCGACATCAACACCACTTTAATACAATATTCCATCTAGGACTCAACTTCTGGCCAACAACAACACAACAAAATGAAATAAACCATAAACAAAAAAGAAATAAAATAAAAAGGATCCTTTAACGGAATCTAATCAAGCCAATGTACCGTCGCTCGTTCTTGTTCTCGTCGACCGACGGAACGGAAGGACGTCCCCTTCAACCTAACCACAATGAGTGCCTCGATGCCTCCTCTATATAGTGCGTGCTAGTAAAAGCTTCTACAATCGGATGTAGGATGTTTATTTCGGTGTTTTTTTTTCTATTTTGTTTTGTTATTTTCCTCTTCTTCTTTTGTTGAACCTAACCCACCTACCTTATACCCACCTTCCTATCTACTATAGGGCTTAGCTGACTACCTATTGAATCGGATAAATTCGTAGCTGTGATTTTTGGCCCAGACCCTTAGTTGGGTGGTGCAGAACAACCCTCACCCTCACGGAAGCTCACACAGTCGAGTGTCGAATGTTGAGCCATTTTCCACCACCCACCACCCACCGCCCACACAATGGATTCGAATGGAAAAATTCGAAATTTATTGCCATTATGGATTGGAAACTCACTCGGAATGATAAATTGACTTGGCTGCGGTGTAAAGTGGGTCATTTTGGAACAATGGCTGAATCGTATATACGAGCTCTACGAGTTACAGACCTTGAGATACCCATGATACACAAAAAGCTAACCCCTGTCCCATGCCCATCATCCCAACACCCCATCACCATATCACCCATCGCGAGCTATCATATATGAAGAGGGTTTGAAGGAGGACCAAAATCTGATTTTAGATTATGTAAAGAATAACCACAGCTCTGGGTGATTTATTTAATTTGTTACATAAATATCCGGCTCACATCTGTAACGTAACGACTCCGTGGCGGCGGCGCGACGTTCCAACCGGTGCGGCGGCTGTGGTGAGGCGTGGCGGGAACAGCTATAAGAGTACAACATAAGAGGATAACGTAGGTAGGTAGGTATCTACTTATATGCATTTGCCAATAGGTTGTGTGACGAAGAGGATCCATAGCCGTATCCGTATCTTGTGCCAACCGCACTGTGCCAATTTGTACCGCTTCGCCTCGTCCTCCATCCGATATGCTCTAGAAATTATAACACAAACTATCTACTATAACCACAACAAAGTGTTTTTGGCGATTTGTCGAAGCGATAATGTGAGTTTCTCTATACTCTCTCTCTCTCACACACACATAGTTGGTTCCATATACCGATAGTGAGACCTATAGTCATTATCCTCGTCGTCGTCCTTGAGTGCATACTACATCAATATATAGAAACTAACAACGGATGCAAAATATCAGTGGAATTAATTCCACCACCCAAGATTATGCAACAGAGTGCCGAGCTGATGGCGAACATTTTGGGGGCGAATAAGTTGCCAATGACAGTTAATTATGGAGGCTTGCGGGGGTGTTGTGTGTCTATGGTGGAATATGGTATCCTTTGGATGTACAAACAAGCAAGGATTGGGAACGGATGGTGTTGATCTATAAATATCCCGTTTATGTGTTCTCGCCACTGTTGCTTTGTGTGTTGTTTGCTTTGGAAATTGATGGCGACGTGGGTTCTATAAACAGGAGGTACCTACATATATCTCTACTTCTCAACCCTTACACGACTTCCTCCAACATCACAAGCTTCGCAACAGCCAGCATGAGTTTGCTCATTATGCACTTGATGTTTTTGTTAGCCTGGATATGATTGCAAAACAACTTCAAAGCCACTGAGATATTGATGCAGTTTTAATATGGTGCGCCTCTTTTATGCCCAACTTCGCATATTTTAAACCGCAGTCAGATAGAGAGGCAAGATTTGTTGTCGAGTTTTCATAAACAAAATTTTACAGATGGAGTTTGTATGGAGTTCCAAAAAAGAAGTGTTTATAGAAGTTTGAGTATAGTGGCGACAGAAAATGCTATTTATTACATTTTTGAAATTTATTTATTATTCATGATGTTAAGCAAAATATCTAGAAGGGGAGGGGGGAGAGGGGTGGCTAGGATGTTTTTGGATTTTCTCTGTTGGTTTTTTGATATAATAAATTTAATGTGAATTTTATGGCTTTCATATATAAATTATAGATTATAAAAGGAGAGAAACTTTGATTTCTTAAGAATTTTGAAAAGTCTGTGTGATGGGTTTTCTTGTGCCTTTTTAATGTTTAAGCTTTTCAACTTGTTTACATAAGAACTTTGTGACAAAAATTAGTATAAACAGGAGGACAATGTTATAAGTTATGAAAATACTTTGTCTTATGGAAAGATTAAAATTATCTTAATGGGACATTTTACTGTAAATATGTATTTTGAAGTTAAAGGGGGAATAAGAAATTTCTTATTAACATTATCGATCAAAAAAAGTTTTCCTCTTAAAGGATTGAGATTAGTCTGAGGGTATAAGGCGCTTAAAACTTAAAATAAAAAAGAGGCTGGGATGCGACCCACACTGATAACTTCCCATCCCGTCTATCGATTTGTCTTGCTTAAAAGTTTGTCTAAATGTATCAATTCTTGCCAAATTTGCGTTCTATTTTTTGTAGATTTTATTTTTTTTATGAAAAAACGGACTGTTGGATTTTTATAAAAAAATTACTGAATATAAAAAACAATATTTTCTGTGAAATAAAATAAGTTTGAAGCCAATATTTTTAATTTTTGAAAAGCTATTTGAGCCGAAAATCAATTTTTACCAACTTTTATTAATTTTTTTGTTTAGGTTTTTATTTTTTGTAAAAAAACTGTCAATTCGATTTTTCTCAAAATTTTATTAGATGTCAAAAACATTATTCTTCATTGCACAAAATTGTTTTGGAGATGAAGTCATATTTTAGTCGTACAATTTTCGAAGTGACAAATTTTTTTTTTCAGTTTTTTTGATTTATAAAAAAAACCGTTAATTGAATTTTTTTCCAAAAATATAATTGTTTTGTATCACATTACAATATATAACATAAAATTTAATTCAAGTCTCTAGCGTCATTGGTTCATGAGATATTTAGGGTTAACCAAAATTTTCACCTTTTTTTTAAACTGCTATGGTAAAAAAACCTCCCACGCAATTTTCTTGAGAGCCCTTTCTGCATCTTTCTGCCTTATTATCTGTATATAAAAATTTATTTGAAGTCGATATCTCTTCTGATTCTTGAGCTATGGACGACGAAAAAAACGTCGCGAACGTACGGACGTACGGACGTACGGACGTACGGACGTACAGACGTACGGACGTACGTACACACGCACGCACAGATATCTTTCTAAAAATCTTTTATTTCGACTCTAGGGACCTTGAAACGTCGAGAAATGTCAAAATTTTCAATTTGTCAAATCGGACCCATTACAATTACTTCCTATGGGAAGTTAATAAAAGTTAGTAAAAATTGATTTTCGACTCAAATATATTTTCAAAAATTTGAGATTATGGCTTTCAACTAATTTTAACTTATAAGAAATATTATTTAAAATATTCGATTAAATTTTGAGAAAGTCGAATTGACAGTTTTTTACAAAAAATAAAAACCTAAACAAAAAAATTAATAAAAGTTCGTAAAAATTGATTTTCGGCTCAAATATCTTTTTAAAAATTAAAAATATTGGCTTTAAACGTATTTTATCTCACAGAAAATATTGTTTTCGTCATTCAATAATTTTTTTTTATAAAAATCCAACAGTCCGTTTTTTTTTCATAAAAAAAATAAAATCTACAAAAAATAGTACGCAAATTTGGTAAAAATTGATGTGCGGTTCTCGATATCTCGTGAACGATAGAAGATATTGACTTCAAATTATTTTCATTCATCCAATTTGTATTTGTTTATATAAGAAGTAAAAACTTTTAAGAAATGCTACTAAAATTAGTAAAAATTGGTTTTTGACTAAAAATCTTCTTAACAAAACTAGATTTTGAAATAAAACTATATCGTTACATAAATGCAAAATATTGTTTGTTATTTTGAAATTTTTAAGATTAATTCAACTGACAACTTTTTTAACACATCACGAAAACCTCAAACTTTTAAGCAAGACAAATCGACAGACGGGATGGGAAGTTATCAGTGTGGGTCACATCCCAGCCTTTTTTATTTCGTAGTTGAAAGGAAAAGTAACTTATTCAATTATAAATAGAAATGAAAAAAGAGGCTGGGATGTGACCCACACTGAAAACTTCCCATCCCGTCTGTCGATTTGTCTTGCTTCAAAGTTTGTAGGTTATCGTGTTGGGTTAAAAAAGTTGTCAGTTGAATTATTCTTAAAAATTTTAAAATTACCAACAATATTTTTCATATAAAGAAATAGTTTAGTTTGAAAATCTAGTTTTGTTAAATAGATTTTTAGTGAAAAACAAATTTTTACCAATTTTAGTAGCATTTCTTAAATTTTTACTAATTAGATGAATTAAATTAATTTGAGAGATATCAAGAACCGAACATCAATTTTTACCAAATTTGCGTACTATTTCTTGTAGATTTTATTTTTTTATGAAAAAATGGACTGTTGGATTTTTATAAAAAACCACTGAATATCGAAAACAATATTTTCTGTGAAATAAAAAAGTTTGAAGACAATATTTTTAATTTTTGAAAAGCTATTTGAGTCCAAAGTAAATTTTTACCAAGTTTTAGTATTGTTTTTTTGTTAGGTTTTTATTTTTTGTAAAAAAACTGTCAATTAGATTTTTATCAAAATTTTACTAAATGTTGACAACATTATTTTTCAAAAGATAAAAGTAGTTAAAACCCAATATCTCAAATTTTTAAAAAGATATTTGAGTCGAAAATCAATTTTAACCAACTTTTATTAATTTTTTTGTTTAGGTTTTTATTTTTTGTAAAAAAAATGTTAATTCGATTTTTCTCAAAATTTTTCCGAATGTTGAAAACAATAATTCTTATAAGTTAAAATTCGTTGGAAGCCATAATCTCAAAATTTTTGAAAAGATATTTGAGTCGAAAATCAATTTTTACCAACTTTTGTTAAATTTTCTTTTAAGATTTTATTTTTTGTAAGAAAACTATCAATTCGATTTTTTTCAAAATTTTACTGAATGTTGACGACAATATTTTTTGAAAGATAAAAGTAGTTTTAAGCCAATATCTCAAAGTTTTGAAAAGATATTTGAGTCGAAATTCAATTTTTACCAACTTTGAGTAATGTTTTTTTTTAGGTTTTTATTTTTTATAAAAAAAACTATCAATTTGATTTTTCTCAAAATTTTACCAGATGTAAAAAACAATATTCTTCGTTGCACAAAATTATTTTAAAATTTTCGTGGTGACAAATTTTTTTTTCCGTTTTTTTTTGATTTATAAAAAAAACTGTTAACTGGATTTTTTCCAAAAAATATACTTGTTTGGTATTGCGTTACAATATATTATATAAAATATAATTTAAGTCTCTAGCGTTTTTGGTTCGTAAGATATTAAGGGTTTACCAAAATTTTCACCTTTTTTTTTAAACTGCTATGGTAAAAAAACCACCCACGCAATTTTCTTGAGAGCCCTTTCTGCATCTTTCTGCCTTATTATCTGTATAACAAAATTTATTTGCAGTCGATACCTCTTCTGGTTCTTGAGCTATGGACAACGAAAAAAACGTCGCGAACGTACGGACATACGGACGTACGGACGTACGTACACACGCACGCACAGACATCTTTCTAAAAATCTTTTATTTCGACTCTAGGGACCTTGAAACGTCGAGAAATGTCAACATTTTCAATTTGACAAATCGGACCCATTACAATAACAATAAATATTTTGACTTTTCTTTCACATGAGTTTTATTTCTATTCGCAGACAGCGACGAATTGTCAACCCTTTTCTCCATATTTTCCTCAGCCATGATCTTTTACACAAAAACAAAACAGGAGTGGTGTAATTTTGAGGTTAAGTTGAGCGCGAACAATTTATTCGTTGCAGTGTGGATGGTATGTGGAACGCGAATAGAGTTTGACAGTTCGCAGCAACCACACTGCGATTCGTTACTACCAAATTGTTTTTACAAAATTGTCTTGTTTTAGAGAACAAAATGCAAATTTTATTATCCTAACATAAGTATCAAATGGTTTATTATAATTTAAATGTGTTTTTGTTTGGAATTAACTTTTTGAAATGTGTAAAATCACGTTTGTTCGTCCATTCGCAGTTCGCCGTTCGTTGCTCATGTGCAGGGCACTTTAGAGTGGGAAAAAGCAGAACTCTTAAAAACGACTACACGATTCTTATTCTTCTTAAACTAAGAACTGTTTTACACAATTATCTTTCAGCTTTGATCGAATTAAGTTCGAAAAGCTATTCTTTCGTTAAAAAATATAAGTTATCTCTCTCTTACATTGAATTCCATAGCTAAAGCTCATGGCTTTCGGTTTCGATACATTTCTTAAGAGAAAGTTGAAAGAGGCCTTATTGTTGAAGTTACATTACATAGATCAAATAAGTTTTCTTTTAACTGTCAAATCATTATTTAATATCAATATTTATTTTATTTATCGATAATATTTGGGAACAACAATGACAGACGAGCCCTTTACGTCAAAGATTACCTATTTCTATTACCCTGAATTGGATGGCACTATGTTTATGAGGAGCTACGTAGCTTATACAACACTAGGGTAATGCAACGCGCGCCGCCGCGCCGCCGCCGCCAACATCATTTTGAAGTCGCAGGCCTTATGCAAAGTAAAGTATCAAATTTCCCGAAAAAAAAGTTGAAAAAGCTTTATTTGATTTTCTTCCCTCCACAAATGCTCACCCTCATATTAACCGTTTTTACTATCAAATACAAAAATGGCTATTGAACTAGAATGCCAGTATTGGGGCTGGGTGCTCCAAAACTGGACTAAAAGATAGGAAATACCCGGTATTTTGTTTTTATTTACATAAGTAACAACTAAAACATTTTGGCCAAGCTAAATTTGTGTTATCGTTAAAGATTGTAGTACCCGTGGCGAGATGGTTAGAGCATAGAACAGTCATGCTAGAGGTCTTGGGTTCAATCTCTGCCGGAGCCGCCTAAAACGTTTTTTTTTCACGGGTACTGCCTATTGCGAGGAATTGACAAATACTTTAAGAGTAAGTATTTAGAAAAATGCTTCCTCAAATTAGACGTTCGGATTCGGCATATTAACTCTAGGACACTTCCATTCCTGACATGACTCGCACTTAGTCGAAAATTGTAGGTCATTTTTCCAGGTTCTCTACGAAATGTTGCGCCACCGCCGTCTTATTTTTATTTTATGCATACAATTTTAGATTTTTATCTTTAAACTTAAATAATTATTGACTCAAAAAATAGAAACTAATACCAAGACGCTTATTAAGTTATCTTATCCTAAAAA
Organism: Eupeodes latifasciatus; assembly: GCA_920104205.1. NCBI lineage: Eukaryota > Metazoa > Arthropoda > Insecta > Diptera > Syrphidae > Eupeodes > Eupeodes latifasciatus. The sequence goes on from OV049924.1 coordinate 397,897,137, forward strand.
GAACTCCCAATTAAGGATCTTTTACATTTATTTCCCCATAATTGTGTGGAAAACCACCCTCAATTCAACTAAATGTGCCATACCTTAAACCTTCTCGTGATACCTACTTATGTACTTATTTGATACTTGGGTATATACCATAAATCAGCAACTAGGCACTTTAAATTTTGGCCAGTAGCAACACACTTACTTTGTGCATTGACATGACGAAATGTCATCTTATGGCTTCTTGACTTCACAGCTTACAAGTGATGATACACCATCTCCAATATCAGAGTCCTTACATCAACTAACATATATTTTTTCCCCCCATCATCCGCTTGAAATATACTCTTAAAGACATTACACATAGTTACAAATGTATAAATGTAAATAAGTATAGGTACAGTTTTAGCAAATACATATACCACCAAAATGGATACCATTTTTCTGCTCCATTTCTGTCCTGGAATTCGCACAGATTTACTGCTGCGATATTAATAGAAATAATCAGAGTTGAAATGAAATCCAACGAACTAAGGAGGAGCAAGGAGGAAAAAAAAAGGAAGTACAAAAATAACGGTTCACTGCGCTTAGATATCGTTCAAACTCATAAGGGACCCTTTTCTTCTTCCTTTTTTCCTATTTTTGTCTATTTCTTGAAAACTAACACTCTCATTCAGCAAGGATATCGCTGTTCCATGGAGAGAAGATGCATCATAATGTCATATCGTTCTACTTCTCGTTTTCCTTTTATTTTTATTTTTTCGCTCGTGTTCTTCTTTTTAACTTCATATACAGAACTCAATGAGATATGCAAAGATAATAAAGTTGAATGCAGAAGGATCTTAAATTCCCAGTTTAAACGGAAAAGGATTTCCAGTTTTTTTAGTCTTTCATTTACATTTTTTTTGTTTGCTTTTTCCCCCCCAAATGAAAGAAAGACGATAGAAGACAAATATGAGAAAGTGTGTTATGGAAAAATGGAGACAAAATCGAACTAATGGAATTCTCAGTTTTAATTACTTCTACGAGAGTGAAACAGCAATATGTTGCCCAAGGATCTTGGGATGTGTTTAAGCTTATATCCTTTTTCATTGAACGTGATTAATTGTGAAACTGTATGTTGACAATAGGCAAAGCGTATTGTTTTCTTCGAATAGGACGTGATTGTTTTCAAGGTATACTTGACTTACCCTTACAAAAGCCCCCCCTTTTCCAAAAAAAAAAATAAATACATATTTTTTTCTTCTTCTTAATATCCATCTCCGTTATGAAGGAAAAGGGGTCAGCAATCAATGGTTTCCTTGTTTCGAATTCAAATCAAGTAAGATCCCCAAGAACTCAAGAAGAAGAAGAAAAATACAAAGTATTAAAATGTTGTTTATTGGTTGCAGTTTATGTTGTTGTTGTTGGTCTTAGTTTCTTGTATACATTTGAGAAACCTTTTCAAATAGAACGTGACCTTAAAACACCCTTATGCTTCGATTGACAATGAAAATATTTTCAAGATTTATTTCTATGTGTCCATTCTTCTCAGAACTAAGAACAAGAAGGAAATGACAATGAAGTGTAAAGAAAATTTTAAAAAGCTTTAAGAGGTGTTGTGTTGTTTAGTTGCCACATTTTTAATATTTTCACTTTTATTAGATGTGGAACAATAGGCTTAAAATCAATCTTAAAACCGAGATTGTATGCCCGTCGGTAGTTCCGTAACTTTATACGTCAAATGGATCTACTGTCATTAGATGTAGAAACCAACAAATTTGTCCGAATTTCGATAATGTCATTTAATACGAAGTGTACCGTATATTAAGATAGAATGGGCAGAATGATAGTCTTGGATAATAATAATAATAATCCGGATAATCTAATAATCCGGATATTCAAATAAGAAATTGAACGAAACCAGTATAATCTAATTTGATAAAGAATTTGTATTCAACTATTTTCGTTTAGTATCCGCTTTTTTGGAACTATCCGAATAATTTCTATCTCCTTACCTAATTCATATCCACATTTAGTCTCAGAATATTTAAGTTTTTCGGATGGTAGTTTCAGAACTAAGAAAATAATACGGATTACGGATCAAATTTAACACAGATCGGATATCCGAATAAAAGACACAAAATAGTATTCATATCCGAACCGAACTATCTGGAAATTGTTGCATATCTAAGATAGTCTTAGATATCATTAAACATTTTAGAAATGAAAACTATAATTAAAGTGACTTAATCTGAACTCTTTACCGGATATTTGTAATATAATAGTGAAGGTTTTGGATATTCAGATTTTGTTCATTTTTAACTTCTCATAGGAAAATGTTGTAATGGGTCCGATTTGTCAAATTGAAAATTTTGACATTTCTCGACGTTTCAAGGTCCCTAGAGTCGAAATAAAAGATTTTTAGAAAGATGTCTATGCGTGCGTGTGTACGTACGTCCGTACGTCCGTACGTTCGCGACGTTTTTTTCGTCGTCCATAGCTCAAGAACCAGAAGAGATATCGACTTCAAATAAATTTTGTTATACAGATAAGGCAGAAAGATGCAGAAAGGGCTCTCAAGAAAATTGCGTGGGTGTTTTTTTTACCATAGCAATTTAAAAAAAAAAGGTGAAAATTTTGGTTAACCCTAAATATCTCACGAACTAATGACGCTAGAGACTTGAATTAAATTTTATGTTATATATTGTAACGTGATACAAAACAATTATATTTTTGGAAAAAAATTAAATTAACGGTTTTTTTTATAAATCAAAAAAACTGAAAAAAAAAATTTGTCACTTTGAAAATTTTGCGACCAAAATATGATTTCATCTCCAAAACAATTTTGTGCAACGAAGAATAATGTTTTTGACATCTGATAAAATTTTGAGAAAAATCGAATTGACAGTTTTTTTACAAAAAATAATAACCTAAAAAAAAATAAAAAAAAAGTTGGTAAAAATTGAGTTTTGACTCAAATATCTTGTGAAGACTTTGAGATATTGGCTTTAAACTACTTTTATCTTTCAAAAAATATTGTTTTCAACATTCAGTAAAATTTTGAAAAAAATAGAATTGACAGTTTTTTTACAAAAAATTAAAAACCGAAAAAAAAATTTACCAAAAGTTGGTAAAAATTGATTTTCGACTTAAATATCTTTCCAAAAATTTGAGATTATGGCTTCTAACTAATTTTAACTTATAAGAAATATTGTTTTCAACATTAGGAAAAATTTTGAGAAAAATCGAATTGACAGTTTTTTACAAAAAATAAAAATCTAAACAAAAATATTAATAAAAGTTGGTAAAAATTGATTTTCGGCTCAAATAGCTTTTCAAAAATTAAAAATATTGGCTTCAAACTTATTTTATTTCACAGAAAATATTGTTTTTTATATTCAATAATTTTTTTATAAAAATCCAACAGTCCGTTTTTTCATAAAAAAAAATAAAATCTACAAAAAATAGAACGCAAATTTGGTAAGAATTGATACATTTAGACAAACTTTTAAGCAAGACAAATCGATAGACGGGATGGGAAGTTATCAGTGTGGGTCGCATCCCAGCCTCTTTTTTTTTTCTGTTTCACAAACAAAACAATACTTTTTTAAAGGATTAAGATGTCCTAAATTCAAATCTTGCATTTATATTTTTCTATCACGCTTGGTTTTTAAATATGCCGCCTTAAAAATGCTAAAAACAATCAAAAACAGGTTTTTAAGGCTAGGCTATGTTTAAAATCAAAATATCTCTTAATAATAAATTGTATGATATTTTAAAAAGTACATAATCTTTTTCTTCTACACGCAATTGGAATTATTTTAGTATCTTACTTAATTTTTTTAAATTCTCATGAAGTTTATAGCAAACCTTAAATTAACTATTTTCATAGTTAAATATTAGTGCTAATTTCGAAACCAGACTTTAATTTTAGCTATTTGCTTAAGTTTGAAAAATACCCGTTTTCAATATTATTTTTATATTAACTTCCCATAGGAAGTTATTGCAATGGGTCCGATTTGTCGAATTGAAAATTTTGACATTTATCGACGTCTCAAGGTCCCTAGAGTCGAAATAAAAGATTTTTAGAAAGATGTCTGTGCGTGCGTGTGTACGTACGTCCGTACGTCCGTACGTCCGTATGTCCGTACGTTCGCGACGTTTTTTTCGTTGTCCATAGCTCAAGAACCAGAAGAGGTATCGACTTCAAATAAATTTTGTTATACAGATAATAAGGCAAAAAGATTCAGAAAGGGCTCTCAAGAAAATTGCGTGGGTGGTTTTTTTACCATAGAGTTTTAAAAAAAGGGGGAACATTTTGGTTAACCCTAAATATCTCATGAACCAATGACGCTAGAGACTTGAATTAAATTTTATATTATATATTGTAACGTGATACAAAACAATTATATTTTTGGAAAAAAATCAAATTAACGGTTTTTTTATAAATCAAAAAAACTGAAAAAAAAATTGTCAACTCGTAGTCGTACTAAAATATAATTTCAACTCCAAAACAATTTTGTGCAACAAAGAATAATGCTTTTGACATCTGATAAAATTTTGAGAAAAATCTAATTGACAGTTTTTTTGTACAAAAAATAAAAACCTAAAAAAAAAAACATTACTCAAAGTTGGTAAAAATTGAATTTAGACTCAAATATCTTTTCAAAAACTTGAGATTAAGGCTTCAAACTTTTTTATCTTATAAAAAATATTGTTTTCAACATTCTGAAAAATGATGAGAAAAATCGAATTGACAGTTTAAAAAAAAAAAATAAAAACCTTAAAAAAAAAATAATAAAAGGTGGAAAAATTAATTTTCGACTCAAATATCTGTTCAAAAATTTGAGATAATGGCTTCTAACTAATTTTAACTTATAAGAAATATTGTTTTCAACATTAGGAAAAATTTTGGGAAAAATCGAATTGACAGTTTTTTTTTACAAAAAATAAAAACCTAAACAAAATTATGAAAGGTGGTAAAAATTGATTTTCGACTCAAATATCTTTTCAAAACTTAGAGATATTGGCTTCAAACTACTTTTATCTTTCAAAAAATATTATTGTCAAGATTCAGTAAAATTTTGAAAAAAATCGAATTGACAGCTTTTGTACAAAAAATTAAAAACCTAAACAAAATTTTACAAAAGTTGGTAAAAATTGATTTTCGACTCAAATATCTTTTCAAAAAATTGAGATAATGGCTTCTAACTAATTTTGTCTTATAAGAAATAGTGTTTTCAACATTCTATAAAATTTTGAGAAAAATCGAATCGACAGTTTTTTTACAAAAAATAAAAACCTAAAAAAACAATACTAAAACTTGGTAAAAATTTACTTTCGACTTAAATAGCTTTTCAAAAATTAAAAATATTGTATTCAAACTTATTTTATTTCACAGAAAATATTGTTTACGATATTCATATATCATTCGATATAAAAATCCAACAGTCCGTTTTTTCATAAAAAAATAAAATCTACAAAAAATTGTACGCAAATTTGGTAAAAATTGATACATATAGACAAACTTTTAAGCAAGACAAATCGACAGACGGGATGGGAAGTTATCAGTGTGGGTCGTATCCCAGCCTCTTTTTTAAAATGCTATGGTAAAAAAACCACCCACGCAATTTTCTTGAGAGCCCTTTCTGCATCTTTCTGCCTTATTATCTGTATAACAAAATTTATTTGAAGTCGATATCTCTTCTGGTTCTTGAGCTATGGAAGACGAAAAAAAGTCGCGAACGTACAGACACGTAGGAACGTACGTATACACGCACGCACAGACATCTTTCTAGAAATCTTTTATTTCGACTCTAGGGACCTTGAACCGTCGAGAAATGTTAAAATTTTCAATTCGACAAATCGGACCCATTAAATAAACTTCCTATGGAAAGTTAAAAATTGGGTGTACACACTTTATTGAAAAAATTGAGATCTGGAACTGTCTTTAAGAGATTTTCAATCCATAATTATGGATAGCCTTGGATGTAAAAATGAGGACTTTTTTCGGAATATTGTGGAATATCCAAAAAGTATGAAACTTAATTTATGTTCATATCTTATAACTTTGAGCTTGTTTTTACTTCCAAATAATAGGACTGATTTTTATTCTTAACAATGTTTTTCTAAAAACCATGTCAAAAATACTTTTCTCAAATCTTACAAATATTTATATGAAACCAATACTTCCACCTTAAAGTAATAAATAAAGAAAGAAAATTTATTTTCTATATAATGTAGGTATATTCCTCTTCCTATGGAGAGGCATATCAAGTTACCCATCAGTAGGTACCCATTCCTTTGACCATATCTTTGATGGTATAACTTTGGCTCCAGTCAACCTGTCTTTAGCAGGCACAAAGCATAAAACCCATAAGTATCACGTTCGCAATCCAATTGAAGACAAATCCTATTAATAGTCAGTTATTGTATATGTGAACTAATATTTGAGTGAGGAATAATGATGATGATGAGGAAGAAGAAGATATTTCATCCGTTTCCTGTGGACGAATAAAATGTACATGTGTGCATATGTATGTCTGTATGTGTGTATAGAAGACCATCAGCAACCACATTTACATTGTTCAAAAAATAAAAGAAGAAACAAAGTACCAGATGAACTAGTCAATCATAGGCCTACCGACAACCAACCACCAAACAACATATTTTCTCGTTCACTGTGGCGTATACGTAACTAAAAAAAAAAAGAAGGAAACTAGAATTTAGTCGGCTTCATTGGCTGATAATCTGTTTTTGTGTTCGATGAACGATAATTTTGCTGCCTCCAGACGGATACGTTATTATTGTAATTTTTTTTTCTTCACTTAAGTTGTTGGTTTTTGGATTGGAATTTCTTTTAAGTATGTGATCCATCTTATAAGTACAAGTATATAGGGATATACAATACACTAACACATTGAATATAATATTGATGATGGGGGATGAAGAAGTATAATTAAATGGTATTGAAAGCATGTCCTGTCACTCAGATTAAATACTCTTCTATTTAATAGAATATTTTGCTAACCTAGCAAAGGTAATTGGCTGCAAGATTGGTTCGTTTGGTTTGGTTTGGTTTAGTTTTAATTCTTTTTGTTTTCCTTTTACTTTATTATTACATTGGACAAAGAAATTCTATGCGGTTTCGATTGTGTTTCGTCTTTTGAAAATACAAATATGCCTGCGTTGCAAAACATATACATATAATAACTTTGTATATGCATTCCAAGAATTTGCACGCACTTAACGAAAGGCAATTTACGTATCCTTTTGTATCAATAACCGATAAATGAAAAACGTGTTTTCTAAGAAACCAAAAATCTATTTATGACAAAACTTTTGATGACATAAAAGGTCATCTAAAACTAATATTTGTAAAGGCTTTTATTTCACAAGTGACTAATTCAGATAGAGAGAGAGGGGGGGTTAGGATAAGGTGGTTTTAATTGAAAATTATTTAGGGTTGCAATTTTGACAAATATAAAAGTTCAATTTCAATTATATAAACAGCTATTTTTTATGAAATGAAATAAGACTTTAAGATTTAACAAATACTGAAAAGTCTACTTCCCTTATTCCCTAATTTGTTTTGCTCCTTACTTAAAAATTAACTTACATTTTCTTTTTTCCAACAAGAAATATGTTTGTCAGATATTTCTAGAGGTTAGATGAGAGTGTTTTTAACTATCTTGATTTTAATGTTTTGTGTCTTCCTTCTTCCATAACAAATATTTCTATATTTCAATTTGGAAGTGAGTATCAGGAAAAGGGACCGCTAACAACCTAATAGCAAACAATGTCTTACCGAAGCGTTTCAAACCTGCAAATCTTTAGTGAGCATGTTTATTAATAATCGATATTGCCAGCCTTAAAACCACGCTAAACATTGACATGTTCAAAATTAAGTGATAACTGGCTATTCAAAATGAAAAATTTTATTGGAAAACCCTTTATTTAAATTTTCTAAGTTGCTTTCTATGGCTTCGATTCTCGTGCTGCTGATTGTTCTCATATTTTCCGAAAAAAATGTCCCTAAGTTACTGGCGAGTGGTAGGGTCCCTCAGCCTATCCATGTTATACTTGACCATTTTGTTATTAAAATTCAATCATCGAATTTCAGATGTATGTAAGCAAGCCCCATGTCAGCACTTATTCTATTTCTGACATACAAGAAAGTTCTTCTGAAGCTTGGTTGGAAGCCTATTATGTGGCACGTCTTGTGTTCAAACATGGTGAAGCTAATCGCAAGTCCACAAAACTATCACTATTGTCGTTGTAACTGTCAACTCCATGTGTCCCATGACATGTGTAAGCTTTTTTATGTATTTGGCAAGTCAAGTCTTCTATTTTCATTAAGATGTCTCCGCGCGGTGTATAGCTATAAACGGCATCTAGCCGCTTGTAAAAGAATTCTTTCTTTTCTTCTTGGAAAAGTTCTGTTGGGGTGTACCACTATAATGATGGTGACGTTACATACTCTACTCCGGAATCTGGCCTTTAAAACCCGTTCACCTAGCGGGTACCATTAAATCAGACTTCTGATATCTGTTTTAGTTAGCAACAGGCCAACTTCAGATTCTCCAGCGCTCCCAGGCGTCTTTCCGGAATTATGAGTTTAGGACCTATACTTGCGCGATCCCAACCATAGCACTTTACTTAGCCCTAACAAATTCATCTTATACCAATTGAACTCTCTCTCTAATTGTGGGGCCTTCGCTTCCTACATTCAAGAGCGCTTTTACATTCCATACACTTCGTTAGCGTATGAAATTCAGTTACGAAAAATTCGTACCTCCATAACCTATCCTAGATAAAGCTAGGAGCTCCACCTTACAATTTTAGTTTAGTTATTAATATAGGAATACTAAAATAATTACCAGTGACCACCACGTGGAGGTTAAGTAAGCACTTCATCGTGGCTAAAAGTTGCACTACTTATAGACAACATTTACTTGATTAGCAATTTTGAAATCGGTTTAAAGACAAAACTTGTTGCGAATTTTTCCACCGACCGACCGACTGATTGAATATATCAATATTATAATTTAAACACTATTGGATTTCCGAATCCAATATTAACTACACAATTTTAAATTCTTTTGTTTTAATTTGTTTTTAATTATTTTAGATTACACAAAAACAAAATTGCACACCGCCAATGTGCCGCGAAAGTTATTATATGACAATTTATGAGAAACGTCAGTCGATATGTCAGGTAGGTGAAAGAATTCACCACAGGTAGCAATAAAAGTATTGCCAGCACGGTAGCTCAGCTTAAGGGGGGGTTTCGATTAGGTGAACATTTTATTAATCGAGGTGATCAATAAAATTGAAATAAAATTGATATCAAAATGATATCGAAATACGACGAGGTGAATTTCTCCAAGTCGTATTGATTAAAGTGGGCGCCAGGAAACTTTTTAATGGAAGTTTACCAAAACCAAGAGCTGAAAAATTATTCTTCAAAACAAAGTTATGAAATAAAAGAAAGGTTTTGTTTTCCAGATGGGAAATTAAAGTTATGTTTTATTGCCTGGAAAACCTTGGCCGAAGCCGGTATTAAAAACCAGGATCTTTTATAAAAGAGAAAGATACAAATTGAATTATTGAGGTTGACAGAAGGTCAATTCTCGATAAATGTAGTGCAAACAAAAGAAAGAAAAATTATGAATACAATTACAAAACCGATAAAAGAAATCACTCGAAGAAAATTATTTCGACAAGAAAGGAAATCAAAAGCGGTAAACGCGTCCCACAATATCGGGAAATTAACAAATGTCAAAAGGACGAATGAGAAAAAAAATTGAAGGACACCAATAAGCAATATTCTTAAAACAAAGAAAACACTATAGGTACCTAGCTTTTGCGACTTCCCCAACAGCTATCACAGTCCTTTCTCAACATTTTTTTTTTTGCCTACACAGCAGAACACCAAAAATCTTCAACTCAATACAAACTTACGGAACAAAAAAAAACTATCGTACCAGAAATTACGTCTTTTTCAAAAAAAATTCTTCACACAATTTTTGTTAGTCTTCTAATCGCTTTGGGCGCAATCTCAAAACTGGCCATCCTCATGGCGAGCTTGACCCTTCCGGCTACCTGCCCTCAGGCAATCCTCTCGGATCTTTTGCGTTGTGATCGATCTGTCTCGGTCTCGCAACTTCCTCCATCCATAAGATTGGGGTTTGCGACCGAGAAGCCAGGTATCTTTCATCGCACGCGATCTCTTTAAAAAGGTGATGCGATCACCCAGTAGCTAAATGAGCGAGTTCAGCTCTTCACTTTCGAACCCATTCCAGCCAAGACTTTCTGGAAAATCGTGTGAAATTCCTCGCATTACTGAGTACCTACACGCGCTCGATTTCGGTTGAGGAAAAACTACTTCTGTCGTGTTGAAGAAAGTCGGTAGCCAAGCCTATAATTAAGATAAATGTTATTAAAATATTCTTGGAGTGATTTTTCTATCGTTAATACTTTATGGTGGGCCTCGGCCATACTACGTTAAAGTTGGTGTGACTTTTCTACACACATTGTTGGGCATGGGTATCGTCTTCATGCCTTGACGATATTGTTCAACCAACATGTGGGCCAACCGTCGCACAGTTCGTTGGTGTGGAATCCTTTCGCACACTTTGGTAAGACCTGTTAAATCTACTTTCCCAAAATGCTAGAAGAGCAGGTCACTGGCTGATGGTCCAGGTTTCTACTAAACTCTTCCAGAATTTTGCGGCCCCAGTAAGAATTGTTAAGGGTGGTTAGCAAAAATGGAGGTGAAACTTTTTGTAGTAAAATTTACCGCAACAAACTCTTAGGGGCATATTCATAGATGTTTGCTAAACTCTTGCTAACTTGTTATTAAGCAAGTCCAGAGTTTAGGCTATTTATAAATAAATTTAAACCTAAGTTTAGGGCTAAACCTGTGGTCTAACTATAAACATTGGAAATTCTGTGTTTAAGTAGTTATTATCATAGCCAAATGTCATATTTGATTTTTGTTTGTAAATTGAAAAAACGAAAAATTAGATTATAACAATTACAGATCTTTTTCTGACTGCGACCAGTTTTCCAGCCATTCACGTTTTACATTTTCTTTGATGTATATCTAAAACATAGAACGTTGTTAGTTCCTTTTTTTTCATGTTCTATTAAATAGTTTTGTTTTACTTACTTTTTTCGACATCCAATTTGAGGAATGACATTACAAACTAAAAATATTGAAAATGTATTTTTTTGCTTTGACCTGTCATTTGAAGTATAATTGTAGTAGAATACAACCTTAACCTGGGGTTTTACTAAACACAGCAGAACAATTGACTATGAATAAGAGCTGTGTTTATTTATCCAACAAGCCTCAAAATATAGATCAAGAAATCACGACTTTAGTAATTCTCTATGAATACGCCCCATAGTCTTTTTTTTTCTTACCGAAATTCACAAAAATTGTCTGATTTTTATGATTGTGAAACTCTTTTTCGTTTCATTAATATTGAAAAAGTTTTTGTATGAAACCCAATACCCGAAACAGAAGCCGTATTAAATTTCCAAACATAAAAGTGCGATTTCATATTCTACAAGTATCAAAATAATTCTATATTTAAGTCTCACATTGTGAAATTAAGTTCAACGAGTACAAATTTATCCGCAGTAATCGTACCCTCGTAGCACGGTTTTAAATTTACACAGTTTTCTTGTTTTAATTTCAATAAATTTAGTCTAGTATACCGGACGTCCATTCTGTTGGCGTTTGAATTTATAAGAATTTAAGAAAAACCAACTCCAAAAAGAACTCACAAAAGCAAATTCTTCCTATGCGTTAGCCATTATCTTTTATAACTGAATGAAATTATCATAATCTCCTTCCGATTGAATAATTTTTCCATTTATCCTAAGCTCAATACTAAGATACACACTGTCTAGGATAACACAAAATTTCTCGTACCTGTACCTGCTTGTATACACGCATCTTTCTACCTATACCTACATAAATCCAATCCAATTGGCTTTGAGAAAAATAAGATAGAAAAGAAAAAACAAAAACAAAAACAAAAACAAATTACCTACAAAACTTTTGTTTCCTGATGTATAGCTTATCTCAAGAGAAAAATTGTTATCTTAACTTTTAAAAGCTCTGAAAGTAGATCCTTGGATGTTCCATTAGAGTTATCTTACGTCCTCTTCCTCTACATTTATGACATTCGCGTTTATTGTAGGATATTGACGCGAGAACGAAGATGAAGAATACGATGAGGCGATGTTAAAAAGTATACCCAGCTTCTTAGTCCTTACAAATCTATATCTATACTCTATACGCATTTTTTTTGTTCAACCTTCTTATAAATATGACGGGCTGGAAAGAAATATTAATATCCTGTGGTTGTCGTCCATTTTTCATCCCGAACAACCTTCGTTCGATAAAAAATTTCAACATTTCTTTTCTGCTATCGTAATTTTTTTGCACGAAAATATAATATATTTTTTCTTCAAAATTTAATTTTTGTATCCTCTTTAATTAAATTCGATACTTTAAGTATATTTCGTGGAGGAGGAGGCGGGATGTCCCTTCAAATTTATCTTTATTTTTTGTTGTTTGCTTTAAACTTTTTCCACCCTGCATGTATATCAAGTGTATAGGGATACCTACGTATCTCATCTCACTTAAGTCAAGCCAACTCAATCAATAGATCTCTCCATTCTTTTTTCGTCATGTGACCTTAAGTATCCCTCCATTGTCCTACATACTTTCCTTAGGAAAAAAATATCCTGCCGCGTGCTGGCCGGCCACCTTCTTGTTCTCATATTTTCAATTTTTACCTTTTTTCACTTAGTTCCACTGTGTGAACAATAACAACATTTTTTGAAAATAAAGGAAAAAGAAAAACTTAAATATGTATTATAATAGCAAAAGTTAAAGATAGCAGAAAAATACTTATGGGAAAAACTCGACATAGGATATTATGTTATGTGAACAGGACGAACGTTGCGTTGGTCGTTCGTCAGACGAGGACGATGATGCACGGTTGGGGGATTCTGCTTCCAGAATAATTTTCTTTGTTATTCTATCTTCGGGGCACATACGTTTGGTGTTATTCTTTTCCCAGTAAATCGGATTAGCATTTTTAGTTTGGTAAATTTTTCGTGAAATCAGAGTTTAGTCTGCAGTTATTCGGACAAAATGGTGGTCTTTTGTTTTCACGAAGTATTTTCTTAAACATATACATACATACCTTATTTCAGGAGGTGCTGTATACGTAAGGTATGCATATTGTATAATAGAAGTCAGGGCTTTTAAAATTCAGCAGTAGCGCTTGTGCTCATCATAATGAAATATAAAATATACATCATTATGCACAGCACATAGTGATGCCTTTAAGTAATAGTAGTTTGAATTTGAATGGTAAATTATTTACAGTGCTCCTATAAAGTTTTTTCTTAAAGTAAAACTATTGAAAAATTTAGGAGCACACTGGAAGTACCTACACAAGTAAAAAACAAATTAAAAAAATGTATCGTCTTGTAAATATTATTGTTCAGAATGACAATTTATCATGAATATCCGGTTGATGACTCCTTATCGGAATATTATAAACAAAAAAAACTATTTATTGCTTTAAATTAAAGCTAGATGTGTTTTTAGGGGCTGTTGAGATAACAGCCCTTTGTTTCACAAAATAACCACTGCTTTTAACACAATTTATCAGTGAAGTTAAGACTTTTTTCTTGGAGGTTGCTTGAAGTCTAAGGCATTTTTTGAAGTCAAACAAATAATTGAAAAGAGGCTGGGATGCGACCCACACTGATAACTTCCCATCCCGTCTGTTGATTTGTCTTGCTTAAATTAAGTTTGTGGGTTTTCGTGTTTTGTTAAAAAAGTTCTCAGTTGAATTATTCTTTAAAATTTAAAAATTACCAACAATATTTTGCATATAGTGAAATAGTTCGATTTCGAAATCTATTTTTGTTAACGAGATTTTTAGTCGAAAACCAATTTTTACCAATTTTAGTAGCATTTCTCAAAAGTTTTGAGAAAGAATTGGATGAATGAAACGAGATATCGAGAACCGAACATCAATCTTTAACAATTTTGCGTACTGTTTTTTCTAGATTTAAAATTGTATGAAAAAACGGATTAAATTTACTGAATATCGAAAACAATATTTTCTGTGCGATAAAATTATTTCCAAGACAATGGTTTTAGTTTTTGAAGAGATATTTGAGTCGAAAGTAATTTTTTAACAAATTTTAGTATTGTTTATTAAGGTTTTTATTTTTCGTAAGAAAACTGTCAATTCGATTTTGTTTTTAAATTTAACCGAATTTTGGCAACAATATTTTTTTATAAAATAAAATTATTTTTGAAGTATAATTGTAAAGTAACTGCCCTTTTTGTGCTATATGTAAGCCATGCTCGCAACATTCGCTGAGTTCAGTTCGCTTCGTCAATAATATTACTTGTCATATGAATTATGGATTTAGCCTTAGAGTTTCTTTAAAATAAATTGTAACATTATAAGTACAAGAAAAGAAAGGGTTTATTTGAACAGTAAAATATCACAGTGGCGACGAGGTAAAAACGAAAAAAAAAATCGAATAAAGATCTAAAACACGTGCGCTACAAAAAAAAATATCTTTCGGTACTATTCCAACCTTCGATTGTGCTACTAATTGTTGGGATATATTCTTAATAAGAATAGAACATTTTTTTTTAGCAAATGACATCGATGATACAAAGGGCAAGCAAAAAGCCATTCTTCTTAACGCGTTGCATGAGAATTCCTACAAATTGCTTAAGAACCTGCTACATCCTACTAAGCCAGATGAGTCCACCATAGGTATAAAGTTGTATAGTATAGTAAGTATAAGGGCTGCATTTAATCAGTTCTTAAAATCATCAACTTCTGGATTCGCAGAGAGGCACAAATTTTATGAAGCCTCAAAATCAAAGCAAGGGACTATTCAACAGTGGGCAGCGCGTGTTCGAGAGCTTTCCATTAATTGTGATTTCGACAACTTTCTCATAATTGCCGTGCGAGATAAATTCATTATGGTTCTCGAAAAAGGTCCCAAGAAGGACAAGCTTTTCCTTGAAAATGTATGAACCTTGACTTTGGAAAAGGCGATCGAAATTACGCAGACAGTGAAGTGCATACGAAACCAATACTTAGTGCCAGCGGTAAAATCTGAACCAGCAGACTCTGAATTGTACCGTATGGGATCCCGTAAACCTATAAAAAATCATGTGGTCAGCAAAACTGACAAACCGGTGCAGTGTACAGTTTGTGGATATACAAATCACGTGGAGAGCCAATGTAAATTTCGAAACTACCGATGTAAAAAATGCAAAAACGTGGTCACCTTAAGAAGATGTACAAGAAAGCTGATTCCAGTTACAAGTCGCTGCATTATAATTTAAGTTCTTTTAAGAATAGTAGTCGTAGTGATAATGATATTGAATCTTTACCTTTATTTCATTTTAAAACATCTTCTAATTTAGAGCCTTTGACCGTGGATGTGGAAGTGAATGGTATTTTGTTAGCTATGGAAATAGATAGCGGTGCATCAAGTCGGTGATACCTATCACAAAAGTGTTACGATTTGCGGTTCTCCTCCTGTCCATTGCTTCCTACGAGTTTGGTTTTGAACAGTTACAACGGTGGAAGTATTAAACTAGCAGGATATTGCCGAATGAAGGTCAGGTATGAGAATCAAATCCGATTGCTAGATAGGTATATATGTTATTTCGAATGGTGGCCCTCCACTTTTAGGTAGAGATTGGATGAATGAATTCAACATAGGTTTTGGTAAAATAAATTTTTTAGAAAATTTAGATTGTGAATTAAAAAAGGTTCTTAATAAGCATATTTCGTTATTCGATGGAAAATTAGGCACTTTTAATAAAATGATAGTTTCGCTACAATTAAAAGAAAACGCGGAACCCAAGTTTTTTAAGCCACGACAAGTGCCTTTGCCAATCAAAGGCAAAGTAGAAGATGAGCTTTCTAAGTTAATTAAGTTAGGAGTGTTAGAGCATGTTAATTACTCGGAGTGGGGTACACCAATTGTTTTCATTCTTAAAAAGACTGGTGAAGTCAGGATCTGCGGTGACTATAAAGTTACACTCAACCCTCAACTTAAAGTAGTTCAACACCCATTTCTTAAAGTTGAAGGGCTATTTGCGGAATTACATGGTGGTCAAATGTTCACGAAGCTTGATCTGTGAATGGCTTATCAGCAGATTTTGTTAGATGAAAAATCTAAGGATTTGACAACCATTTCCACCCATCTAGGTCTGTTCAGGTATACTCGTCTCGTGTATGGTGTAGCGTCTGCACCTGCAATTTTCCAGTCAACAATGGAAAAACTTTTACTTGGCATAGAAGGTGTTGTTATCTTTATGGACGATCTGTTAGTTACTGGTAGAAATAAGATGGAGCATCTTAAAAGATTAGAATCAGTTTTGAGTGTCTTGGAACGTTCCGGTTTAAAGATAGCTAAAGACAAATGCGAGTTTTTTTTTCACAGTGAGTAACCTATTTAGGCCATGTGATTGATAGCGAAGCCCAAAAAAGATTGATGCGATTGTTGGCATTGGAAAACCTTCGAATGTAGCAGAACTTCAATCGTTTCTAGGAATATTTAACTATTACAGGAAGTTTTGTCCAAACGTAGCAACAGTATGTGCGCTTTTGTACGATCTCTTAAAAAAAGACAGTCAATTTGTGTAGGGATCGAAAGAAGATGAAGCATTTGCAGAGGTAAAAAGTCTTTTAACATCGAATAAAATGCTGGCGCATTATGATCCTTCAGTTCCAATAAAAATTAGTGTGGACGCAAGTCCGGTTGGCCTCGGAGGAGTTCTTGCTCACGTTTATCAAAATGGTGTTGAGCGCCCAATTTGTTATATCTCTAGGAAATTGTCTAGCTCTGAACAAAGTTACTCGCAAATTGAGCGCGAAGCGCTCGGCATAGTGTTTGCTGTAAAAAAATGTCACCATTATATTTTTGGCAGAAAATTTGTTTTGGTTTCCGACAACAAACCACTTATTTCCATATTTGGTCCGAAAAAAGGGATACCTACAATGACTGCCAACAGACTTCAACGATATGCCTTATTTTTGTCAGGCTACGATTTTGATATAGAGTATATCAGTCCAAAGAAAAATATAGCTGATTACTTTTCTCGTAATCCAGTAGGTAATTCCAATGATAAAGGTAATTGAATGTGAAAATAACATTAACATGAATTACATTAATGAATCAGGTGCTTTACCTATAACTTTTGATGTGGTTAAAAAAGAGACGAAACAAGATATATTAGCTTAAAAAAGGTCTCCGACTATACGTTGAGAGGATGGCCATCAAAAGTTACGGACAAAGAACTTAAACCATATTTATGAGAAAGTCTGAATTATCACTGGAAAATGACTGTCTATTTTGGGGATTTCAAGTAATTATACCCTCTTCTTCACGAGCAGTTGTTTTGAGTGAGATTCATAAATCTCACGCCGGAATTGTGAAAATGAAGCTAATGGCTCGCTCATATTTGTGGTGGCCAAGCTTAAATTCAGATATAGAGACCGTTTCCAAATCATGCGAACAATGTTTACCTTATAAGGCTACACAGCCGAAAACTAGTTTAATTAATTGGGATTGGCCGAAACAGCCTTGCTCAAGAATCCACTTAGACTTCATGGGTCCTGTATTTAATCAACAGTTTAGTTTTTAGTTAGTAGTCGGACGATAGATGCTCTCCGCACGGTATTTGCTAGGTTTGGGTTACCAACACATGTTGTAACTGATAATGGAACTTCTTTTGTTTCAAAAGAATTTGAATTTTTTTTACACAGTAATGGTATCAAACATTTAACATCACCGGTTGGTCAACCTGCAAGCAATGGATAGGCGGAGAACGCCGTAAAGACGATTAAACTCGCTCTTAAACGAGCCTTGCACAACACTAGTAATGGGAACTTAATTAAATCAATGTCGAACTTTTTGTTGGATTATCGAAATACCATTCACTGCTCCACTGGTTACTCTCCTGCTCAGCTGATGCTCAATAGAAATTTGAGAGGGAGATTAGATTTGATTAATCCGATGCATGCACATAAAGATTTGCCTGATATCGAGTTTGCTAAAAACAATGTTAAAAAAAGTCAAGAGAAGCAAAGAAAATATTACCGTGGGAAGGCAAAATATATGCGTGTTGACGATTATGTACTTGCCAAAGATTACAGCGTAAGTTGGTTAAAAGCTAAAGTTATCAGAGTTCTAAGAAAAAAATATTATTTAGTTAAATGTTCTTGCGAATACCTCAAATTTTTGAAAAGATATTTACGTTAAAAATCACTTTTACCAACTTTTAGTAATGTTTTTTTTTAGGTTTTTATTTTTTATAAATCAAACTGTCAATTCGATTTTTCTCAAAATTTTACCAGATGTTAAAAACTTTTTTCTTCGTTGCACACAATTGTTTTGGAGATAAAATCATTTTTTGTTCGTAAAATTTTCGAGATGACAAATATTTTTTTTTCAGGCTTTTTTGATTTATAAAAAAACCGTTAATTGGAATTTTTTTCAAAAAGTATATTATTGTTTGGTATCACTTTACAATATATAATACAAAATTTTATTCATGTCTCTAGCGTTATTGGTTCGTGAGATACTTAGGGTTAACCAAAATGTTCACCTTTTTTTAAATTGATACCGATTTTTGCCGTGATGCTAAGGAGGCTTAAATTGCTAATTACAAAATCACAAGTGTATTTTCTGGATATCTTTAAATTATTACCTATAACATACAATTTATTTGAAGACAATATATTGTCTTGTTCTTGCGATATTGCTTTAGAAAGATTGTATTTCGAACGCACTAACGTACGCACCGCACACACAAACAGACATCTCCTTAAAAACGAATTATTTAGAACCTAGTGCACATGAAACGTCGATTAACGTCAAATCAACAAATTAGTATTTATGTAATTCTACGCAAATTAATACATCATTTAATATATGTACATATATACGAATACTTTGATTGATATTCATAACGTCATATACACAAATATACTTCTAAATACAAAATTAACATGAAAGTGCACTACGGCGTATACGTACTTTTATATGTAATTATTATGTAGAGTAAGAGTGTTCGTCTAGTTTAGGCTATGTTCAGCTCATTCCATTTAATATTTCTGTCTTGAATGTGAGATGCTTTTCATTTATGTAGGCATATTCTGAAAAACTATTGTTCTCAGGTTTAAATGAAGCATTAACCAGCTTTTTTTAGTTTAAGAAATTACCTACAAACATTTTAATCATCACTAAGCTAAGCCAATTGTGTGTACATATATTTTAAGAAACTTCTAATACGAATTCATAAAGTCAAAATGTGTTTAAAAAAAATGGCCACTGGTTTTTTAAAATAAACAAAGATATTAAGGACATTCTTCTATGAGAGAGTATATCGCACCCCCAGAATGAAAGTGACCTAATTCGAAAATTGCAATTTGTGGGAAATGAGCAATAAAGGTTTCAAAATATATATAATATATATATAATATAGTTTTGAGTTAGTTTGAATGTATCTCTTACACATTTCATTGGAAATGATTGATTTTTTGAGGAATTATATATTGATCGTTTATGTACAAACTGATAACATAAAATTCAATTTAAATGTTTTTTAAATATATTTTTTTAGATTTAATATAAAACAGTTTCCAATTAAGTCACTTTATTGTAAAAATATTTCTGTTTTTTTTGAACTTTTTACGACTTCAGCCCATTTAAGACAAAAGATGCCACAACTCCTGGGGGCATATTATGGAATCAGTCATTATTTTTTTATAAATTTCCACGAATCTAAGGTAGTACATTAAAACTCACAACGTAAAAAAAACATAGTATAAAGCAGTCTTCATAATCTTATATCTAAGGTTATTATTAATCAGGTAATTGTTACTGATAATCACATTAAAAAGTTTCTGTTTTTAACAGGCAAATAAACAAAAAATAAAAAATAAACAATTTTCTTTCAGTATAGGTAACTTTGTCTTACAATAGTAGTTTTCTTATATAAAAGATTTATAATAGGCAGCGTAGGCATTTGGTATCAAATGTTTTTTAAGTAAATCACTGAGATCTTTCTTTTTGTTTGTACTTAGCTCAATTGCATGAGAAAAGAGCGTTTGCAGCTCTATTTCTTCAAGTGTTCGCATTTTCTTTCTTTTGTTTCTGACATTAAGTCTTTTGAAATCTTCTTTATAAGATGTTTTGTAATAAATGTAAAACGGATCTTCTTTTACAAACTTCAACATTTTTACATTACCCCAGGTAAATATTTCTCTGTCTTCATTTTCACTATAGTTATAGCCCCATTGATCTTGTAGATTTTTTAAATCATTAAAATAATTATAATCGAGTTCATGAACAACAAATGGTGATCTATGTTTCTTTGCAGTTCTGATCAAGGTTACGTATTGCTGTGGAATATATATGGGACCGGATTTGAGGCTCTTCTTGACTTCCTTTTCGATTAAGCTATGAACATTATCTCCTTCATTTTCTGTGTGGCCTTGTACCAAAAATTTATGGGTGATGGTATTTATATTTTTAAAATACACTACCGCAAATGAACAGAGGCTAGCTATAAATTTATTTTTATTTTGGCCACCACAGTTGTTAGAATAAAAAATAACGTCAACTTTTTTTTCTGTTGATCGCGCGTCAATAGATTGTAAGAAATTAAATAAGCAAGATCCTAATTCATTAGAACCTCTTTTACCTTGTGTTTCGTCCCAAAAATAGCAATTCACATTCTTATAGCAGCAATATGTAGAATCCTTTTTATTTTTTTTCGATTTATCTAATTCTACTATAGTAAACTTAAAACTGTTCAACCTCGATTTATAGTAAAAAGCACAGATATCACCCCTTGGACATTGCATCACTGCTTGAAGATCAAAAACGGCACAAACAGTAGTCTCGCTTACGTTGTCACGATCTTTTCGCTTTTCTTCTCTGGACAAAACTTTCTCCTCCAAATGTGTGTCGTATTTTTCTTGAATATCTTGTCTGTTAGCTTCTGGGCACAGTAGATATTGATTACATAAGTCACACTGGTCCTTCTTTGGTTTAAAGAAACTAATATTAAACTCAGTATTGAATATTTCGTAAAACTTGTTAAACTTTCCATAGGACTTGTTGTTTTGTTTTTGATTATCCACATAATCTCTGTATAATTCTGTGATTGTTCTAGAACCATCGATGTACTCTCGTGTAGTTTGTGCTCTTCAATAATGAGACTCGATCATGGGAATAGAGTTTATATGGTCTTTCATGCCTTGAATAATATTTGAGCCAACAGTTATGTGTCCATTATGTTTTCCTCTAAGATCTTTTTGTACGAAACCTTCGTTATCTATCTTGCTTTTAATGGTACGAATCACTCGATCAGTAACGTCCAAAGTTTGCAAAAAAAATGTTTTACACACTCGTCGTTTTCCATTATGAACCATAAAATAAAATGCGTGGTTAAATGCTCTTGGATTTGGTGCATTAGAATAACGGTATTTTGGAGCAATTTTAGTCATACAAGAATTGATGTAGGATCGTTGAAGATTAATGTCATTGAACTCCCAAAATTTATTAAAAAGCTTTAATCTCTGATCCTCGTTGAAGTTTTCACGACATTTGAACCTACACTTTTCAGAACACGGAGGTTTTAAGGAGCGTGCCTTAATTTGACGCTTGGATTTAGACATTGACGTGTAAGCTTGACCACTATTTCTCGCAATTTTAGCGGCCGTCTGTTTCCATTTTGTAAGATTAATCTTCCTTTTTCTGCTATTGGGTAAAGAACAGCTGCCATCTTTTTTATTAGTGCCTTTGTTAGTCGATCCGCTATTGCAACTGGATGATGAACTGTTTGTAGATGCCGAACTGGTGCTGGATGAAGAACTGCTACTGGATGAGCTATTACCAGATGAACTGCGGCTAGAGGCTTTCTTCTTTGATGAAAATCTGCAAGGAGATGAATTGTTACGAGATGACGAATTGCTATTAGAGGTAGAGGCCAATTTTGTAAAGTTCTTAAGTTTCCTGGAATCCGAGTTCTCTTGCCCAACATAGTACGTAGGATCATTATCGCTTAGATCTACATCGCTTTCATCGGAGTGTATTGGTGATATGTTGTATTTATCAATTTGATTAGATTTTCTTCGTGGACGACAGTCAGATGGAATAGTAGGCAATGTTACACTTAACGTAGGCGACACGTTGTACTCAACGTCAACATCTGTGCATATGTCACGTTTACTGTCAATTTTGTTGACGATAAGTGCATCATTATTGGAAATGGAGTTCTGTGACGATGTTTGTACCACATGGTTCTCAAAGCTATCATCTATTACTTCGCTTCCGTGGGTGTCGCTTATCACATCTTCTACATCAACAGGACAGTCTACCAAAGAATCCGTCTCTTCCTTTTTTTTTCAGAGTTAAGATCCGTCATTACTTTTTCTGTGGATGTTTGGTTTTTTTTGATGTCACCATCGGAACATTTTGTAGCAATTGATTTCCGCCCTAAGTTTGGAGGCGATATTCCCATCAGACGAAACATATCCTGAACTCGCTTTGACGTAATTTTTAAAGAAAAAAACTTGAACCGCAAAAAGCTGAAACAATAAGATCGTAGCATTATACCACCATCATTAGGATTTAGAAAAAAAAACGTACATAAATCTAAAATTGCTGCACGCAGCTTTTATTTAATAGAGGCATATTTCAAGAAATGTCTTACTTTCTTTTATTATTTTTTCTACTAAAGAGACTGAATATATAAAACTACAAGAAGTTTTCGTATATGTGTAGTCATAAATAGACCTATTCTTGTAAGTGTTTTTCCTCTTTTATTTAACTTTTGTAATAAAAAGACTTAATCCGAAAACGGTCAATAAAATCTTATAAATATTTTTGTAAGAAACAGACTTATGTAAAAAAGAGTCAGCTTAGCACAAAAAATTAAATGTACTTACCTTCACACTATTTGCAATAAAGAGAAACAATTCAATATCCGCCGGTTTAAAATACATCCACTCGCGAACACCTCTGACCACGGTTGCCACTTGAAAAAAAATTGCATGACCAAAGCTGCAAATAAAAATGACCAATCGTACCAAAAAAGGACCAAATAATTTGTGTCCGCAATGGCTTTTAACTTTCCATAGAAAGTTATTGTAATCGTTCCGATTTCTTGAATTGAAAATTTTGACATTTCTCGGCGTTTCAAGGTTCCTAGTCTAAATAAAAGATTTTTAGAGAGATATCTGTGCGTGCGTGTGTACGTATGTACGTTCGGGAAGAATAACGTTTTTGACATCTGGTAAAATTTTGGGAAAATCGCATTGACATTTTTTTACAAAAAATATAAACCTTACAAAATACAATAGTAAAACTTAGTAAAAATTTACTCTCGACACAAGTATCTCTTCAAAAATTAAAAAAATATTGGCTTTAACCTAATTTTATCTCACACAAAATATTGTTTCCGAAATTCCGTAAATTGTGTATAAAAATCCAACAGTCAGTTTTTTTCATAAAAATTAAAATCTACAAAAAATAGTACGCAAATGCTACGAAAATTTGGTAAAAATTGGTTTTCAACTAAAAATCTCGTTAACAAGAACAGATATTGAAATCAAACTATTTCATCATACTCAAAATATTGTTGGTAATTGTAAATTTTTTTTAGAATAATTCAACTAACAACTAGCAAATAACGAAAGCCTACAAACCTTTTAAGCAAGACAAATCGGCAGACGGGATGGGAAGTTATCAGTGTGGGACGCACACCAGCCTCTTTTTTTTAAGATCACAATATGTTAACATTATGTCAGGAGATCGAATACTATCGCTAAATAAAATTCTTATAAAATTAATTCAAAAAAATGTTTTTGCAGACCAAACGCTATGGTTATTTTTGTCATCTTGACGCTCTTTGGCCAGCATTATATTATTAATGGTACCCAAATTAAGTCTGACTTTCTTTTTATCAAAGTTAATTAAAAAAATCTCAGCAGCAGCTGAGCTGTGAGGAAGTAACATCAAGTTATAAACGAACTGACTTAAATTTTGAAAACAATATTCATTTGAAGCGTTTTTATGATAATTGAATTTTTCCCAAAATTCTTTAGGTATGTATTTTATTTTTGAGATTATAAAAGGAACAGAGTCGAGTTATTTTTTTCAATTTCTTAAAAAAGGGACCAAATGGAATAAAAAATGACCATGCGACCAAGTAAGAAAATAATGACCAAATTTGGTCTTAAATGACCAAACTGGCAACCGTGCCTCTGACGCAATACTGACTTGGTCTCTTTCACATAAGATGCAGAGGTGAATAGCGTGATCAACTAAAGTGACCGATGTATAGGCTGTCCCTTTCCTACTCATGATTTGGTGTCTTTTTCACCACAGGGTTTTAGATATCCCTTTTAAAGGTCAGTTTATTGGGAAATCAGAAAAAAATGGAATTTTGAGTTAGGTCACTTTCATTCTGAGGGTGCGATATATCCAAGTGACTGGACTTTTGGTCGGCTTCAGATAAGCACCTAAAATGTCAAAAAATGTTTATATACAGCACATTCTTAAAATATATAATGGTGCTGCTAAAAAGAAATTTACCAATAATTATTTTTTATTTTTTTTTTTTTCATCCTGATCAATTTTCCCGATAACCAGGATACATTGTAAAGATACTCTTGTTTGTTTATTTTTTACAGAGGAACATAATTTTTCTTTATTTTTGTTCATTTATTTCCGAGCACAATCACTGTCATTTTGTGTGTAATTAGATTTTATTTTGACATTGTCTAATCTATTGAAAAACATTTACAAGGAAAACAGAAAACAGGGTCAGGACATTTGCGCCGTAGGACATTACTCCCGTGTTTGATGGACAAAGTTATCGTATATAGTATCTATAGTGATGTACCTAATTCGAAAGCAGAGTATCTTCTTAAATGTGAGCTTCAAATAATCAAAAACGAATATCTGCTTTGTGATTGAATGTTTCAAAAACAATTTTGGCTTCTTGACTCGACTTGAGATTAAGAGTTTACATACATATATAAGATACGAGGAAGCCGATAAGAGAAATAATATTTAAGCTAAAGAACTGAGGGGTTGTTTTTGTGGGGATATTTATGGTTTCGATGGAATAGGCAGCACCAGAATCTGTATCTTTGTATCTGTTTTATTTCCTTGGTCTATTATATCTTTTGTATTTTATCTGTGAAGTTCGTTTGTGTATCTTTATTTTTATTTTTAATTTGTTTTGTTTGTTGCGGTAATCGCAAAAACGATCCGAAAATATACAAATGACTCGACGTGGCTGTAAGAGTATCTTAAGGGGATGATTAAAAATGTGAGTGGATTTATAGAAGCGCCAGATATCGCAGGGAGTACACGAAGCTTTCGAATAATTTGTCTTGTGTTCTTATTTTTATTTCTTGCGTGCGTTTGTTTCTTCTTCTTCCTCTTCTTCCTCTTTGATGAAATAAAAAATAATCTTGATGATGGGCCTATATGGGATCCTTGTTACGTCGCGTCGTACTGTATGAGGTATATGTATATGGTGCATATGTACATACATATAAGTTGGCTTTAAGTCTTCTCTGATCCTGAATAATTTCCAGTGATAGGTCGTGACATGAATACTGATTCGTTTGAGCCAACGTTTTTCGATTGAGTAAGTTTTTGTTGTTGTTGTGTGTTACTTCATTTGGTTTGGTTTTGGTCCTAAAGCAAGCAAAAAGGACGAAGATGAAATTGTTGTATTGAATTGTTAAGCAGGAAACATATTTAATGAAGACAAGAAATTATTACTAAGCTTATTCGAGCATTATTTTTTATTTAACTGTGTTATTATGCGAGTCAACGTATTATAGGATTTGCAAAAAAAAAAAATCCCAAATTAATGTTTTTCAATAAATTAAAGGATCTTTCGTTGTATGGGGTATGATATAAGGTATGTCGAAAGTTAGTGTGTTTTTGTTGGGAAAACTTTCAAAAAAACATAAATACAGTGGCAATATGTATAATATACATATTTTTTAGAAATGAGTATAATGGATTTTATTTAACGAGTATTTTATGATAATATAATTTAATGAATTTAAAGAAAACCTAATGGGTGCTATGCGCGATGCGGGTTGTTATGATATTTTGTCACGAACACAATATTACTCACATTAGGGACCAAAATACATAAATGAAAGATATATATAAATTGATATCGTCCTAATTATGTGAAATTAGCTTTTATGATTAAACTTTAATGTCTTTATGATTTTGATAATATGTATAGAAGTTAATTCAAATTGACACGCTATAACTTACATACATAGATATGTAATCGTATATGTATGCATGTATCTCTAACATAAAATCTATACATGTTTGTTTCTATATTTTAAGCCAAAACATATTAAGTTTTTTAATTGAGTAATAAATAAAACATCGGAATGCTTTGGGACGAGTCATTTGATATTTAAATTGAATTAAATAATATGTATTTTTAGAGATAGTTATTAATGTGGATGGGGCATGTGGGACTCCCATTATGGGGGAGTCATTTCAAATTTAAATAATATTTTGGTACACATTCTTTGAATAATATGAGTTATAGACATTCATAAAATATAGGAGCCTATATTGTCCATGTAAGTTCTTAAATAGTATATTGAGTTGGTTTATAGTGTTTATACTATTGAGACTCTTTGTTTGCAAGCTCTTTTTTTGTGGTTCTAGAAGTGTCCCAAAGTAAAAAAAGACACTATGGCTAAGTTACTGCTCAAATTCTATTTTCTTAAATGAAACGTTTTCATTCCATTTGATAGTAAAAACCTGAGAATCCTAAAAAAAAAAAAGGATTTGGAAAGAAGTTTTTTTATATTAATTTGACATCACTCTTAACATTATTCAAAATATGAGGTTCACATTTCATTCCTATTTTGGTCAAAGCATTTGGCAACAACGAAAAACAAAACGATCTTTTTTTTTTGATAATTGAGCATTCCAGAAGAGAACAACATATCAACCAAACATTTTTTAATAGATACCTTGTTTTTGGAAAGCTATTACATGTATATCTTAATGATGTAATGACATTGTCTAATCTATTGAAAAACACTTACAAATGTTGTAGATTCTTCTAAGTTGAAGAAACAAATATAGAAACTATTTTCTTACCGTAAGCATAACCACAAAAATGATGACAAATTTTTCTAGAAGTTTAGGACATTCTTCAATTAATACTTAATTGGTTCTTAATTTACGAGTATCTAACATACATTTATTTTATTTCATTTTTATTTATTTTACTATAGTTTATTTTTCCACTGTTTTAAAAAATAATCAATACCATCAAAAATGTATACTAAGAAATATGAAAGCCTAACTTACTGAAATTAGGCCAACATTCAAGAATTGGCCTTATTTAACTTTTTGTACATTTATTAGCTTCCCATAGGAAGTTATTGTAATGGGTCCGATTTGTCAAATTGAATATTTTGATATTTCTCGACGTTTCAAGGTCCCTAGACTCGAAATAAAAGATTTTTAGAAAGATGTTTGTGCGCGTGTGTACGTACGTTCGTACGTCCGTACATTCGCGACGTTTTTTCGTCATCCATAGCTCAAGAACCAGAAGAGATATCGACTTCAAATAAATTTTGTTATACATATAATAAGGCAGAAAGATGCAGAAAGGGCTCTCAAGAAAATTGCGTTGGTGGTTTTTTTACCATAGCATTTAAAAAAAAAGGTGGAAATTTTGGTTAACCCCAAATATCTCATGAACCAATGACGCTAGAGACTTGAATAAAATTTTATATTATATATTGTAACGTGATAAAAAACAAGTATATTTTTGGAAAAAAATCCAATTAACGGTTTTTTTATAAATCAAAAAAACTGAAAAAAAAATTTGTCACCTCGAAAATTTTAAGACCAAAATATGATTTCATCGCCAAAACAATTTTGTGCAATGAAGAATGATGTTTTTGTCATCTGATAAAATTTTGAAAAAAATCTAATTGACAGTTTTTTTACAAAAAATGAAAACCTAAAAAAAATTAATAAAACTTGGTAAAAATTGACTTTCGACACAAATATATTTTCAAAACTTTGAGATTTTGGTTTTAAACTACTTTTATCTTTCAAAAACTATTGTTGTCAACATTCAGTAGAATTTTGAAAAAATCGAATTGCCAGTATTTTTACAAAAAATTAAAAACCTAAAAAAAAACAATACTAAAACTTGGTAAAAATTTACTTTCGACTCAAATAGCTTTTCAAAAATTAAAAATATTGGCTTCAAAATTTTTTTTATTTCACAGAAAATATTATTTTCGATATTCAATGAAATAAAATCTACAAAAAATAGTACGCAAATTTGGTAAAAATTGATACATATAGACAAACTTTTAAGCAAGACAAATCGACAGACGGGATGGGAAGTTATCAGTGTGAGTCGCATCCCAGCCTCTTTTTTATTTATTAAATTAATCAATTGAGGCGAGAATAAAATATTTCATTTCATTTAGTCATTAGTGAAATCAATTGATAACTCGATAAGTGAACATCTATAGGGTTTTTAAATTGGCGCGATAAGGTCCCATGGCGGCCATTTTGTTTTGGTGACATCTGTCAAATGTTTTGTTTATTATTTAGTTGTTTATGCCATATTATCATGGCAAGTAACATGATTGAAGAGCTTGTTCAATGATACAACTTTATTATCAAAATGAGTGTTCGTTCACGCAAACTTTGGGCGCATTGCACCCATTTTACGGTAGACTCTTCAACGTTTGGTGGCCAAATTTGAGACGACCGGTTCAGTGAACAATTAGTCAACACCCGTACGTTCAAGGAACGTAAGATCGGCCGAGAACATCGCTATGGTCCGTGAAAGTGTACAGCAGAACCCGAGGCAATCTATTCCTCGCCGTGCACAAGAACTCGGCCTTTCGAAGACTTCAAATTGGCGAATATTGCGTCGGGACTAGGGCCTACACCTGTACAAGATCCAACTGACCCAGGAGCTCAAAGTTAATGACCATAGACAACGCCGTTTGTTCACTGACTGGGCTTCGAATAGTTTGGAAGAGGACCCCAATTTTGGTCGAACAGTCGTTCCATCAAATCTAATCACACCTCCAAGCCAAAAAGCGCACCAAATAGTGAATTTTTGTGGATGTAATGGACTCTCTTCAATTACATAAGGATTCTCAGAACCCCAAATACGACAATTTTGTTTATTTACATACCCACCGAGTGAGAAATGTGTTTCGTCGAAAATTTTGTTTGTTGTTGTGTGAGCTGGATATATGGATGTAGGTGTATATCCAACTGCAAAATACACTATAATGTGCCGTAAGACAGTCCTAATTCCTAAGAAGGACGAGGAATCGACACATTCTGGTCTTCGGCAACACTTTCACTTACAGCAGCGATAATTTCAGTGGTACAAGCGAAACGATGATGCGTTGCGCAGGCCTTACAATATCTGTAACTAATTCAGTCTCTTCAAATTTCTTCACAATTTTGAAAATTGCTTGCATAGTTGGACCATTATGTAGTTCAGAATCTCCTCTTGAAGCACGATATGTGGCTGTAGCAGAATCACCATTTTTGTTGTAGGTTTTAACAATTTACCTGCGTTGTGCAGACTTTCAACTTAAAAACAAAAATTGCTTCAAAAACTTAGTTTGACAGATGTCGAATTCCAGCCAAATGGATAATCCGTTATCCTTTTGAGGAAATTAAATTTTTTCTTCACAAAATATTGAAAGATCTGTTACTTTATAATGCTTAAAATTCTTATTATAAGCATTCTGCAAATTTTTAATTCTTTTGTTAAACCATAGACGCTTAAACGATTTCTTTCTAGTTGATGTAGGAACAAATCGTTCAATGACTTTATTAAAAATACACTAAAAAAATTGCACACATTACGTCTAGAGACTTGCCTTCCAAAATTATTTAGTACTGTTACGGATTTTGAGATAGCCAGAAGCATAATTGCAGTATTCAAAAGAAAAAGAAATAGCCTTATGATGAATAGACGTAAATCGGATTTTTTTTAAGAATCCTTAAAATCATTGTTAATAAATACTTAATCCAAAAACTATATTTAATAACTAGGTAATATAACTAATTTGAAGAAGGCCAATTCAAAACAAAACAAAAACTGATAGAAATGGTTTTAACTCAGGCCTTAGGAGAACAAAGAAAAATATTGAATTAAATTTCTGTATCTCACACAAAAATATTGTTATATTAATATTTTGCTAAACTTATTTTTTACTTTTGTAATGTGTCTTGAGTCTCCAAAACCGTAATGTAATACAAATTTGTACAAACTCGTTCAGTAGGAATTTTCTTAATGTTTTCTTTTTCGTAATTGGAATCAAATTTCAAATTTGCTTAGTGCTCTCTTAAATAAATTACTTTCTTTTCAACTAATATTTGATTTGAAAAACAAATGTTTATATGTACATACGAGTACATAGATTGTTGATAAACATTTCCGCCAGAAACAAAGATATGTACAAATTGAAGCCAAAGTCATTATTTTTTTTAAAATTCCATGACAATAAACCATTTATTACAAGTGCCATACCTACCAATCTATCAATTTCTATAAATGCAATTTCTCAGCTTAATGATACAACCATTTCAACCTAATGTTTATTAAAGGTTTCCTTCAATTAAGATAGGTTTTTGCAGCAGGTAAAAGATATATTTGCATATCACTCGAAAGCGAAACCCACAAATGATTTACAGCACTCGCTCTCCCTTAAAAAACACAAAACAAACGCTTTCAAAAAATGACAATCTGAAATTTATTTTTTTTCCTTAATTTTGTATTTTGCTTGAAATATAATATTTTAAACGACAACACTTTTACACCATTGCACGCCACAGCACAATTACAATCGATTTGGAGAACTGAATCAGAAAAACCGAAAAACAAAAAAGGAAATTCAACGCAAAATTCACTGACCAACTTTTTGTATTATCCAGCATTTAAAAAAATATACAATCATTTTCAATTTAATTGAAACCAAATAAAACCAACAATAAAAAATAAAAAACAAAGTGAGAATGCAAGGACGAAAAAAACGGGGTAATGTCGTGCAACAAGGACTTTTGTGAGTGCCCACAAAATATCTCCCATTAATTTGCAAGCCAGAAAACTATAAACTTTCACACTTCACCAGGGCTGGATTTTGATGATTGTTTTATATTTATTTTTTAAACGATAAATCATTGCATTCTTTTATGTCATTTCAGCCTATTTGTTCTGCTAAAGGATTCAAAAAGTTCAAATAGAGGGTGTCCCAAAATTAAATTCAAATAAAATTTGAATTTTCCGCTATTTGTGAAAAAAAGCAATGCCAACCCTAAACGAAGTATAGCTTTGAGTTACTAATAAATGGGTTTGCCCAAAACCAAGCCTGAAATATCATAAAGCATAAAATTGGTCACAAAGCCTTAAAAGCGAATGTCGTTCCGCCTAAATAATCTACACTAATATTATAAAGAGGAAATATTTGTATTTTTGTATGTAACGAATAAACTCAAA
The DNA here is from genome assembly GCA_920104205.1 of Eupeodes latifasciatus. Lineage (NCBI taxonomy): Eukaryota > Metazoa > Arthropoda > Insecta > Diptera > Syrphidae > Eupeodes > Eupeodes latifasciatus. Next base: position 397,928,761 of record OV049924.1, read on the forward strand.
AAGTACTGGACCGATTTTAATAATTATTTTTTCATTAGAAAGCTACATTATCTGTACCTATTTATGTCTACCCGTGCGAAGCCGGGACGGGCTGCTAGTATTTAAATAAAAGAAAGCCCAAACTTTAAGCTGTCATTATTCCCAAAAGAAATTTTATTTTCGAATTCGGATTTCAAATAATAAAATTTCACTCCCATTGAATTAAAAACTTCACATTTAAAAAGACTACAACATTTCTGACAACCATTTTTGTATGAAAATATTGCTAGAAAAGTCATTGTGAAAGGATGAATTTTGAAATTGTCAAATACTGCTGTTTAAGATATTTGACAAATTTCAATTGTTTCTAGACTTGATATATTAAAAGCATTTGATAGCGTTTGAAATCAGGCTTTCTTTTTTAAAATGCGTGTTCTCATTTCTTATACATGTTTCTTTCTTCAGATGGGTTTTAATGTGAAATCTACAAAATTAAATGTTACTAAGGGCCTTATAGACCTATAAACTAAGTTAGGTCCCCTAGTGGAACATAAGGCCTCAATTACTCTACCACGCTATCGTGTGCGGTTTCCGCCGATGTGTTTGAGCTCCTTCCAGCTCTTTCCCAATCTCGATGATTCATCCTCTACTGTTCTTCTATGCGTCTTTTTTGGTCTACCGACTTTTCTACCTTCTTGAGTGAGTGGATTACACTGCATTGCCTGTTCTGCAGTGCAATCATTACCTTTTCGAAGCGTGCGTGGGTCCAATCCACTGCCTCTGGCACATTCTTATAATAGTGGTAATGGTTTCCTGGCCCTTAATCTTATATGGTTCTTCATTGGATATACGATTGGTTCAGAAAACCCGTAGGATGTTTTCTAGACACCTATTAATGAAGGTCTGCAGTTTCGTTTCCTGGAAATAGTTGCTGTTGTTTGCTAGGTGCTGCAACAGTACTGATTCGATGTTTGAGCTTTGTCTTCAAGCAGAGAGAGTTGTTCCTCCAAACATTGGACAATATCCCGAACATAGCCTTAGATTTATCGATACGGTAAACGATATTTTGTTCAGTTCCTCCTTCGGTGTAGACCACACTTTCAACATACTGAAAACTCTTTACTTTTTCTATTGGTTGCTGCGCAATGTTTTCCAAAGGTTTTGAGTGGTAGGCTCCATAGCTGAGCATCTAAATATGTCCCGTGTACACTGATTTCTGCTTCTCTCTCCAACCACGTTGCCATTTGATGAAAATCTATTATTCTGTGCTATAGCAAGCATACATCTTCATCATAATCAAGATAATTTAAGTATGTTGTCAGAGTCCATCTTATTCCTCCATTTCCTGGAAGGCCGCCCGCAGCACATCAATGATCACCAATAAGAAAACAATACGCGATACTATGTAACTCTGACTGACTGACTGACTCTATTTGGGACTTCAAACTCCTCCGACAACATACCTCCGTGGTAGACGTGAATATTATACCCATCGTAAGTCGCCTCGATAATAATAAAAATAAATTGGGTGGTGCAACAGTCCGTTGAGAACTAGGGCCTAGTGCCTTACAACTCTCAACCATTCCTGTGTGCGAGTATTGTTGTCAAGGATGGAGGAGACCTACAGTTTTAAGCCGAATCCGAACGGCTAATTTGAGAAAGCACTTTTCATGGCAAAAATAACTCTTGGAGGATTTGTCAATTCTTCCCAAGAGGCAGTATCCGTGAAAACTTTATTTTTTATTTAGGTGGCACAGGCAGGGATCGAACCCAATACCTCTGGCAAGACAGTCCAGCGCAATAACCATCATGCCACGGGTACTACGTCGCGTCGCCTTGATAATATAGATACATTTATCCGAGGTACCCTTCCACCGAAAAGTAATCAAGATACATTTCCTTTTGACGCTGTCAAAAGCCTTCTCAAAGTTGATGAATTGTGAAGTGGTTATCTATATTCGACGCACTGTTCGATGACGAGCAGAAAGGTTGTAATCTAATGGAGGGTCTATCCTTTTTCTGATACTCATTCTTATTTTTAATTAATAATTTCTCGTTTAAAACTTCAAATCCACTTACCTCTTTCGCTTTTCCTATTTGTTTTTAGATGCACAACCCTGTTCTTAAGATATTTATAATCAACCCCATTTATACATCATTGTTAAAACAGAAATGCCCCAATTTTAACGTAAAACATTTTGTTGCTATTTTCTCCTTAAACAATTCGCACCTCCATGAATACTCGTCACTATTCCATGAAGACCAATATCGTACCATCAAGTACAGAGATTGATTCTTTAATCGTACTACACGAATGTAAAATGATTAAGCATAGTACAGCTTTTTTTAAAGATAAAGTTATTTATTAACAAGTTAAGACAATCGTTTTAAGAGAAAGTTGCATACAAATCTATAGAGTCGTTCTTGAGGAATGTTCAATTTAGTTGGTTTTAAAACAAATAAAAAATCAGAAGCGAATCTATTTAAAACGTTAATTTCCAAGTTTAATCGACGCGATGGTGTAGGCTGAATGACAGACAAACAGACGGTGTTAAACTTACCTCAAAGTAAGGAAATCGTTTGAAAAATCGTGTAAATAGGGGTACAATGTTTAATTATAAATTGAGGTTTTGCTCAAGTTTTTACAATGTTTCTATCTTGCTAAAATTAAGTCGGACCATGAGATAAGAAAGCTAGAACTTTAGTCTTTTTGAAGGCGTATATGTCCGAAACCAACAAGAGTTCAATTTTGCTGACAAGTTCAGCGTAAAAATAAATAAATAAATTACGAGGTAAAACGAACATTCCTGTCAAGGATGAAGGGGACCTACAGTTCGTATGCTCTTACTCTTAACCCATTAACACCCAAGGGTATAGACAAATAGAAATTTTGTATTTTTGTGATATTTTCTGTTTATTGAGTTTAAATTTAAAATAATTGCAAAAAAAAAAAGTTTTCAAAAAATAGTGGTCAGCAGTTACGAGGGTGTACTTTTTTTAGTACAATGGTATCATACATACTATTTTAATTTTGATTAATATGAACATTTTTAAAGCAATCTTTATGTATGCAAAGGGTCACATTGCACATTTCACAACACCATTTCGATCGCTGATGGCACTGGCGACATCTTAACTGATTTGGTAACTTCTTTGCAAAATGGTATCCTGGGCTTTCTGTTATGCTCCTTTTGACTGCGAGTCTCGGTTGTCCTTGATTCAAAGTGTGAAATCTGAGATAATGCAGCGTAACAGCTCTTGTAAACTCCAGTAAATCACCTTTGTAGTTGTTGGTCAATTTGTGAAGCTTCCAGGCATTAGAGACAGTAGATGAAATCATCGATGTGAAAATGTTCCACCACCACTTCTTCGCTCTTATTTCTATAGAATAAGTGTTGATGAACTGATCGTGAAGATCAACACCACCCATATTTTTATTATAGTTTTTGAAGACAAGCGGCTGAGGAATATTAATTTTTGTCTGTTGTTCTTTGTCCCATCTTTTTACATTCTCGCAAGGTTCGATTTTGTCGTAGTTAGTGGCTATAGTAACGATGCTGTTGTCTTTCCATTTAACGAAAAGCAACTCATTGGTCTCGTCGAATTGGTGGTCAAAAGTACCCCTTTTTTGCTTTTGAAATTCTTTATTTTGAGGAAGAGGACATTTTTTGAGCCGATTGTCGCGAGCTGTTCCAGTTGCTCTAAATTTCTTTTGTTTTAAAATCTTCATAAGTTCATAGCTTGTAAAAAAATTGTCAAAATAAATTGCATGGTCAGTTGGACATTCAATATTTTTTAGTAAGTCAAGAACAACTCTTGACCCTAATGGCAATTTCTTTAGAGAAGGCTTAACATTTTTTGCTCCGCAATAAGTATCAAATTGATACATATAACCATCCTTGCTACAAAGCATCCAATTTTTGAAGCCGAACCTTACAGGCTTTCCTCTTATGAATTGCTTTGAAGAATGACGACCGAAGTATTTGACCATGGATTCATCTATAGATAAATGCTCATGCATATATCCCCATTTTTGAAATTTTTTGCACATAAGCTGGCTTAGCGGACGAAGTTTTGCCATTTTGTCATTCAAGTCAAGGTTGTTGTTATCAGCAAAATGTATGTACCTTTTTATTTCTTGAAACCTGTTCCTTGACATACTGTTGGATACAATAGGAACATGGGTATCTGCCGACAGCTTCCAGTACATATATTCTCTAGCTTCAGAATGATAGCCCGAAAACAACAAGATACCAATGAAAGTTTTTAAGTCATCTTCATTGAATACAAAGCTGTGTTGATTTTTTTGGCCAGCATACAACATGGTTTGGCTCACAATGAGTTGTCTTACCTCGACATCAAACAATTTTTCAAAAACATCAACTTCGCTGAGCCCAATCAAATCTGAAGCACAGTTTTTTATTCTTTCCAAATAGTTTTCAGTTCTTTGAAATTCGTTTGGGGAAATTGTCTTTGTCCAAACAGGAGGGGCAATTAACTTTTTTAGCTCGGACAGCGGAAGGTCGTCATCGCTTTCGTATTCTTCTTCGAAAGTCAATCTATTCAAAACTCCGAAGATCTCAACCTCACCTGGAACATCTTGCGGTAATTCTATCGCTCTTATATTTTCTTCATCTAAATCCTCTTCGTCCGTAACGTAGTCCACTGGTGGAGGAACCATGACGATATCAGCATTGACTATATCGTCATTGCTGTATAGTTCGTCCAGGGCAGATTCTAGATTTTAAACGTTTTCCATAAAAGTTTTTCGATGGGATGCTTTTGAAATTCATTTTAGAAACTAAAAAAAAAGTGCATGCATAAACCCGTTGTACTTTTTAAAGTACATCAAACTTTGACGAAACTTACCTCCTTATATATACAACGAAATATATTTGAAATTACAATTTTCTAAACGTTATCTTTATTTCTTTTGATTATTTGGAAGGAAATCGAAATATTTGGATTTTTACGAGTTTTATGAGCACTTATGTTTTTGCAACTAACAACACGAGTAGAAATATAATATGTCATGCACAAAAAGACAGTTTCAAATAAGCCTACTTCGTTTTTTGTAAGAAAAAACTATGTGGAAAAATTCAAATTTATTGAATAAAGAAGAATAAATGTCAAACGTTTCATTTTTCAGTATTGCCATAATTTTATGGCTCCATCAACTTAGTTCATTTTACTGTACTTAAAAAAGTACAATGGGAGAGAATGGGTTAAAGGAGTTGTCAATACCTCGCAAAAAGCAGTACCTGTGAAAAAAAAAACTTTATTTGTCACAGGCAGGGCTTAAACCCAAGACCTCTAGCATGACAGTCCTAAGCACTAACCATCACGCCACAGTTACTACGACCAGTTTAGCGTATTACTTCTAAAATATTTGTACTAAAGTCAGTAAAAATTAGTTCCTGCAAATAGGTTACAATATGAGCCTTTGGCCGAACATGATTTACGTGCACGGATCATGTAGATTTTCAAGAGCCACGTACTCGGTTGTATAACATTACGTTTATTTTTCAACTCCGGCACTGCTGTGAATAGTAAATGGTTTTCTCATTGTCGTTCAGCAGAGCGGTGGAGCAGAACTCAAGGCCCAAGCAACACACAAGCTTATACCTACAGTATACATTTTATTATGGCATTTTGCAATATCCTGTGACCCACATGTGATTTGGTTAAATGCGCGGATAAAACTGTGGAAATAAAAGACAAAAACAAAGTTTCCCAAAAAAGGATAAACACACACGAAGAAATTGTGTTAAATTCAAGTCCTCCCGTTTACCCTTTCTAAGAGAGATCCCAAGAGAAACCGCCCACAAAAGGCGACGAGACGTGACAACAGACTACAAACTACGACGCCAAAGCCGAACGTCCAACGCCAACAGACGGACGGACGGACGGACGCACGCGGACGTCCCAAACCTGGACAATGCAGATGAAACACAAAAAGGATTGTTTTTCCCTACCAGACATCCAGATCCAGGTTGTGTCATGTATGCTATTATTATTTTCCACCTTCCTTAATGCCATGTGTTTTTCGCTCTTGTCATTTATTCGCACAGGATAATGTCATACAAATAAAGGCAGGATGTGTACAGTTTATTCTGATGTGATTCGTAGTGTATGAACGTTACATTAAAAAGCAAAATATCAACTCCAATCTTGGTTGAATTACGATCGCTTATGCTATATATGGCGTTGGTATCCTTGTAGGTATAGCGAGCAAAAGCGAAAGGATAATGAGAATGCAACGAGTCGGCATAAACGTTTCACCTCATTTCATGACAAGCATTATAGTGACGTTTTGCATTTGTTAATGGCGGGTACTTTAAGTGAGAACTTATGCCTTAATGCTTCTCTTTCCCTCGGTATAGGTCTTATACCATGTAGCGCTTATATCGTGTGGCACAGTCGGAGATTTAAAATAGTTTTGCTTTTTTTTTCGATTTTTTTGTACCACAAAAGTTTTCTTCCTGATTTCACTGTCCCGCTTGAGCTTTGAACATTAATCGCATTATAATTACAAGGGAGTTTTATGTGGAAACAACTTAAAAAAACAACATCAACAAATGTTGCAACAAGCTAAAAGTTTTTATGTCCTTGTTTCTGTTTCAGTTTGAGTTTGTGTTGTATTTTTATTATTGTTGTTTTAGGTAGGTTAGGCAGCCAGGTACCTTTCTATTTACCAGGACCCTTAGATCCACAACAAGTTGCTATAACAAAGGATGCTTCTATATACATTGTGTTGTGTTTTATACTCAACCCATACCTGGATTGGCAGGTAGCTTATTTTTATTTTTCATTTTTGATACTGTTGTTGTAGAAAATGAGTATTTTTTTTATCCTGTTTAATGTTGCATTTTTACCTCATTTTCATCGTGTATAATATGGAAGGCGTTGAATAATGAATGAGAGAAAAACGGTACCTTAAACGTGTGTCCAACATCAAAATCACCGGCTACCGGATACCTCACTGCCTGTACCTTTTATTTTTGTTTTTTTTTTTTTTTCTCTTCTTATAGACGACATAAGTTTCGTATAATAAAAGTCCTTTTTTGAAGACCGAAAAGTTCTATAGGTATGGGAAAGGAGTAGAACAGTTTTAATTTGCTGCTTTTCCAGGGCAGTATTAATTTGGGTCTCTTTAAAATTAAAAATAAAACTTAAAAAGGTAGGTCGAGGCAGAATAAAAACATGATTGTAAGCTAGTTGAAGAGCCAAATAGAGGTACCTCTCAACCTTACCTGGCATATAGAAATAAAGTAGGTTGGTAGGTGGGTTTCTACAGTGTATATACAATTTTAGGGATAACGTCTGAAAACTTCGATTTGTATAAGGTTTTTGGTTAAACAGTATTGGTAGATTTTGTTGAATTTTCTTAATTTTGACAATGGGACAAAACTTGCAAAGACTCTACCTAAGGTCAGACATTAATTATAATGAAACAATAATACTCCTGGACCACTTTTTATGATGGTCTCATGTATTGTCCTTTTTTTAATAATTTGCAATAAAATTCACCTTTTTCACTTTTTAATAAGAAAAATATGAATTCTGAAATTATTTAAGTACGAGTACATCAAGTTTGTTGCTCTTGAAAATGTTTAAAAAGGCTTGCAGGTTGAGAATTAATTCAGGGCGTTATTACAACAGTGGTTATTAAGATCAAATATATCGCAAAATAATTGAGCTTTTCGAAACTTGGTGATTTTTAAGGTCATTAATTCAGATTCTATTTCAGTTTGTGACTGTTTTTGTAAATTTAACTCAATTTAAAGCTTGTTTAATGATAAGACTAGACTTAAAAGGGTTACGAATTTTTAGTTTTTCAAAAATTTGATTTAGATATCCGATATACAAATAAGGTTTCAATGATAATAGTTTTATTGACATTAAAATCAATTTTTTTCTGAAAAACTTACAACTCGAAACGACTAAATAACTAAATAACTTAAGGGTTATCCATTCCGCGGTTTGAAAAGTAAACGTAAAAGGAACGCAATTTAAGGGCCTATTATGGATCACAACTCAACTTAGTTGAGTTGTAAATCAAGACAACTCAATTTGAAGACTACTGCAAAAAAAATCGTATTATGGGAGGCAACTTTTTTCAGTTGAGTAGACCAAATACATTGCCTACTTTTATATGCATGTTTTGTGTCAAAATCAGCTGTGTAAAGTAAAATACGTAGGTATTTCAAAGTTTTGAATTCAATGCAAAATTTTATTAAAAAGACAAAATAATACGAAATGGAGAGTTGTATTGATTTGTTTCTTGTAAATTCGGAAAAAGAAAATCCCCTCAATGTTGCGCTGATGAGAAAAAATATTAGAGATCGCTCCAGTAATTGATTGGAGCAACTTCAAACAAAAAGTATTTTTGTAAACAAATTCTTTGGTGAGAAGTGTTAATTTAACGACATTTGACACATTTGTTTATGTGCTAAACGAAATCAAAGATTATTTGGAACAACCATAGTATTCCTCCGCAATCCCACCGATTCTTAAACTCTGCACTGCCCTACATTTTATGGCAGAAAGAACTTGCCAAAAGTACAGTGGTAATGATTTTAATTTAGGCCTTGCTCAACCAACAGTTTCGGTAGTATTGAAAAAAAGTGCTAGACGTAGTAGAAGAACATATCTGACCAATTTGAATTTATCGAAGATTCATTTTTACCAGAAAACCAGATTTCCTGGAGTAATAGGATGCATCGATGGAACTCATGTTCGAATCATAGCATTAAACATCTCTAGGTATATAAACAGAAAAGGTTACTACAGTCTGAATGTCATGTTTGTAAGTGTATGTTTCTGCTGATGAACCTCAATCAACCTCTCAAATTGGGCAGGTTTTGTGATTTTTGTCTAAAAAAAATTATTTTCTTACAAACGTTTATATTATTACTAGCGGCCCGGTACGTGCTTCGCTACGTATAAGGCATAGTAATAAAAAAAATGATTATTAAGTTAATTTTTTAAAACAAAAAAATATTTTAAATTGCTAGCTTTTTAAAAGTCAAAATGACCCAAATGATATATTGTTTATATTATATTTATCAGCAAAGAGTAAAAACTAAAAAATAAAAAAGAATTGGGTATTCTTACTATGGTGGGTCTATATGGGTTAGTCTAAAACAGTTGGATAAACAATATTTTTTGTTTTCCCATTTTGAGCATGAATAAGTAAACAGTTGGGGGTACCGACCACAAACGTGAAGTGTTTGCTCTTGGACCTTATTTATGGAAATCGCAAATGATAAACGCACAGGATATTGTAATCTTTTAAATTCAAATGGCATATCAGTTGGAATCATAGGGATACGCGGTATCAAACACACTTCTCCATTTGATTTACCAGTTAAGATTGTAGCTTCAATCAAATTTGGCAATAACTTTTTCACTGCCAATCTGGTGCCATTACACAGTTTTGGTGGATTAATATTTCGCAATAATATAATCAAAGAACCAATTTTCAGATTCAAGCAATGCGGTGGTATACCAGCCGGTTCCAATGAATTTAAAATTCAATTGGGTAATTCATTGCCTCATCTTGATTCATAACTCTGTCAATTGATTTATATGTCGTGAATACACCTGGCAGTTTCGCTTGAATTTGAAAATTAATGGCATTGATAAGAATGTTCTTCGGTGCAAAAATGGCGCGTTCTCTCAACCAATCATCATTTCTGTAATTCTGAAGAATATTCAGAAAAACACATTCAATCAACTCATCTATAGATTGCGCAATTGTACAAAAATTGTTCGGTAAAGTGATCAATCCGTTGGTACTGTCGATTGGTATTTTGCCATCACCAATTTCTAACAATTGTTTTGAAAACTCATGGGCTGTTGCATCATTATTTAGGTGAATACGCATATTTATGTTCAGTGTCAATTTACGTACATATCTCCAAAGAACTGATGACTTCAAACAGGCGTTTATTTCATCAGCAGGAGTTGATCGAGGAATGACAGGCAATGTTTGACGAAAGTCCCCTGACAGCAATATCAGAGCACCACCAAAAAGCTGTTGATTACTGAGTAAATCTTGCATTGTTCGATTAAATGCTTCTATTGATTTTGTATTCGCCATTGTGCACTAATCCCATAAAATCATTGACGTTAATCGCAGAACTTTTGCCATAGCAGAATTTCTCGAAATATTGCAAGTTGGAGTTTCAATCACCTGTACATTCAATGGCAATTTTAATGCAGAGTGTGCGGTCCGACCACCTTCTAATAATGTAGCAGCAATTCCCGAAGATGCAAGTGCCAATGCAATTTTCTGTTCCGATCGAATAGTCGCTAAAATCAATGATACAACGAAAGTTTTGCCTGTACCACCAGGTGCATCGAAGAAATATAATCCACCTGCATTATTGGAAACGGCTTGCATGATTGTGTCATATACATGATTTTGTTGAATATTCGATTTGGTGCTATTACAATTTTGTGATTATCAGATGGCATTGAACTAATGCGTTATGCTGATGGAAAAACCTTTGTAGCTGACGAATAATTTCTCGTCTTGTATTTGAAACAATTGCACAACGTTGATCCAATTCACGATTTTCATGACCAATAAAAAAAAGAGGCTGGGTTGCGACCCACACTGATAACTTCCCATCCCGTCTGTCGATTTGTCTTGCTTAAAAGTTTGTCTATATGTATCAATTTTTACCAAATTTGCGTACTATTTGTTGTAGATTTTATTTTTTTATGAAAAAAAACGGACCGTTGGATTTTTATAAAAAAAATTACTGAATATCGAAAACAATATTTTCTGTGAAATAAAATAAGTTTGAAGCCAATATTTTAACCTTTTGAAAAGCTATTTAAGTCGAAAGTAAATTTTTTTTTACCAAGTTTTAGTATTGTTTTTTTAGGTTTTTATTTTTTGTAAAAAAACTGTCAAGTCGATTTTTCTCAAAATTGTTCCTAATGTTGAAAACAATATTTCTTATAAGTTAAAATTAGTAAGAAGCCATTATCTCAAATTTTTGAAAAGATATTTGAGTCGAAAATCAATTTTTATCAACTTTTGTTAATTTTTTTTTCGGTTTTTAATTTTTTGTAAAAAAACTGTCAATTCGATTTTTTTCAAAATTTTACTGCATGTTGACAATAATAGTTTTTGAGAGATAAAAGTAGTTCTATGCCAATATCTCAAAGTTTTGAAAATATATTTGAGTCGAAAATCAATTTTTACCAAATTTTATTAATTTTTTTTTAGGTTTTTATTTTTTTGTAAAAAAACTGGCAATTCGATTTTTTTCAAAATTTGACTGAATGTTGACAATAATATTTCTTATAAGATAAAATAAGTTTGAAGCCTAAGTCTCAAGTTTTTGAAAAGATATTTGAGTCGAAATTCAATTTTTCCCAACTTTGAGTAATGTTTTTTTTAGGTTTTTATTTTTTATAAAAAAAAACTGTCGATTAGATTTTTTTCAAAATTTTATCAGATGTCAAAAACATTATTCTTCGTTGCACAAAATTGTTTTGGAGATGAAATCATATTTTGGTCGTAAAATTTTCGAGGTGACAAATTTTTTTTTTTTCAGTTTTTTTGATTTATAAAAAAACCGTTAATTGGATTTTTTTTTATTACATTACAATATATAATATAAAATTTAATTCAAGTCTCTAGCGTCATTGGTTCATGAGATATTTAGGGTTAACCAAAATGTTTACCTTTTTTTAAACTGCTATGGTAAAAAAACCACCCACGCAATTTTCTTGAGAGCCCTATTATTGAGAGCCTTATTATGTGTATAACAAAATTTATTTGAAGTCGATATCTCTTCTGGTTCTTGAGCTATGGAGGGCGATAAAAACTTCGCGAACGTACGAACGTACGTACACACGCACGCACAGACATCTCTCTAAAAATCTTTTATTTCGACTCTAGGGACCTTGAAACGTCGAGAAATGTCAATATTTTCAATTTGACAAATCGGACCCATTACAATAACTTCCTATGGGAAGTTAATAAATTTGGAAAAATTGATGATCAGCGTCGGGGTATAGCAATAACGAACCAGCTTGATGATAAATCTGGCCCTGAATCTGTAACATGTATGCAATTTTAGGTAGATGTTGAATCAGAATTTTTAAGACTTTATGATTCAGATTGATATAAACATGGGACAATCCTGTTGAGGTATTTACCTAAAAAGTCGGCATAAAATTATCTCTAATAATTTAAGTAGCACCAAAAGAAGTCATCTGAAATGCCGAATTGTATTGTTGAATATTACTCAAAAACTGCTTCGATGTTTGAGATGTCCAAAAATAAATGAATACGATGGTTCGGGTGGAGCTATGTTGGCAATCTCACTTTACCATTAGCACAACACATTCCGGGCGTTTCACCTGGAAAGTTAGCCGCATCTCAATGTGGACATATTGCGTCCATCATTCCAATGTATCCGTACATACTATAATCAATCTGAAATCTGACTATTGTAATTAAAAGCAGCACGCAGCATTTCATCTAAAACAGCACGACGTATTCGTGATTAATTACAGGCACATGGCAAGGCAACAGATCTATTCTGCGCAGTACGTTCACGCTGCGATGCATTAGCTTGTGTGCGTTCATCTGTAGTCTGAGATCGTCTTAATAATGCCACTTGATTTGCATTACGCGTTCGCCGGCCTATGTTTGGTCGTCTTGCTCGTGGCATTTTACTTTCACTCAAAAACTCAACAATATTTTGGAAAATATAAACACAAAGCAATAACTCAACAATATTTTGGAAAATATAAACACAACAAAGCAATAATTATCGCTGATAAAATGAAATGACATTTTGATGACATTAAATTTGTTTGACAGAACTAACGTCACTTTTTTTGTCTTCGATTGTTTTTCCAAAGGTTCAAATTGGCTTTTAAGTATTAGTACAAATTGTTGATTTAACACTTTTTCAAGATCTTTTTTGATTTTTTTTTACGTACAAACCTTCTCTGGACTTCCACGAATAATTCAAGACCAAAATTAGCCAAATCGGTAAAGGCATTGTTGAGTTATAACATTACAACGAAAAGTGGCATTGATTTTTATATATGTACTAGCTGACCCGGCGGACTTCGTACTGCCCCAATCGATAATTAAAAGACCTAAACTTTTGTATAAATTAATTTCAAAACAAACAAAACGTATTGAATTAAAAAAGCAATTTTAAAATGAAGCATGAAGTTTTATTATTGTTTTCGACACATCATGTTGCTTACTTAAAAAAAACAGAGTTTTCCTGAAATACTGGCTATTTATAAGGTTTAAATTTTTATTAACAGGCACACACTGTTATGATACAGTTTGTTAATCAATTTAAAGCTTTCTCATAAATTATATTTTTTGTTTTTTTTTTTTTGTGGTGCGTAAATAAACAAAGAAGACGGTTTTCCGACGCGCGAACACGCGACGTATAATTGTCCATGCGTGAAACAGGGAAACTCCAAGTTGATTCCGCAAACCTCTAAAGACTGTCCTTGCGATTTATTTATTTATCGCAAAGGCCAGACGTACTGGAAATTGTAAGCGTTTAAAATCGAATGGTAAATCCGTTGGAATCATCGGTATTCGCGGGATCAACACATCCTCTCCTTTGTATCTTCCTTTTATGATTGTTGCTTCAATGACGTTATTCATCAGAGGTGGTAATGCAGGCAATTCCAGTGAATTTAAAAACTCCGTGGGATAGTTGACTACGTCATCCTGGTTCATAACGATGTCGACTGATTTGAAGGAAACCAACTGTCCTGGAAGAAAATTCTGAATGGTCGCATTGAGATCCTCGACATCTTTATTTTTCGCTGCCAATATTGCTCGTTCACCCAGCCAATTATGGTTATTGAACTTTTGATGTGACAGAAATCTATGGGTAATGTGATCCGGTCGAGGTGTCCATTGCAACTTTATTATTTCCAATATCTTACAACTGCTTCGCAAACACATTTGCAGTTTCATCATGTTGCAAAAATACTCGCATGTTAGTTGTTAATTGGAGTGTCTTTATGTACTGCCACTAATTCGATGATTTTAGGCATGCATTTAGTTCATCAGCAACAGTTGATCGGGGAATAACTGGAAGAGTCTGACGAAAATCACCTGACAACCCAAAAGCAATAATATTAAGAACGTTTTTCCGGTTCCTCCGGGAGCATCAAGGAAATAAATTCCACCAGATCCACTGTTCACAGCTTCTATCAAAGTGTCGTATGCAATTATTTCAAGACTAAGATAAGATAAATCCGTTCAGCCGTTTTCGATTTTTAGTGAGACTAACGAACAGCAATTCATTTTTATATACATATTATGTCGTATCCAATGTAAAACATTCCAAAATCAACAACTACTAATAAATTCAAAATTAATTAAAAAAACATTGTCCAGCGGACAAAATTGTAATTCTAAACCATTCTCAGATCCCCTTGAAAAATCGGTCCAGTCGTTTAAGAGAAGTTCAGTGACATACACACTCACAAAAGAATTATATATATTAAGATATAGATTTGTAAAACTTACATTTTCTCCATCTATATATGTATATAAAAATAATAAAATTGCTTTTCAATTCGCTGTTGGTGCGTACCTATATTTTTTTGTACACACAAATGCACTACACAACCGGTAAATAGCAGATGTTGAATTTTGATAACAATCACAACTAAGAGACAACTCAACTAGCTTACATAATACCTTTTGGGTAGTACATATCTCAGCCATAACGTGAAGAATGTTGGTTTTTACGTGTTCAAGAATTAAAGGTTTATCTGCAAAAACGCGGTCTTTTTCGCAGCCCATTCGACTTATCTACGACGACGTTGTGAATGGTCAGCTGGCTTCAGTTGTTGTGTGAGCTGAACCAATTGCTTGGTAGTTGGACGATTATGTAAACCATAATCTCCTCTTAAAGCACGATATGTGGATGTGGCAGAATTACCATTTTTGTTGTAGGTTTTAAGAATTTGTATGCATTGTGCGATGGTTAAACGATCCATTTTGGTAAATGTTAGGTTTTCAACTGGAAAAAAAATTGACAGATATATACTTTTGAAACCACAAAATGTATAATCAGTTACTTTTGACGTAAGACTAGTTTCAAAGAAACTCTTTAATAGGTTGGTAAGGGTTTTCGAGTTATAATGAATTGAAGAATGTATAGTTGAGTAACAAAACCAGCTACATTGACATTACGCTTTTGTTGCAATGCTCAAAAACGCACCACTAAAATCAAGCCTTAATTAAATTTCCAATTATGTCAATGTAATCGGCGTATCCGTGCAATTTGATGGACTTTTCGAAGATTGTGCCTTTAGTGTTGACGATTGAATTTTGCACGAATCTTTCTAGAACGATGTTGAAGATGTCGCATAACATTGTATCGCCTTTATTTAATGGTGGACTTTCCAGGTTTGAAACCACATTGATATTGACCAGTCAGGTTGTTGACGAACGGCTTCAGACACATAATACGTCAGAAGGGATATTATACGCTACGTTCAGTCATCAATATGGCTTTGTAGTTGGCGCGATTCAGAGGGTCTCCCTATAACTTTAAATTTTTTTTAGAACTTCAATAATATTTTGATGGTCATCAGTCGTAAAATTAACAACTAATCTCTTTAAATACGTCTGGAAAAAAGCCATTAGGTGACTTTTGGTTTTAAGGTACATGGTATTCAGGGTTTATCTCTGCGTTGTCGTTTCCAATCATACAATTTCGTGAAATAATTATTTCTATTCATGTTTCTGATATAATATTTGGAACTCTGTTCAGTTTATTTTTTAGTTATTTATGCAATAGAAATAAAGCCCATCTTGAAAATCCAATAATGGAGCTTTTACTCAATTCAAAAAAGAATGATTATAACAAGAATTGAAGAAAAACATTGATATTTGAAGTGAAAGACAAAAATTGTTTCTACGAAAAAGTCAAGGAACCTATAGTTCTAAAACTGAAAATCATTACTGATTTAACTTTTTCAAATATGAATAAAGTTATCAAAACATTCAGGGAATCTGGAATTTCTTCAATTGTTAACAAATGTAACCTAAAAATGCAAACGCAAAGCATATGTTTCATACCTATTTCAAAAATAACATCTTTATTAACCTTTCAAAACACGCCATTACGTAACATTTAACATAAAATATCTACCTACCAATAATAAGACCTGCCTCCTACACATTATCTTTTTTAATACCACATCAACACGTAAATTGTGTGTAGGTAGGTACGTACTGGTTATATTTTGTAGTACATACATTTATGACACATAAAGTACCCACTAAGTTTAATTATCCAAAACATGTCATTACGTGGTAAAAACATCATAAACTCAAATTCTGTACAAAAATAAAAAGAGTAAACTCAAAAGGTGGGAGGTTATTTCACATAATAAAAAACACGACTTAATGCCACATGTATAGAAGAGAGTACCTATTACTTATATGAGTACGAAAATAATGTACTCAATGAAATTTTTTTCAAATCCTTTTCGATTCGACAAAAGCTTGACTTTATAAAAATTCAATCAAATATCGTCTATAGTATATACCTACATCAGTCACATTTTCTTATTTTCTTTTCATTGCAATCCACTTAAATCAAGCTTTATTTCTTCCTTTTTTCTTCCTTCTTTTTCTTTTGGAAAGAAATAATAAAAATAAAAATAAAACCAAAGGAATAAATAAAAATACCATACATCATCAGAAACATTTCCCTTTTGTCAATAAAGAAGCACAAACAAAATAAAAACGAAGAAATCAAGGATAAATGCACTAAAGGATTATATGACGCGCGCACATATGTTCAAGCCATCATCATTTCCACCCACATTGAACCTCAGACTCATATTAAAGGAATCACAAACAACAAAGAGTTATCATCAAAAAAAAGTAGAAGGGAAAAAAAACACCTTGTGTGCGAGATTTTTTTTTTCAAGGATAATAAAAACACATAAAAACCGCTTTTGTCATTCCGCAGATACTTTGCATTATTTGTCTTATGGTTTCGTTTTAGTGTCACCGCGTTGGTTGTCGTTGTCATATCGCGTTGACTTATTTTATTCTTTTGTGAAAGTTTTATTCTACCGCAAGAGGATAGATGGATTTGTAGATAGAGTACTCTTAGGTTGATATGTTGACAGGCCTTAAGAATATAGTAGTTCTGAAAGTTGAGTTTTGTTTATTTCTTTTTTTAACTTTCAATAGTAACAATTTTATTGTCAATTGCTTAATGGAGGAATTTATTTAATTTTTAGAGAAAAAGTGGGAATGTACAAAGATTCTACATTTTAAATTAAATAACTTTTTACTTGACCTTTGTTGTGTTCAATTCGAAATTATGACATAGTGTTATAAGCTTTAACTATGGTTCATATTTAAGTTTCTCTACCTATAACAGAAGTAAAAAAAAATATTGGTTTTGGTACAATATTGTCGTTGTTATCCAAGTGCTATCCAGTCCAAAACTTGGGAATAACTCACTCATACAGGAGCCCCCATAATAAGCTTAAGCCATTTGGATGAAGTTTCAAGAAGAAAATTCAAATTATAGGTTTTAAGCTTGAATTACATGTCAAATGACATCAGAAAACATTCAAAATTTCCTTTTTCCACGCTCCGTCAACTTTTACTTTGTCAATTTATAAAACCTTAACTTTAAGACAATATAAAACGAAAATGCATTGACGCATATGTGAGCCAACGTAACGTTTAGTTTACTCCGATTTGACAAAATAATGTTTATGTAAGTCAACTTTATTTTAAACATTCCATAGGAAGTTATTGTAATGGGACCGGTTTGTCAAATTGAAAATTTTGACATTTATCGACGTTTCCAGGTCCCTGGAGTCGAAATAAAAGATTTTTAAGAAGATGTCTGTGCGTTCGTGTTTACGTACGTTCGTACGTCCGTACGTCCATACGTTCGCGAAGTTTTGTTGTCGTCCATAGCTCAAGAAACAGTGGAGATATCGACTTCAAATAAATTTTGTTATACAGATAAGAATAAAGAAAGATGCAAAAAAGGATTCTCAAGAAAATTGAGTGGGTGGTTTCTTTACCATAGCAATTTAAAAAAAAAAAACAAATATATTTTTTTAAAAATCCAATTAAATGTTTTTTTTATAAATCAAAAAAACTGAAAAAAAATATTTGCCACCTCGAAAATTTTACGAACAAAAAATGATTTTATCTCCAAAATAATTTTGTGCAACGAGAAAAACGTTTTTGACATCTGGTAAAATTTTGAGAAAAATCGAATTGACAGTTTTTTTTTATAAAAAATAAAAACCTAAAAAAAAAACAATACTAAAATTTGGTAAAAAATTATTTTCGACTCAAATATCTTGTCAAAAATTTGAGATTAGGGATTTAAACTGAATTTATCTTATAAGAAATATTTTTTTCAACATTCGGTAAAATTTTGAGAAAAATCGAATTGACAGTTTTTTTTTTTTCAAAAAATAAAAACCTAAGAAAAGCATTACTAAAACTTGGTAAAAAATTACTTTCGATTGAAATATCTTTTCAAGAATTAAAAATATTGGCTTCAAACTACTTTTATCTCACAGAAAATATTGTTTTTAACATTCACTAATTTTTTTATAAAAATCCAACAGTTTTTTCATAAAAAATTAAAAACTACACAAAATTGGTCATTTTTAATTTTTTTTGAATAATTCAACTGACAACTTTTTTAACAAAACAAGAAAACCTACAAACTTTTAAGCAAGACATCAGTTTTCAATTTAGGCTGGGAAATAATATTTGTATTGGTACAATATAAGTACATATATTTTTTGGTAGTTTTTATGGGTACACAATTCTATCCTTTTAAGGTTGACCGACCGTCCCAAAAACGAGTCATCGTATCCCAATAGCATTGACTCAAAAAAAAAAAAATAGGTTCAACGAGTTCACTCAAAAATGTGTGCCAACGTGAGCGTCAATGTGCTAGTCAATGCGTTGACAGCGTTTTTTGTTGACTTTCACATGACCGACGTAACACTTTTGGGACAGATTTTTTTACGTCAGATAGTCAACACGTTGACCGTTTACGTTCACCTTTCGATACATTTAACGTTTTTTTTTTCAAACAAACGATATTTTTATTCAGTTCAGATTTTAAAAAATGAATTACTTATGTATATCAAAAATCAACGCAACATAGTAAATACAAATTTTCCATAAAATAATTTAAATGTTTAACTTAAAGCACTAGTTTTGCACTTTTCTTCAAAATTTATTTTTAAGAGCTCATCAAATTAATTTAAAAAAAAAATGGAAAACAAATTATAACTTCCGAAATTTGATTTTGATTAATGAGAATTCAGTTAATTTACACCAAAAACTAAATTGAATTTTAAAATAAATCAAAAATAATATTACAATCCAAAACATCTTCAAAGTTTTAAAAATTAAAAAATTGCGCAGTTCTTTTATTCAATCAAAAATTGTGCTTACCTATTATTTTTTAATGGTTGCTTCAAAAAATCATCATCATCATTATTATCGGCTCGACAACAGGGATCCAGTCCTGCCCGCATACAACAAGTCTCTCCATTTATCCCGATCGTGAACCGCGACGTTATCCAGTTGCGCACTCTTATGCTTCGACCGTTCTGTATTTTCCGAGCTGGTTTCTCTTCACTCATACGAGCTAGGTGTCCAGCCCACCGGAATATGCCGCCAGCTCGATCTAAGTGAAGAAATGGTGTTATACTTTTTCGGTTCCCCCGATGACGTCGATGTCGTCTGCGTAATCCAGTATCTGGCTGGCCCTCTTGTTGACTTGCCACTTGCCAGGGCCATGAAATGATTTCTCCAACGCCAGGTCGAAGAGGAGGCAAGCCATACCATCACCTTGTTGGAGTCCATTGTAGATGTTGATTAGTCTGAATAGCAATCCGGCTATCTTAACTTGACTTGTTATATTGGTCATGGTCAACCTACATAGCCGTGTCAATTTATTTGTGATGCTGAAAATTCTCATGGCATTCTAGTGTTCTACCCTGGCTATGCTACCTCAGCCGGCCTTTAAGTCCTTTCAAAGAGTCTGGCATTACTTCATGTTCACATACGTCGTGGACTATATTTTCATGCACTGTTTGATGTAAAGGTGGCCCGCCATGTTGAAACAGCTCGGCCGATATGCCAATGTGCTCCGGGTTCTTTGTTTTGTTTGAGCCTTTTTACAGTCTTCTCGACCTTTTCTATGCTTGGGGGCTTGAAGTGGTGGAGCATCCACTTCTTCAGTGTAACCGTGTAACAATTCATTAAATTAAAAAGCAACTTACCATTGCTCCAGTATACCTGCAGGATCGGTTATCAGATCTCTCAGTCGTAGAACTTCCACACCTAGTGCCGACCTTGCTATCGAATTTCGTCCAGTATACACATTAAGTTCTTTTCCCAGGCTGATTTTTTCTGCGTGTTAAGCTGTTATTCTTTTTTCTGAGATCTTTGTATTTTTCTCTACTTGTACGCGTTCTATGAGATTGTTGCATTGCTCGGTATGCAACATTCTTACGTTAAGTGGCTTTTTTGCATTCATCATCGAACCAGTCTATTTCTGCAACTGCTGCCTATAAGACGAAGTTGGCAGTACTAATGGAAGTATTTTTAAGGGATGTCTACATCTCTTCTACACCCAGCATA
The DNA here is from genome assembly GCA_920104205.1 of Eupeodes latifasciatus. Lineage (NCBI taxonomy): Eukaryota > Metazoa > Arthropoda > Insecta > Diptera > Syrphidae > Eupeodes > Eupeodes latifasciatus. The sequence goes on from OV049924.1 coordinate 397,949,426, forward strand.
CTAACCCCAGGCCTTTCGCTCCCCCCATAGAGCTCATTAAGGGCGAGTCCCAACGCATACGTTCGGTTCGTACCGTCAGTCATCAGGTTCGAGAAGTGGCTACGGTCTATCAATACATGGTCAACCTGGTTACTAGTTAAGCCATCAGGTGATACGCAGGTGGCTTTGAAAATATCATTACTCAGGAACCTGGTATTCGCAACGACTAAGTTTTTCGATGATGCCAAGTCTAAGATTTGAAGTCCGTTGTCATTAGTATTCACATGCAAACCATGGGTGCGTGCGTAAGGCCTAAATACCGACTCCCGACCTTTTTTTTGGATTAAAATCCCCAAGAATGGCTTTAACATCATATCTTGGGCAGGCATTGACATTCGACTTGCTCTTTCTCTTCGTCAGGGGACTCCTCCATAGGGCCCTGAAATTTGCCTCGCATGCGAAGTGTGTATAGCCTTCCGTTAAGCTCCGTAAGCTTCACATTTAAGTAAATGTCATTTCCCCTATTTGGCTAATGGCTGACCGCCAACTATGTGCATAAATTAATGTATTTTTAAATAGAATAGCAATTTTTATATTCAAAATTAAATGAAATTCTAAAATTAGTCAAAACGAACTTTGAGACAAAAAAAAATGTTTCAAAGAAAAAAGGACATTACTGAAGGAAAATATACCTACGTTTTCCCGTCCGTTCGTTCAAGTTATCTAATTCGTTCTCTATATCTTCAGTTCAGTTCAGTTTTAAATTGTAAGTTTATTTATTATATATCTTTTGTTAACAATCATACAATTCTTTAAAAAGCCGTCTGCTGAGTGAGCAATATTTTTTATTATAATTTTAATAAGAAAAAAAAAAGTTTTAGTATTTAGAACTATTTGATTATTAAAAATTCGCAAAATTAAAGTTGATATGTACTTAAGTAATTAGAAAAGTTCGTTGATGATTCTTTTGCGATAATTAAGCAGCTCCTTACAGAACTCGAATAATTTCATCCAGTCCTTCCCGTTTAAAATTTCCAGCACCTCGTACCTGTTGAGATAATTTACTCTCCAATATACCCTTCTTATTTCCCTCAAAATCGCACATTCGCCTAGAAAATGGATTGTATTTACTCTCACTCCCGCATTACAGAGATTACAAATCAGTGGCAGGTCTTCTCGATGTGGAACAAAGTTCAGACGCAGCAGCTCTCCCCTTGCTTGAAAAATAGTGGAGATGACCTCTGTATTGTACCGGTTACTAAAATAGGAGTTTTCTCCGAGCAAATAGTTAAGTGCTGAATAAATTTCTCGATGCACTGATTGTCTCGCCTTTTCTATACATCTTTGCATCATATCTTCATCAATAGCAGCAATAATATCATAGAAAATCCCTCTACATTCTTCTACGTTTACAAAATTTAGTTCAAAAGTCTTCCCACACTGAATCGCCAACTCCTTCCAATCATTAAACCACAGTTTTCCTTTTGAAATTACAATTTTTGTGATTCTTTTGGGCATTCGACCTTCGTCCATACCAATTGTTCTACATATATAGTCTGCATGCAGCTTCAAAGTTTGTATGTACAACGGTGATAGCCCAGTCTCCAAGTGAAGCATATATGAGGGAGTTGTCATCGGTAGTTTGAAAGTTCTTTTAAGGTAATATGATAAAAGTCTTTCAACAGTATCACTCTCTTTGTGTCCCCAGTACTGTGCTCCGTAGAATAAAATTGACTTTGAGGTTGCTTCGAAAATTCTTTGTTTGACTGCGTTTGGTACTGAATCGTTACTAAAGCAATTTTTCCACGTCATGTTTATAGCTACCTTGGACTTCATAAGTTTTTTTTGCAAGATGTTTCTCCAAACTAAGTGAAGGTGTTAAGGTGAAACCCAGATAAACGTATTCTTTTACCACTTCCATACTTTCTCCTCCATAATGCCAACACTCATTCCTTGCACGCATTCCCCCTCCTTTTTTGAAGATCATGACCTTAGATTTGCCTAAGTTTACTGACAAGTTCCATAGCATACAGTAGTCACGAAGACGATTTATCATTAATTGTAGCTTTTCTGGAGACTCTGCTAGTAGCACTAAATCATCTGCGTACATTAAAACTTTTAAGTTCCATTCATTCAAATGAATACCGCCAGGTAAAATGTTCGGCAGATCATCTATGTACAGTGAAAATAGAGTGGGGCTTAGCGCGCAACCTTGTTTTAATCCAAGTTCGGTTCCGAAGTAGGCTGAAAGCATTTCTCCATTCCATATCGCAATCGCTGCACTTCTTTCCGTATACATGGCTTCGATAAATTTGAGTAACTTGTACGAAAGTCCTTTGTTTGCCAACTTGTAGAGAAGAGATCTAATTTCAATTACATCAAACGCTGCTTTAAGATCAATAAAACACGCATACACCTTTTGACGTTTATCCATGTACAGCTCAACAGCACATCACATAAATGTGATCCACCGTAGAAAAGCCCTTACGGAAACCGGCTTGGAATTCCGACAAAATTGAGTTCTCATTCAGCCATGAGTTCAGTCTCTGCTGTATAACGCTTGTGAGAATTTTTAAGCCTGAGTTCAGAAAAGAGATTGCTCTATAATTTCCAAATTCATTTTTATCCCCTTTTTTAAATATTGAAGATATGGTTAAGTGCCTTTGTAAAAAGAGTTTGGAAATTCAGGTTACTGTATTTATAGAACTCCATAGAAATTTGGTTGGATCTGGGAGCTTTATTGTCTTTGCTTGTTTTCGGCGCTTCTAAGACTTCGAACAATTCAATATCACGGTCAATGTTGGGGATGTAGTTGTATGGTAATGCATAGCTATAACTTGACTGACTTATTTCCGGATTCATTAGGTTTTTAAAGTAATAGAGAAGTTCATCCAAATTTGGTTCAACTCTGTTTGAACTTATATTTCCGTTAATAACGCGTACTTGTCTCCAAAAATCCTTACTATTTTGTATAACTCCCAAGCTTGCAGCTTGTTCATTAACATATTCCATTTTTTTCTTGCGGCATAGCTCTTTGTACTTCTTCTGCGCTTCACGATATTGTTGTCGAAAAAAATCGGTACCAAGACGTTTAAATGTTTTCAGCAGCCCAAAAGCTTTTTTCCTTGCTTTTAAACATTCAAAATCAAATCATTTTGAACGAAATTATATCTTCAAATCAGCAAATATGTTCAGCTCCAAAGATAATAACATTAAGATGTCCAAAAAGGACTTTCAAAAATTGTGAGAATGTTGTTTTTATTTCTATTATAAAACACAATCGATCGTCATACAAAACACGAGTTTTTTAAACATCTCGAATATCTCGACAACAAACAACTAAAAATTCAGTTATTGATTGAATCACTAAAAAGTTTTTTGTTTAATTTTTAAAATGTTGAAATTTAGAAAATGAAAAACGCACGGAAATATTTTGTTTTTTTTTTCTTTATTTTTAGTCTGTTATGTTAGGCCTTAACAAATGGAAACTTGACACAAGTTTACCAAAATATCAGTACTGCTTACATTCATTTTGGGACACCCAACAAGGAAGAGATTCAGGGCCAAAATGGAGACATTTATTATACCCACATGCTCTGTTAATTTCAGACCTTTCAACATTCATCGAAGTAAAGGTGAACCAAAATCAAAAGTTCTTCCAAGAGCAACTTAGACAAAATTAAGGTTACACACAAATTTTCGAAATTTTCAACGACATTTTACTTTTTCTTTCAACTCCTAATATGTTCACATCGACTTCAAAAGCGTTTTGAAGCTATGGTTTTTATAGCTTTTGAAAATAAATTTTCATAATGCAATTGAATAATGAAGTAGCGTGAGAAAAATATATCGCCGCACATTTTTAGATTTTTCTTTTAACTCCTTGGACTTACAACACACATTTTTCAAAAAGCTTTAATTATAGCCTTTTAAGCATTGATAAAATATGGAACTTTTTCTTAAAATTTAAAGAACTTAATATCATCAGATTTGATCCATTATGAGAACAAAGTCAATGAATCTTTTTGTTGAAGTCATAAATTATTTCCATTTCAACAACAAAATTTATCATAACTTAATTTTCGAATGGTCCTGTCACATAATCATACCGCCTTAAAAGGACATAAGGAAAAAAGTTGAATAAAAACCAAAACGGCTCAAAATACAACACAAAAGAAACATTCAAACATTAAAAAACTTTCATAAAACCCTTTCTTTTGGAAACATATTGTCCTTGAGCTATACCTACTTAGAAAAATATACATATTTGCATGCTTTGGCTTTTTCTATGGAATCAAAAATAATCACTAGAAAAGTGGAATACAAACAAAGTATAATCTTCTGCAGACGTGACTGTCTTCTCTATGTTCTCCTTCTTCTTCTGTCATCTATAAGTCATGGGCCTTTGCTTTTCTGAGATGCTGAGATGCTCCTGCTGCTACTTGACAGTTCTGGAAAAGTTTTTATTAAATTCTTTCTTTTTTTTTATTCGTCTTTAAGTCATTTATGGTGCGTTTGTTTCAAAACAATTTTTGTAATTTTTGTTGTGCCTGTCACTGTCTTCACAGATTGCTTGGCAACTTTTCATCATTTTCTTATGTGCAAGGTAGGACAGAGATACTTTCGATATCTGTTTCATTTTAAAGGACACCCCAGGCATCATAAGTTCTCTGTAGAAAACTACAAAGGACATATTCCAGAATAATCAGGGACAGGGACAGGGACAGGGGGAGACAGATAGATATCCTCGCCTTATCAAGGATACTTTTTTCGAAGAAAATAAAATCGACTAGGAGTGATGAGGAGAAATAAGAACGGAGGTATTGGTGACGGACGGGCAGAAAAAATCCATCCTGCTCCACTTAGTTGAATCGAATTCTCCCAAAGGAAGAACATAGAAGAGCATTTCCCCACCCCATCCTTCCTTGCCTTGTCTCGCCTTACCTCGCCTCTTGTGTCCTTAAGCTTGGAAAACGTTGTCATCACTGTCCAGTGTCCAGTGTCCATTGTCCATACAGCAAAACGAAGTATTATAATAAATAAGTTCTTTAACGCAGGGGACTGAGAGGTCCTTCATATCTTATTTTTTTATCTTTATCGTCCCAGAAGAATCGCTTGACATTACGTTTCTTATTTTTTCTTTTTATTTTATTGCAAGGACGATTTATTCCGAAAATTACTAAGATTACATCCAGACCCAGCACCCAACATCGAACATCCAACACCCAACACCCAGCACCCATCGAGAAATGAGTATATGAGTTCATATTTTCTGAGCGTTCGTTGTGTTCTCGAATGTGTAACTTACGGTTCAAGTGCGCGTATGTCCTGATCCTGATCCTTGATGTGTTTCATATTATATCTTCGTACAACGCTCTGTACGACTGTGAGGAGAGCAATCAAAGTTTTCTCTCAGTCCATTACATGTCGAGATGAATATCAATGCGGTAAATGGTCTGATATTATGTAATATCCGATGCAATAGTCGTGGCCTGGTTGGATATGACTATAAGAGTGGCTGATGGGATTGTAAGGAAGAGCAGGAGCAGGAGCAGGACAGTCCGAGGGCAGATTGAGATTGGATTCGCTAAATGGCAGCAGGATGTAGGGATTTCTTTTTTATTATTTATCTGAGGATTATATATATGAAAGTAGGTGTGGGGATAGTTACGAGTATACTAAACCCCACCCATCAGAAAATATTGGATTTGTGGTATTTTATTTGTGATTTAAGTCCTTTTTTCTGCTTTAAGTTGCAATAAGTACTGACAAGAACAGCGAGCAATTTTATTAATATGTTTTTTCTCATAATAGGCAGAAAGGGAATTAAATTTCTGCAAATAAATATTTGTAACTTTTATACATATGTATATGTATGTCCTTATGTTGTATGAAGTAAGACTGACGAAGTCCTACGCACGCCTACAAAGGACGTGCGTGTGCTATACGAAACAGAGTGTTGTTATATTTTTGAATAAATAAAAAGTTGAAACAATATTTTATATGCGTTTTATGTAAAGTTCGCCTGAGGTTGAGTTAATATTTGAGTTTCGATTGAGCATAAGAAAAATAAGCACATATGTATGAATGTCAAACAAATTACGATGAAGCGAAATTAAGTCAAATTTACAGACATATTATGTACTTTAGTAGAGTGAGAATTGACATGTGAGTGCCAGACGATATTTTGACAAGTAAAAAAAAGACTTTGAGCTCAATACTTCGTGGAAGAAGTCCTTAAAACAAATAAAGGGTTTTTCGATTGGCGCAGGTAGATTTTGTGCGCCCCGTGGCGGCCATTTTGTTTTGATGACATCTGTCAAATATTTTGTTTATTGTTCAGTTGTTTATGCGAAATCATCATGGCAAGTTACACAATTGAACAGCACGTTCAAATGATAAAACTTTATTATTAAAACGAGTGTTCGTTAACGCCAACGTTGCGCACATTGCGCTCATTTTACGGTAGACGTGGTGGCCCTTCACAGTTCACTCTTCAACGTTTGGTGACCAAATTTAAGACGACCGGTTCAGTAAATAATCAGCCAACACCCGTACGTTCAAGGAACGAAAGATCGGCCGAGAACATCGCCACGTTCCGTGAAAGTATACAGCAGAACCCGAGGCAGTTCGCAGACTTCAACATGGCATATTTTGCGCGGGGACTTGGGCCTACACCCGTACAAGATCCAACTGACCCAGGAGCTCAAAGTTCATGACCATAGACAACGCCGTTTGTTCGCTGACTGGGCTTCGAATCGTTTGGAAGAGGACCCCAATTTTGGCCGAAAAATCAGGTTTAGGGACGAGGCGCATTTTTGGATGAATGGCTGTGTTAGGAAGCAAAATTGCAGTATATGGGACGAAACCAACCCATGCGAGGTTCACCAGATGATAATGCCTATAAATCCTCTAAAAGTTACCGTATAGTGTCGATTTTGAGCCAGCGCGGCGGCGCAATTGCACTTTTTTGAAAACGTCGTTAGTAAGGCGGTCACCGTGAACAGCGAGCGCTACATAACGATCATAACTAATTTCTTATGGCCCAAATTGAACCATATGGACCTAGATGGCATGTGGTTCCAGGAGGACGGCGCTACGTGCCACACAGCAAACGCCACGTTTGACATTTTGCATGCAAGATTTGAGGGTATGGTTATCTCTCGCAGGGGTGATGTGAATTGGACACCAAGGTCATGCGATTTGACTAGGTTAGATTTTTTCCTGTGGGGTTGCTTGAAGTCGCAGCAAATTCAGCCGGATATATGCGGAAGAGTCATTGAAAACTGGACCACTTCGATCCGTGCCACCGTAAGAAGCCGAGGCGGGTATTTGAATGATGTCATATTCCACACTTAATGGCATACATAAAAAAATTATTTTGTTAATACTTCACACACAGCTTGTTTTATTTAATTACAAGATCTACCCGCCCTTATTGAAAAACCCTGTATAGCATCTACGAGGTTTGACATTTTCTGACCTTTTTTTTTCTGAATAAAATTTTAGATGTTTTTTTAAAATTTATTTTCACTTTTTCTAAGAAATGTTCATGTTTTTTATATTTCTTTTATAAAGAATAATAATTGGAATTGTCACTTCTTATGAAACTTCATGCACCAATTAACAAATTTAAAGGAACAAATCTTTGCAGAAACGAAAACGAAATAAGGCAAGGATATGTTATGAAAATATATAACACATGAATATAATAATATATACAAAGTACTAAAAATAAAATTTTATTTTTAAGGTAGTACCAACATGTGGAGAAAATTTCTTAGTATTATATCAACAGAAAAAGCTGAGGACTGTCAAGTTAGCACTACATTTTTCGAAATTTCAAAAACTGAGTATGCAGTTAATTGTAGCTTTTTTGTTGTAAATTAGTTGTGGAAAAAAAAAATTTGTAGCTCGACGATTTTTCAAAAAAGTGGTATGTAGTGCTAGGTTGATATCAAGTTAGCACTACACTTTTTGATTTTGTTAAAACTAAGTACGCAATTAGTTGACAATTATTTGTTGTAAATTAGTTGTGGAAAGAAAAAAATTCCAAAAATTTTTTTTACTTTGATTTTTTTAAAAAAGGGGGGTATGTAGTGCTAACTTGACACCGTGAGTCCACCCATAAAACAAGGATATTCGAAAATGTAACGATGCAATTAATTGTAGCTTTTTTGTTTAAAATTAGTTGTGGAAAGAAAAAAATTCCAAAAAATTTTTTTACTTTGATTTTTTTTAAAAAGGGGGGTATGTAGTGCTAACTTGACACCGTGAGTCCACCCATAAAACAAGGATATTCGAAAATGTAACGATGCAATTAATTGTAGCTTTTTTGTTTAAAATTAGTTGTGGAAAGAAAAAAATTCCAAAAAATTTTTCATTTCACCAATTTCATTTTTTTTAAATAAGTGATATAAGCGCCATCTATCAGCCAATAGATAAACTTCCTGCTTTAAGAAAATGACGCCATCTTGAGTGTTTATCTGCCACTCATATTGATAGAAGTATTTAAAGGAAAAAAAGAGACAAACTAGAAAGAGATTTACTCAAATAAACTTAGATAGTTTTTCAGAAAAAACTGAAACCAATAATGTCTATGTATTATTATATAGGTTGTTCTGAGCGGCTTACACTTAAGTGAGAAAATCCAAAACATGGGCTAGAGTTACCGTTTCGTAAATTTAGAATGTATCTTTGCTCTAGGATTTCCATATTCTTGAAGGTAAGTGACCCTTGGTAACAATATTATGTACCTTTTTCAAATTTGGATGGCAGCTGCATCTGCATTGAATTTAAGTTTTAAAGTTTATATCGGGTGATTTTTTTTGAGGTTAGGATTTTCATGCATTAGTATTTGACAGATCACGCGGGATTTCAGACATGGTGTCAAAGAGAAAGATGCTCAGTATGCTTTGACATTTCATCATGAATAGACTTACTAACGAGCAACGCTTGCAAATCATTGAATTTTATTACCAAAATCAGTGTTCGGTTCGAAATGTGTTTCGCGCTTTACGCAAATTTTATGCGTTTTTTTTTTTTTAAAGTTCTCAAGCTCTTAAAAAATCACCCATTATATTAAACAATGTCCTCTTTTCAATGGAGGACAATAAATACATAATGGGTGATTTTTTAAGAGCTTGAGAACTTTAAAAAAAAAAAAAACGCATAAAATTTGCGTAAAGCGCGAAACACATTTCGAACCGAACACTGATTTTGGTAATAAAATTCAATGATTTGCAAGCGTTGCTCGTTAGTAAGTCTATTCATGATGAAATGTCAAAGCATACTGAGCATCTTTCTCTTTGACACCATGTCTGAAATCCCGCGTGATCTGTCAAATACTAATGCATGAAAATCCTAACCTCAAAAAAAATCACCCGATATAAACTTTAAAACTTAAATTCAATGCAGATGCAGCTGCTATCCAAATTTGAAAAAGGTACATAATATTGTTACCAAGGGTCACTTACCTTCAAGAATATGGAAATCCTAGAGCAAAGATACATTCTAAATTTACGAAACGGTAACTCTAGCCCATGTTTTGGATTTTCTCACTTAAGTGTAAGCCGCTCAGAACAACCTATATAATAATACATAGACATTATTGGTTTCAGTTTTTTCTGAAAAACTATCTAAGTTTATTTGAGTAAATCTCTTTCTAGTTTGTCTCTTTTTTTCCTTTAAATACTTCTATCAATATGAGTGGCAGATAAACACTCAAGATGGCGTCATTTTCTTAAAGCAGGAAGTTTATCTATTGGCTGATAGATGGCGCTTATATCACTTATTTAAAAAAAATGAAATTGGTGAAATGAAAAATTTTTTGGAATTTTTTTCTTTCCACAACTAATTTTAAACAAAAAAGCTACAATTAATTGCATCGTTACATTTTCGAATATCCTTGTTTTATGGGTGGACTCACGGTGTCAAGTTAGCACTACATACCCCCCTTTTTAAAAAAAATCAAAGTAAAAAAAATTTTTGGAATTTTTTTCTTTCCACAACTAATTTTAAACAAAAAAGCTACAATTAATTGCATCGTTACATTTTCGAATATCCTTGTTTTATGGGTGGACTCACGGTGTCAAGTTAGCACTACATACCCCCCTTTTTTAAAAAAATCAAAGTAAAAAAAATTTTTGGAATTTTTTTCTTTCCACAACTAATTTTAAACAAAAAAGCTACAATTAATTGCATCGTTACATTTTCGAATATCCTTGTTTTATGGGTGGACTCACGGTGTCAAGTTAGCACTACATACCCCCCTTTTTTAAAAAAATCAAAGTAAAAAAAATTTTTGGAATTTTTTTCTTTCCACAACTAATTTTAAACAAAAAAGCTACAATTAATTGCATCGTTACATTTTCGAATATCCTTGTTTTATGGGTGGACTCACGGTGTCAAGTTAGCACTACATACCCCCCTTTTTTTAAAAAATCAAAGTAAAAAAAATGTTTGGAATTTTTTTCTTTCCACAACTAATTTTAAACAAAAAAGCTACAATTAACTGCATCGTTACATTTTCGAATATCCTTGTTTTATGGGTGGACTCACGGTGTCAAGTTAGCACTACATACCCCCCTTTTTTAAAAAAATCAAAGTAAAAAAAATGTTTGGAATTTTTTTCTTTCCACAACTAATTTACAACAAATATTTGTCAACTAATTGCGTACTTAGTTTTAACAAAATCAAAAAGTGTAGTGCTAACTTGATATCAACCTAGCACTACATACCACTTTTTTGAAAAATCGTCGAGCTACAAATTTTTTTTTTCCACAACTAATTTACAACAAAAAAGCTACAATTAACTGCATACTCAGTTTTTGAAATTTCGAAAAATGTAGTGCTAACTTGACAGTCGTAAAAAGCTGGAAGCTTATAATAAATATTTCCTAGAAAAAACTCCTGCAGTTATACTTTTAAAAGTTAATAAGAGCTAATGTCAACATTTCAAGCTCCGAAATATTGGACAACAATTTGTCATATTAAGAAATAATCCGCTACAGTTACACTTTTAAAAGTTAAAAAGAGCTAATGTCAACATTTCAAGCCCCGAAATATTGGACAACGATTTGTTTGAATAAGAAATGAAATTAGGTGGCGCAACAGTCCATGAATAACCAGGGCCTTGTGACTTACAACTCTCAACCATTCCTGTGTGCGAGTAATTTTTGTCAGAAATGGAAGGGACACACAGTTTATATGCCGAATCCGAACGGCTAATTTGAGAAAGCACTTTTCATGACAAGAATTACTCTTGGAGGATTTGTCAATTCCTCGCAAGAGGCAGTACCCGTGAAAAAAGTTAGATGGCACAGGCAGGGATTGAACCCAAGGCCCCTTTCATGACAGTCCAACGCACTAACCATCACGCTACGGGTACGCATTTCCATTAGTGTTCTTAAAAAACATGAAAACTAATATTTATTTTTTTTACAATCTTTCACAAGAACTTCGAAAAGTATTCTGTTTTAATATACAATTAAAAATTGGAGTTCAAGTTTTGCTGAAACATAACTTTTGAGTATAAAATAACATAAGTTTGAAGGCTATCATTTTTAATTTTTCTCGAGAAGATGATTGTTTGAAGAGCAAACCAATTTTTATTATTTGTTGTTAAGATGTCTTATTTTTATCATGTTATGTGATATTTGCATTTTATATGTCAAAAACTTATATTTCGTAGGATACAGTTATTTTAAAGGTGTCATTATTGACTTTTGTTAGAATTGGTCGGTGTATATATAATGTTTGTGTTTACATATTACAAACAAAGTATGTTCATATTTATTCAAATCGATTCTAAGTTTTAAAAATAAAATTGTTTTGAAGTCAGCATCATTATTTTTAAGAAAAAATAATAATAATACAATACCTACAATATAATATAATAAAAAAACACCCTCTGAATTTTCTGTGACCATTTTAGAAAAATCTTAAAATTCTTATTGTATCATAAAACGATTTAAACCGGATAAAAAAACAAAACCTCATTCAAAAAATGTCTTGTTATTTCAACACATTTGACAAAATTGGAAAAAAATCGAAAACAAAAGTTTGACCAACATTTTTCGAACAGCACTGTATATTAAAGTAGTATACAAAAATAACGTTTTTAAGAAATAATTAAATGGATCATAAGTTAAAAATAAAACAAATTCAATTGTATGTAATTTAAATTTTTCGTTAATAAGCACATTATTCAATATTGCCTCCTTTATTGAAGCCCTAATCCAGACAGAATTTCAACATTTCGTGAATTTTATGCTTTGTCTGATCCAAGGAATTGTTTCTTCCTATCTTCGCGCTGAAGTTATTATTACGACCGATTTAAATCTAAACCATTTTTTCTTGGCATCAACATTCTGTTCAGATAAAACTCGAAGGTGTTTGTGCTGAGATTTTTGCTGGTCAACGAGCCCACTCGAATATCAGACACAAATGGCCGTATAGAAAGCACTCTTGATTTTTGACCCTAACAAGTACACTATCAGTGTTCTATCACCTCAAGGCACATCAGACCATTGTGTTGTGTCAGCTAATTGTTCGTGTCAAATTTTACCAGTTAAAGAAAGAGCTCTTAAGAGAACCATTTGGCAACACAAGAAAGCCAACTATGACGGTCTCAATAATTATTTCAAGATCTTTAACTGGTCACTATGCTTCCTTGATAATGACGTTGAGAATGAACACTTTTATTCCGACACAGGGTTAAAATCATCAGACCTAAGGATAACGCATGATTGAGATGCGAGCTGTAAAGAGGTTAGTTTCCGTTACTATTAAGCCAACCCTACTGGGGAAATCCGGAAAAATTTCAGGAAAGCCAGGAAGGGCTGCAACGCCAATATGCGATTGACCAAATTTTTGCATGACCAAAAAATACTGCAATATCCTTAAGGCAGTAAAAATTGTTGGTCATTCGAAAAAAAAAAACATGAAAAATTCTTCTTACTTCTTGGTTTCGGTTCCTAAGCTCGTAGTCAATGATACTCCAGCTGTTAAACTATTAAGAGAAAGTTAATCTCTTTGAAATGTAATGCAACTCTTGCAAAACCACTGCGTAAGCTTTTTCATTTATCCTACTCTTTCTTCAGGTATCGTTCAGAGTGGATTTGTTAAGCCCATTCGCAAAGAACACAAATCCTTCTCACCCTCTAATTACCGATCGATTTCAATAAAGTCCCTTCTTTCCAAGGTCATGAAAACGCTAATATATTATCAGCTGAAGAAATATTCCGAAGATCGAAAACTTCTTAATGACCAGCAGTATGGCTTTCTCAGCAATATGTAAACTAGGGAATTGTTCATCTCAACGAACAGTGGAGCACATCTTTACATTGTATTGGAGAAAGTAAGATTATTGCACTTAATAAATATTGATTTTTAAAAAGCTATAGAAAAGTTAAAAAAAAACACATACAATTCATAAAAATGCATGAAATCTTTATTTAAATCGATAATACGGTCCATATAATTTAATGTTTAAAGATTATTTCATGCAAATGTTGACCTTGAATGGGCCTCAAATGGTCCATCCGCTTAGTCCAATTTTGGCATACTCTTTCCAACATTTCGGCCTGTATCTCACGAATAAATGCTTAAATTTGTCTTCCAATGCGTCAATTGAAGCGGGCTTGTTTGAATAGACATGATATTTAACATAGCCCCACAAAAAATAGTCTAAAAACGTTAAATCGCACGATCTAGGCGGCCAATTGAACGGTCCCCAACGTGAAATTAAATGTTCACCGAACTCGCCTTTCAATAAGTCCATTGTTGCGCGTGCTGTGTGGCACCGTCTTCTTGAAATTTCATGTCATGCAAGTCAAGCTCTTGCATTTTGGGCAAAAAAAGTTGGATATCATTTCACGGTAGCGCTCACCATTCACAGTTACGTTACGATTCGCATCATCTTCGACGAAGTTCGGTCCAATGAAGCCACCAGCTCATAAACCGCACCAAACTGTGACTTTTTTTTTGTGGATGCATTGGTAGCTCTTGCAATGTTTCTGACTGATATTCACTCCAAAATCGACAATTCTGCTTATTTATGTACCCATTGAGACAAAAATGAGCTTTGTCGCTTAACAAAATTTTCCAAGAGCCCATTCACCAAAAATTTTACGTTGCACTAGGTCGTTGGGCTTCAATTCTTGCACCAGCTGTATTTTGAAAGGCATCACACCTTAATCCTTCCGCAAAATTTTCCACGTTGTTGCGTAACAGAAGCCCAAGCGTTGTTCGTTTGTAAAACGATTCATGGTTAAATTATAGACCAAATTGAAAATGTTTGACAGTGAAACAAAACACGAAACGTGCGTCAGCTGTTTAAACCAGTGTTGCCAAAAAGATAATAGCTAAACAATCACCCTTTTCAAAAACATTTGATAAGATTTGGCATCAGGTCCTCTTATTGTAAAGGCGTGTCTTCGGTTTTCATAAATTTCTTCTTTTTAGATTAGAAATAACCTTTCTGATCGTTCAATGCAAGTAGCATTGGATAGGTTCAAGTCTGAAAACAACAAAATAATTGCTGGTGTGTCTCAGGGTTCTGTTATATCTCCAACAGTCTTTCTGATTCTTAAAAATGATCTCAAAACTTCTAATAAAATAAATAGTTTCGCCGACTCTTAACTTTTTATATTCGTTTTCAGACTCACCTCTGTTTTTTTTCGGATGTTAAACTATGACGACAAATTAAGATAAGCTCATAAAATTCCGATATAAACATCAATATACAATATGGAATAAAAAACAGAGTGGAAGTTAAGCCATATGTCTTGTATCATTCAAACATATGTATGTAATACACCCTACTTGGCGTTATCCATGGGTGGAATGAAACTGAATACCTCAGTATGTGCATTACCAAACATCTCTTCTGGAACGATCACATACGTGATGCCGCCAAAAATGCCACCAGATGTTTGAATTTTCTCAGCATTTAGCTGTGGTTCCAGTAAATTATTAAAGCCTCTTGGAAGTCATTGGTGATAACAACATCTTAAACTCAACTACGTCCGTCGAACATCGTCGGAATCTTTCTTGACTCACCCTCTTATACCGTTATTTTAACGGCATATTCTCTAGTGAAATAGCTAGCCCAACTTGGTCGTACTGTAAAAAACAGATATTCGTTTTTAGCCACACTCTGTCGTTCGCTGTCATTGCATTGTTCAATTCATAACCAAAATACACCAACATCTCCTTTCCACACCCTCTCTATTTTCCTATAAAGCGCACACTGTGATACTCTGACATATTAAAGGTCGCAAAAAACCTTTTTAGTGTGTGCTAATTTTAAATTAAATATCTGCATCTCTGGGCACTTCAAAATTCTGTTTCAGGATTATCAGTTCTTTTCCGGATACCTTGCATAATCTCATGTGAAAAATTTAACATTTCTAGAATAAACGTATTAATCATTTCAAAAGATTGAACGATAAAGCAGGTATTATAAAAATGTTGTGTTTTGAAACCCACACAACCATCGCTATGTAGCAGTTTTAACACTGTTATATTGAAGCTTCTTAAAAATATAAATTAATATAAACTTTTTAAAATGGTCTTCTTATTACATACAAGCAATACTAAGATTCAAAGTTCCTATAAGGGATGGACTTTATTTAAACTTCGGAGCAACCGTTCTGAATTTGTAACAGTTAAATTTATACAATCACAAAATTTTAGTTTGTCTTAATTTAATATAATTCAGAATTTTTTTTTGCATGAAAAAAATATCGTCGCATTCTTCTAAAAATGTAAAATTATTTTCTTTCACAAACAAAAATATTATTTTTTTATTTTCTGTTTAATTTTTAAATTTATAACATAAAGTGTTATAGTTTCTTACTATTTCAACATAAAATTTCTTCTTTTGTACACAATTCTTTTTCGATACAAATAATTAAATTTCAATAAAACTTGAAAATAGTCTTAAGTGTAATTGCAAAATGTTAATATTCTTCCCCTGTCAAAAATGCTAAACCTTTACATAAGAAGAGATTATCATTAGCTTATTTTTGTTTTGAATATAAAATTAAATGGCCACGAAAGAAGAAGACAAAATTTATTCAAAAATAATTTCTCATTTATCTTATTACCATAATTAGATTCACAAAACCAAACCGAAAACAAAAATATGCATTTTGTTTAGAGACTAATTTGTTATTTAATATTTTACATAATTTTGTTTCTTCTTATTTGACTTTGACCTTCACAAGCGTTTTGTCAATGAATAATGCTAAGACCTAAATCCTTTACTCCTTAACTTAACTCAAAACGATAAAACAAAAAATGTTGCAAAAAAGAAAAACCTTTTTTTTTTTAAATACGCTCTGTTTTTTTTTTGTTTTTCTTTTCGAAGCCAAGCTAAATCTCTTTCGCAAGCAGGCCCCCAACAAATTAATAAATAAGCCCAACAAATGAGTTCTCTTGCCGAAGGATATATTATAATGTACTTTATTCTACAACACATATACATAGAAGAAACATTTTCCTGCCACAAGGATTAACCCAAATATTAACGCTGATTCTACTATAAAACCAAGTGCCATTTATTGTTGGCATCCAGAAGGATATAATACACAAATGTATTTAACTCAAAAGGGTGTTTCTTTTTAAAATAGTGCACAAATCATGTGTAACACTAAAAATTCCAAAATTAAGCCCAGTTAGAAAATGTAACTTAAAAGAATTTTGATTAAGAAATTATTTATGAAAACATTTGAACGGACAAAGTAAAGACATTCTAAAATGATGGACAATACCAAACTAAAAAGGAGGCTGGGGTGTGACCCACACTCATAACTTCCCATCCCTTCTGCCGATTTGTCTTATTTATAAGGTTAGCAGGTTTAAGTGTTTTGTTAAAAAAGTTGTCAGTTGAATTGTTCTAGAAAATTTAAAAATTAGTAACAATATTTTGCATATGAAGAAATAGTTTGATTTCAAAATCTATTTTTGTTATTTTTTAGTCGAAAACCAATTTTTACCAATCTTAGAAGCATTTGCGTACTATTTTTTGTAGATTTTAATTTTTTTATGAAAAAAGTGACTGTTGGATTTTTATAAGAAATTTACTGAATGTCGAAAACAATATTTTCTGTGAGAAGCCAATGTTTTTTAATTTTTGAAAAGATATTTGAGTCCAAAGTAAATTTTTATGAAGTATTAGTATTGTTTTTTTTAGGTTTTTATTTTTTGTAAAAAAAAACTTTCTAATCGATTGTTTGCAAAATTTTACTAAATTTTGAAATCAATATTTTTTATAAGATAAAATCAATTTGAATTCAATATCTCAAATTTTTGAAAAGATATTTACGTTGAAAATTATTTTTTACCAACCTTTAGTAATGTTTTTCTTAGGTTTTTTTTAACCAGTAGTAGTAGTAGTGGTAGAAATGGTGGCCACGAGCAGTCTAGGTTTAAGGTGATTAAGGTTTTTTAATATAAAATAGTAGCTAAATAAAATCCCCTGAAGAAGCTGGAAAACAACTGGCGAAACGTAGGGTAAATCCAAGATGGATTAGTTTTATTTTATTATTAATCGCATCCAACTCATCGATCATCAAAGCCCAAGAAACAAAAAAATTTATGACAAAGAAAGAGTTTCACCGTTGGGGCGGGGGAGGGTGAAGGGTGGTACTTTTGTTTTCGTAGTAAAGAGCATCAGTTCAGTTTTGCTTTTATTGACACCCAGGCCACAGCTTGTAGTCCAGTTGCTTAGTTTTAGCAATGCCATCTCCGTAATCTCACTAATCACGGAAGTGAACTTTCCTGATACCAGTATCACCAAATCATCTGCGTAAGCAACGGCCTTCACACCACAACTTTCCAATTTAATAAGAATTTTGTTCATGACCAGAAGCCAAAGAAGGGGGGACAGAATACCCCCCCTGAGATGTTCCCCTGTTTACGCACCTGGTCAAGTAAGTTTTACCTAAGGTAGCTTGAATTTTTCTATCACTGAGCATGGAAACAATCCAATTTCTAATGTAGTCCTCTACACCCTGATCAACCAGTGATTCTTGAATAGATTCTGTTAAGCATTGTTGAAAGCTCCTTCTATGTCTAAGAAGGTAGCGAGAGTAAATTCTTTGTAGGGTATGGTTTTTTCAACTGTACGCACTACCCCATGTAGGGCTGTCTCCGTAGACTTGCCCTTAAGATAAACGTGTTGAGAACTCTCAAGAGGGCATACATCTAAAATGCCTCTGATATGGTAGTCAAGAATGCGCTCCATTGTCTTAAGCACGAACGAAGTAAGGCTTATTGGTCTAAAATCCTTCGCGGATTCATGTCCTCGCCTGCCGACCTTCGGGATAAAAACTACTCTATAACATGTCTCCAAGACTCGGGAACATGATTTAGACAGAGACATCCTTTAAAGATCATCTCCAGCCAAGGAATCGCCAGAAATTGCGTTTTCTGAAGCATGATCGGCATTATGCCGTCCAGGCCTGGAGACTTGTACGGGGAAAATGTGTTGATTGCCCAAGCAATATTTTTCTTATTTATCAAGGTATCAATGTGTTTTATATCCGCCGTCGACACGCCATTTGCATTAGGAGTTTGAGGGTTGTTATTCTCACAACCCGGAAAATGCGCCGCCAACAGCAGTTCTAGGGATTCTGCAGGAGAGGCTGCCCAGGAATCGCCAGATTTTTTAAGAAAGGAAGGACAACAATGGTCTTTCGATAGGATCTTACTAAGCCTGGCGGATTCTTTTATGTTTTCTATTTTGTGGCAGAAATCCCTCCAGCTTTGCTGTTTAGAATTGGCAATGGCTCGCTTTTAAACTCTTAGACAGTCTTTGTACGGATGGTAGAATTTGTGTTTGTGGCAAATATTAAAGATCACTCTAGTCTTTTTCCTGAGACTAGACAGTTCTTCATTCCACCACATAGGGAGTGATTTGCGATTGTATTTAATAGGGAACAAGACTTTGTAAGCCGTGTCAAAAGCTGCCTCAAAGGTCTTTACTTTAGACTCGACATCGCTTACCGACTCTGGACACCGATTTGGTGTGTTACGCAGTTTCGTGTTAATTATTTGACTGAATTTCTTCCAATCAGTATTTTTGGGGTTTCTGTAAGGGGGAGGAATTTCAGACTCAAAATTTATATTGAAGAGTATCCACCTGTGATCAGAAAAAGAATTCACAAGTGAGACTCTCCAATTTTCCACCATAGAATGAAGATTGTTATTTGATAGAGTAACATCAAGTACATCCTCCCAACCTTCAAAGTTATCCGAGCTCGGAAAAATGAAAGTTGGTGTGTTACCTCTATTGCATACATTTAAATTATTGTTAAAAAATAATGAAATCAAAAAGTGACTCACCTCGTTCATTATGCCGTGCGTTGGCGTCGCACCCAATCAGGAGGTCTATCTTTTGGTGTTTGGAAGCGGTTACCAGGGTCTCCAACTCTTCCGGAGGTGACTGCCGGTCGTGGCCACAGTAAGCCGATGCCAGAAGTAGGCCAGCATTTTTTCCTTCAGATCTGACAACCGTCAGATCGAGGGTGTTAAGGTTGGGACACAAAAAAGCTTTTAAGTGTTTCTTATCTAGAATGCAGGTTCTAGGCTAACCTTGGTCAGTATTAGGGATTTTATAAAAAAGGTCGTATTTTTGATCCAGAAGGCCTCGAACTCTGAGGCTTTTCACCCAAGGTTCTAGTATAAACGCTACGTCCAAGTCTTCCTGTCTCAGGAAGACCTTAAGACTATCTGAGGCACATTTCGAGTGCTTCAGATTAATCTGTATAGAACGCAGCGCGTTTTTAATTGCCTGAAGAAGGGCCTGCACATTCAGGGCCCGGCGACTCGCCGGGGACTTCGGCAACAATGATGTCATCGTCGGTCTTAACTTTGCCATCATTGTTGTCGCAGTCTGCTCCCTGACTCTGCAGGACCTTAATCTTGGCATTTTTAATGCCAAATCTTAGCTTATATTCAGCCTTCTCAAGGGACCCCAAGCTTTCCTCGCTGATCTTCAAAAGATAGGACACGCTGTTCTTCTGCGGCTCTTCAGCCTTGATGACTATCCAGTCATGCATTGGAACCAACGGGTTTAGCCTTTGAAGACCACGAATCAGCTCCTGTCCACTTGGCTTGATGCTCATGAGGGGCAACCAAATGCGAGCCTTCGGCTGTCTGGGGATATCCTTAGCTGGGATAAGCTTAAGTCTCAAGCCTTCCCAGTCATTGCTAATCTTAGCTATGCATGATCTAAGGAAATCCCTGGAAAACACGTCATCGCATTTGATTACCCTGTGTCCCCTGCCAGAGTCAAAACTAGGGTAGGGACCCTCAATTGCCGAGATAGTGTAAGAAAACACCATCTCCGAGAGCTTGACCCCGATAAGACCCCACACAGCCGGCAGACCTTTGCTGTTTGTGGAGAGCTCATCCACAACTGATACTTGGAGGTCATCTCTGACAACCTCACTCAAAGTACGCTGTTGCGCCACTCTGGAAGATGATGCCTTCTCATCTTTTTTTGGGTTTGGTTCGTTTGGTTTTGTTTTTTTAGAAGAATTGTCGGTCTCTTCACGAGACCGGTTTCTTTTGTCGGTCTTCTTTTGTAGCCAATATCTTTTGGTACATGATCATGTCCTCGCGATCCTTCTCCAGCACAATTCCAGCCTTCTTTTTAACCAACACTTTCACCTTTTTTTAAATTGATGTGGTAAAAAAACCATTAACTCAATTATTTTGAGAGTCCTTTCTGAATCATTTTGCATCTTTCCACATTAGTATCTGTAGGTATAACAAAATTTATTTGAAGTCGATATCTCTACTTGTTCTTGAGCTATGAACTACGAACAAGACTTCACGCATGCATAGACAACTTTCTAAAAATCTTTTATTTCGACTCTAGGGACCTTGAAACGTCGAGAAATGTCCAAATCGGACCGATTACAATAACTTCCCATGGGAAGTTAGAAATAAATTTGGTAGATCAACAGTCCGTTGAGAACTAGGGCCCAGCGACTTTCAACTCTTAACCATTTCTGTGTGCGAGTAATGTTAGAGATAAAGGGGACCTACAGCTTTGTACCGAATCGAAACGACTTATTTGAGTCATGACAAGGCAGGGATTAAACCCAACACCTCTACGCACTAACTTTCACGTCACGGGTACTATTTCTAGAGCGAAAAAAAGAACACCCTTTACAATAATTACAACAGCCAAAGAGTCTATTATAACCTCTTTATTATAAAGTCCTCTCCGTTCGTTATCGTCATCGTCATTCTTTTCTTCTTCGTCTCCATCTACATTACGACTATAACTTCAAGACTCTACCATTCCAGGCATCAGGCATACACAAAAATCCTAAACAAATCCCAAGTCCTTATGAGTGACAATGACAACCAATTCAAAACATAATTTCCGCTAAGACCAACCCCAACAAACAATGGCATAGCGATAGTGTGCCAGGGCAGAGCAGGGCAGGGCATCGCAAGCAGGACGCGAGACGATTCTGCAAGGATAAAATATTTAAACATTATTCCTTATTCTTTTTTTATAACCATTTTTTGGGGTTTTGTCGTATCCTTGCTTTGCAGCTCATTACTGAAATTTTATTAATTTCCCAGCTATTGCTCACAAATATAACACACAATGGAAATGGAAATGGAAATGGAAATGGAAATGGCATGGTATGGCATGGCCAGACAAATGTACAAGTAGATGTAGGTATGAGGTTCCTATACATAGTTATGCTCACCTTACCGGATTCATTGAATTTGTGCACCCGTTCCAACTCTAATTTCGCAGAGAAACAAAGATCCTTAAATTAAATTGACCTTAAAAGATTAATGGTGTCGTTTATAACATTTTCTTATATTTATCGTCCGGCATCAATCCAAATGCGAATCAGGAAGAAAAATTATTTGAAAATTAATAAACTCTTCCAATTGAGCACCCAGCAGAAGTACCAATACCAACGTGTACTTTTTGTCAGCCAAGGATCAGGATCAATTTTTGTTTTATTTTATTTATTTTTTCTTTGAAAAGGACTTTTAAATTAGGTAACCCATTCGCAGGAAAGAAGAAGAACAACAGCAACATGAAAAAAAGAACAACAAGTGGGGTTTGAGTTCGTATTAGAAGAAAAAGAAGAAGAAAAAATTCGAACGTGGGACTTGATTAAGTCCTTCAGGACGAAAGAAGGAAAATCCTTAGTTGATGTTGTTTTTTTTTTTTTTTTTTTTTTCATTTCACTCTTTTTATGCGCCTTTTTTATGCGAGAAAATAAAATGAGCTGTTAAAAGTACTTACCGTACCGAAGCGCTTTTACCGTTTTAAACATTGAAGGGGTTGAATTTTCATTCACTTTGTCGGTGCATTGGCTTTTTGTATATGAACTGCGCTGCTTCTTCTACCTTCTGCCTGCTTCCTGCTGCTTTTTGCTTTGAGAGTGTGTATCAAGGGGTTGTGATGACAGCGAGGGGGGTGTGATTCGAGTTAGGTAATTCATGTTCAGGTTGCTGTGTGTTTAATCGCTTGACACCACCAACAACAAGTTGAACTGAATGAGTGATGAACTGCTGTTTGTTGCAAGGAGCAAGCAGTCCTGATGATGGGTCTTGCTATAGATCTGGTTCTTGTTCTTGTTCTGGCTTTGGCATGGCATAATGGCTATGCTAGTCTATACCATATAGCAAACTTCCTACCATATATACCTTACCTCTTTATTGTGTATATATGTATGTAGAACAGAAATGGGGAGCGTGCAGTGTTTGCCGTAGTTCGCCGTAGTACGAACAGGAAATTAAGTCTTTGAAATATTTTGCATACATTATGGGGGAGTGGAGTTGGGCTGCAGATCCTTGTTCCTAGACTCCCATATCTATTTTTGGAAACTTTGCTATGGAATGTGTGGTTTATAATGTATAAGGGTAGGTAGGTACCCCCGATAAGGGTACCTACGGTAGGTGTGTATGATAAGCTATACGTAGAGCAATGAGTGTTTGTATGAAATTCAGGTGTGGTGAATAAAATTTGCATTGATATGAATAAATTGGAAAACATTGATTTTGAGAAATGATCGTCTATCGGTGATTTATGTGCGGAAAATGGGCTCTCACAAACCCTCGTCATCGTCATCGTCATAGCTCCGTCCGTCGTCGTCGTCGTCGTCGGTCGGTAGTGTAGTTTGGTAGGTAGTCGTCTGGATATGAATGAATATGCAAATTTTCACTTTTTTTTATTCTTTATTTATATTCTACTTTTTATGTTTTGTTTAACTATGGAAAATGCTTGAATGATTTATAAAATTTTATTATTCCGATAGTTGAAACTGTTTATTGATTTTACTAACATTTTTATTTTGGTTTTTCTTCTATTTTCAGGTAAGCGTATTCGGATATTTTGAGGGAAAAAATAATTGTGGTTTGGATATGAATTGTAAACATAAAAGTTTTGTTTTTATTTTTACGTGGGTAGATATTTGTACTTCTAGCTATTATTTTAATTTAAAATTTAGTTTTGTATTTATTTAGGTATATAGATATATTTTAATTTGATTTGTTTATGTTTATGTGTTTATATTGATGTTTATACTCAACAACAATGACGTTGGTAATTACATTTGATTGATTTTAAATTGATGAGTATTTGTAGGTAAAATGTTTTTATGCGGTAGAGGATTTTTGATTTATTTAAGGATAACAGAAACAGTAGGTACCTGTTGCATTTTAAAATAACTAACTGTGTATGAAATAATGTGTTTATTTGTTAACTTATATCAAACTTCTATACGTAACTAAATATTTTACCTATTACCTATATTTAAATATTTTAAATTAAAACCCATAATTAAATAGCCGTAAATTTAAAAGGAAGTGCTGTCATAACTAATTTGAGTAAAAATATTATTATTATGGCAATAGCGAATATTAGTTTAGCCTCTTTTATTTATTTTTAAAATGTTTGTTTCATGCTAAAAGTAAATAGGAATATATAGTTTATACGTATGTTAATATGTTTATTATCATTGAAATTTGTAATTATATTAAAATTTATTGCTCGATTATTTAAGATTTATGTTTTCCCATATAAAATACACGTACAATTTGAGCTTATTCCGGAAATTTAACTTCGTGAAATTTTTACGTATCATCTCACCTAGTTAAGGATTTTCCACATAATTGAAAGCTCTACAAAAGTGTTTTCGAATCAGCCTTAAATTTTACCAAAGAATAGAACGGTTTACTTAATCGTTTTTTTTTTTTCATAAAATTCTCATTTTTCAGTTTTTATATAGATTTTGTCTCAGCACTTTACCTCTAAATTTAAAAGTTTTTGAGGTATTGGGCTTTGAAGTTTGAGCAGCATCAAAAGTAAATGGTTTTAAAATTTTATCTGTATATGATAAAGGCCTTGAAACAAAGATTGTATCTATATAGATCTAAGTTTGTATTCATAATTAATAATCTAGGTTTTTGATATCGATACATTTTTTCAATTCAACAATGTATCTACCGGATTTCCTAAAAATATGTCCTTCAGAAATACCGAAGCTTCAAATATTACTTCAATACTCGAATTCTTTGCAAATTTCTTCCAATCAGTATATTCAACTCCTAGTATGAATAATCTTCTCTGTATGCTCAATTTACCAAGTAAGGTTGATATTGGTGCATTACAGTTAAGTAGTTATGAAGTTCTTTCAGGACTTACATCACTTAAATCAAAATTAAATGCTGGAGTTGACGGTATACCCGCTATATTTCTCAAATATTGTGCCTCATCACTTTGCTATCCTCTGCTTTGTATTTTTAATAAGTCCCTATCAGAAGGAATTTTTCTTGATACGTGGAAAATATCTTATGCCAATCCACAAATCTGGTTGCAAGAACTTAGTAGAAAATTATAGAGGTATTTCAAAGCTTTCAGCCATTCCCAAGTTGTTCGAGAGTTAAGTAAAAATAAAATTGAATTTTTAACGAAAGAATCCATATCTGAATTGCAACACGGATTTATATCTGGGGGATCCACCACTACAAATATGGCTCTTTTTTCAATATACGTAATTAATTCTATTGAGGTATTGACTCAGGTGGATGCTGTATACACAGATTTTAGCAAAGCTTTTGATTCTGTTAGCCATCACACACTGCTACGTAGACTTGAGATATTTGGATTGTACTCTAAGTTTCTCAGTTGGATTTCGTCATACCTCATAGGTAGGTCTCAAAAAGTTGTCATTGATAACTTCATATCGAGGTTTATAGAATGTACTTCTGGTGTCCCGCAGAGCAGTCATCTGGGTCCTCTTCTTTTTAATATTTTTATCAATGACATTACGTTAGCCATAAATCACTCCCAGTGTCTCCTATATGCCGATGATCTAAAATTATTTCTTGAGATAAGAAGTGTTGATGACTGCTATCGTGTTCAATCCGATTTAAATCGGGTCGTTGAATGGTGTAATTCAAATAGTTTAAAGTTAAATATAAAAAAATGTAATGTTATCTCTTTTTTTAAATCAAACACTCATATTGACTTTAAATACTAGATCGAGTATAATTCTAAGATCGTGGTATAATTATTGATTCAACTTTTTCTTTTAAATGTCATGTTGACTATATAGTTGGTAGAGCGAATTCACTTGTTGGTTTTATTAAACAAAATTGCGTTGATTTTTGTGACCCCTACGCGTTATTATCACTTTATACATCCCTTGTCAGATCAATACTTGAATACGCAGATGTTATATGGAATCCGACCTTTAAGACCTTTTCTAATCGCATCGAAAAAGTCCAAAGGCGTTTCACAAAATTCATATTTTTCAAAATGAAATGGAGTTTTGTCCCCGATTATAGAGCCAGATGCCTATTGCTAGGAATAAAGTCCCTGGAATCAAGACGAAACATTCATGATATAATGCTTGTGAGGGACTTGTTATGCTATCATATTAGATGCATTCCTTTGCTTTCTTTAATTTCAATCTATGCGCCATCAAGATTATTTTGCTTAAGGCATTTGCTTTTTGTACGATACCATCGGACCTGCTATGGTGGTAATGAGCCAATTTCTAGGGCTTTAAACAGTTCAATGAAGTTTGTCAAATAATTGATTTAAGTTCTTCGAGAGATTCCTTTAAGGCTATTCTTTTATTTATATATACTTTTTAATAATGTTATATACATATATTAATATCTATTTTTACCATAATCTGTTAGCTGTAAGACTGCTTGTAGATGTTACATAAATAAATAAATAAATATTCGTTGAGGACAATTTATAAGAACTATTTATGTGATATAAGGTACAAAATAAAACAAAACACTAAGTTCTTTTTTAAGTTTATAAACTCTTAAAGGAAATCTTCATATTTACCACCATCCGTACAATATAAAAATAAGTTCTCTTAATATGACAAAGAAATTAGACATTTATTTGCTTATTTGTTCTAACAAACTTATACTTCGTGCAATCCTAAATACTACCTATGAAAATTCAATCTGACATGAATTTAATTGTGCTATATACCTTTGTTTAAGACTGACTGAAACGAATGTAGTGTAATTCATGGACGCCTTAAAAAGTCCAAATTCATTTGGTCCTAATAATAACACATCAATATTTTTTTAAGAATTATAAATCTTATATTAGTGATGTAGTCACATTTGTATATATTTAATTGTTCCCTTTCGTCTGGTGTTTTTCCTAAATTTTGCAAGTATTCGTGAAACTATCGTGGAATTGAAAAACTGTCATGCAAACCAAAGATGTTTGAAATTATAATATCTAATTCAATTTTTCTGTAAATCAGTAATTTTTCCTGAATAACATGTTTTATGTCTAAACCAACTTATCTTTAATATTAATATGAAAAATAAACTACAAAATTGTGTCTTTTAAGCTGATCTTAGCAAAGCATTTGATATCATGGTCAACCATTCTATATAGTGTTGCTAAAATTAGAGAGATATGGTTTCTTGAGTGGATCATATCTTAGATCAAACCGTATTTAAAAACACCGTATACAGTACGAGTATGTTAACTTTAAAACCTGTATTTTTAAAATTGTTAATGTTTAATTTGGAGTTCCTCAAGGCGGCCATATTGGACCTATGCTCTTTTAAAGTGTTCATTAATGACATTGGAAAAGATCTATTCTACTCAAAAATCCTTATCGTCACAGATGATTTTAAGCTTTTATATAACTTCTAAAAGCCAATTGGATACCTGTTGTTGCAGGACGATATTGACAGAGCCTTTGAATGGTGCTCTTCAAATGGAACCACAATACAGTGGTGGTCCACTATAACGAATGATCGATATTACGAACACTTTTTTCAAGTCCATTAGTCCAAAAAATTACTGTAAATGTTTTAATATCTACTAACATGTATGTTTATGATAATATTGGAAGATACATACGCAATTTCCCATTGCACAATAGTGTTTTTTTTTCGCTTGCTTAGTTATGTCCTACGTATTCGTCTTCGTGTATGTAAACAGTTGCTCTGTTCGCTATGCACACAACTGTAACGGATTTTTAGTCCCGTTTTTTGGCGTCTGGAATATTTAACATGGTTTCTCAGTTTCATGTCTGATGCTGAATAAGAAAATTCTGCAAGATGTCGTCGCGCAAACACGTCTTACAATGGAAGCAAAAATTAAAATCATTGACGAATATAAAAGAGGAGTTTCACTTTCGGACATTTCGAAGAAGTTTGGAATTCCAAAGTCTAGCATATGTATTATCAAGAAAAATTAGAGCAAGGTTCTCAAAAATCTGAGAAATACAAACAGTGGATCTTTTCGTCGACGATCATTAAAGAAGGGTGAATATCCAAAAATGGAAACCGCATTGTACAAATGGTTTATTGCCGAACGTGAGAGTCATGTTCCTATTAATGGTAGCATTTTAAGTGCCAAGGCATTGCAGTTTCAAACGAACTTGCTTATGTATCAAAAGAATTAATTTATTTATTATTTAGATCTTATTAATATAAGTTTCATATTTTAATTTCATAAAAAAATGATGATCCACTTTCAAGATATCAAATGTCGAACAAAATAATTTTAAAATTTGTTTAAATATGAAAAATAAAAACAATGTCATTTTTGATAATGAAATATTGTTAAAAAAGTATGAGAGCTTGTGCAAAATTATTGAAACCATTTGATTCGTTCTTCAAAAAACTTAAAAACAAAATAACGGTTCTATGGAGAGTACCGCTTCTGGAGCAATACAAAAATGTTTTTTTTTATTTAAAAAAGCGAAATTAAGAAAATATTCTAGCTGTTCGTTTTTGAATAAATTGGAATTTTCGATTTTTTACCAAAACATTTTTATGGGGACTACTGTTATATAAGTCTTAAGAAAAATTAAAACAACGCCTAACGTGAATATGCTTAAAACCTCTATTACAAAGTTTAAACTCATTTAACCCAATGGTTTTGGCTTTAAGGGCTTGGACAGATATACAGCCAAACGGACTGAATCGGGAACTAACTTTTTTCGACTTCACTAACATCGGATTGTTATGTTTGATTAAAACTTCAAGTTCGAAATTTTGTACGAATGCAATACTTGCCATATAGTTCCTATAATGTCGCAAGTCAAAATTTTGATTGACATTAAGTTTAAGTTATAGGTATGCATATAACAAACCACTTGTTATGTAGTGATCACTTATTTCACATCGTCACAAATGCTAATAAGTGTTTAGGTTTTCTCCGACAATGCAAAACGTTTTTTACTTTTTCTGATCCGGCTATAATGTACAAAATCAAGTATTATTTTCATATTTGATCTGGCGCCCCACAAACATACTTGAGTCTTTTGGATAGAATTGAAAAAAGAGGATATCGTTCTATATTACTAAGAAATTTTCTTCTTTTGAGCATCGCCGAAAGTTCTCATGCCTATCATCGATATTTTCATAAGCAATACAAGCAATAGTGAAATAGACAGTTGTATTCCTTCCCGGAAACAATTCGACAACAATTCAGATTACCCTTTACTTTAGACTTACTGTTAATTAGAAAGATTCTTTCCATAGCCGGACTACACGAATGCGGCTCAATAAAATTTCCAAGTCATTACAACACTTAAAGCTTACTATGCATCGATATCTCCTTTCTTACCCTGTTCTCCTTTCCTTAATTCTCTCACTGTGTTTGATCGTTATAAGGGTATTCCTAATCACTTAAGTGCACGCCCAACATAAAAAAAGTTGTATTTGTTAATAAGTTTCTAAACTCTTATCGATGGTTTAGGGTTGTAGATGACAAATTGCTAAAATTATATTGGTTTTAAGATCTTGAACCTTTGGCATAACATCGGCCCTTCACGGTTCTTCCCCATAAAAAAAACGATGGGGTCAAATCGCAGCTCCGAGGCGGACATTGCCAAGATTTAGGAATATGGCCAGCAAAAGATAGATTGTGCCATAGACTGTTTGACATTGAACGACATTTCCAACCACAAAAAGTCCAAATCCTTGTCTTCATCTTCAGTCAAAAAAAATTGACTTGGCTGTGTAACAATTAACGTTAATTGATGGTCAAACCATGCCACCACTCCACAATCCGCACCAAACTGTCAACTTTTGTGAGGGTTTTTCGATCTCAACAATTAGCGATTCTGTTTGTAACAAAGCTGCTGATTCGAATCTGACCATGAGCGAAAAGATGATAAAAGTCCACATAGCGATAACATTAAACTGCTGAGTCAATTGGACAAATGGACCTTGCTAACAAATATTTTGAGATCCTTGTGTAAAATTATCCTAAGGCTAGTGTGGTGACCCGGCAAGTCTTCGAATTCACATCCACAGGATAGCACAGGAAGGCCGCGGATCAGGTGGCATACACAAGTGAAAAGAGACCCAATCCAACTTGAAGTGCGACGGGAATGATAAGGGTCTTGTACAGTGACATTTTGGTCCAAAGAAACAGTGATTAGCAAAAGCAATTCTTCGTTTGATCTCAGCGATCGTATTGTTTTCTGTCTTCATATCAAAGCCTAAATAGAGAAAGCCCTTAACTACCTCAAAGTTACGACTGTAGATGGTAAATTTTTGACCGAGACGTCGTCGTCGCTGTTGTAAGCCCTTTTCTGATGACAGCATGTACTTTGTTTTGTACTCATTAACCCTTAAACCAATTTTTCCGCATTTGCCTCAATACTCACAAAAGTGCCATAGACATCACTTTAAGTTCTTCCGATTATGTCAATCGTCGACATATGCTAGTAATTGGACAGACTTTTGAAAGATAGTGCCTCTAGAATTGACGTGGGAGATCTGCACTATTCTTTCAAGTACGATGTTAAAGAAATCGCATGACATCGCACCACCTTGTCTAAAGCTTTTTTTGACATCCAAAGCTGTTAAGTTGCTTTCAACCTTTATGGAGCAGCGTGAATTCTGCATGGTCATCCTGCAAAAACGGACGAGTAGGCATGGTTCTTACAGCACGTCCCTGTAGATGCCATCTGCTCCAGCGGCTTTGTTAGACTTCAGCTTAGATATGGCAATCTTTACTTCGTCTAAGTCGGGAAGACGGGATTGTTGGCTTTCGTCATCTATATTGAATGGATTATTCTGCCTGACAACGGAATTCGGTTCGAAGTCGCCGTTATGCTCGTACAGTCTATACTCTTTACTCTTGAAATACATTTTTGATTTTTCCAACAATACTTTTAACGGAGGTATGATAATAAACTGTCAATATTTCGAGCGGGAAACACTTACAGTGTCAAAATAACCTATGATATGTACAAATTACTCATACATATTACTTATTACTTGCCATTTGTTTTGATCATTCAAAATAAAAACTAATATAAGCTTAAGTTCCTGCAAAGGATAATAAAATGAAAATCTATTTAAAAAAATATTCCCACAAACAAACAATTTCTATCACAATCTTTTGGATGATGAAAACACAAAATTTAAACAAAAATTATTTGATTTCTGACGGACAAATTCTATATTTCCAACTATTTTTGTGTAATTATATAAATATTCTCCCACTCAGATTTAAAACAATATAATGTTTATTCCGTGAATATTTTAACAAGATCTAAGAAGTATCATAAACTTCTTACCTTATTCAATTGATTATTATGGAAGAAGTCAATAATATCAAAATTCTACGTCAGAAAATGTAAAAGCTCTTTTGCCTTTACTTTTGATTGGTTTCATTTCCTATTAAATTTGGAGAATTTCAGCGGAAATTTAAACATTTCATCATATCACTACACAAGCAATATCAACCATGATTTTATTTCCAACGAAAATATTACATAGTTATATAAAATTGACTTCTTGATTGATATCCTTTGGCCTTTAGGTTTAATTCTGTTGAAGTTAATCTTTCAATAACGAAATGCAATAAGTCTTTCAATTGGAATGAATATCATTCCCTTTACAGTCAATGTTCAATTCGATATTTTTCATTTGAAATTATTGCTCCAAGTACATAACAATATTTATTAGCTTAGATAGGCACTTACATATATAACAAATTCGTATTTAATTAATCTTTTATTATGTTTTTTAGACTAAAACCTTACAGAATTTGCTGAAATGAAAAGACCAAAAACTATACACCCACCTCCTAAATTAGAAGAAAATTTCAATTGGTTGATATTTATTTAGTATTTCAGCCATGTTTGTTTTCTTAAAGTAAATATTAGATACTAATGTGTAAATTGTTCCACTAAGTCTATATTTTAGAGCCATGTAAATAAATACTTCCAATAGATAATCGTGACCATATAAATACACGTTTATAGCCAAATTAATATCCTTAATGTATACTTCGACAGTTTTTGTATTGTAGTTTTACTTTTATTATTTTTGGTTGATATTGTCCTGTCCTGATGTCTCCTATATATATTATAATTGTGTGTACTTAAGGTGGGGCTATATTTACATTTGCTGACACGCTTAAAATGTGTTTTCTTCTTATTATAGCAACTATTTCTTCTGTTGACTGCTTAATTAAGAGTAATGAAATATATGTAGTTGTTAGGAAACAATGGAACACGATATGATTATTAATGGCTTTATATATATAAGTTATCATCTAGAATATCTACAGAACAGACACTATTAGTGGGAAACGAAAGTGTACATCAGTATTTATGACCACGAAGGACACAAAATATGTAGAAATTGATCAAATAGCCAGAAAGGAACCCATAATATCAAAAAGATAGATATTTTGGTCATAAAAGTTTGACCTATGCCATGAATCAGTTGTCGGACAGTGAAACAAAAATAAGTGTTTTTGGAAGAAAAAAAAGGACATTTAAGGATAGGAAATCGATCAGATTGCTGATAATCACTTTATGGTATTAATTTCATATAGGTATGTTATATTTATATACCAAATGTATTTTCTCACCCCTAAAGTCCACTTCGAGACGTTAATTTTGTATAAGAATGACATTAGAATTGTTTAAAATCTCCCAAAAATTAAATTCTTAAATCATGTTGAATTCCGGAAAACAACAAACAAAAATTAACAACATACTCTGAAAATTCTAGCAAAACGATATTTGACTCGAAACCCGTATTTCCTCAGAAGAACAGAATACAATTTTGATACTTAAAGCTCTTAGATCAGATTAATAAATGCTTCGTTTTTCTTTAAGTTTGGTTCAGTACTCTTCTTTGAAGTAGCTTTTAGATGGAAGGTTGTAGTCAAGCAATGCGTACATACTTTAACTTGTTGAAACTCTGGCTATTGTTACAAACTCTTTTCTTTTTTTTTAATCTACTGCACTTATGAGATAATAGAGTTCAGTTTTCAAAAGGTCTGGTCTTTTTTCAGAGAGAGTAAGCTGACGGCCGCAGACAGTAGCCAAGTTACTTCAACTTTCTAACCAAGATTTTTAACTTCCCATAGGAAGTTATTGTAATGGGTCCGATTTGTCAAATTGAAAATTTTGACATTTCTCGACGTTTCAAGGTCCCTAGAGTCAAAATAAAAGATTTTTAGAAAGATGTCTGTGCGTGCGTGTGTACGTACGTTCGTACGTCCGTATGTCCGTACGTCCGTACGTTCACGACGTTTTTTTCGTCCTCCATAGCTCAAGAACCAGAAGAGATATCGACTTCAAATGAATTTTGTTATACAGATAATAATTCAAAAAGATGCAGAAAGGGCTCTCAAGAAAATTGAGTGGGTGGTTTTTTTTACCATAGCAGTTTAAAAAAAAAATGAAAATTTTGGTTAACCCTAAATATCTCATGAACCAATGACGCTAGAGACTTGAATTAAATTTTATATTATATAATGTAACGTAATACAAAACAAGTATATTTTTGGAAAAAAAACAATTAACGGTTTTTTTTATAAATCAAAACAACTGAAAAAAAAAATTGTCAGCTCGAAAATTTCACGACAAAAATATGATTTCATCTCCAAAACAATTTTGTGCAACGAAGAATAATGTTTTTGACATCTTATAAAATTTTGAGAAAAATCTAATTGACAGTTTTTTTTTTATAAAAAATAAAAACCTAAGAAAAACATTACTCAAAGTTGGTAAAAATTGAATTTCGACTCAAATATCTTTTCAAAAACTTGAAATTAAGGCTTTAAACTTATTTTATCTTATAAGAAATATTGTTTTCAACATTCTGAAAAATTTTGAGAAAAATCGAATTGACAGTTTTTTTACAAAAAATAAAAACCAAAAAAAAATTAATAAAAGTTTGTAAAAATTGATTTTCGACTCAAATATCTTTTCAAAACTTTGAGATATTGGCTTTAAATTACTTTTATCTTTCAAAAAATATTGTTGTCAACATTCAGTAAAATTTTGAAAAAAATCGAATGAACAGTTTTCTTACAAAAAATTAAAAACCAAAAAAAAAAGTTAACAAAAGTTGTTAAAAATTGATTTTCGACTCAAATATCTCTTCAAAAATTTGAGATAATGGCTTTTAACTAATTTTAATTTATAAGAAATATTGTTTTAAACATTTGATACAATTTTGAGAAAAATCAAATTGACAGTTTTTTACAAAAAATAAAAACATAAAAAAAATGTATAAAAGTTGGTAAAAATTGTTTTTCCACTCAAATATCTTTTCAAAAATTTGAGATTATGGCTTCTAACTAATTTCCTCTTTTGAAAAATATTGTTGTCAACATGCAGTTAAATTTTGAGAAAAATCGAATCGACAGTTTTTTTTTACAAAAAATAAAAACCTAAAAAAAACAATACTAAAACTTGTAAAAATTTACTTTCGACTCAAATAGCTTTTAAAAAATTAAAAATATTGGCTTCAAACTTATTTTATTTCACAGAAAATATTGTTTTCGATATTCAGTAATTTTTTTATAAAAATCCAACAGTCCGTTTTTTCATAAAAAAATAAAAACAATAAATAGTACGCAAATTTGGTAAAAATTGATACATATAGACAAACTTTTAAGCAAGACAAAAAAGACAGACGGGATTGGAAGTTATCAGTGTGGGTCGCATCCCAGCCTCTTTTTTCTTTCTTTAAATGACCATAGTTAGTTACTTGGGTAGCTTGTTAGCGTTCCCAATATGTAGTCTACTTGTATTTTTAGTAAAGAGATGAACATAGGAGGAAGAGTGCTATTTGAGAGCCTTAACGTGCTCTTGAGAAAATATCTCAGAAGTTGCTAAACCTCGTCGGATTCAATGTGACTTGTGCGACGTAGCACATAGCAGCCAAAGTTGACGTCTTTGTTATGCATAAACGAACTCCACGTTACATTAAGAGCCCTTTATGGTTTCCCCAGTTTTTCCACTATATGGTTTTTCAGATTAAGGTTTCTTGATATTTTGAAGGATAGTAATCACTAACTATTTCAATTTTCTCATTGTCGAATCTCCACCAACTCCAACTGCGACAGTTCGGCCCTCCACCGATACGAAAGATCATGAAGGCTGCACTTGATTGGATGATTTCAGGCGTTTTAGGAAGTATCACGATATCGTCAGCAAAATTTTAAGGATTTCAGTAACTTTTACTTCATCCTGTAGAACGGCCTCAATGTCATTAATGGAAAGAGCAAACAGAAGAAGACTGAGCAAGCAACCTTTGCTTATATCAATTTCCACTTCGTATGCCTCCGCTACATAATTGTTGAATGCTAGCGCAGAAGTTGTATTTTAATACAATTTTTCCAAAACGCTTCCAAATTTCGTTCTAACATCTATGTGGTAAAGTTTAAGCATCAGAGCTTTTCTATTAATAGTTTCGAAGGCTGTTTTGAAATCAATACAAACAAATCTTACAATTTCTTTTTGGTTCTAATAAAAACGTCTAGAATGCTAATAAGTGAGTAGATTTGATCTATTGTTGCGAAAGCGTGCTAAATATATGAAATTCCAGAGATATTCCATTGGATCCTGGAGATTTGTTAGTTTTCAGTTCATTCATCACTGTTTTAACCTCGGCTCTAAGGTACAGAAGGGGCCTTCCAAGGCATCATTTGTATGAAAAGGAATTTTAAAGATTTGTTTGAAGTCAGATATTCCCGTTCAAGAAAGAGGTTATGCATGTACTTTCACAAGGAGTAATAGCCTTTCTATTGTTCATCAAGAAAGAAATTGGTATCGAAATTGCTATGATGTCATCACGTGTGGAAAGATTTAGAAACCGTTACCCCTTCAAAATATTGACGAAATGATAGTATCCTTCCTTGGAAAATATTGAAAACTTAATAGCTTTGACTTAGGGGCCTTACAGAGTTGTTTGTACTGGATATCTTCATCATAATCAACTTTTGACTACACATCTGGAGCTCAGAAAACCACTACTTTACTGTCGAGAAGCCAAGCAAGCATCCATCAGATCATTCTTCAGTCCATCTATTGCAATTCTTCAAAACTATGTTATCAGCCCTCTTGGCAATGTCAACTGGCCGCCTGGAGCTGCGACCTAAACTAAAAATAAAGCTAAATTGCATTTGTTCATTTCTATTATTTTTTCTCAGTGTAAGGAGTAGTCCAACCATACTTTACACTGAGAGAAAAATTTACTGACAAATGTTTTTGCGTAGATTTAACTCAAAATAAAGATTTAAGTACGCAATTGTTTAAAGCAAATTTTAATAATAGCAAACAAAATTAATTTTAATTTCAAAAGAGCTTTGAATATCATCAAAAATTTTCAGATCTACGTATGACAATATATTCATATACTCCCTCAAATATTTTTTCCAAATTCAGTTTTTTTTTTTTATTTTTTTAAACCCTTTTTTACTAACCTTGTTATCACCGGAAAAATTTCTCCCAATAAACGAACAATGACATATCACGGTTTCATCAATTTTATACCTCTTTTGTTCTTTTGTTATGGCTCTTGTCGCTCGCCTGTGTTCCAATACCATTCATTCTGATCCAACAAATAAACAGCAGGGCTTCTTTAAAAGAATTCATATGCAATATGCCCCTGGGTCAGTTTGAAGAACTAAAAAAAAAGTTATATGATCCTTGGAAAATCTCAAATATTCCCCAGAAAAAAAAGAAAAACGAACAAACTAAATTTACCATACAATCAACTTGCACATCACGCATCGCAAATCCCATATGGAGCAGCGCTGTTTTATACTCCTCTGATATTATACGATGGTCTTCAAAGGTCTATCCTCTTGGCAGAGTGTATGCGCTACCATAATTTCAGCACCACAAGGATACGCGTTTTGCAGCGAAGCATTCGACTTTCATAGTCATATTTCGAGTATATTACGTCTGACAGTGATTCCACATTCTTCTGTCCAAAAGGACATCACAATATAACACCGCACTATCCATTTTCGGAAATGCAAAAACATTCAACTCTCTTCCTCGACTTCACATCAGAGGAAGAGATCCTTATATACCCAACCCATATCAACATCATCATCATCGTCATGAAAAAATCTACCCAAGTGCAGATTCGTCGGGGCGAATACCGAAGTCGAGATGAGACAATTTCATTTATTCTCCTTCAGCTGTTTTCCCGATGTTGAGGCTCATCACAAAGGATCTCTACAGGACGTTTCTCTTCCTCTTTGCACAAATCTACACATATCCATGCAAATCCCACTGCCTGGATGTTGGATGTTGAATGTTGTTATTTCTTTCCACTTTTGTGGATGTTTTTTGGCTCCTCGTTTGTTATTCTGGTCCTGCGATGCTCCTGGTTGTATGTATATAGACCATTGCAATTTTCGCCGATTATGATGGTTGGAGTGGAGCACCAGAACATCGCACTCATCAAAATCCTTCAGAGGATCCACCAATTGCCTATGTTTTGATGTGTATACGAGTATGGGGCATGTGTGTTTCTTATGCTCAATGACACTCCTCGTGATGGTATATTGGCCCTCTGGGATGAGTTTTTGGCATAAAACAAGCAATGTACATATACGTTGTGCAGTGATATGCTGAGAAGGGTACCTATAATGTAACAATTTCATCCACTTACGCTTAATGAATCATATTTCGTTGCAGATTTTCAAGAGTTTATGCTCAGTTAACGTTTCCTGATGATGATAGCTGGAACCTTCCTACCTACTATACCAAGTTTTGATTCATCAGGTTTTGAAATGATGTTCTATGCTGATGCTGGAGCAAATAGAATTACACATATGTACGCTTGGATGCTTCAAAGCGCATTAGTAAAAATGGCTGTTTTGAGTGGTTTTAATTCAGTGATTCTATGTTCTAAGAGCTACAGTTTGATGTACAATTTTCCTAGACTTAGCAAATCCAAAATATCAAAATGTCTAGAAAAAAAAGAGATCTTTATAAATATGGAACGGTTTTTTAATGCTCTTGGCTTATAAGAGGCAGAGCGAAATTTTGATTTTCAAAAGTTTTAACTAAATGCTCGGTATTTAAGATTTTAGTTATCCATGTATGTATGTATGAGAAATGGAGTGAGTATTGTCTTTATTTAAGAACAAAATCATATAACGGAATAAGATTTCGGGAACATTGGTTTTCAATTCCTGAATATTGCAATGACTTTGAAAGACAGATTGTAGCAAGGCATTCTACATTCGCGTAGTACGGCTAAAGAACGAATATCTGTACTTCACAGTACAACCGAAGTTGTGCTCGAGGGTATACTGATGAGCATTCCTAGAAGCGCAAGGATAAGGGTTGAACTGTTTAAGGGGAGGAATGCAACTAGCTATTTCTCTAGTTCATAAACCGTTAAAATAACACTAAAAAAGGGTAAGACAAGGAACTTTAAGACGATGTTCAAGTGATGACGTAAATGATCCAATGATAATTTTATCAGCAATCAATCAAAATGCTCTACGTTCAATACTGTCCAAGAGGCTAAATTAAGTTGCAGATTCATTAGCCCAGAGATGGGACTTATACTCAAACTTTGGACGTATATAAGCCTTGTAGATAATAGCCAGATCAGGAGGGGAGACGAATTCCTTGCATTGCCTTAGGAAAACCAAACACCTTGCGGCATTTTTGGCGACATCGCGTATAATATGCTCGTTCCACAAGACATGATTGGTGATGCACATACAGAGAATATCGAGATTGATGCAAGTGTCATTCATGGATAATGGGGGAATATCTCGCTTTAACAATACAAGGCAGCATTGGGTTTTCGAAGTATGAAATTTCACTGGTATCCCTATTGTAAAATATTCTGTAAGGCCGAATTTAATGAGCTTAGCATATTTTGTTCTTACATCCAAAAAATATGGATGAGAGTCTGAATACGAATATCAAAAGCTAAAAATATTATCGTCAGCGAAATAATGTATTGAATTAGAAGATGCAAACAGGAGATTATTAATAATAGTGAGAAAGAGTGTTGGAGATAGAACATTGCCCTGGGGTGTACCAGCATTTATTTTGTTGTTTTTAGAGTTGAACCCATCTGATAATTAATCAGCCTTTCCATGACATTGGAGAGAATTAGAGGGTGAGGATGATTCCCCTTTATGGAGATGGGCTGCATAAATACTGTTTTTCATCCGCTCGGAACTAGACCTGATGAGTAGGACAGATGAAAAAGCATACGCTTTTCCAGGGTTAAAAGTCACTTCTTTAGAATAATAGCGGCGATACCATTTTGTCCAGTGGATTGGGAATGTTGAGATCTTTAAAAACTCCAGCTACAGTACGAATACTGTATTTAGCGGACTGTAAACCATAGGAATGAAATAAATGAATAAAACACCGATTTATTTAGAGTCGGGAAAACTATGAAAACCCGACTATAGAAACTCTTTATTAAACTATTTCTTTTAATAAATAAAATTAACTCGAACGCTTAATGCTACTAGCGGTGGTTCTGAAGGAACCACAGAGCTGTACGACTGTACTTTTGCTCAGAAGGAGCTCTAAACAATAACGACCGATCTCTAAGACTGTACAAATTGAACTGAACTATCCGGCTGCTTAAAGGCGACAGCCCTACCATATAAGTACTATAATACATAAGATTCATACATTAACATTATATTGGTATCTTTACTAATACAGAGGAAGTCTTACATAGCATACAAGTACGAAAGAAGATTGGTCCCTTAAAATCATTTACGCTCTCAAGTACAGGTGGAGTCAAAAACTCATTGGCAGCGTTTAATTGGCAGCAAAGTGCCTATCAAAGAGATATGCTTTCTCTAGAGAGCAAACAAAAGGATTGTCATTGACAACGAGCCTAGGAACCGAGGAAGAGGAAGAATTCCTCATGTTTTTTTACGAATGGCCAAAAATCTGTAGTACTGCCTTTGGGACATTGCAGAATTTTTTATCGTTAGTTTGGTCCGTCGAATATGGGATTTGCAGACCTTCCTGGCTTTGTTCAGTAGGGTTTTCTTAAAAACAACAAAAACTTACTTCTCAGGCCCTAATAACCTCCTTACAGCTCAAATCGAATTATGCGTTTTCCTTTGGTCTGATGCTTTTAAACCTATTCGGGATAAAAAGTTCTTATTCTCAAGAGAATCAAAATTGTGATCATATCAGCGCTGGCGTCAACGTCACTATCGTGAAATCATAGTGACCAATTAAAGATCCTGAAATAATTACTCTGACCATCCCAGTTGGTTTTATCGTATTACCAAACGGTTCTTTTAGGAGTTCTTTCTTTTTATCTTAATTCATGAGTTTTGACACTAGAAATTTGCAGATACAAGATGTGATAGAGGAATTTACAGATAGTGTACTTATCAGGGCCAAACATAAAGAACAAGTCAAGTGTGTTTTCTGCTCGACATTCCACGTCCGATGTTCGAGTTGGCTCGTTGACCAGCTGACTTAGGTGGTTTAACTCTGCGAGGATCTCAGCGCACACTCCTCCGGATGTTGTCTGACCCGAATATTTAAGCCATTAGGAATTTTGCACACTCAAATCGCAAACGATTCCTTGGATGGAATCAGAGGAAGCATCAAATTCACGAAATATTGAGCTGAGAGTCATGAGAGCTCATTAGCAACATCATTCCTTAAGTTGTTCAGCAAATCCCTCAAAAATTCGAGTGTTCTTCTCCCTAACATTTTTCAAGGATATTGACTTACTTTTCTGCATTCCAAGGCTACGAAAACGCTGATAAGGTCTCAGCTAAAAGGTTAATCTTGCTCTCCTATCACATTTTTGTTTAATATTGGATGGACTTAAATCTGAGAACTGAAACCCATAGCATTAATGTTAACCTGCTCCAGGTATCCGTCATGTCGCGACTCTCTCGAACAACGCAACATAGTCAAAACTGTCGTAAGATTTTTGTGATTTCCCAGAACATTCAAGTTTGTCTCTCGTTCTTTTCTGGCTCCAATAAATGAAACATTATTATTTTCCATCTAAGCATGAATATAACTCACATTTCTGATGGCGTCTTGAGCAATATTGAAAGAAGAGCATTTCTGGAAATCTTCCCAAGGTGTCCATTTCAACTATTTCCTTAATAGCAGTTCAATCTTTACCAATCTTTTACCTTTTAAAACCAAAAAATGAATGACCATGTACTAAGTTGAAATAATTAAAGAATTCCGTTTAAATTCTGAATACTTACGAAGAAATATTAAAAATCGATTTTGCTATTATTTTACTACACCACATTCTTACTCTCTCCGTATGCTTTGCTTTTGATTGCTTTTCTTAATCACTTACATCACCTTGAAAACCCTACGTGGATTTTTCGAATTAATATTCCACATCGAGAATCCATATACTCGTACCTTCCTTGAGGCAAAAATATGTCATAAAAATTCTTTCCTCTAAGCTATCATATTCCTCACAAAGTCAA
Source organism: Eupeodes latifasciatus (assembly GCA_920104205.1). NCBI lineage: Eukaryota > Metazoa > Arthropoda > Insecta > Diptera > Syrphidae > Eupeodes > Eupeodes latifasciatus. The sequence continues at coordinate 397,990,656 of OV049924.1, forward strand.
TGCGTCTCTTCAAGCTAAATTCGAACCAAAGCATGAGGTAAGATTAAAGATATTCATACTTATAACTATCTACCTAGTACCTTGACAGAAACATCAATGTCTATATAAAGTGTTTTTATATGCAAAACCTTATGTACCTATATCCTTACCCTTAAGGCTCTTAGGATATGTTATACGGCATCACTCTTGCAAATACAATGACGTCTTAAAACGCTTCAAGGCAAATAAATGTCTTTCGCTGTCAAAAAAACACATGTTAATACTCTAACTAGTGTGCACAGTCTAGAGTCAAGACCATGCATAAAATGGGATATGCGGAAGGCATATATAAGCGATAACGCATATTTTATAGGTACATATAATGTATATAGGTACGTTCTCGTAGTCGCTTCGGTAAGAGAAGTTTCCCTTTGGGCAAATATTACAATACCGCTTCAAGTTAATTCACAACAAATTTAATAACCCATAAGAAGCAAATTACCCTTTCCACTGTACATACCTGCTTACTGCATATATGCCTATGTAATACTGCCTACAGCCTCTGACGGTTCTGGTGTTCGTTCGTGCTCAGTGCCATATCGTATTTACAATATAGCACATCAATGTACAAACTCCTTAGCGCTTAGCGCTTGCTGTATTATACATTACTGCCATGTGTCAACAACAGACTTGAACCCATCCGGAACTCCCTTTTCGATGCTCGTTTATGTCGCTACGCGTCGACCAACACAACATTGCCATCGTATAGCTCAGCTTGTCCTTATTGCCATTTTCTTCGTTGTCCTTATGCCAGAAACCAACCCAAAAGGGATGTCGAAATTAATCCAAATGGGCACTCGACATCTATAACTAGCTAGAACTCTGCAAAACCCAGCCATCACCATCACCTTTACCATCAGCTTCAGCTTTCAACTACCCGAACAACCCAGCACCACAAAAGCACAAAATAACAATATTCCATAATTCGCTAAAATATGCAAAACAAGATTTCGAACACGAGAAACCTATAGCAACGTCTAGTCTTTCTTCATTTATAACGTGCGTCGTTACAATCGCAACCCATCCGCTCCGCACATTCCAGCCATCCACCCCGAATTCCCTCAATAAATTTTGTGTTCTACCGTCATTTGGATGAGCTTTGCTCTGATGGTGTACCACCCTATACCTCGGTATATCTTCTATGTACAGAGCAGGTCCTTATGTGTAGCTTGAAACGCTAACGCTAACGCTAAGTTCTATGAAGCATACAATCTGATGAGCATAGGGTTTAATTTCCTGTTCTTTCCTGAAAGCCGACCAAACGACGATGAAGAACGGTGGAACTGTGGGGGGAGAATTGAGATGCCAATGGAACGCTTTGCAACAACAGTTTTAAAGCGGTCCACCCCAAATGACAACACCTACATACAAGCTTAAAGAATATTTTTCATTCAAAGACACAAAAAGAATACTACTTTCCCGTCAGACAGACTGATCGTTTTAGAGAAAATAAGCTGAGCGAGCATCCTATTCAATTCTTTGTAGCTTGTACATTCCTAAACAGTGCTGTGGAAAAAAAGGTAATTGATTTCATCTTGAAAATGTATTGCTACTTAAAACATTGATATAAAGATTATTGGAGCAATCAAAGTTTCACGTTAGGGAAATTTTTACAAGTATGTAAAGCCTCCTTTGTAATCCTAATTTACAAAAGCAAATGTCGCATATTCCAAGATTTCCATTTTTGGCTTTGAACCGGTTTTGTTGAAATGGATTTCTTCTTACTTAGAAAATCGCATGTGCTTTAGATCTTTGCTCTCTGCTTTCCTCTTCTTGTTACCTCCGTTGTACCCCAAGGTAGCCACTTTGGTCCTTCTCTTTTTATGTTTAACATCAGCCATATGGAATTGATTATAAAATTACCATTAAACCATTAAGTCGATGCAGGATTCTTACTTTATTGAAATAGACCTTGAAAGTTTCTCAGTTTAATGTAAAAATAGCTGCTTAAATCTTAATATACAAAATTTCAATATATTGAGCGTGGTCAAGGTTTGATTTGCCCTTTGCAACCTACCTTGGGGAGATGATACCCTCACCGTTCCACCATATCAAGAGCTCACTTAATTCATTTATCTCAAGACTTAGAAAAAAAAATACTATAAAATAATATGCACCAATAATGAACGCAAAATTATTAGACAATAGAGTATTCAAACTAAGACCCTCATACCAATTTCTGATGATGCCTTTTTAAGTACACCCGCATCTTATTAACTTCCCATAGGAAATTATTGTAATGGGTCCGATTTGTCGAATTGAAAATTTTGACATTTCTCGACGTTTCAAGGTCCCTATAGAGTCGAAATAAATGATTTTTAGAAAGATGTCTGTGCGTGCGTGTGTACGTACGTTCGCAACGTTTTTTCGTCCTCCATAGCTCAAGAACCAGAAGAGATATCGACTTCAAATAAATTTTGTTATAGAGATAATAAGGCAGAAAGATGCAGAAAGGGCTCTCAAGAAAATTGCGTGGTTTTTTTTTTACCATAGCAGTTTAAAAAAAAGGTGAAAATTTTGGTTAACCCTAAATATCTAATGAACCAATGACGCTAGAGACTTGAATTTAATTGTATATTATATATTGCTACGTGAAACAAAACGAGTATATTTTTGGAAAAAAATCCAATTAGGACGTTTTTTTTATACGAGTAAATCAAAAAAACGGAAAAAAAAATTTGTCACCTAGAAAATCTTACGACTAAAATATGATTTCATCTCCAAAACAATTTTGTGCAACGAAGAAAAATGTTTTTGACATCTGATAAAATTTTGAGAAAAATCTAACTGACAGTTTTTTTTTATAAAAAATGAAAACCTAAAAGAAACATTACTCAAAGTTGCTAAAAATTTAATTTCGACTCAAATATCTTTTCAAAAACTTGAGATAATGGCTTGAAACTTATTTTATCTTGTAAGAAATATTGTTTTCAACATTCTGAAAAATGTTGAGATTAACAAAAGTTGGTAAAAATTGATTTTGGACTCAAATGTCTTTTCAAAACTTTGAGATATTGGCTTTCAACTAATTTTAGCTTATAAGAAATATTGTTTTCAACATTAGAAAAAAATTTGAGAAAAATCAAATCGACAGTTTTTTTACAAAAAATTAAACAAAAGTTGGTAAAAATTGAATTTCGACGTAAATATCTTTTCAAAAATTTGAGGCATTGGCTTCAAACTAATTTTAACTTATAGGAAATATCTTTTTCAACATTCGGTAAAATTTTGAGAAAAATCAAATTGACAGATTTTTTTACAAAAAATAAAAGCTAAAATATTGTTTTCGATATTGAGTAATTTTTTATAAAAATCCATCAGTCCGTTTTTTCATAAAAAAATAAAATCTACAAAAAGTAGTACGCAAATTTGGTAAAAATTGATACATATAGACACACTTTTAAGCAAGACAAATCGACAGACATCGTTTTGGCAAAGTCTACGTCGCTGTACAGCTTGTACAGCTCATCGTTTCATCTTCTCCACAACTCACCTCCTATGCATACGGAACCGTAGGTAGATCAGACGAAGAACTTTTCTCTCGAAACGCCCCAAGGTAGTGTCCGACCGAAGCTTCGGCTTCGGCCTTCGCTTTGGCCAAAGTTCGGCCAAAAAAACAACATTCGGCCAAACCTTCGGCTTCGGATATTTTAGGCCGAAGTTTTGGCCGAAGCCGATGAATCTGTTTATTATATCGAGCATCGTACTAGGCGCCGGAAAAAATGTCAATTGAAGAAAGATTGCAATCTTTTCTTCGGTAGGTATTCAAAAATTTCAAAACACATGTGTGCCATCATAGTACATTTTCTGCATCGTTTGTGGAAAGGAGAATTCTTGACTTTTTTCAACCTTAGGCTTCGGCTTCGGCCGAAGATTTTCTTTCAGCCTAATAATTAGGCTTTGGCTTCGGCTAAAAATCGACCTTCGGTCAGACACTACCCCACGGCTTTCTTTCCAATTGCTTTCTTAGCAGAAAGAAACAGCGGTTAGCAAGAGTAAGTAATTCTTAGTTTGATCTCAGCGCCGCTGGTGTTGTTTTCTGTGTTCAAAGCGGATCCTTTGCAGACATAGTCCTTAAGTACCTCAAAGTTACGTTTCTCGATGGTGACGTTTTGACCGAGACGTCGATGTTGTAGGTCCTTTCTTGACGACAGCACGTACTTTGTTTTGCCCTCATTAACCGTTAAACCCATTTTTGCCTCAATGCTCATAAAAGCCCCATTGACATCACGCTGAGTTCTTCCCATTATGTCAATGTCATCAGCATATGCTAGTAATTGGACAGACTTTTGAAAGATAGTGCCTCTAGTGTTGATGTGTAAGCTTTGCACTATTCTTTCAAGTACGATGTTAAAGAAATCGCATGACAGCACATTACCTTGTCTAAAGCCTTTTTTGACATCGAAAGGTGCTCTTAAGTTGCTTTCAACCTTTATGGAGGGATGCCAAAACTAGACATGGCTCTATACAGCTCTTCCTATCGCCTTGAAATCGATGAAAAGATGATGGGTGTCGATTTGATGTTCTTGGATTTTTTCCATGATCTGCCGTAATGTGAATATTTGATCGGATGTGAACTTTTCTGAACTAAATCCACACTGATAAGGACCTATCAGGTTGTTGACGATGACATATTGCAGCAGAAATGATTTTGTAAGCGAAGTTAAGTAGACTGATTCCTCTATAGTTGGTGCAATTTAGAGGGTCTATATTTTTCACCAGGCATGCTTTCTTCTGACCATATCTTACAGACCAGTTGGTGCATACTCCTAACCAACTATGTCCAGCTGCTTTAAAGGGCTGGCTCGGAATTAAAGACATCTGCTTTAGTGGCATTGTTAGAGTTCAGCTTAGATATGGCAATCTTTACTTTGTTTAAGTCGAGAAGACGGGATTGTTGGCTTTCGTCGTCTTGCAGCAGAGTTCATTGCGTCGTCGGCGTTATACAGTATTGACTGCGGTTCCACTATGCTGTTTCCACTTTCGTCTTGGTTCAAGGTTTATGTACTTGTGAATTTCGTTTCACCACCCCCCATAAAACTTTCAAACTTCATTTCTGCTTTTGAATAGGTTATAGGTTGCCGGTGTTTAAAAGGGCTTAGCTGAGGTTTCAATAATCGGATAGTAAACTTTTATTAGTTTCAGATTGTTTTTTTTTAGCACTTCTACAACATTATCAACAAATATTAAAAAATGTTCCCAAAAAGGTTCAACGGTCTTATCTTTCAATCCTCTTTTTTTTTAACCTAAGGCTTCTAATAACGAAATATAAACTGTATTTGTATCTCAAATCGTTATTGGTGCTTAATTGAAATTCCCTTAAATTTTTACCACGCAACCTAAAAATCCCCTATTTCTGTTTCACAGTACTGTTTTCATATACTTTATGCGACTTTTATGAAACCTTAAATATAACAGAGAACATTTTGTCTACTATACACAAAGATTGTGTATGCTTTTTGCATCTAACTGTATATGAGTGTATGAATTCATAAAAGCGTAAAACCCAATTTTGATTTGTTACCGTTTCAATTAAATTTTCAACTCGTGCCTTACTCCTGCTCTTGTTCCTGAAGCCTTCCTGGTTGGTATGACTACGCGAATGGCATGCACTTGCCACACTTTGCCACCCATTTGCATAAGAGATGATGGTTACCATAGTAGCGCATATCGAACAACAATACCAACAGACACTATAACCTCGTTGTTTCTCCTTTGTTATTGTATTTACTCGCATACTCTATACTCAACTCATCCTTTGCCTTTGAATTATCCTTTTACTCTCGAATGCGTATGCATTACATTCAAGTAGCTGTAGTTGTAGCTGTAGCTGAGTATGAGCCTGTGCATAGTTTAATTTATTCATCCGTCAAGGGCTCAAGTGGCCACCACCGAACGAAAGGCCGGCACCGCACCAACCATCCCTAATATCTAGGTACACACATTTCTTTATAGTAGCTAACCTGCCACGTGTGTGCGCATCCTTCAATAAAGGATACGCGCTTAAAATATTATGTTTAATGAGTCCGCATAGAGTTATTAAATTTGGTTTTCATCCCTTCTCTATGTATATTCACCCCGATTCATGGACCTCTCGTCGTCGGCTGCAGTCTTTACAGAGTTTTGTTTTCTATGAGTTATGTTCACTTGAGTGTGCAACAACAAAAAGTTTCCAATTTGATGATCAAACTCAAAATATCTACAGCAACAAAATAATCAAACTGAAACAAAAACTTATAAGCAAAGGAATTGGTTGCTTTTGTTGCAAGAATTCAAGGGGTCAAGCACTCGTAACTTGTATATGTATATCCTTTCCTTACGAAGCACGGTATCACTTGTGCCCGGGTACAATGTGTTGTAAAATATATATTATATCCTTCTATTGTCTGCCACACTGCTATAGCCTATATATATATCCACTGCCAGTGGAATGGGTTATAATAAATGAAATTGATACAACAGAATATACTGATGGTTCGTTATTCGTTTCATCTAGAAACGGAACAGGCACACTTTTGAGGGTAAATTATTATTATTATCATTTTCATTTCGTCAAGATTTTCCGGTTCAAGCATCCGGTTGTGTTCTTATTGGAGCTTGAATACTTAAATAATATAAAACAAGGAAATAGGAAGAATCAATTTCATACATATGTATATGGGAAAGGGTCTTGATCTTATGACTGAAATTGGCTGAAATTACAGTCTTTTTAAGAGGGTATTTGTATTAAGATTGTTTTCAGATTGTGAATTTTCTGTAAGGACTATTTTGTGAAAAGGGAGAGTATCGTAGGTAGGAGACGATTTGAGTAGTTCAATTGTTCTGATTTTGTATCAATACTGTGAGCATTTAAATGGCTTTGATGTAAAGCATAACAAAAGTCATGAATACAATTACTATTTTTTCAAGAAAACTTGCGCTGATCCAGGAATTCACACGGTAGGGTCAAAATTATTGAACATAAGGTAACTAATCAATTTTTGTTACTAGAAGTTGTATTTTAGAAAGACATAAATACAACGACTTAAATATTTTTTTGTTCGTAAAGTTCTTAATAAATATGAAATTTGGTAAATTTTTACTCTTTCAAAATTAATCCGATAAAATTATTTTCTACGATCTTATTTCAAGCTTCATGATCAGGCTGGTTAAGTGCTGGCTGACCCCTAAGCTTCTTTGTTTTTGTGTTAAAAAACATTGCAAAAGTTGAACATCTTTATAAGATTTCTATTGAAAGCAATATATAAAATGGAAATTTAACTTCAAAAGAAATTAATTTCAAAAGTAAAGTTTCAGCTGAGGTTCTGTTCATTCGAAAAGGTGTCAAATGTAATCTTTTTAAGCAGCAAATTCTGTAGTTTTTTTCTTTTTTATTTTAAGTGAATTACTTTTTTATGGAAAACAATTTTTGATAATATTGCTTTTTTCGAAAATTACTTTAAAAGGGAAAAAATTGTTGTCTTCAATTATTTACATATATAAGATATATTATTTTTACGTAAAGGTTTGGTTTTTCATTAAGAAAATAAATTAAGTAGTTCAGCGAATGAGGACAAAGAAAATAATGTAATTAACTCTATGCTGATATTGTAATGTTTTAAACTGTGTATTTCGAAATATTTTCCATGATGGTGACAGCAACCACATTTTTGTCTGTGAACAACGTTTTTTTTTTCAAAACTGCACTTCAGCACTCACTTTAGAAATAAGTTGTAAATTTGTTCCCAAATTCCTTCTTTTCTCAAGCGGAAGTATGATACTGAATTTGTATTTAGAATTCACCTGTCAGTGTAAAAAAAATCTTACTCAACCTGTATATTTTCAATTTTTTAGTTGAACAAGATTTAATAAGAGAATAAGACCACTGCCCTATTAATAATAAATTATTTTGTGAACTATCAAAAAAAAGGGTTATGAACCGAAACACAACCCCTGTGTTTTTTTAATCTACCTTAAGATTTTCCATTTTGATATCATTTTATCTTAAGGAACTATATTTGAAGTAGTTTTTATAAGAAAAAATAAAAAAATACTATTACGACTCTTAGGAAAAAATACAAAAAACTGTAGATGCTTTTAGTAATCGAAAAATTCAGAATTTTATATTTAACAAAATGCGTCACAATTTTGAATTAGTTTACTGAAGAAAAATATAAACGTGAAGATATACATATGTACACTTACCGATCTTGATTTATTTTCTTAAACTATATCAATTTTTTATATAAAACAAATGTAACACATATTTTGGTAATGATCTCATTCTTGGACTGGGGCTGAATTACCGCATCAGTCATCGATTCATGGAACAGTCTAGTACAATTATTTGATATTTTCTCATCAGCTTTCGAACTGATTTTCACTCGCAGGATAAACAGCTTACTGATAATGCGTATCATATACAAATTCTTTTGAAAAATTTAAGAATTATTTTATTTTAAATGTATTTTTACTATTCCTAACTTCCCATGGGAAGTTATTGTAATGGGTCCGATTTATCAAATTGAAAATTTTGACATTTCCCGACGTTTCAAGGTCCATAGAGTCGAAACAAAAGATTTTTAGAAAGATGTCTGTGCGTGCGTGTGTACGTACGTTCGTACTTCCGCATGTCCGTACGTCCGTATGTCCGTACGTCTGTACGTTCGCGACGTTTTTTTCGTCGTCCATAGCTCAAGAACCAGAAGAGATATCGACTTCAAATAAATTTTGTTATACAGATAAGGCAGAAAGGTCTCTCATGAAAATTGCGTGGGTGGTTTTTTACCATAGCAGTTTAAAAAAAAGGTGAAAATGTTGGTAAAACCAAAATATCTCATGAACCAATGACGCTAGAGACTTGAGTTAAATTTTATATCATAGATTGTAACGTGAAACAAAACAATTATATTTTTGGACAAAAAATCTAATAAACGGTTTTTTTATAAATCAAAAAAACTGAAAAAAAAAATTTGTCACCTCGAAAATTTTACGACTAAAATATGATTTCATCTCCAAAACAATTTGGTGCAACGAAGAATAATGTTTTTGACATCTGATAAAATTTTGGGAAAAATCTAATTGACAGTTTTTAAAAAAAAAAAATAAAAACCTAAAAAAAACCTTACTCTAAGTTGGTAAAAATTGAATTTCGACTCAAATATCTTTTTAAAAACTTGAGATTTAGACTTCAAACTTATTTTATCTAATAAGAAATATTGTTTTCAACAGTCTGAAAAATGTTGAGAAAAATCGAATTGACAGTTTTTTTACAAAAAAATAAAAACTATAAAAATAATTAATAAAAGTTGGTAAAAATTGATTTTCGACTCAAATATCTTTTCGAAACATTGAGATATTGGCTTTAAACTACATTTACCTTTGAACAAATATTGTTGTCAACATTCAGTAAAATTTTGAAAAAAATCGAATTGACAGTTTTTTTACAAAAAATTAAAAACCGAAAAAAAAAATTAACAAAAATTGTTAAAAATTGATTTTTGACTCAAATATCATTTCAAAAATTTGAGATAATGTCTTCTTACTAATTTTAACTAATAAGAAATATTGTTTTCAACAATATTAAAAATTTTGAGAAAAATCGAATTGACAGTTTTTTTACAAAAAATAAAAACCTAAAAAAAAACAATACTAAAACTTGTAAAAATTTACTTTCGACTCAAATAGCTTTTCAAAAATTAAAAATATAGGCTTCAAACTTATTTTATTTCATAGAAAATATTGTTTTCGATATTCAATAATTTTTTTTTTTAATTCAGCAGTCCGTTTTTTCATAAAAAAATAAAATCTACCAAAAATAGTACGCAAATTTGGTAAAAATTGATACAATACAGACAAACTTTTAAGCAAGACAAATCGACAGACGGGATGGGAACGGGAAGTTATCAAAGTGGGTCGCATCCCAGCCTCTTTTTTAATTTTAGTATTTATTCTTTTTAAGTAAAATTTTAACAAAGTCAATCCCGAAAAAAATGTTATGGCAGATGTTATGATCATGCATCAAAATTCAGCCAAAAATATATTGCCAAAGTGGCAGCAAAGAAAGGCGACCATCATAAGTTTTTGACAGCTTTTGATATACATCCCTTTATACATCAGCTTTTGATATACATCCCTTCAAGAAGAATATGGCAATGATACCGGATTACTTTATTGCCTCAAGAACCCTCGCTCCACAGCTTGGTCCATTTAACCTTCTCATAATTGGATATTGAGCTTAATTACACACAAACACAGTTTTTGATATTCTTCCCTTCTGAATCACTTGATAGATAAATAATCCTTTTTGTCAAAAGAAAATAGAGCGAATACAAAAAATATCATCTGTCAACCAATAAAGTCTAGATGAAAATCAGTAGAGACTGGATGTATTAGAATATAACTACTACAATTTTAAAAAGTGTGACGAAAAGCTATGCTACAAATATGTTCATTCTATCACTAATAGGACTCACTCACTCGTTCACTGATGTGGTAATTCGGCCCTTGGTAGGAAGGGCTTTAAGACATTTTTACATATTCACTTAATATGAGATGGATTAATGGGACCAATACTATTTCGAGAAAAAATTACCCATTACCCTTATGATAAAGGAATTTATAGGAAAAAATTAATGAATTAGTCAAGAAAAGATCATATTTGCATTCTTATTAATTCAAGTAAAAAAGTGTGCATACGCCCAAGTGTACTCTCATTTTGTTTTTCCATTGCGACTAACGTAAACTAATATTTTAGCAACTCCACCAAACACCATCCTTAAAGCTTTTATTTTAAAAATTTGTTTAATATTTCAAATTAAGACGTTTCTATTTCGAAGCTTAGAGTGTCTTTTACTGTTTCCAAATACTCATAAAAAGGGTGGTTTAATTTTAAGGGCCGATGTTGATTTAAAAAAAAACACAAATTATTTAAGAAATTACTGTCATTTCTTTCTATTATGATAATATTGGTTTGGTTCAATTATAATTGGAACATAATATCGGCCAAATGGCCCCTGTGAGCTCGGCGGCACACCTCCATCCGATAGTCCAAATGTTCGATGACGTTGATGAATAATTAAGGTTCTATGCTGTTAATGTGTCGAATTATCCCATACTTTTGCTCGACGTACACCTTTTCTTTCAAATAACTTTATATCGTCCACATCTACATATATCTTCCGTTTCGGGCCATAAAAAAGTTAATTCCCATATCACGATAGCGAACACCATTGACACTATTGACAGTAACTGCCTGACTAGCCTCATTTTGGAAAAAATACGGCCCGATGATGCCACCAGCCCATAAACCGCATCAAACAGTCACGTTTTGTAGGTGCATTGGTTTTTCGACAGTCAATCTTGGATTATCATTCGCTACAATGCGCCCAAATTATTGGCGAATCCATTGATTTGAAAATGAAGATGATTTTCTTCGAAAACTGATCATCGACGGTTGCCTTTCTTCCCACAATTCTGACCATTGACGACGACGTTTGAAATGGTCAAAAGGCTTTAGTTCTTGAATCAATTAAACCTTGTTAACTTGTAAACACAAGTCTTTATGGATAATGTTCATCAACGACGGGCGTGAGAGGTATAATTGTTAAACTCGACAACGAGTTGAAGTGGATGGCTTTTCAGCCACACTTTATTTATTGAATTCGTTAACAAACTAACCTTAGAACTTAAGACTAATATTACATTTATTTCTAGATTTACAGTGTTTTAAGCTAATTGCAAAAAAAAAGCTAAACTGAGGTATGGAAGAAATTTACTTTAAATGTTTTACTTTTAAAATCATCGCTTACGGAATATACCAAAAAGTAATACTTGTTGTAAACTGAAATCAATTGGTTGAGGGGACTGATTTTACCATAGTTCGATCTGCTTGATATAGGACGTAAAGGAACTTGTCTTCTAATACTTGAACGGCTATAAATAAAGTTTAATTGTTCCAAAATTGATGGTGATATGACTGACCCATTGATTAATTTTATAATGAAGCACAGCGTTATGTACTCTCTGTGTTTAGAAAGCGATGGAAGATTTATGAGCGTGAGCCTATGATTGTAGGGTGGAAGTTCGAGCCTATTGGACCATGGGAAGAAACGGAGGCAGAAGCGCATGAATCTTCTTTGTACTCCTTTAATTCTGTTTATATGGACTGAATAAAAGGGAGCCCATATTATGCAGCCATATTCCAATATCGGTCTTACAAATGATATACAGAAGTTTAAGAATATAAGGGTCGCGAAAATCACGTGAAATCCGTTTTATAAATCCGAGTGTCTTATTTGCTTTTTTAATAATATAGTCATAATGATTTGTAAAAGTTAATTTTGAGTCAAGAATAATACCTAGGTCAGAGAAAGTAGAGAGTTTCGTCAAATAAGAAGAGTCTAATTGATAATTGAAAGTCAAAACATTCACGAAAACTATTTAGATCATCTTGTAGGAGTAAACAGTCGTCAAGTGAGTCAATACGTTTGAAAATTTTAATGACGTCAGCGTAAATTAAAACAGATGAGTGTTTAATAATAGAAGGTAAGTCGTTAAATAAACAGTAAAGGTCCTAAGTGGCTACCCTGTGGTACGCCAGAGTTGGTATAAAAATATGATGACCGCTCATTCCTAAAAACTACGCTGTATGATCTATTGTATAAGTACGACGAAACCCAACTAACAATTTTATCATTAAAGCCTTGGGATTTAAGTTTGGAAATTAATGTTTTATGGCACAATTTATCAAAGGTCTTACTGAAGTCTGTGAAGACACAGTCAACTTGGTTCCGTTTTTCAAACGAATCTAAACAAAAAGAACTGAAATGAAAGAGGTTAGTTACTGTTGACTTATTTTGAACAAAACCATGTTGACTTTCACAAATTATAGACTTACAATAAAACGATATGACTTTACAAATAATGGACTCAAATAACTTAGGGATGACGGGCAGTTTTGCAATGGGACGATAATTTTTTATTTCATTTTTACTACCCTTTTTATGTATCGGGGTTATGTACGAACTCTTCCAAATTTCAGGAAAAATTGAAGATTTGAGCGATTCATTAAAAATAATATGAAGAGGATAGGATAAATAGGATGCGCTTTTTTTCAAAATATAAGAAGGTACACCATCTGGACCAGGGCTATAACAAACTTCAAGTTCTGAAGCTTTGCGAATGATTTCATCTACAGAGATCCAAAGACTAATTGAATTCAAATGAGGGAAATTTTGTGAGAGGGCCAATAACTCAGGCGTTTGACAGGAGTTCGCTACTTCGAAAGCATGTTTGAAGAAGTTTGCAAACATATTTGAAATTTTTTTTCAGAGTCATGGCTAAGTTCGTTGTTGAAAGACATGCAGTTTGGATACCCGTCAGTATTTCTCTTACTATTAAAATAGCTCCAAAAGTTTTTTGGGTTGTTTTTTATGTCGGTTTCAGTATATTTAAAATAAAGCCATTATAAAGAATATCTGAATAGTCAATAAACATATTTCTTAGCTCATTGTAAATTACCAAGTCATTATCAGCTTTTGTTTTATTATATTTAATCCAGGCCTTGTTTCTTTTATTTTTTAAATTTTTTAGGCAAGAGTCAAACCATGAAGGAGATTTAGAAATATTGCCCTGTTTTCTCAATGGTGTGGTCTCATAAAGAAAGTTAAAGAGAACACAGTAGAATTTAGAGCACATATCATTAATGTCGCAGTTCTCAAACAAATGATTCCAGTTAACATTACATAACAGGTTGAAAAGTTCATTAAGTCTGCATTTTTTAAAGTTAACTTCAAGATTTTCTTTGGAGCAATTTAGAACATTACACACATTTAAATAAAAAGACACTTTCACGAACAGCAGCAATATTTTCTGCAGGACGAGCTATTCGAGCATGCACTGGTGTTTTCAAACCCACTACAGACCCGGTTTGCCCAAATTTTTGCATAATTTTTCCTATTGTATATGCACATTTGGATGATTAAATTGAACGAAGTGCACGATATGCATTTTTGTAATCAGCCTGTACTTTATAGCGTTGATCGATTGTGTATATTTCCATGGCTCAAATTGAATTAATCTGGAATTAAGAAATTACAAATGAAATGCAGAATACAAATTTGGTGTAGTTCACATTCAACATCTTTTTCAATGTGCCTAAGAATGTAAGTTACCTGTTCAGCAGTTTTCACAAGTCTTATAGACATACGTAGGCATTGTACTAATATCAGTATTTTAATGCCATACTTTGCTGGTTTTGGGGCATGTAAAAAACTTACAATGGGAGTATATTGGGAACAGCCGTTACTTTCTGGTGATGTTATCATGAAATCGGATGCAGCTGACCAAACAAGAAAAACGCCATTGAAACATAACACATCGGAATATTTCGTAGCCAGTTCCATCTGTGGTCAAAATAAATGGCAAGAGTACGATAACTTAGGCGACAAGATATTATAACGGAATTTTTTAGAACAGTTAAAAATAAGCATTTTTTTACTATGGGAGGGTGGGTCTATCTCCCCCCGTTTAGGCGGGAGGGGCAATTTAAAAAAAATGATTACTTAAAATGGAAAAAAAATAGTTAAAAAATAACGGTAATACTTAAAATTAATTTTTATACGTTGTTTTAAAGCCAACATTCTGTTCTATTAGCCAATTTTTAAATCAAGTCAAAACTATGCGTAGTTTTTGAAAAATGTTTCAATACTTCAAGATTATCTACCATTGTTTTTATTTCAGAATTTATTGCTCTTATTTGTTTTTGATCAAAAACTGAAAACTAGATGATTTTATGTCTTTTAGTTTTTGAGAAAATTGAAAATAACCACAACTACTATTTTAATTTAATTCTTTTTTTTTTGCTTGAGTGGTCTTAAAGGGTGTCCCAAAATTAACGCAAGATTTGAATTTGCCGCCATTTGTGCAGTGAAGTGTTGGCAACCCTGAAAAAAAAGCAATTTGACAGCTAACAGTATAGGGTTATTAAAAATGAAGCGTTACACGAGGGAACAACGTGTCTTCATTATTAAAGAATATTTCAAAAATAGTGAAAGCTTGGCGGCTGCAGTTCGAAAATTTCATACAAAATATGGTCGGAATAGTGTTTTAACTTCGTCAACTGTGAAAAGATTAATTGAAAAATTCATGGAGAATGGATCCGTTGGAGACGCCAAACACACTGGTCGTCCAAAAACAAGCCGTTCAAATGTGAATGTCGAAGCAGTGCGTGAGAATTGCAAATTTCAAGAACCTCTCTACAGCGTATACTCACCAAAGATCTGTGTCTTCATGCTTACAAAATTCAATTAACACAACAATTGAAGCCTAATGACCATGGACAGAGAAGAGAGTTCGTTGAATGGATTATTGAACATCAACAAATGGACCCTGATTTTTCGAGCAAAATCATCCTAAGCGATGAAGCACATTTTCATCTTGATGGCTTTGTCAATCGCCAAAATTGCCGCATTTGGGGTTCGGAGAACCCACAGGTGATTGTCGAAAAACAAATGCATCCACAACGCACGCGTGACTGTAGGGTTTGGATTTTGGGCTGGAGGCATAATTGGGCCATATTTTTTTGAAAATGATGCTGGTCAAGCAGTGACTGTTACTGGTGCTCGATATCGCGACATGATTACACAGTTCTTTCTGTCAAAATTGGATGATATTGATGTGTCCAATATGTGGTTTCAACAAGACGGTGCCACATATCATACAGCCCGTGAAAGAATTCAATTACTGCATGAGATATTTCCAGGTCGTGTACTCTCTCGTTTCGGTGATCAAAATTGGCCTCCTAGATCGTGTCATTTAATACCATTAGACTTCTTTTTATGGGGTTATTTGAAATCACAAGTCTATGTCAACAAGCCCACAACCACCCGTGCATTAAAGGAGGAGATTCAACGCTGCATCAACGAAATTCAGCCACATTTATGCAGAATGGTCATGGAAAATTTCAACAAAAGAGTGCGCATGTGCATGCAAAGCCGTGGAGGCCATTTGTCCGATGTGTTATTCCATACATAACCCTATCCTATGTACTTTACGAGTCAATAAAAATATAACTATCAAAAGACTAAAAACGGCGTTTTCTATTTAATTCAAATCTTGCGTTAATTTTGGGACACCCTTTATTTTGAGAGTAATAATGGTAGGTGCGAGTTTGGGTGTATGCAACAGTGGGATCTGTAAGGGGGGGCATTTTGCCCCCCCGCAACCCACCTTTTTGGGAACACTATAGGATTTGGGGTGGGTGCAAGTTGGAGTGCGTGCAAGGTGGGGAGGGTGCAAGGTGCGGTGGGTGCAAGATGGGGTGCATGCAAAGTTTCTCTTACATTTAAATAAGCTGGATTTAACAAAAATTAATTTACCCTAGGTATATGTAGCTTAATCCATATTTGATTATTACTATCAAAATGAGACTGCGTAAACACTCGAGCAAGGAAAAAGTAATTTAAATAAAATATTTTTTTGGTAATTTCTAATTTTCTCAAGAACTAGAAAACATAAAATCATCTAGTTTTCAGTTTTTGATCAAAAACAAATAAGAGCAATGAATTCTAAAAAAAAAATAGTAGATAATCTGAAAGTTTTGAAAAATTACACTTTAAACCTTTTTTTTACCTTTTTTTTTACACAAATTTTGACTTTAAAACAATTTTTTTCAAAAACTATGCATAGTTTTGACTTGATTTAAAAACAAGCTAATAGACAAAAATGTTGGCTTTAAAAAAGGTATAATACTTAATTGTATAAAGTATTACCGTTATTTTTTTCCATTTAATGTACATATTTTTTTTAAATTGCCCCTACCGCCCAAACGGGGAGAGATAGACCCCCCCTCCTATAGTAAAAAATGCTTATTTTTAACTCTTCTATACAAATCCGTCATTAAACTTTGTCGCCTAAGTGATCGTACTCTCCCCAAATAAATGGAAGATAAGCGTCATTACACTTAAATACTGAGAAATAGTACATAACACGTAATAAAGGATTGAAGCGTCAAACAAATAGTTTTTAAAATTGGTAATATCCAAACGGCCAGGTAGTCTTATTATATTCTGAGTTGCATTTCGAAATGTTCTGGGCACTCTTTCCTGTTTCCAATAAAGCCTTTCTGACTTTTATAAAACTGTGATGACTTCACATTCGACGTTTCTTGATGCACATTATGTGGTACCTACAGGTTTATTTTGCTCTTCTTCAGGTTGTTCCAATGATTCCGTCTCTTTATCTGAAACTTCAGAAAATCGGTTTCTGATTAAAAATTTTGGTCCCACCAATCATTGAACTCATGCTCGCTTTTTTCGTCCAACCATTGTTGCTAAAGCTGGTTGTTGCAAATGTTCTAGTCGACTTTCGCTTAGATTTTTTAAATAACTGATTGTTATTTGAGTGAGCCATCTAAAAAACAAACAAGAAGTTATACTCAACCAAATAATTTTAGTGGTGTGTTGCCTATAAAACATTGCGACAATAAAACAATACCACTGAGGCACTTGTCAACATTTGAGAAATAATATCAAAAAGCCTGATCTAAGATTTTGTGGTATCTGTCTCATACTATAACGTCAGTTGGCTTTCCTTCTTTTTTAAATGCTTCAAACATGTTGACACGCTTAACAGCAAACTAAACTCATTCTTTTGCTCCATTTTTCTATACCTACGTTATGTGATAGCCTTTCTTTCATTTGCCTATAAAATCAGATCCTTTTTTCCTTTCTCATGTTAATTTATCTTCCATTTCTTAGGCAAATAACCTTTAAAATAAATTTCTTTTCGTGACCTTAAATCAGCAATTATTTTTAATTCGACATTCTTCAGCCCATGCTCATTTAAATACTACACCGTTTATATAAACAATTTTTTGGTAGGTAGGGATTTGTCTCAGGGGTATATTTTATGCGTTTGAGTAATTATATAACCTTTATTAATTTTACAGATGACCTAATTTTAATTTTAAAAATCTCGTTGACTGAATAGCAAGCTGGTGTTAAAAGGTCAAGCACAAATGTCCAAAAAATATAACAAAACTGGACACAATGAACATAAGTATGAGTCCTTTTTCCTCTCAATCTGTAACTCAAGCTATAAAGCTTATATTTTATTCTTTAATACCTACCCTCAGGGCAACTTTCCTGTTTCAATCATAATGTGGATTTTTAACTTTCGATTGCAACCAAAAAGAGTGTTTGGCTTTGTTTCTTTATCCCAAATGGAACCAGAACCAAAACCAAAAAAAAAAAAAAAACAAAAATACAATTTCATAAAGCCTTGACCTTTTCCATCTCCATCATCACCATCATCATCATGGATCAAGCTTAATTTAAAATGCTCAATATTTTGACCGACTAATTGAAAATGTCAAAAGTTGGTCCCAATCTGTGACATTGACATCCTTTTTTTTTTTATTCTGTTCATTTATTTTGTTGTTGTTCTTGTTACTTCACCCAAAAGTTTGATCTTTATCCTTTTTGTCGTTGTTCAATGTTCGTTCAAGAGTCTCCTTGGTCAGCATTTTATATTCAATTAATCTTAATATCAATCATTTTTAATGAATTTTGTTTATAAACTTTGAAATGAGAGAAACGTGAATATATTATGTTGCAAAGGCGACGACGCACGACGGGGGGCGGTGAAGGAGTCGAAGGAGGCTTTCATATTGTCACAAATCCATGTTTGTTGACGCAGTTCGGTCAGTTCAGGTCAGGTCGGACATCAGGTAAACTCGCTTGGAATTGACACACGTTCTTGCACAAAGGCGTGCGTCCATTTATATGTACAGTACAACCAATTCAACACCATCCTGTTCAATACAATAGCTGACTATGTTAGATGAGTTAAGAGTCCTACAAACATATGTATATAGGAGTAAGGACCGCACTCGCACCCACATGCCATCAATTAGGTTCCTTTGAATTCGGTTCACCATTACCATTCACTCAACGACAAGTAGAGTGCATATAATTTAACCAGGTTCGCCCTCTCCCAACCACCTCATATACATTTCTCTCAAACCCAAAGTTTATAATTCAAAGCAGAAACGCTTGTGATGTCCCCACATCTCCGCCATCAGCACGCCATCATCGCCAGAGCGCCATATTGTACCTGTGATATAGAAATGTGGTTTGCATGAGCTTTACTGTGCGGAAGACGTTTGCGGTCAGGTTATGATAGAAACAGAGCCAGGGGGTGCTTAGTTAGGGTCGGGTCATGGCTGGGTGATGTGCTCTGTACCTATAACTACCTATATTCGAGTTGTGTACACACTCCAGGTGTGTTTATTATCGAGATTCCATAAGCAATTAGCATCTAAGGTTTGAATAGTAAAGATTCTCCTCGGCATCCATCCATCGCATCGTCGTCATCGTCGTCGTCAACCACGACTGGAGTAATCAGCGAGGCGTTGAAGTCGAACAAGATAGGGCTTGAAAGACAAGAAACAGGATTCTTTGGTTAAGAGATGAGGTTATATAATATAGCCAGCTCAGCCATCATCAGCATCAGTACCCAATTTATTCGTGGAGTCAGTCGGTCGAACTGGAGATGGACCCTGGAAGATTAAAAATTAAGGCAATCTTTAGCACCCCAATGAATATGCGGCTTTTGATAACTATAAGAATATGAATAAGGGCGAGGACGGGAACGAGAACGCCAGAGCACAGAGGATATGGTTCTGCTGTAGTTTGATGGTGGCTTTCTTCTATGTTCCATCAAAAGATATCTGAAAGAGATAAAATGAGGACATCTTTTGGCCTAAGGGAAACAAGGATAATTGAAAGTGGGTGGCCAATGTGGCAGCAGCCTACCTACACTTATCTCTCTGCCTCCTTCAATATGAAAGGGGCAATGAAAGTCTTCAAGCTATGTGAACTCTATTATTCTTGATCATTACCTGAATTCATTAGATATGCAGGTGGGAAATCTATGGTAAAGTTTGTCGTCGTAGTCGTAGTCATCGTTCGTCGTCATCGTCGTGGTTCTCCATTATGAAAAGTTCTAATTTAAAATTTGTGGCGAGTATAAAAAGGACGAAAACGAAAATTGTTAACAGATTCTACTTTTTATTCTTTTTCTTTTCTCTCTTTTTTTTTTTCTTTAGGTAAGCAGCTTTTGTGAGGCGCCTTTAGATTGTTCTTTGGTCTTTATGGAGATTTTCTATGTGTAGCTATAGAAGATTTATATATAAATAGCTAAGACTCCATTGAGGTTTGTCGGATGGAAAATTAAGTAGTTTTTGGGGATAAAAGTTGTGTGTTCATTGAAAAGATAAACTTATATCATTTCGCGTCTATACTCGTATATCTCAAGTTTCTGTAAACACAATGGAAACTAATTAGGAAAATTCATAAACTTTTATGAGAATAGCAAATCTAGTAGTGGGTTTATATATAATTGAAAAGAAACGAAATATAAAAGGAGTCATTATGGGGGTTGGAATTAATTCTAAAAAATTTATTTAAGCAAATTATTCCAATGAATAGATAACTATAGGTATAAAGTGATGAAAATGTGACGATTGAAATAAGTTTTGTATTTAGCTTGGATTTATTCACAGATTTATTTACTTAATTGTGGTGCATAGAAAGCATTATAACCACATAAGATTCCTTCAAGAAAGAGATCCTTAAAGATACATATAGTAAATATTAAATTACGTAAATGTTGTCTTTGATAAGAGAAAATGAATCAGGTCAATAAAACATAAATATAGGTGCGTAGTCCTTAGGCCATGTCATCAGGGCTTGATTTCGGCTATAAGAATTTTTTGTATTTGAAAATTTGTTGAGTATAAAAAGGAGTGGACCAAACTGACTGCCCTCAAGGGCATCAGAAAATTTGTTGTTAAAATCGAATGAGAAATTGAGTTTCGTAGTTAACGTAAGGCCCCAGTGTAAGATTTAAAAAGTCTTTACCAATATGTTTTGGGTGTCTGGTGTTGGACTAAAAGTTCGAGCTCCAAAATTCTTTTAAAAGAAAAATGTTTTTATTTTTATACATAATTATTTTATTTGTACGTTTTTAACTATATAGTCCAACAATTTTTTGAAATAAGGAGCTTCTTACGCAATGATTCAGTTAAATAAACAAAATGTCTTTTGAAACTGTTTTTTAGCCTTAAAGCTGTTTGCGAATTTGTTTAAATGAATTAATGGAGCTTATTACTTATACATGCGAGAAGAAGGAAAACAGGTAAGCGAACTTAAAATGTTTACAGTTTTAAGTAAATTAAAAGTTAATAAAAAACATTTGAAGTAAATA
Source organism: Eupeodes latifasciatus (assembly GCA_920104205.1). Lineage (NCBI taxonomy): Eukaryota > Metazoa > Arthropoda > Insecta > Diptera > Syrphidae > Eupeodes > Eupeodes latifasciatus. The sequence goes on from OV049924.1 coordinate 398,011,944, forward strand.
CAAAAACTTCAAGTGAATACAAATACTTCAAAACAATATAATGACTTCAAAAGTATGCAAAGACTTTAAGTTCAAAAGAATTCAATGACTTAAAAAATGCAAGGTCTTCAAAAATGCACAGAATTCAAAGATGATTGCAATCAATTGATTGCAGTCAAATGGTTGGAGAAAAATGGTTGCAGTCTTTTTACATTCGAATGTAATCTTTATATTCAAGTATAAAAGATTTTTAGAAAGATGTCTGAGCGTGCGTGTGTACGTATGTACGTTCGTACGTCCGTCCGTTCGCGACGTTTTTTTCGTCGTCCATAGTTTAAGAACCAGAAGAGATATCGACTTCAAATAAATTTTGTTATACAAATAATAATGCAGAAAGGGCTCTCAAGAAAAATGCGTGGGTGGTTTTTTTTACCATAGCAATTTAAAAAAAAGGTGAAAACTTTGGTTAACTTGAATCAAATTTTATATTATATATTATAACGTGATACGAAACAAATATATTTTTGGAAAAAAATCCAATTAACGGATTTTTTTATAAATCAAAAAAGGGAGCGTTCAAGTATTACGTAACGCAATTTTTGAAGATTTTTGACCGCCCTCTTTATTTTTTAAAAAATATTGTTATGAACAATCAGTAACATTTTGAGAAAAATCGAATTGACACTTTTTTACAAACAATATTAAAAACCTAAAAGAAAACATTATTAAAAGTTGGTAAAAATTGATTTTCGACTTATATATCTTTTCAAAAATTAAAAATATTAGCTTCAAACTAATTTTATCTTATAAGAAATATTGTTTTAAACATCCAATAAAATTTTGAGAAAACTTGAATTGACAGTTTTATTAACAAAAAATAAATACCAAAAAAAGCAGTACTAAAAGTTAGTAAAAATTGATTTTCGACTCAAATATCTTTTCAAAAATTCGAGATATAGGCTTCAAATTAATTTTATTTCATAAAAAATATTGTTTTCAGTATTCAGTATTTTTTTTTATAAAAATCTAACAGTCAGTTTTTTCATAAAAAATTAAAATCTACAAAAAATAGTACGCAAAATTGGTAAAAATTGATGTTCGATTTTCGATATCTCGTGAACAATAGAATATAGTGATTTCAAATTAATTTCATTCATCCAATTTGAATTTGTTTATATAATAAATAAAAACTATTAAGAAATGCTACTAAAATTGGTAAAAATCAATGAACGACTAAAAATCTCGTTAACAAAAATAGATTTTGAAATCAAATTATTTCATTTTATGCAAAACATTGTTGGCAATTTTAAAATGTTAAAGAATAATTCAACTGACAACTTTTTTGACAAAAAACGAAAACCTACAAACTTTTAAGCAAAACAAATTGACAGACGGGATGGGAAGTTATCAGTGTGGGTCGCATCCCAGCCTCTTTTCTAAACAATTTTAAGGGCCGATGTTGAATGTGAACAACACCTTAAAGTCAAGTTTTTTTCTGCGTTTCATTTGTCATTTCTCAATTTCAGGCTAATTCAATTGGAACCATGTAAAGAAACACAATCGAACAAACGCGTTAAAGTTATTCGATTATTATGAAAATGGTCGTTCAAATCAAAGTGCATATCGTGCACTTCGTGATTTTGTCGGTCAATTTATTTGTCCAAATGTGCGTACAATCGGAAAAATCGTGCAAGTTTTTAGCAAACCTGGTCTGTAGGAGATGCCATTCCATTTATCCTGATTGCAAGCCGACGCCATTCATTTGTTCACCCCAAAGCTTGGGTGCCCGGTCTACGTCATATTTTCAGCGTAAGCATGTTCTGTCACGCTGTCGTATACCATAAAATATACTATTACAAAGGAGAATCATCAACCCGACACACTAATCTCAAATTACTACCGAGACTCAAATGGAAGAATGAGGAATCAGACTGGCAACCGAATCTACTGACATTATGGCTAGTCAATTAACAGAATTTATACGAAGCTCAACAACGAACAAAATATCAAACACGAGTTCACCCTTTAAACAACAATGGTTTGATAATGACTGTTTGAAGGCACGCCAAAGATCGTTTGCACTTCTGAAAATCGTCCGGATTTCGCATAATCCCCATTTAAGGAAATGGTACAATGACTGCAGCACCTACTACAAAAATTTATGCCTACACAAGAAAATAGAATTTGAAAACAACAATGCACTTAATCTAGGTAAAATTAAAATCTCCAAAGAATTTTGGAAAATCGCCAGAAATATTATAGGTACAAGCTACAGAATAGGTTCAGGGTTATCAGCTGAATCACTTGCAAACCTTCAAACCTTCAGTTTTCCTACGCTCAGCCATCAATCTTCGACGAATCTTTAGATTCGGCCATAACACTTGAGGAAATAGAAGCAGTAATGAAGAAAGCGAAAAATGGAAAGGCACCAGGTGAAGATGGGATTCCCTACGAATTTTACCAGAACGCAACTCCCTCATACTTTAACTATTTGCTAAAGTTTTATAACAAAATCTTGGCTAACGCCGAAATTCCCTCCTCGTTCACAAAATCAGTTATCTTCCCAATTCATAAAAAAGGCGCTTTTGATATTGCTGACAACTATCGAAGCATATCATTTATAAAGGCATTAGCCAAAATATTCTGCGGTATACTTGTGGAGAGACTTGAAAAATGGGTGGAGAGGAAAATTATTCTTTCAAATCTTCAAGCCGGTTTTAGAAAGAACTATTCTACAACAGACCAGATTTTTACACTTTCTTCAAAGAAGAAAGTATACTCTTTCTTCGTAGATTTCAAAACAGCTTTCGATCGGGTGGATCGTAAGGCACTGTTATATAAGCTCTCGCAGTTGGGTATTTCATCAAAATTTCTTTCTGTGATTAAGGAAATGTACAATGGAACAAAAGCAGCGGTACGGGATGGTGCAATATTCGCAGATTGGTTTGAAACAACCACTGGAGTAAAGCAAGGATGTCTTCTCAGCGCGTTACTGTTCTCCCTTTTTATCAATAACATTGTTGAAGATCTACCTGGAGGCGTAAGGATATCTAATTCGGTTGTAAATGTTTTACTATACGACGACGATCTTGTTATTCTGTCTGAATCATCAGAAAACCTACAAACCGATTAGCATCTTACTGCAACAGATGGGGACTAACGATTAATACGGAAAAATCTAAGGTCATGGTGTTTGCGCGCTCCTCCCGAAGTCAAAACGTGAAAAGGTGGTACTACAATAGAGATCTACTAGAAGTAACCAATGAAATTAAATATCTAGATTGTTATACTCTCAGCTTAACTACAATCTTGATAAGAGAAACTACCTTAACGATACCTTAACATACCGAGAGATTTCTTTCATTTTTAAAGCGAGATGTGAACTACTCAGCCTAAACGGATGCCCTTATAACGGGAGCTTTGATCAGTTCTGTTCAATATGCAACCTTAAGTCAAAAGAGGACTGCTTCCATTTTATAAGTATATGCCCAATATTTAAGCCACACCGACGTTTCTTCTTTGGTAAAAATACCCTTTCAATGCAAGACACCCTTAAAATACTAAACGAGTGCGACTGGAAAAGACTAAGTACATTTTTAGAACTTATCTTCAAATATAGAATGCTTTTAGTTAGCGAATATGTTTAATTTGTAAATTTATCTATATAATTGTCATCTATAAACAACCAGGCTGACGGCTTAGCACTAGTTTTAAAATTCATGTATAAATTTAAACTTAAACAATTATTGAATTAATAAATGAATTTGTTACTTTATACTTACTTTGTTACTTACTTACTATTACAAAGGACTTTCCGAGCTAGTTTCTCTTCACTCATTCGAGCTATTTATCCAGCCCACCGGAATCCACCAAGCTTATTTTTTATCAAAATATCAGATCCGAGGTATATTGCATACAATTCTTGTTTGTAGCGTCTTCGGAATCGTCCTTCCTCACATAAGTTGCCAGCAAGACCTTCCTCTCCAACGCGCCTGTGGTTGGAGTGCATTTTACTTAGCACCCAGGTCTCGAATCCATATGTGAATAATGGCAGAAACATCGCCCTGTAAAGCAGCAGCTTAGAAGTTATAGTAAGGTTTCTGGATTTAAAAAGCTCTGACACACTGAAGTCTACTTCATCCATATTTCTCTCTTCTTTTGGTCCGATCTTAAGTCAGTTTTCTCAGTTTCTAATGATAAATTCTTCCATTTTCAATTTAAAAAAGCTGTAACTTGAAAATTTGAAGAGACACGGTCTTAAGTAAAGATTGAAGTAACTTCAGTAGCTTAAAAATCGTGTCTCATAATATTTTTACTATATTAATAAATAACACAAATTCTTAAATTAGTTTTTAATCCTTTTTGATACTTAATCTTGAAAATATTCTATTTACTTAAATACAATTAATGGAATAGTTTACTTATGCACCAATTTTGCTAATAATGTAATACACAGCCATTATAATTTATCTACCTTCAGATTATTTTATGTTAATTAAAATATTTTTCCAAATTCAAAAACACAATATCAACGTATATAGATCAGCGATGTGAAAAATCCTTTTTTGTTGATTGAAAATGCCCTAGGATCCTTCTAAAATGCACACATCATTTTGATACGTATACGTGCATGTATAATTTATGCACACCATAATTTGTGTCATTACCCGTTATGCACTATAATAAAACTTTACATGTGTATGTAAGAGTATAAAGTGCACAAAAGTGAAAAGAACCTATACCATAAATTCAGAGAAATCACAATGCCATAATATAATAGAATGACAAAAACCTACATTGACAAAATGCACCTTTTGGTATTTCTATTATCTCTTTTTCTCCCTTAATACTAATGTGTACATATGTATGAACGAGTATGTAATTTGTAATGTACCTAGGTATGTAGGAAGGATTCGCGCGTCACACATTGAGGACGTGCTGACACTAATGAGGCAAGCCATGTGTGACAACTACCCTAGATTCTGCCATCAGGACATGCACTTGCATCAACCTATCCTCTAACACGCTGCTGCCACATTCTGTCAACCGCTGACTACATCGAAAGTAACATTTAATTAATCATTTAAGCATCAAATCCTTCATACTGATACCGTATAAAGCATAGATACAGTTAGGTACATGGTGTACGGTAAGAGTAACTTCGTTCGCTCTTCGTCATTATATCCTTGCCTTATACGATAGACGAGTCCTCGTATATTCTCGTATAATTTGTGGATGCAGGATCTAGTTGTGTGAGCGTTGTATAAATATCAAATATTTGAGTTTTAGCTAATCAAATTTGTATTTATCTTAAATGTCACTTGAGGGCGTATGGGGGCGCTTACATAAAGATACACTACACATTTTGTCTGTATGCATTTGTGTCACACTCCCGCTCAAAGTGCTGTAACTGTAGCAAGTATTACACGCTTAAATGTATGTCACACCAATGACGATGTTATGTGACACGAGGGAAGCAATCCTCAGAATTCGAATCCAGACATCAGAGACATAGAGAGAGCGAGGACTGACGTTTGAATGGATTTCTCTGAATTGAAAACTAGGCTTTATAGACCTAACCTAAGCTGGCTTTACATCTACAAAATACTTACTATACATATGTATATGTAGATCGGGGGAATCAGTTAAAATGATGTTCATTAAAATCCTCCAAAGTGATGAGATGTAACGACTCGGCGGCGGCGGGGGGCGGCGCTTTAGCTTTATGCATGAGAAGATTTGCATATGGTGTTTGCTATTAAATCACTATACCGCCATTATACGCTGTCGTTAGCTGAAAGCTGATGGGCTTCAGTATTCCATTTTCTGACTTTCTAACATCGGAAGACAGGATCAGGCTTCCTGTTATGGTATATATTCGTATGTGTTTGTCTTACGTTACGTAGTGGCAGGCGAGCGACCATAATTCTGTACTCTAACGCAACGCAACGGAACTATATGGACGGCTTCGTTATAGAAAGGATATTAATATTCACAATTAGAAAACTGCACGGGGTATTTTTGTACAGCGTCGCCACCGCCGCTGTGCCATCCACCCCCAACCGCACACAATCATCTTCATCGTCCTTAGAGCAATACAATTTTACGAAAGGAGGTATACTCTTGAACAGGACATTGTATATACATACACTATACCTTTACCTATCTACCATAGGTTAGGTTAGGTAAGGCAAAGTGGAACTCATCACACCCTTTTTCTGCAGGATTCATTGTTTTTTAGCGAAGACTATCAGAGTGGCGTTGTTAAATGTAATTGCTTGAGAGTTAATTGCTTGCCGCTCCTTTTATCTAGTCCCGCGGGAGCGCTTGATCAGAAAATTATGATGGCATATATGTATGTAGTCGTTGTTATAAAGCGGAACGTGGGGCTCGTGAAATGAAGGTACACTAAGGTATATATTTCCAATTTCCAGGTCAGGGTGAATGTATATTTAGGTATAGACTTGAGAATATTAGCGTGAATTAAAGGAAAGGAAGTTGTTGCCAACTTATACGCAACCATGTGCGCCACTGATTGTATTATACAAAATTGTTAAATTGCCGCTTGTATCGTTTCGCTTGTACATATACGTAACGTAGGTAAGTCTTATGTATGTATATGCTTACAAGGATCCAAGTGGGGTTGATTGCAGCAAATTTGAGAACATCAATTTAATTTAGGTGTTATGCTATTTTGAGCAGGAGGAAAGCATAGAATCTTCGCGATGAGAACGCGAGCAGCGCGTACCCGCTGATAATTGTAACGAAATATGATTCTATGAGTATTATTTTGTAAATTAAGTTCTCTTCCGTCAGGATGGGTTCATATGTGAACTTGAAAATTGGAATATAATAATTTGGAGCAGTTTATGTTGTTGGTGCAGTAAGCGATATACGAAATAGAATGTTGTAACTTTTTAATCCTGGTTGGTGATGAAAATAGAAACTTGCATTACAAAAAGTTCGTGGCTTGTTAAACAATGTCTAAACATGGTTTATTTGGTTAAATACGCAACGTAAGTACTTTTGTATAATGAATGCGCAATAGAGAGGTAACCTTTTTATGCCAAAGGTGAGAGCATTAGTAAAGGAAGAAAGGGTTTGAAAAGACATGTCGGTGCACTCTGTTTTTAAATGTCTAAATATTACAATGACGTTAAAAGGTCAGTGTGATAAACCATTATAAAGGGTAATTTTTTAAAAGCTATAGGAAAAAAAAATTCAGAAAAATGCATGAAATCTTTATTTGAGTTGATAGCACGGTCCATATAATTTAATGTTTGAAGATTATTTCATGCAAATGTTCACCTTGACTGCGCCTCAAATGGTCCATCCGCTTAGTCTAATTTTGGCATACTCTTTCCAACATTTCGGCCGCTATCTCATGAATAAATGCTTCAATGTTGTCTTCCAATGCGTCAATTGAAGCGGGATTGTCTGAATAGACATGATATTTAACATAGCCCCACAAGAAATTGTCTAAAGGCGTTAAATTGACCGGTCCCGAACGTGAAATAAAATGTTCACCGAACTCGCCTCTCAATAAGTCAATTGTTGCGCCTGCTGTGTGGCATGTGGCACCGTCTTGTTAAAACCATATGTCATGCAAGTCAAGCTCTTGCATTTTGGGCAAAAAAAAGTTGGATATCATCTCACGGTAGCGCTCACCATTCACAGTTACGTTACGATTCGCATAATTTTTGAAGAACTACGGTCCAATGATTCCATCAGCCCATAAACCGCACCAAACTGTGACTTTTTCTGTATGCATTGGTAGCTCTTGCTGCAATGCTTCTGGCTGATATTCACTCTAAAAACGACAATTCTGCTTATTTACGTACCCATTGAGACAAAAAAGAGCATCGTCGCTGAACACATTTTTCGGTAAAAAAGTGGATCTTCGGCCAACTTTCCAAGAGCCCATTCATTAAAAATTTTACGTTGCAGTAGGTCGTCCGGCTTTAATTCTTGCACCAGCTGTATTTTGAAAGGCATCACACCTTAAACTGACCATAAAATGGAAGAACTTTCTTAAAAGAGCACGCATTTTGATAATAAAATTCAATAATTTGCAAGCGTTGTTCGATTGTAAGACGATTCATGGTTAAATTATAGACCAAACTGAAGATGTTTGACAGTGAAACAAAACACGAAACGTTCGTCAGCTGTTTAAACCAGTGTTGCCAAAAAGATACTCGTAATAGCTAAGAAATCACCCTTTATATTCGTAATACGGCTAAAGAACAAATCTCTGTACGATATACTATTTAGTTTTCTTGGAGGCCCTAGTATAGTACGGTTGAATTGCTTAAGGGAGGAATGCAACTATTATTTTGTTAAAGGGTCTAGAGTGTCTCCAAGCAGTTTTTGGCCATTATTGACAAATTTAAAGCAGCGTTGTCCTGGAGACAAGAACAAATGGTACTTTCGTTTATGTCTAGTATTCAATATTTCCCATATCGTTCTGCTCCTTCTGCCTGTTCCTATCATATGTTACATTAATTTTTTGATCTTTTCAACCTTTACCGCTAAGATACGTTTCTTGTAACGCCATTCAAAATGTCTGACGTAAGCATTCCTTGTTTTTGCTACAACCCTTTAAATAAAGGCATTTCACCTGCACTTAACAGCCTATTTCTTTAAATTGAAGCAGAAAACCAGAGCTAATAGCATTTATGTATGCTTATTTTCTACCAAACAAATCGACAAATCGGCTAAATTGGCGGAGTTTCTTGAGTTTCCATGACAATGTCTACAAGAAAATGAAAAAATGACTAGCCTTGAGCCGAGACTTCTTCCATAGTCAGTGAATACCGTCTCTGTCTCATTAAATTGAGTATCGTCTCGTCTCGTACCCTAAGGTTTGTATCAAGGCCGGATCCAGTCTTTTAATCAAGGTGGGTTTTCAATGTTCATGCACTAAACAATAAAGACAAGTTTTTCGGCACTGCTTAAAAATGTTATTTAATATTCTGTAAAGGAGACTGACAGAATCAAAATAACATGATGTAAATACATTTTAACGTTATATTGGCTGTCGTATTGAATCCCCAAAAAAAAAGAATCCCCAAGGGATAATATCCCCAAACAAATTTAATCCATTTTGATAATATCCCCAGAGACTTAAGACAAATAGACAAAATCCCCAACTAAATAATTTATTTTGCCAAAATCCCCACGAAATCTCCAAATCCCCAGTTTCCGTGAATATCTTCATTTATGCGTTTTTAAAAAAAACTCTCATCAAATTCTCTTATTGTGATATTAATTAATGATAATGATTAACAATTTGTTAACAAAAAATTAAAATGAAGGCAAGCACTTCTCGTTCTCAGTCTGGCTTTAGTATTCATAGAGAATCATAGTATTCGAAGTCCTGGCTTTGTGGTGTCTGAGTGTTTTTTTGTGGTGCCGAGTGTTTCTTTTGTTTTGCAATAAACAAATATGGATGATGTTATTGTTTCCAAATCCAATAAAGGTGGAAAAAAGTTATTTGTTTATGGATATGGCTATCATTTTCACTCCAAAAACAATAAGCAAAACTATCGATAGTGCTGTGACAAAAGAAAAACAAATTTGTGTAAAGCTATTATAGTGACCATTGAAAAAAATGAGACGCATATCATTTTAAGTTCAAAAAACATGCATAACCACGATCCACGTGCGCGTATATAATGAGCTTAAACAAAATGCTAAGACAAGTGGGTTACTTTCATCTCAGCTAATAAGAGAAGCTACTGTTAGTTGTGACCCAGGGTGTCGTGTTTATCTTCCAGCAAAAGAGTCACAAAAAAAAAAAAAGTTTTACGAGTTCGTGGTATAGAAAGAAAATTTTATGAGCCCAGTGATATCTCAGAAATCGAAATTCCACAAAATTTAAAATACTTGGAAAATGAACTATTTGTTTTGAGTGAGCGTCGTTTCAATGGTTAAATTAATATAATTATTGGGACAAAGTTCACTTTGGAAACCCTACGTGATGCCAGATGCTGGCTGATGGATGGGACATTTTATATCGGTCCAACACTATCATGCGACAACTATTCAGCATACATGGGCAGGTGGGAGGACAAGTTCTGCCTCTTGTTTTTTGCTTGATGAGCAAAAAAAGCAAAGAGTCTTATACCTAATGAATTTTTTAAAGAATTGCTTAAGCTGTGTTCCAAGGAAAATATTGATTTGGACCCTAGAAGAATTATTTCCGATTTTGAGCCCGCAATACTTTCATCTGTGAAAAAGTTTTTTCCTTACGCTGATCACTAAGGGTGCCTCTTTTATTTTGGCCATATTATTTGGCGTAGGGTTCAGAAAGAGCACTTGTCTAAGCGGTATGGAAATTGTGAAAATTTTAATATTAATGTGAGAATGCCTAAAAGTCTTGCATTTGTGCCGCCAGAAGAAATTCCACAATACTTTCTAGCACTGAGTGCAGATTCAGATGAGGAATTTAATAAATTGACGCTATGGTTTAAAAAAAGTTATATTTTGTCATCTAAAGGCACAAAAATATCAACTTATTCTCCCCAGTTTTGGTCTGTTCACGATGCTGTTAAAGAGAATTTACCTAGAACTCAAAACAATGTGGACTGGAGGCATGGCATCGCCGCCGAATAAAAGTTATAATAGGAAGAAACAATGCAGATCTATATCAACTTATAACAGAACTAGGGAAGGAAATGCTGGAAATAAAAGCCTCAATACAGAAAATAAACGCGGAAGAGTTAAAAAACTCGAGGAAATATATGGAGAAAATAAAAAGATTAGTAGAACAAAGAAAATATGTATGAAAACTTAATTTTTTGAAAGGAATAGCTTATAACATATCTCTTTGTTAAGCTATAAATATAATTTATATAAAACACTATATAGGTTAGAAGTACTTTCGTTTGTGTACATAAAACATTATACATTAACATATACTTTTTTTCATTTTTGCTTTTCTTGATACGTAAAACAATACGAGAAACCTTATTTTGTTCGCATTATTGTAGTACGTTAATTATGAATTATGACTATTTGTTTCATTTCCAATTTAAAAAAAAAAAAACAATTATTTCAATAAACTTTACAAATATTATAAGCATTGGTGTATTTAATCTTTGGATTGCATTTTATGTAATATAAATAAAATCTAATATATCCAAACAAATTATTTTCAATCATGCGATTGAATCGCGCATGCGATTTAATCGCATGATTCACTACTTGAAAATAATTTTTTTTTTTTGGGGATATTCACTTGGGGATTTTCGCCCTGGGTATTCTCTCTTTGGGAATTTTGCTGCTGGGGATTTCGTTTTGGGGATTATGGATTTGGGGATTTTCCTTTGGGGATTATATCTTTGGGGACATATTTCAAGAGCTAAAGTGAAGAGAGTTGTAAGTCACTAGGCTTTAATTCTCTACGACCTGTTGCACAACCTAAATATTTTATTTTATTTTTTATATTTTATTTTATATAATTTTTACTTGCGACATATAGGAACTATATGGCAAGTTTTGCATTCGTGCAAAATTTCGAACTCGAGATTTTAATCAAACATGATATTACGATGGTAGAGAAGTCGAAAAAAGTGGGTCCCGCGATTCCGTCCGGTCTGTTTTGTCTGTCTGTCCACGCTCCTACAGCCTAAACCATTGGGTCGATTGAGTTCAAACTTGGAAGTTAAGGTTTTCAGCAGATTCGCGTTAGGCGTTTTTTTCATTTTTTTTTTTAAGACCAAAACTAACAGTGGCCCCCATACAATTTTTTTGGTCAAAAAACGAAAATTCGAATTTCTCAAAAACAAACCGATAGATTTTCTTTAAATTTTCTCTAAAATTTTATTTTTAAACTTGGCTTCTTTTCATAAGAAAAACATATTTTTGTATTGCTCAGGAAAGGTACCGCTCATAGAACCGTTATTTTGTTTCTTAATTTTCTCAGCAACTTATCAACCGATTTCAATAATTTTTTTTTCTGAATAAGCTCTTATATTGCCTTAACAATATTTGGTTATCAAAAGTGAAATTTTTTATTGTTTGGATTTTTAAAAAAAATATTGAATTTTTTTTTTTCAAAATTCTATATCTCAAAAACGGGTCAACATTTTTTTACGAAATTCAAATGTAGAGCGTATATTTACAATCACTAAACAACTGCATACCAAAAATATTTTTAGAACAAAATTTAAAAATTTTATATATAAACAATTAATTTAAAAAAAAACCGCTCTAACGATTTTCAAAAAAAAAAATTTGAAAAATTAAGAGTTTTTTGATTTATAAAATGGCATCTTAATTTTTGAAGACAAACTTATTTTTCAGGTAAAGTTTTGAATCTTAAAATAGTTTTTTTTTTAATTATTTTAACTGCATTAAATGTAATCCCCTCCCATCTCACCAGATCAAATCCTGTGCGTGAGCCCGAAAGAGCGCATTACATTGACAAAACTTTTATTATATTCAGCCCTATCATGAATTCCATCGTAATCGGAAATTTTTACGAATCCCGAAAAACTGTATCATGAAATCCGTTCGTAGTGGAAAATCTCATACAATTTTGCATTACGAACGGATTTCATGATACAGTTTTTCGGGATTCGTAAAAATTTCCGATTACGATGAATACAGTCATTTTACATCAATACATTTTTCGATTTCTAAGGCGTCCTGGTCCTGATGGAGTAGCATCATTTATGTGGGCAAAAATGTGTGTCTTATATTTCCTACTTATTACTTCTTCTTTTCAACAAGCCTCTGAAATGTTCTTAGTTTCCAGATCTTTGGAGTTGATTAAAAGAATTCTTAAAATTTAGTCTTATAGCTAAATTGTTTGCTATTCTCAATTTGGTTGGATCCCTTGTCTATGATTTAATTTCTTTTAATTATTCTCCTGTCATAAGTAAAAATCAACATCGCTTTAATTAAAAAAATCTACAATTACTAATTGCTTACAATTCTCTTCTTTATGTTTGGATGCATTCGAAAAACACTCTCAAGTTCATTGTATCTTTACAGACTTAAGTAGGGCATTTGACAAACTAAGTCATAAAATTCTTCTTAATAAATTTATTAATAATGGATTTAAGGAACGTTTCGTTATGTGGATTTCTTCATATCTTATAGCATCATGTTCAGTAGTAACCCTTCATATTAACTTAAAGTCAATTTTGGTGTACCTAAAGGGAGTCTCCTAGGTCCAATGCTGTTTATTTTATTTATTAATGATTTTCCTTTTATTTTAAATATTTCTACATCGCTAATCTATTCAGATTATTAACTCCATCAAGGATTGTAAAGAGCTACAAAAAGATCTAAATCAATTTTGGGAGTGGTGCAATGAAATTCGTTTGATTTTAAATATTGACAAATGTAAGACAATGGGTTTTACACGCAAATGTTATATAATAAATTATGACTTTATGTTGAATTAGTCACATTTGGATAGAGAATCCAGTTTTTCTGACCTTGGTGTTGTACTGGACTCAAAATTAAGGTTTACTAATCACAACAATTATACGATGGAACGATTTGCTGTCCATCTATTTCTTATCGATTGTATTTCAATCTGAGTTAGGCTAGCTTAAGAATAAATTTACCCCTTAAAAGTATTTTAGCAGATTGAGCTATGACGCTAACAGTCCTTTTAATCAATCCACCAGTATAAATATTCACTCGTTGACTCAACCAATGACAATCTCAAATCTGCAAGCTTTAACTTAAATTTGTTTTCTTTAAGTATTTGAATTTATGTTAGTTTTAAGTTTAGATTTATGTAAGTATTGTAAACTTTATTTTAGCATTTAACGTATAAAATAAATAATAATAATAAATATTGACTCAGTTTTACGATGTTTTATAGTAGCTGATCAAGTATTTCTTTACTCCAATGCAGTCAGCACTTTAAATAGATGTCTTTTTTTTTCAAAAATCATCTTCCCTCTTAGTTTTATCTTATTCTAAATTTATAAACAAAAATTGTGTTTTCGAACTAAAAAATCTTAAATAACCAAAAACAATAAGGTTTAATAAAATTAATACCCTTTCGCAAAATTAAATAAATTATATAAAAAATTGTTGGTTAAAAATGTCATTAATTTATTGGCATCAACATTCCGAATTTTATTGTTAAGTAATCCTCTCTGTGGTTTAGATATTTTGATTTCATTACAACCTAAACACAATTTAGTTTTGGGATGAAAAATTCTAACTTACACGCAATTATTAATAAAATAAAAACAATTCAATGGAGATTATGTTGAAAAGGACAATTTTAATTCTGTAATATTTTTGTCAGAATTAAAATAAAAACAAACAAAAGTGTACATTCTTTGTGTTCGTGTAAAGTGTATCCTTGAACAGTAGTTATATTCCATATCTACTGTGTGTAAAATTTAATCAACAATTTACCTGATACAAAATTTATTTTCAATCCAATTCAATTTTACATTCATATTAGCGAACTATATAAAATAGAAAATATTGTACAAAAAATCAATACCCTTTCAAAATATACATAATGTACCTACATAAAAAGGAGCTTGTTTATTTTTTTTTTTTTTAAACTTTAATTTATCATCAATGCATTCAAAAAACTACAAAAAGCTACTGTGTCAAAAAATATTGGAAACAAAACAACAGAAAATAAAAATTCAATTGTCCACCTATCGACTTCAATTTGCACTAATTTGATTTCGAATATAACAACACAATCAAAAATTTTATATGAATGTATAGAAATGAACATTGCACATCAAAAGCAATCAAATTTGAATTGTTTCGTTACAGTTACAATGTTAGTCCTTTTTTTTTTTCTTTTCAATTGAGATAAAAATATACAAAAGTACAGATATTAAAATTAATGCTTTAATTCAATATTCACAAAAATACAGGGTGACTCATGAAAATTGTAATATTTTTTCTTTGGAAAGGACATTTTATAAGAAAAATTTAGTGATTCAGTGGAGAAACAAACATTACTGTATTATTTTATTCCTTTCGTTGGTTAAAAAGTAAAACCCAGCTGTAATTTTGTTCTTGGTAACCGAATTAAACCTTTAAACCAGCGGTCAGCAACAGGCGGACCGCAAAAGGTCAAACTGCGGAGCAGTTTACATATATTTACATATATATGTAAATTTAAACAAAATTAAAAAATGCTTTACTAACACACAAGCAAGTGCGTTTGCAACTCCTTTACGCAATTTTGAATATGGCGGCGTATTCACAGACGAACGAGTAGTACCCGTGGCATGATGGTTAGTGCGTTGGACTGTCATGCGAGAGGTCTTGGGTTCAATCCCTGCCTGTGCCACCTTAATTAAAAAAAAAAGAGTTTTCACGGGTACTGCCTCTTGTGAGGAATTGACAAATTCTCCAAGAGTAATTCTTGTCATGAAAAAGTGCTTTCTCAAATTAGCCGTTCGGATATCGATACTTCGAATTTTCCAAAAAAAAACCGAAAGATTTCTTTTTAAATTTTCGCTAAAATGTTTGTTCTTAGTTTGGCTTCTTGCAATTTAAAAAATTGTTTTGAACCTTTATTTTGTTTTTAAGTTTCCTCAAGAACTTAACTAATTTTTTTTCTGCAAAAACTCTTATACTGTCTCAATACTATTTGATGACCAAAAATTTAATTGTTTTTCATTTTTAAAAAAATATTGATTTTTTTTTTTTTTTTAAATTTGATATCTTGAAAATGGATCATCGTTGATTTACAAAATTAAAATGCAAGACGTCTAATAACAAGTTCTAAAAAACTGCATATCAAAAATATTTTAAAATTAAAATAAAAAAAAATTTATAAGAAATGCATTAATTTTTTGCAGGTACATTTTAAATTTTAAAATACAGGAAATAGTTTTGAACAAACTTTTTGGATAAATGAGTGAGTTCATGCGACCAAGTCCTGCATTATATTTATTTTCTATTTTGTATGTTATTTGCATTCAATTGTACTCTAGTGTTATTTTAGATTTGATTTTTTATTTTCAATATGAAGTTTTTTATTTTTAAGTTGTCCAAAAAAAAAGAGTGTTTATGTACTAAAATTCTTTTATGATTACCTTAACTATTTCTTGTAGAACTCGTCCTTTGCAATCAAAACATCCTATTTCATTTTATTCGGCATATAAACTGTAGGTCCCCTCCATCCCTGCAATTACTCGCACACAGGAATGGTTGAGAGTTGTAAGTCACTAGGCCCTGGTTCTCTACGGACTGTTGCGCCACCCAATTTATTTATTTTATTCACAGACGAATAAATTAAATTGACATACAAAATGTAAACAATCGTTTTTGTGTTAGTAAAATTCTTTCCGCAGTCGAATTGGTTGTCAGTCTTATTGTGAGATCTAATTACGAAGCTTTCGTTCGATATCGATTGTTTTAAAACGTTTCGTACCAATAATATTAATCCAAAAAACCGAAAAGTAGACAGTGAAAATAAGAAGTTTCTGACCGAATGGACTGAACAATATTGTGTTACGCTGTTTTTTCTGAATGCGAAACGGCGTATTCAAACTTACTGCAACACAACAATATTCGTTGGCTAAGTAAAGGTCATGTTATTGAACTTTTGTGGATGATTAAAGAGCAAGTTATCTAATTGCAAACTTTGGATACGACGGAAGCAAGTTCATAATTATAAAGAGCGCAATATACTAGCTTTGGCTTTTCTAAAAGATGTTCTGAAATATTTAAATGAGCTTAACATCCAGTTACAAGAAAATGGGAAATTAATATGTGATTTAATACAAAGCGTGTCCGCTTTTCGTCGTAAGCTGGATATTTTCGAAAAATATATTGCTAAAAAAGAACTCAATAAAAAAGATTTTATTCATTTCCCAACAATTCTTGAATATTAAAAGAAGAACTCTGAAGAAGAAGACATTGCAGTGTTTTCAAACTTTCTATCCGATCTTAAAAGCGAATTTGCTGTAAGATTCCAAGATTTTGCAGAGGTTGGGAAGCTATCTCAATTCCTTAAATTGCCTTATGAAGTCATTGCAGTAGCAGAATGGACTGAAGTGGCTGCGAAGTTATTCGATCTTTCAAAAGCTTCATTACAATTGGAATTAATTGACCTTCAAGAAGATATTTGCCTGCAAATGTTTAAAACTGCATCCACTGAAGAATTTTGGGGTAAGCAAGTTTCAGAAAAATATCAAAATTTCAAAAAACTAGCTATCAACTTGGCTACTATGTTTGGCTTGACATATATATATATGCAAATCGTCTTTCTCAAAACGAATTTTTTGAAGAACAAATATCGTTTGCGATTATCAGACGCCCACCTTGATAACACTCTTCGAATTTGCGGCTCCCGCGTGAACAAAACTATAAAAAATTGGCTCAAGAATATCGTTGTAATTTTTCTCATTAATTTAATTAATTTTACAGTTACTTAAATAAAGCAAAATAAAAACTACAAAACTTTTTTAGTTTTTTTTTCTGGACCGCGATTTAAATATTTTCAACCGTATCTGGACCCCACATAAAACTACTTGCCGACCCCTGCTTTAAACTGACGATTTTAAACAGTTTCCATATTTAA
Organism: Eupeodes latifasciatus; assembly: GCA_920104205.1. Classification (NCBI taxonomy): domain Eukaryota; kingdom Metazoa; phylum Arthropoda; class Insecta; order Diptera; family Syrphidae; genus Eupeodes; species Eupeodes latifasciatus. The sequence goes on from OV049924.1 coordinate 398,029,459, forward strand.
ATGCAAATTAATTAACTATACAATTTTTCGAACATAGTTTGGAAATCGAAATAAAATAATCAAACCATTTGTGCTCCTAAAAAATGTTCATCTGAAAACTTGTTATTAAAACAAAAAAATCTATAAAACAAAAAAATTACCAATTTTTCGGACTGTTTTTAATAAATATAAGTTGAAATATAAGAGAACCCTAAACAATAATCCAGGACAGAAAGTAATTGTAATTTTTGTATCAAAGTTAAAGTTTTTGAAAAAGCGATAGACAGACCCGGATTTGAAGGTATCATCGTGGGTCGCAACCATGCCATTTTTAACTTCCCATTGGATGTTATTGCACAATCGGTCCGATTTGTCGATTTGAAAATATTGACATTTCTCGATGTCCCTAGGGTCTTGAATTAAAGATTTTTAGGGAGATTTCCGTGAGCGCGTGTGTACGTACGTTCGGGAAGCTGTTTTATTTACGATTGTGGTTTACAAGACACTGAATTAGTTACAGATATTGTAAGGCCTGTGCATCATCGTTCCCCTTTTACCACTGAAAATATCGCTGCTGTAAGTGAAAGTGTTGCCGAAGACCCAAAGTGCCGATTCCTAGTCGTTCTCTAGAATTAGGACTATCATACAGCACATTATGGCGTATTTAGCATTTGGATCTATACCTACATCCAAATAAAGTCCAGCTAGCACAACTACTGAAGCCAGCTGACCATGCACAACGTCGTCGTAGATAATTCAAATGGGTGCTTGAACAGCAGGCGGTGGACGACGACTTTCCAACAAAATTTTCTTTAGCGACGAAGCACATTTCTCACTCGGTGAGTGTGTTAATAAACAAAATTGTAGTATTTGTTGCTCTGAGGATCCTTAAGCAGCGTTACCACTTTACTTCAATTGAAGTAGATCCACTTCTTTAAAAAAAAAAATTCAAATCTACTTCCTACTTCGCGTCATCACCAAATTATTGAAATCTATTTCATTTTTAAGCTGTGTGTTTCTATTTACTTCAATTCTAATAAAAATAGACTGAATCAACTTCTTTTTTCTCTGTGTCACTCTTGTATGTAAACCCTTTTGTCGTTTTTACTTTCTACATAAAGGAACTTTATGGCAAGTTTTGCATTCGTAAACAAAAATCGAACTCGAGATTTTAATCAAACATAACATTACGAAGATAAAGAAGTCTGGTTCCTGATTTTTTTAAAACTGAAAATAACAGTAGTCCCAATACAAATTTGTACGGTCAAATATCGATACTTCGAATTTTCCAAAAAAAAACCGAAAGATTTCTTTTTAAATTTTCGCTAAAATGTTTGTTCTTAGTTTGGCTTCTTGCAATTTAAAAAATTGTTTTGAACCTTTATTTTGTTTTTAAGTTTCCTCAAGAACTTAACTAATTTTTTTTCTGCAAAAACTCTTATACTGTCTCAATACTATTTGATGACCAAAAATTTAATTGTTTTTCATTTTTAAAAAAATATTGATTTTTTTTTTTTTTTTAAATTTGATATCTTGAAAATGGATCATCGTTGATTTACAAAATTAAAATGCAAGACGTCTAATAACAAGTTCTAAAAAACTGCATATCAAAAATATTTTAAAATTAAAATAAAAAAAAATTTATAAGAAATGCATTAATTTTTTGCAGGTACATTTTAAATTTTAAAATACAGGAAATAGTTTTGAACAAACTTTTTGGATAAATGAGTGAGTTCATGCGACCAAGTCCTGCATTATATTTATTTTCTATTTTGTATGTTATTTGCATTCAATTGTACTCTAGTGTTATTTTAGATTTGATTTTTTATTTTCAATATGAAGTTTTTTATTTTTAAGTTGTCCAAAAAAAAAGAGTGTTTATGTACTAAAATTCTTTTATGATTACCTTAACTATTTCTTGTAGAACTCGTCCTTTGCAATCAAAACATCCTATTTCATTTTATCTGACCAGCACGACCCCACTCTTTGCGATTTCGATTAATTTAAGAAATGTTACATTAAAATATTGAATTACATATATATATATCTCAAGAAAATTCCGAGCGTCTTTTTTTACCATAGCAGTTTAAAAAAAAGGGTGAAAATTTTGGTTAACCCTAAATATCTCACGAACCAATGACGCTATAGACTTGAATTCAATTTTATATTATATATTGTAACGAAGAATTATGTTTTTGACATCTGATAAAATTTTGAGAAAAATCGAATTGACAGTATTTTTATAAAAAATAAAAACCTAAAAAAAACATTACTCAAAGTTGGTAAAAATTGAATTTCGACTCAAATATCTTTTCAAAAATTTGATATTAAGGTTTCAAATTTATTTTTTCTTATAAAAAATATTGTCTTCGACATTTTGAAAAATTTTGAGAAAAATCGAATTGACAGTTTTTTACAAAAAATAAAAACCCAAAAAAAGAATTAATAAAAGTTGGTAAAAATTGATTTTCGACTCAAATTTCTTTTCAAAACTTTGAGATATTGGCTTTAAACTACTTTCATCTTTCAAAAAATATTGTTGTCAACATTCAGTAAAATTTTGAGAAAAATCGAATGGACAGTTTTTCTTACAAAAAATTAAAAACCGAAAAAAAAAAATTAACAAAAGTTAGTAAAAATTAGTTTTCGACTCAAATATCTTTTCAAAAATTTGAGATTATGGCTTTCAATTAATTTTAACTTATAAGAAATATTGTTTTTAACTTTAGGAAAAATTTTGAGAAAAATCGAATTGACAGTTTTTTTACAAAAAATAAAAACCTAAACAAAAAAAATTTATAAAAGTTGATAAAAATTGATTTTCGGCTCAGATATCTTTTCAAAACTTTGAGATATTGGCTTCAAACTTACTTTATCTTATAAATAATATTGTTTTCAACATTCGGTAAAATTTTGAGAAATGTTGGATTGACAGTTTTTTTACAAAAAAAAAACCTAAAAAAACAATACTAAAACTTGGTAAAAATTTACTTTTACTCAAATAGCTTTTCAAAAATTAAAAATATTGGCTTCAAAATCTACAAAAAATAGAACGCAAATTTGGTAAGAACTGATACATTTAGACAAACTTTTAAGCAAGACAAATCGATAGAGGTGATGGAAAGTTATCAGTGTGGGTCGCATCCCAGCCTCTTTTTGATTTTTGACATCTACTTCGGTTTTTCCTCATCGAATTGACAGTTTTTTACAAAAAATAAAAACCCAAAAAAAGAATTAATAAAAGTTGGTAAAAATTGAATTTCGACTCAAATATCTTTTCAAAAATTTGAGATATTGGCTTTAAACTACTTTCATCTTTCAAAAAATATTGTTGTCAACATTCAGTAAAATTTTGAAAAAAATCGAATTGACAGTTTTTTTACAAAAAATTAAAAACCGAAAAAAAAATTTAACAAAAGTTGGTAAAAATTGATTTTCGACGTAAATATCTTTTCAAAACTTTGAGACATTAGCTTCAAACTAATTTTATCTTATAAGAAATATTGTTTTCAACATTCGATTAAATTTTGAGAAAAATCAAATTGACAGTTTTTTTTTACAAAAAATAAAAACCTAAAAAAAACAATACTAAAACTCGGTACTTGGTAACTTTCGACTCAAATAGCTTTTCAAAAATTAAAAATGGTTCAAACTTATTTAATTTTACAGAAAATATTGTTTTCGATATTCAGTAATTTTTGTATAAAAATCCAACAGTCTGTTTTTTCATAAAAAAATAAAATCTACAAAAAATATTACGCAAATTTGGTAAAAATTGATACATATAGACAAACTTTTAAAGAAGACAAATCGACAGACGGGATGGGAAGTTATCAGTGTGGGTCACATCCCAGCCTCTTTTTTACGTTTACTTTTGAAACCGAAAAATGGATAACCCTCTATAAATGAACTTGGTCTCAGTTTTTACAAAGTATGATTTATCGAAAATATTGATATTTCAGAGAATTCCAATCAATCAATATTTAAACTATCAAAGGACTTTGATATTTTGTGGACGATGCCAAGACCAAAGCAAACTGTTGTAATTTTTTTAAAAATCATATCGGCTTTCCAGTCTTGTTTCTTTTCAAAACAAAATTAAAAACCGAGGAATAAGGATATTAAAAAAACAAAAATAATTCATATTTACTGGTGATAACTTCAACCAATAGTTTTTTCCTTGAAAAAGGAAACAACACATTCAAAAATATAAGTCCTAAGATAAAGAACAAAAGTCAAACTCAAAAACAAAGCCAAACGGGTTGACTTAAAAGCATCGTCAAACGAAAATCGCAATAAAAAAAGGATAAATTCCCAGGAATTGTAATTTTTTGAAGACCGCCTCGGAAAACAATAAAAACAAAACGAAACTATTTTATTTCACTTCCTTTTTATTTCATTTTGCTTACAGTTTTCAATTTAATTTCAATTAATGTGAAACATTTTTCATGTTTTAACTGAATATTTTCTGGGAAATGATTTGTTGTATTCGTTTTTGGTAAAGTCCCTTGTTTCTTTTTTAGCTTTGTTTTGTTTTTATTTTGTGTTGAAAAGGATATTGCAATAATAATTCAAAACGACCGACAACGAGCTATAAAGTTCTTTTTTTTAACCAAAATCTATTCTCTGGATATAACTGGATGTACTTTAAATGATTAAAAACAGAAAAAGGACGAACACAACAACTGTCAGCGATTGCATTAGCTGTATAGCAGGCGTAATCATAGGATAATAAGTTTTTTCCTTCTTCATGAAGCAAAAAAGGACACAAGGATATCAAGCGAGATTTTAATAAAATTGCGTCACACAAGGGTGACGATGCAAATTAAACTCCACCGCGTAGCGTCGTCGTCGCTTCTACCGGCCGTGCCGGTTTGCCGAAAATTCAAAGGAACTCGTGAATTACCATCGATGCGAGAAACACACCAATTGCCCATTCTGGTTGTCTGATGAGAATTAGAATGGCAAACGGCAACGATGGCGAGTAGTGGCGGACGGGAAAGAGGACAACGTTCGTTTCGATGTCCTTATAGAAAATCGAGGGTGTGGTGCACACAAACGCGAGAAGGCAAATGACTTTTTTTCTACCATCTATCTATTATTTTTTTGATAAAGCAAAATTAGATTTATCAGACTTTCAACTAAATTGGACAGGATATGGCGAACAGGATGCCAGAATATTACGCTAACTGAATGCGCCTAAAAGATTGGGTTGAGTATCGCCGGGGCTCCTCTATCTGGGTGAGTGTTGGGTGATCTGAAGGACGAAGCAGTAGCGGCAACGGCGGCGGGCGTCGGTATTCAAGCGCAAAGTCAAAAATGCCCTTTTCGATCGAATTGTTACAGTCGTTTTACTACTTTCTGCGATTGCCTTGACGTTAAATAAAAGAACTCACGAGTTGTCTGGAGGGGAGTAGAGGGGAAAACCTATGTTCCGGTGGGATGATGTCATGTAGTTCGGTATCATTGGGTGGGTGGGAATTTTCTTTTTTCATTTGTTTTTCATTTTTATTTTTGCCTGACCAAAATTTATGGGCGATTTGGTTGGAAGCGTATGAGTGAAATTTATCTCTATCCTGGGAAAATGACAAAAGGGATTATTCTTTTTTCTATGCATAAGTTTGTGTGTGTGTGTTTTTTTTGTTGTGTAATGTGTATGTTGCTTTTGAGCTTTGCGGTTATAACACAAGGATCTAAATGAGTAGATAATTGAGAGGAAGTATAAAAATGGGAGATGGGAGTAGATATTACTCTCGTATATCTACTTATAGAACCTTGACAATAGGATGTAGAAGACAAATCATCATTCTTGAAGATTAAGATGGAAAAGAGACTATTAATTAGTAAAGTTGTATTAATTACGATTTACGATAGTCTCTATGAGCTAATAAATAATCATTTTGAATGGTCGTTTAGAGAGGTAAATTTGAGATTAATATTTTGTTAAGATAATTATTTATATTCATAGAAATTATGAAAGATATAAATACTTACATAAGTTTTTCAAACTACCAAAAGGACGAAGTTAAGTTTCATATAAGTAATTAGAAAGGACAGTAAGTGGATTTAACAAACAGGATTTTTATTGAGGACTTACAAGCTTAGTTCACACTAAAAATAAACAATTCTAATAGAAACAAATTATCTAAAACAAATATTGTATTTGTTCGAAAATAAAAATAAATTACAATTACTCTTCAATATTTTTTTAAGGCCCTCAAACAATGAGTTCAGGTTTGAAATAAGACTGAAAAGCTTGCTGCAAAAATTGAATATTTAAATAGAATTTATTTTTTAATGGAGTAACCTTATTATGGGGTCTTGGTAGAGAAAAACCATTGGTGAGACTTAGATTTTTTAAATGTTGTCTATGTTTCTGAGGTTTTGTCCATTCATCAAAATATTTCAACTCTTAAAGCAAAATTTACCACCTTTACCACTATATTCGGCACTAGCGTCAAAGAAATTAAACATCTCAAAATTCTCGTTAAGTGTATAATTTACCACTTCTTGTAGAATAATCTCATACGTGATTTCGGCACAATTCCTTACATGATGTTATTGTTTTCTGAGTCCAAGGTCTTTTGGAAGCTCAATGAAGAGCGTCCTAAGTAATGCCATCGTTGATTCATTCTCGTGACGACTTGAAAACTGTCGTAATGTCACTCTTGTCTTACTATAAACATAGACGGTAGGATTCCCTTCCTTAAACAATTTATTCGTAGCACTCGGTACTCCGGCAAAGTTCATCAATAGACCCAGGAGCTCAAATTCGGTCATTCTGTCAAGAGCAGAGATTTTTTCTTAGGCCATGCTACGCGAATGTGGAATGCAATCAATCTTTTAAAACCATGTTTTCTATGCCACACGCATTATTTCTTACAAAGGTACTAAAAATCTCTCGAGTGCGAGTTGATATTCTTTATTATCTTCATTATCAATTGTCATGATTATTGCCACTTTCGACTTTTTGAGATTGGCTAAAAACTAGATGGCGTTAAAGTAGTTTTTTTTTTAATAATTGGTCTAGAAATTTAAAGAATGGAAGGCGCAAACTTAAAAATTGTAAGAAAGTATCAAAACAAACTAATATTTTGTGGCATCTAGTTAACATTAACATTAACATTAACATTAACATTAACATTAACATTAACATTAACATTAACATTAACATTAACATTAACATTAACATTAACATTAACATTAACATTAACATTAACATTAACATTAACATTAACATTAACATTAACATTAACATTAACATTAACATTAACATTAACATTAACATTAACATTAACATTAACATTAACATTAACATTAACATTAACATTAACATTAACATTAACATTAACATTAACATTAACATTAACATTAACATTAACATTAACATTAACATTAACATTAACATTAACATTAACATTAACATTAACATTAACATTAACATTAACATTAACATTAACATTAACATTAACATTAACATTAACATTAACATTAACATTAACATTAACATTAACATTAACATTAACATTAACATTAACATTAACATTAACATTAACATTAACATTAACATTAACATTAACATTAACATTAACATTAACATTAACATTAACATTAACATTAACATTAACATTAACATTAACATTAACATTAACATTAACATTAACATTAACATTAACATTAACATTAACATTAACATTAACATTAACATTAACATTAACATTAACATTAACATTAACATTAACATTAACATTAACATTAACATTAACATTAACATTAACATTAACATTAACATTAACATTAACATTAACATTAACATTAACATTAACATTAACATTAACATTAACATTAACATTAACATTAACATTAACATTAACATTAACATTAACATTAACATTAACATTAACATTAACATTAACATTAACATTAACATTAACATTAACATTAACATTAACATTAACATTAACATTAACATTAACATTAACATTAACATTAACATTAACATTAACATTAACATTAACATTAACATTAACATTAACATTAACATTAACATTAACATTAACATTAACATTAACATTAACATTAACATTAACATTAACATTAACATTAACATTAACATTAACATTAACATTAACATTAACATTAACATTAACATTAACATTAACATTAACATTAACATTAACATTAACATTAACATTAACATTAACATTAACATTAACATTAACATTAACATTAACATTAACATTAACATTAACATTAACATTAACATTAACATTAACATTAACATTAACATTAACATTAACATTAACATTAACATTAACATTAACATTAACATTAACATTAACATTAACATTAACATTAACATTAACATTAACATTAACATTAACATTAACATTAACATTAACATTAACATTAACATTAACATTAACATTAACATTAACATTAACATTAACATTAACATTAACATTAACATTAACATTAACATTAACATTAACATTAACATTAACATTAACATTAACATTAACATTAACATTAACATTAACATTAACATTAACATTAACATTAACATTAACATTAACATTAACATTAACATTAACATTAACATTAACATTAACATTAACATTAACATTAACATTAACATTAACATTAACATTAACATTAACATTAACATTAACATTAACATTAACATTAACATTAACATTAACATTAACATTAACATTAACATTAACATTAACATTAACATTAACATTAACATTAACATTAACATTAACATTAACATTAACATTAACATTAACATTAACATTAACATTAACATTAACATTAACATTAACATTAACATTAACATTAACATTAACATTAACATTAACATTAACATTAACATTAACATTAACATTAACATTAACATTAACATTAACATTAACATTAACATTAACATTAACATTAACATTAACATTAACATTAACATTAACATTAACATTAACATTAACATTAACATTAACATTAACATTAACATTAACATTAACATTAACATTAACATTAACATTAACATTAACATTAACATTAACATTAACATTAACATTAACATTAACATTAACATTAACATTAACATTAACATTAACATTAACATTAACATTAACATTAACATTAACATTAACATTAACATTAACATTAACATTAACATTAACATTAACATTAACATTAACATTAACATTAACATTAACATTAACATTAACATTAACATTAACATTAACATTAACATTAACATTAACATTAACATTAACATTAACATTAACATTAACATTAACATTAACATTAACATTAACATTAACATTAACATTAACATTAACATTAACATTAACATTAACATTAACATTAACATTAACATTAACATTAACATTAACATTAACATTAACATTAACATTAACATTAACATTAACATTAACATTAACATTAACATTAACATTAACATTAACATTAACATTAACATTAACATTAACATTAACATTAACATTAACATTAACATTAACATTAACATTAACATTAACATTAACATTAACATTAACATTAACATTAACATTAACATTAACATTAACATTAACATTAACATTAACATTAACATTAACATTAACATTAACATTAACATTAACATTAACATTAACATTAACATTAACATTAACATTAACATTAACATTAACATTAACATTAACATTAACATTAACATTAACATTAACATTAACATTAACATTAACATTAACATTAACATTAACATTAACATTAACATTAACATTAACATTAACATTAACATTAACATTAACATTAACATTAACATTAACATTAACATTAACATTAACATTAACATTAACATTAACATTAACATTAACATTAACATTAACATTAACATTAACATTAACATTAACATTAACATTAACATTAACATTAACATTAACATTAACATTAACATTAACATTAACATTAACATTAACATTAACATTAACATTAACATTAACATTAACATTAACATTAACATTAACATTAACATTAACATTAACATTAACATTAACATTAACATTAACATTAACATTAACATTAACATTAACATTAACATTAACATTAACATTAACATTAACATTAACATTAACATTAACATTAACATTAACATTAACATTAACATTAACATTAACATTAACATTAACATTAACATTAACATTAACATTAACATTAACATTAACATTAACATTAACATTAACATTAACATTAACATTAACATTAACATTAACATTAACATTAACATTAACATTAACATTAACATTAACATTAACATTAACATTAACATTAACATTAACATTAACATTAACATTAACATTAACATTAACATTAACATTAACATTAACATTAACATTAACATTAACATTAACATTAACATTCCCTTTTAAAATTCAATTTTTAACTGAAGTCGTTGTTCTTGGAGTATAAACATCTAAAATTATATATCAAATTTAAAAAAGATTTAAAAACTTCAACTTTCAACCCTAAGATTTTTATTCTTTACTCAAACCAAACTCCTATGTACAAATATGATCCAAAATATTATCAAAACATGTAATTTTTTTCACTTTTATTTCCTTTCGATTTTCGAAAATGACAAGTATGGGTAATAGTCCTCAATATTCTGCGACATAAACCTTTCAAACAAAATTGTGGTTTTGTGTGTGGGAATGTTGAATTTTATTTCTAAACCTTGTGGGAGTGACATATCCTTCCATATTCTTCTTAACTTTCTGTTTTTTTTTTTTTAGTCGTACATATAATAAAACACAAATCTAACCATTTGCTTCGTGTTTTCTTTCTTTTTCTTGGTACATTTCCATGCTCCTTCAGACGTGACAAACATCCCAACGGAGAAGGTAATAGCCGAAGCTGGAAAGAATGTCACCATAACATGTCCTGGTGTAACGGAGCACTCTCTGGTGGATACGTTAACGTGGAAAACGGCAACAACAACCATCGCCCAATTTGCCAATCGGATACCGCTGTTACACAGCCCAAGGGTAAGTTAAAAAATTCACCTATACACAACTATTATCACTTTATGTACGTATATATATGAATCTCCTATACAGCGCTGTCACCTCTTCACTTTCACTGTCACCCTCACTCTTCTTATCTGTATTCCTGCCTCTCACTCTATTTGAAATAGGGATGACATCAGGAACTGTGAAGCTGAAATTTTTATTTAAAGACCCATGATCCGAAACCTTGCCGCATCCCATGTCTGCCCTACCCTTTCCAGCCCAACCCTTTATCCCAACTTTAGACTCACATTTTTGGAATATCTCTTTACAGAGTGTCGTCAGAACAACCGAAAAATAGTCGACTTCACTTCTTTGCTCTGCTCTGTCTCCTCTGGTCGTCTCTACCCCTTTTCTCATCCAAACCTTTTGGCTTATTGTGAAACGCCAACAATGTGAGACGAAACCAACTTGTTTCCGTTCGTTTCGAAAATATTTCGAGAGTTCCAAATATACGGCATCAGGACAGGATGTTCGCCTCCCTCTCATGATGATGGCACAGTAGGTACGAGCGAGGTACAATACCTTTTACCTATAACTACACTATGCATACAGACATCAGACAGGACGAATGACAAAAAGTTACCTTTGTTGGCAAATACACAACTTGTCCGATTGCATTTGCATATCAGGACATTGCATTCAATATTTTGCTCATTTTATAGTCAGCTCGATAAGCCAGCATAAGCAATACTTAGTTCTGCCAACACCAATTACCAAGCCATCCATGCATTCAGGCAGCCAACCAGCCATCGCTAGCGACCAGAACGTACATATATATGTACCTATTCCTAGATATATGTAGGTAATCGTAGATGTGATCCGAACCAAAATCTAGGTACAAATAGATAACTCTATGCGTTCTACGAGTACAAATACTGCAGTATATAGCTACAGGTAGGTATATTCAAAAGTACCTAGCACCACCTGCAGAAGGATAAAGGTGTCACGTCAAACTTGAGTGAATTTTTAGGGGGAAATGCCTGAAAAGTTCATTGCATTTGTGGAAAGAATGACAGAATTCGGTTAGGTGCCATGAAATTAGGTTTCCATTTCCGGGACTTCTGTGAAAAGTTGGAAGACCCAACTGCAGGAATTACAGATACTCGTTCGTATATAATATTTACGGTACGGTATGAGATCGGCTTGTCATTGAGGTTGTTCAAAAAGATTGGTCTAGCCTGTGTCTGTGTTGAGCTTGTTAAGGTGGTGACTGGTGAGCGGCGGGCGGCGGCGTGGTATGGTATAGTATAGGAATCGATAAGGAAGAAGCCTGGTATACAATTATCGTTAATGCTTAAAGTGAGGAAGATTATTATTAAGGTTTTAAATTAGTTTGGACCTTGTTTAAGTTGTTAAAGTTGTTTAAAAAGTTGAAGATAAATTTCATAATAATTCATTTATTATTTGTATGGGCTTTGAATTACAGAAATTACAGGGTCTTTTATTTTGAGCTTCCTTTTTAAAAATTAAATACAAACATATCTTTATCATATCATTATATAACTTTGTTTTTATTGTCCACTAATACAGGCATAAATCAAGCTGAGCTTGACATTATGGTATAGGTTATGTTGGCTTTATGAACCACTATGATGTGTGGCTTATTCGTTTTGACCGTCAAGTTCAGAAAATTCCACACGTCACAATCATTGCGATACCTTCCAGTACAGAGTTTGAAATGTGGCGTAAGCTTTGTGGAACGCAATGTTATCTTGTGCATCTTGTTTATCATTTATCTTGATATCATCCAGTGCAAGGGAAAATAAATTGGCCTGGTAAACTTCGTTCTCAAATTAATGGAAACTGATGACGGTGACGTGAAAGCACGCCATATCTCATATGGATTGAGAGAATCCCAAATTTAAGCATCTTGTATAAACTTTTCGTAGAACATACCCAACCCTTAGCTTTAACCCTTAACTCGTTCACCACAAATGGTCATTTATCACTGAACATGAAAACAATAAAAATCAGTGTAATTTTGCAATCGCTTCAAAAATGGTCGGTAGCTCAAGACATTGCGAAAATTTTGGTTCCGTGAAATAAATCAAATAAAGCCAATATTGCACTTTAACAAAGTGAAATGAGGCCAAATTATTATGAGAAATAAGATCAATTTATTTTTACGTTGAGGTATGTTAGGGGGCATGCTGCTTGGACACACTATAGGATTTGGGGTAGGTGAGAGGTTTCTATGCAAAGTGAAATAAAATTAATTTGGCTTTATTTCACTTTGTTTAAGTGTAATATGTAATAATACCAACTGTTGGAAATTGGCTTTATTACACTTCACAAAAGTGAAACAAGAATTTAGCCTTATTTCACGGCACAGCGAATTTTGCCAAATTGTGGTGTATGAAAATCAGAGTTTTGTGAGCTTCAGCCATTTTTCAAGGGCTTTTATATCCCCGTATCACGTAAGAAACTTACAGAAAAATATATCATTTGCAGTTTGTATGTTTATGGTGTTTTAACACAACAAAATTAATAAATGACAGACATTTTCACAGATAAAGATTCAACAATATGGACGGCATCAACAACTGTCACAGTTCGGAGGTTCCTATATAAAGTTTCTTCGCTTACAACTTTTTATACGTACGAATTTTAAAAATCTTGCTTCGAATACAAACAATTGGAAAAGTATGAATTTTTTCGTCAAGTTCACTTCAGGAAACAGACATAAGTTCTGCCTTCAGACCAATGAATCAGTCTCTGAAGAATATATGTTGTTTTCGAGTAAGAAGTCTTTATTTTGATATTAAGAAGGAGGAGACAAATTAATAAATGTTTATTTTACTGTAAATGTAATATTTAGCCAAATGGTTGCCATGACAACGATTTCAGCATCATATTCTTTCCATAAAGTATTCCATGACCAATTTGCAAATATTGTCCTGTATGTCCGCTATAACTTCGGTAATTCCATTTCAAGGGTCTTAAATCAAGCGTGGACCATTTTAATAGACTTTATCTTTTAAATGGACCAACATAACATAACATAATAAGTAAGGTCCAATCTAAACAAGCAAATAAGTAACTTAGAGTACTTTTAGTCGTTTTAAAAATCATTCTTGAGTTACTTAAGCCTCAATGCTTTTTATCACTGAAGACTGTAATGTATTTCAAGACTCAATCAGCAAAGGTACTACGTTGCTAGTGAACGGACTCAGTTCACAATTCAGCCGTAATACTCGTACTTTTAGGAATGCACATCAGTTTAACCTTGAGCTCAATTTCATACGTACTGTCAAGTTTAGAGATTCTTTTTTTAACCGCACATCGAGAATGTGGAATGCTTTACCCAATTCAGTTTTTCCCTATCATTTTGATATTTAAAACTTTAAGACCAATGTGCATCGGTATCTCCTATTTAATCCTAGCCTATTTTCCTAAAGCTCGCACTGTGTTTAAACTTTAAACATGTTATGTTTGTATTAATAACCTCTTGAGAAATAAAAAAAAAAACAGTTGTTAATTTAAGTCGAAAAGACTTTAAACCTAAGTCTTTATGCAAAATACGGTATAATATAGTTTGCAAACTGTTTTTTTCCAAAGATCGACGAGGAATCAACAAACCTGGGTTTTTGCCAACACTAAGTGCTCCAGCAGTAAAATTCTAAGTTGTTATTGAAACACTAACATGGATTTGATAATTCACATTATTTTGTCCGAAAAGCTAAAATTTTAACACCAGTTTCCCAAAAATAGGAATTTCACAACGACCCAGAAGTGATATAATTTTACGAACTCTGACAGAAAAAATTTCAAAATGTTTTCAGTAAATTTAAAAAAATTCAATTTTTTTTTGAAACTAGTTTAATTCCGTTTTATGCTGCAATAATATAGTTCTTACTTGTCAAATGTGTCAAAGATGACAGCTTCAAAAGTAACATCTGCTCAAATAGCGGGCTATTCAAAATCAAGCTTCTTCTTCATTTAGTTTTGAAAATTTTGTAATGTTGGACAAAATAGTAATATTTTGATTTCCTATTAAATAAAAGTTTTCTATCGTCTTATTAACTTTGCATGGTAAACTTATGCTTTAATTCCGATTTGTCAAATTTAAAATTTTGATATTTGTTGACATTTCAAAGATCCTAGAAGCGAAACAAAAGATTTTTAGAGAGATGTTTGTATATGTTTTCGTGTGAACGTTCGTACCTTCGTGCGTCAGGATACCATTTTTCGTCGTCCATATCTCAAAAACCAGTAAGGTTATAGACTTCAAATAAATTTTCTTTATTCTTTATTTTTTCCATATAATATATATAACAAAATTAGTATAAAAAATTTACATGCATGGCAAGTCGTTTGCCGGAAATGCAAATTATATGAATTAAATAAATACGTTTAGAGAGAGTTCAGTTTATAAGTTTCATTAAACAGTTAACAGACATTATAATATATAATATTAATTACATAAATAATTATTACAATTATAATAAATAATAATAATAAATTAGAACAAAGGTATATATAAAATATAAGTTAAAGTGTTTCAATACACAAATTGGGCTTTTAGTTTAGCTAAAACAAAGTTTATCATTAGACCGCATGTGTTAAAAGTTAATATACATGTTTCTATATGCTAGAGCCTCTGAAACAAATCGAATGAGGGTTTTCCATCCACTTTCTCAATTTAAAATTGCAAAACATTCTTCAATTGTAAAAAAACTTTTATATTAAAATATAATCTTCGGATTTCCTGTATTATTGGACAAAAAGCTAAGAAATGCGATTAAGGTTACATAGTGAGCAAATTGGATTCAAATCATTTCTGTGAGGTCTATAATTATTGAGCTCAAACATTTCAACGCACATTTTAAAGATTAGACTTATCTCATTGGCAGTAAACTCGTTTCGAAAATAATTGTCATACCCGAGACATAAGTTGAGTGTAGAATAAGCTGTTCTTGTAACAGATTCTCTTGCCCGGGTTATTGATTTTCGATACATTGTTTCATCTATAATAGAAATAAGGTCATAAAGTTCGTTTCTAAGTGTTTCTAAATTAGTAATACTTAGTGACAACGGATAGTTATATTCTGATGCCAAATCAAACCAGTCTTTAAAAGAAGAGTACCGACCTCGTAGAGCTATCAAAATAATCTTTTTCTGAATGTTATTATTAGGTCTACGCACGACTTTAACAATATAGTCTGCGTTAGCTTTGAGGTTTTTTAAGTAAACTGGAGACAGGCCAGATTCAATGTAAATAGCGTAGCTTTTTTTTTTTTTTTTTTTTATAATTAGCGAACACTAAAAGGGTTTTGTATACCTTTAATATGCCAAAGACACAGTGTGAGCATTAGGAAAAGAGGGAAGGGTTGGATAGGAGGTGTCGGTGTACATTGATTTTAAATTTCTGAACATTGCAATGACAGGGAAAGATAGAGCGTGGCAAGGCGTTCCACATTCGCGTAGTACGGCTAAAAAAAGAATCTCTGTACTTCATAGTACGGCCGAAGTTGGGCTCAAGGGTAAACTGATGGGCATTCCTAGAAGCGCGGGTATTACGGTTAAATTGTTTAAGGGGAGGAATGCAACTGGCTATTTCACTAGAGCAAAGTCCGTTAAAATAACGGTAAAAAAGGGTGAGGCAAGAAACCTTGCGTCGATGTTCGAGTGACGTAAACGAGTTGATGATGTTAATGTCACCAATCATTTTAAAAGCTCTTTTTTGAATACTGTCCAAGAGGCTTAAATAAGTTACTGGAGCACCAGCCCAGAGATGAGAGTTATATTCAAGTTTCGGACGTATATAGGTTTTGTAGATTGTAGCCAGATCAGACGGAGAGAAAAATTTCTTGCAACGTCTCAAAAAACCTAGACATCTTGCGGCATTTTTGGCAACATCGCGTATGTGATCGCTCCACAAAAGGTGGTTGCTGATGCACATTCCGAGGATGTCGAGATTTTCCGTTTCGTTGATGCAAGTGCCACTCATAGATAGTGGCAAAGAGGGTTTATCTCGCTTTAACGATGCAAGACAGCATTGCGTTTTCGAAGCATTAAATTCCACACGATTTTTTATTCCCCATTGTACAATGCTGTGTAGGTCGGAATTTAATGAGCTAATCATATTTTGCCGTTGCAGTTCCACATCCAAAGAGGAGGGTTGTGAGTCTGGAAACGAATATGAAAAGCTAAGAGTGCTATCGTCAGCGAAACAATGTATTGGATTAGAAGTGGCAGACAGGAGATCATTTATAAAAATGAGGAAGAGGGTCGGAGACAAAACGGAGCCCTGGGGCACACCAGCATTTATTTTATGAGTTTCAGACTTGAATCCGTCCAAAACAACTTGTATTGAACGGTTCGAAAGAAAATTTCTAATCCAACGAAGAAGAGATTCGTCGATACCGAAAGCACGCATTTTCGATAAGAGAGCAAGATGCCAGACTTTATCAAATGCCTTTGAAATATCAAGTGCAATAATCTTACTTTCTCCAAAACGATGTAAAGATTTGTTCCACTGTTCGGTGAGATGAACCATGAGATCACCAGTGGACCTATTGCTACGAAAGCCGTATTGCCGGTCATTAAGAAGCTTCCGTTCCTCAAGATATTTCTTAAGCTGATAATTAATCAGCGTTTCCATGACCTTAGAAAGAAGGGACGTTAGTGCTATCGGTCGATAATTTGTGGGAGAAGAAGATTCGCCTTTTTTTGGGATTGGCTGAACAAATGCAGTTTTCCAACTACTCGGAACGAGACCAGAAGAATAGGATAGATAGAAAAGCTTACGCAGTGGCTTTGCTAGCGTGGAAGAACACCTCTTCAGAATAATAGCGGGGATACCATCTGGGCCAGCGGATTTATGAATGTTGAGATCTTTAAGAACTCTCGCCACAGTTCGAGTACGAAAAAAGATTGGTCCCATAGAATCATTTACGCGTTCAAGAACTGGGGGAGTCATGACACTATCTGGTAAGGTGGAATTTTCGGCGAACTGCCTAGCAAATAAGTTGGCTTTATCAATAGAGCTAACTAAAGGAGTGTCATTGACAACAAGCGTAGGAACCGAGGAAGAGGAAGAATTCCTCATATTTTTTACAAATGACCAAAAATTTTTACTGCCTTTGGGACATTGCAGTATTTTTCGCCGTAATTTTTGGTCATGTAAAAATTTGGTCCTTCGAATATAGGCGTTGCAAGCCTTCCTGGCTTGCTTAAACTTTTTCCGGTTTTCCTCAGTTGGGTTGGCTTTAAAACATCGGAAGCTCACCTCTTTCTCCTTGATAACCTCTTTGCAGCTCGAATCGAACCATGATTTATCCTTGGGTTTAATACTTTTAACCCTATTCGGGATAAACGTTTCCATTCCCAGATGAATCATACTAGAAATCATATCTGCACTGGAGTCTACGTCGCTACCGAGGAAGCATAGCGACCAGTTAAAGATCCTGAAGAAATTATTGAGACCGTCCCAGTTGGCTTTCTCGTACTGCCAAACGGTTCTCTTTGGAGCTCTTTCTTTAACTGGATTTGTTTGACACGAGAAATTAGCAGATATGACACTGTGGTCCGATGTGCCTAGAGGCGTCAATACACTGATTGTGTATTTATCAGGATCAGAGGTGAGAAACAAGTCAAGTGTATTTTCTGCTCGGCCGTTAACGTCTGATATCCGAGTAGGCTCATTGACAAGCTGAGTAAGATGGTTAAACTCAGCAAAAATCTCAGCACACATTCCTTCGGGCGTTGTCTGGCCCGAATGGCGAAGCCACGAAGAATTGTGAACATTGAAATCACCCGTAATAACGATTTCAGTGTGAGGATACAGGGAGACAATTCTTTGTATGGAGTCAGACAGAGCATCAAATTCCTGAGAAGTTGAAACTCTGTCCAGGTTTGTTCTCCGATAAAGAAAACAATAGTGAATGATGTGTTTATTCACGGAAAGTTTTAACCACATGAAATTAAAAAGGGAATTGGTACAATGACCGTATTGTGGTAAAAGTTGATATGCAACATCATTCCTAATATATATGGCGAGACCATGGTGTGAGAAGAATAATGGCACCAAGCAATACCCATGAATAAAAAATTCAGTAGGATCGGAATCTTCACCTACTTGGGTTTCACTCAATGCCAAAACAGCTGGTCTGTTAGAATTAATGTGGATGTATACAGACAGAAAATTCGATCTCAGCCCACGAACATTACTATAATCTACTCTAAAATTACCAGTCATTGCAATATAAAAAAATCCTAAAATCAAAACAAACGAACTTCTAAGTAAATCACTGTATAAGATTATTTAAAGGTCTTTACAATACAACCTCACTACTAGTGTTATGCCTTTAGTAGTGACGTTGAATTGGTCCGGACCCTGACAATCAAAACAGTAATCTACAATCCATTTGTTATTGAATGAACCAA
The DNA here is from genome assembly GCA_920104205.1 of Eupeodes latifasciatus. Classification (NCBI taxonomy): domain Eukaryota; kingdom Metazoa; phylum Arthropoda; class Insecta; order Diptera; family Syrphidae; genus Eupeodes; species Eupeodes latifasciatus. The sequence goes on from OV049924.1 coordinate 398,048,895, forward strand.
CACATACACACCATTGAGCGAGCTTTCAAAAAGCTTAGACCAATGCATGCACCTGCTGAGTCACTCAACTGTACAAGAAAATGAAAGAAAGAGTGAAGGGAATGCACTTACTGTGTACTGGTAGGTATTTTTTTATTGTTGCTTTTTTCCCTTTGTGTTGCTTTTTTTTATATATTGCTGTTGTTTTTCACTGTGTTTTTTTTTATCATTATTATTTTCTGTTGTTTTAGTTTTATTGGTTATATTTTTGTATCACTATTTTTTAAGTTTTGTTTTGATTCTATTTGAGTTTTTTTTTTTTTTTAAATAAATTAAATTAACGAGACTGCGACGGGGACGGGGACGGGAGACAAGACAACAATAAATACAAAACGCAGAACACGACGAGAGGACATGAACCTCCCCACTCGAGCTTTCACTGACAACTTGGTGTATTAGAACTAGAAGGGAGTCTGAAAATACGTTTGAAAAAGTACCGTTGTACTAATTCGATTACTTCTAATTCCTTGTATCCTTAAACTTCATTAGCATATAAGAGAGAATTTTTGATAGTTGTATCAAATACTTTAAATTTAGTCGACGCATCTATAGAGTTACTTTTGAAGAAGTTTGACCACATACAATTGATAGCTGCTTTTGCTACCTTCACTTTGTCTTTAAAATGAGCTCCAAGATTTAAATTAGGTATGTGTTATAGTAAATCCTAGATATTTGTAATCAGTCACTACTTCTATGTTTGAGCCGTCAAGGTGCCAGTTGCGATTAGTCCTGTTACTGCGGTTTTGATATCTACATAAAAACCATTATCTTTGACTTTGAAGTATTTATTTTAAGGTCCCAAGTATCGCAATATTGTTTTAATTTGATAATCTGGAGCTGCAAAGTCTCTGGATTATCGGTTAGAATGACAAGGTCATCTGCATATAAAAGCACCTTGATAAATACATCTCCAAAAATAACACCACCTGGAATTTGATCTTCGATGTCATTGATGAATAGGGAAAAAATCAAGGGACTCAAAATGCAACTCTGTGGAACTCCTGTTTCATATTCAAATTGATTTGACAATTTCATAGCAATTTTTACTACTGAACTTGTATTTGATATTAGTTGTTCATATATTCTTATGAACTTTGTAGACAATACCTGTATACCTGTAAGTTTTAAAAGTAGTAACCTTCTGTTTATAGTGTCAAAGGCGGCTTTGAAATCTACAAAAAATGCATAGAGATTCTTTTTTTATCAATAAAACGTCTAGCAACACTCGTTAAAGTAAAAATTTGGTCTATTGTAGAGAGATTTGCTCGAAACCCAGCTTGGAAACAACTTATTTTATTATTCCTTTCAACCCAAGAAAAAGCCTTAGGTACAGTAATTGAGTGAAAATTTTCCGCAGAGAGCTGAGAACAGAGATTCCCCTGTAGTTTTCCGGTAGGTTAGGATCTCCCTTTTTAAAGATCACAGAAATGTATGAAGATCGGAAGCTATTTGGAATTGTCTCATCTATAAACATCTTTTTTATTAAAAGTAAAATTTGTTCTAGAAATTGTGAGCTGGCATTTTTGTAGAACTCGACCGGTATGCCATCTAAACCCGGACCTTATTATCCTTCATTTTTTTCAAAGCCACTGTTAGCTCTAGCATTGAAAATCGGGAATCTAACTCCTCAATATAAATGAGTGGTAGTGCAAAACTTATGTTCATTTGACAAGGGTATGCTGTGAAAAGTGTTTTGAAGTAAGTAGCCATTGGATCCACATCAATAGCAGAGATCGTTGACCAGCTAGATTGCGTACACTTGACCAAAATGATCTAGAATCATTACAATGTATGAGATTCAACGCCATGTTTTTTAGATATTGTTGTTTTTTGAGGCTACACAATCTTCTGAACGAATTATTTGCTTGGAGATATAGGGACTTAGAGGCCGAATTATTGTTTTTTCTAAAGATTTTAAGTAACGCGAAAGATTTTTTTCTACTTTTCCCACATTCTTCGTCATACCAACAAAATGTATAGTTATTTGCTCTATTATTGTGAGAACTCCTGACAGCTGATATTCTGATGGTGTCAAAAATTAAATCCGTTGAGACATCCACTGTGTTTGAAACCAGACTTGAAGGATTGATTGGGTGTTGATGTAGATTTCTTCTATAAATTTCGGATTTTGTATCAATCCAACGAAGCTTTTTGCATCCGTTTTCAATTTTTTGTCGAAAATCGCATTCAGGGGTCCTAAATTTGCAAGACACACATATAAGAAGATGCAATAAATAGGTAGCAGTAAATCACCTCGAAATCATAGACAATTTCAAGCCAGTCCCTTTGGCTAAGCAGTAGTCAATTACAGAACAACCCTAAGTAGAAATGAATGTAAAACTGCCAGTGGGATCACTTTTGGATACCCCGTTTAGAATATAAAACCCAAAATCCTCAACCAGCTCAGTCAAAAAGTTGCCATTTGAGTTTGTGCATTTTTCAACAGATTCTCTTTGGAATGCAAATTGTTCAAAATTGAAGAACGAAGAATTTTGGAAAACTCCTATTCGACTGTTTAAGTCACCAATTATTAGAATGTTTTCATTAGCTTGGTTCATCAGGAAATTTTGCAGAGTTTCAAATTCAACTTTCCAATTACTAAAATTAAGGTAAATTTGTATTAGTAAATAATGTTTTCCGTTGAAGACACAGTCAATGAATATTTTGTTTTCACTATTTTTGAATTTTATGTTTTTGTTAGCAATATTAAATTTAATTTCGCATAGAATACCACCGCTAGCACGACCTAATCTAAAATTTCTTACGGTGGGTATCCATTAAATATTATAGCCTTCGAAATATTTTGTATATTGAAGCTATTTACCTTCCTCCACAAAAGTTTCGAGCAATATAAATATATCATATTTTGACACTAATTTAAAAAAATCTGGCATTAATAATTTACTTTTTAATCCTGTTAAATTATAGCAAAAAATGTTAAAGTTAAAATAGTCAAAGAAATTAGGAAAATTTGGTAAATTAAAATTGTTATAAGAATGGCAGACGGCAACTCTATCCTATGTTGAATGTTGGAATCTAGTAGACCTCGGACCCGAACCACTTTGTTTGCTTATATGTTGTCTTCTAGAGGGCTCTTGCCTCGTTATGCAGTTGTTGTCGTTTCTGATGTTAATTTCAAAAAAGCACGTTGAATCCTCACCAAAAGTTGTTTTGACAAATGCAAGTTCTTCGATTGTTGTTATTTTTAACCCACGTAACGAGTCATAAGAAAATGTAAAGTCGGAAATTCTTAGCTTCGATCCTCTAATGAGAATTTGCGCGTTCGTACGATAAGAACTGATGTTCGGCTCGAATATTTCGAGAATAGGTGAAGGTAATGACTTTAAAATTATTTCATTCTATGCAAAATGTTGTTATTTACGTGAGATAATGTTCTAAGAAAAACCCAATCGGTATTTTTTTTTAATAAAAATATAAAATTTCAAAAAATGTTACTTTAATAGCTAAAAACAGTTTTTCGAATAAAAATGTCAAGAACAAAAACAGATATTGAAATCAAACTTATTTTATCATATGCAAAATATTGTTATAAATGTAAATTATTTTTAGTAATTTTTTTTGAAAAAAATCAATTGACAACTTTTTTTACAAAACATGAACACCTACGAAAACACCAAGCGAAACACCAAACGATTGCGATTCAAGTATTATGAGAACAAAAAAAGATATTGTCTTCAAATTTGTTTATACCTCATACAAAATATTCTTATAAATATTTTGTTAAAGTTTTAGAAAAATCGACAGACGGGAACATATAGGAAGTTTTCAGTATGGGTAGCATTTAAGCCTCTTTTAAAAAAAAATGAAATTAAATGCTTTGTTCACAACCTCACATCCCAAACTATAAGAGGCCTTTATTACCTTGGCAATTGCGACGAACTTTAATAAAGAAAAATATTAGAGTGCGCTTTAGCATCACAATCCACTGAATACCATACCTTACCTACTGTCATCGATCTTAGAAACCTAGTAAAACATGCACAAAGGAAACGGTAGCGCATTAGAAAGATATAAATTTACCTTTCCCATGCTATATCTCCTTTTTTCTGTTTCGCTTTCCCTATACGAAAATGTTTCCGTTTGAAGGAATTTCCTTAACGCACGGGAAGGGAATATGTATTTCTGGTGCTGGCTTAAGCTTGCTTCCTATCAGAGCCTTAAGAGATTTTCCTTATTCGCTTCAATGATCATTTTAAATGTGACACCCATGACCCTGGATACAATGAACCAAAAAAGAAAAACACTTAAAGAAAACAAACATTTTTTCTCGCTCGTATAATGTGTTTTCCCATCACATGGTGCGTGTTGCTGAGACCGCTATATAGCATCATCAACCCCCATATCCACATCCGTTTCCGCATCGCACATCACAATCACAACCATAAGGCCAACACACACTGATGTCTGAATACCATAAAGCTTCTCTGCAGATGCACACCCTCTCCCTGATGCTGATGGCGACCTCCTCACAAAAGGAGACTTTGAAGTACAGTCACGTGTTAAATCAATTAATTTATTTATTGCGACAATTTGGAATTTTTCTAGGATTTTTCTTCGGTCCTCTTTGTATTTTTATTTCATCTTCATCTTCTTCTTTTTCTTTTTATTTTTATTTTTATAGTTATTGTTGCTATTGGCTATTTTTTGAAGATATATAAATTGAAAAGGAAAATGAGAAGCGGATGATGGTGGTTAAGTGGAGTGGGTGGTGTGTGCTTGATGGGGGTTGTGGATGGGGGTGCAAAAGAAGAGAATAAGGCTTTAAGAGCTTCCTATAGTTCGTTATTCTAACAAAGGAATCGTTTTATGTTGAAATTGCTTGCTGATAGATACGAGGAGGACAATATCTGTAGATGGATAGAAAATATATAATTTGTTTTGGCCCCATCTCCTTTACTACTCGTATTTAAGATTGCAAAATAAGGACTGAAAAATTTTTATCTAAGCTATCAAATAAATTGTATTTTGATAATATTTTTCTAAAGATTTTTATTTTATAAAAGAAGCAGGAATGAGGCCGGGAGGGCAATATACGAAAATAGATAAGCTAACAAGAAATTGACGATAAGCATTGAATGTTGGGATTGAACAACAATACAAATTTAAATGGTCAAAGATTTCAACTAAATAAAAAATAAAAATATATCTCACGAAAATGCAAGATTTATAAAAATATTATCGAACAATCTGTGTAAAATTTAATTCAAAGAGAGTGCAATCCCATTAAAAGCGGTTTTAATTTTACCTTATATTGAATGTCCATAAGGACTAAGGAGCCAATATTAAGAATTTTTTTCAAAATGTTTGAGAGATGTTGAGGCTCTGTAAATGTGTGTTAGTATGTTAAACAATGAGCATTTTTGCAGTACTAGCTTAGGACTATTAAATATTCACATTGAATTTTTTTTTAAGAAGCTACAAGTACATTTTGGGGGGAGCTTAATTTCCTAACCTTTAACACTTTTTGAAAAATCTTTTTTTAAAACAAAGCAAAAAGTTTTAGTATGGGGTCAAAATGAGTCAAATGCACTTTTTTGCAAATTTCTTGAAAAATAAAGGTTCTTTTTTGAAAAAAGTTCGACTTACACATTGTAGGCAAATCTTCATCAAACGTCACCAAAAAGAAGAAGTATCTACTATATATTGTTAACTATCCATAGAAAGTTATTGTAATCGGTCCGATTTGTAGAATTGAAAATTTTGACATTTCTTGACGTTTCAAGGTCCCTAGAGTCGAAATAAAAGATTTTAAGAGAGATGTCTGTGCCTGTGCGTGCGTGTGTACGTACGTTCGTACGTTCTTCGTCGTCCATAGCCCAAGAACCAGAGATATCGACTTCAAATAAATTTTGTTTTACAGATAATAATTCAGAAAGATGTAGAAAGGACTCCCAAAAAAATTGGGTGGGTTGTATTTTTACCATAGCAATTTAAAAAAAAAAGGTAAAATTTCGGTTAACCCTAAATATTTCACGAACCAACAATGCTAAAGACTTGAATTAAATTGTATGTATATTATATATTGTAAGGCGATACCAGTGTTACCGCTATGCGACTTTAGTCGCATTTTGACCCTTTTTTGTGCCTCATGCGACCATGATACGACTTTTTAAAAAATTGTCTATTTTGACCCTTTTTAAAAAATTATGCGACTTTTTTGACCCCATCTCTAGAAAAATACATTGAAGTTATTTTCTTAATTCATACAAAATTTCCAAACTTCCATTCAAATAAGAACATAACTAACACTGTCACACATAATTTCAATCTATATAATGGAATCAAGTTCAAATGTTTGGGTCGACTCGATCACGTTCGCTCAGAATCGAAATCTTGCTATTCTAGCATAAAAATTCATTTCAACCTTTCGACTTTGCATATAAATGTAGTTAATAGTTAACAATTTTAAGTTTTATGAGTAATTTTGGTTATTTCACCACTCCGTTCCTCTTTAACAAAGTTTTCCAATTATTTCTATGTGTTTGTTCGACTGTGGTGAAATTTTAATAAATTCATGAACTCGAAAAAAAAAACATCTCTGTCAAGATTTACTCCTACTATTTTGTTGTCTTTTGTGTTTTGGTGTTTCGGCAGGCGTTCGTTTGTTTGGAGCTCATTCTCGATATTGTTTGTCATTTTTATAAAATTGATAGGTAAGTTCTTATGAAATATATCTAAAAAAATTATCACTCGTTATTTCAGCCCTGGAAATAATTGTGTGTGTTTAGAAAAAACTACGTGTTTTAGAAAAACTACGCCATGGAATAAGAATATTCCGCACTCAAATGGAACAGTAAGCACCTTCCTTAAGTTTGAGTCCAGAAAATTCTTATTCCATGGTGTAGTTTTCCTAAAACCAGAAGCTGAAATAACTATTTTTTTCTATTCTATGTATTATACTAGTATAAGAATTTATTTTTCTTTAAAAGGTATACCTAATAAAAAACTAAAAAACAAACTCTTTTTTTTTTGCAATGTATTCAGATTTCGTTTGATTTATGTTTTAAAAAAAATCTAAATGCGACTTTTTTTTCATTTGACCCTTTTTTGCAACCTTTTCAAAAATCCCAGCGGTAACACTACGCGATACCAAACAAATATATTTTTGGAAAAAAATCCAATTAACTGAACAAAAATATTTGTCACCTCGAAAATTTTACAAACAAAATATGATTTTATCTCCAAAACAATTTTGTGCAACGAATAGTAACGTTTTTAACATCTAGTAAAAATTAAGAAAAATCGATTAGACAGTTTTTTTTTACAATAAATAAAAAATTAAAACCTAAATAAATTAATAAAAGTTGGTAAAAATTGATTTTCGACTCTTTTCAAAAATTAAAAATATTGGCGTCAAACTAAACTGTCTTATAAGAAATATTGTTTTCAACATTCAATTTAATTGAAAAAAAAAATAGAATTGACAGTTTCTTAACAAAAAATAAAAACCTAAAAAAAGAATTACTAAAAGTTGGTAAACATTGATTTTCGACTCAAATATCTTTTCAAACATTTGAGATATTGGTTTTAAACTTATCTTATCTTTTAAAGAATATTGTTGTCAACATTCAGTAAAATTTTAAGAAAAATAGAATTGACAGTTTTTTTTTACAAAAAATAAAATCCTAAAAAGCATTACTAAAATTTGGTAAAAATTGATTTTCGACTCCAATATCTTTTCAAAAATTAAAAATATTGGATTGAAACTTATTGAATCTCTCAGAAAATATTGTTTTGACATTCATTGAATTTTTTATAAAAATTCAACAGTCCGTTTTTTCATATAAAAATAAAATCTACAAAAATTTTCAATCAATTTTTACCAAATTTACGTACTACAAATTTGGTAAAAATTGATGTTCATTTCTCGATATCTCTTAAATAATAGAAGATATTGACTTCAAATTAATTTCATTCATTTAATTTGTATTTGTTTATATAACAAATAAAAACTTTTGAGAAATGCTACTAAAATTGGTAAAAATTGGTTTTCGACTAAAAATCTCGTTAACAAAAATAGATTTCGAAATCAAACTTTTTCATTATAATGCCAAATATTGTTGGTAATTTTTAAATTTGTAAGAATAATTCAACTGACAACTTTTTTAACAAAACACGAAAACCTTCAAGCTTTTAAGCAGGACAAATCGACAGACGGTATAGGAAGTTATTAGTGTGGGTCGCATCCCAGCCTCTTTTTAAAAATTAAATAATCTAATATTTTCTTTTTTTTTTGTAAATAACCGTAAAGGTCAAAACGCGTCTCATCTGGTTTATGTACATTGTACAGGGTGGGAGGATGAGGATTATTAGTATTTTATAAAATTCAAAATGATTGCAAAAGATTTTTTCAAATATATGAAAAACATCGCGTGTTGAAACTCGGAGCAATTAATCGAAACTCAAGGTTTTGAATTGAAAAAAATTGTATTTATTTTACATATTACGAAAATTTTCAGACGTTTTAAAATGTTTTAAACTGTAATTCAAGGACCCTAAATAAAAACACTTACTTTGGTTGAGTTTAACAGATCACAAAGGAATATAGCTGCCGCAAAAATACAAAAACATCAATACTAGCTTTTTAATTTCAGAAAATCCTTCATTTCTATAAATTACACCGGATATAATCTTATTGATATAGCTTTTGTAACAGAAACATGGTTAAGTTCAGATGTACCTTTTCCTACACCTAATTATATATGCCATCGCGTAGATCGTATTGATCAAATAGGTGGAGGTGTAGAAATTTTAGTAAGAAAGTCAATTCAACATTCTCTTTTGCCCGTTACTAGGACTCGATTAGTTGAGAATGTTGATGTGGAAATAAGGTTAAGGAATCATACAGCAATAAAAATGTTTTGTGTGTATTTTCCAGGAAAAAATTCCTCTGAAGAAAAGAGAATGTTACTTAAAAGAGATTTAAGGAAATTAATTATTAGAAACGAAAACTACATAATCGGAGGTAACCTCAATTGTAAACAAAGAGATTGGGGATGTATTCGTGCAAACTCGTGTGGTAATGTTCTTGCTAATATGTCTTGTTTGTATCCGTTTTCCATATTGTTTCCGTTTAGTCCAACTTATTTTCCGTCTGGGTCGAGAGGTTCACCTTCCGTTCTTGATCTGTTTCTAACAAATGTACCTTCATTTTTTACTCAGCCCGAAACTATAAATGATTAAAGTTCTGATCATATTCCTGTTGTTTGTAAAATGAACGAAACAGTAAAAACCAGAGAGCAATACTTTCTGGACCTTTAAAATACTAATTGGAGTCGTTTCAAATCAGAAATTAGGTCCAAGTATAGGCCATTTCCAACTGATTTGAATAGAGTATCTTCAAAAGAAGATGTTGATTTTCATGTCGATTTGTTCTCAAACAAAGTTTTAGAAGCAGTGCAGACATGTGTACCAAAAAAAATCAAGAAACCATTTGTAATCAAAATGCCGGATTATATTTTAGCTTACATTCGTATAAGGAATTCTTTTAAAAGACAATGACAACGTTATCGCTTACAAGAGTACCGCAATGAAGTTAAATTTTATAACAAAAATATTGCGGAGGAAATAAGTAAATTTCGAAATAAAAATTGGAATGAGAAACTTAGTAAGTTGGAAAAGAATGCTAAACCTTTCTGGAACATAGCAAAAATTATCAAAAATAAAAACAGACCAATTCCTAACCTTCAAAATAATGATGAAGTTGTTTATCAAAATTCAGATAAAGCCAATGTTTTTGCAACAACATTTTTAAAAAATCATTGTGTATCTCAACACCTTAGTGATGATCCTACTAAAATACTAGTAAGTGTAACAGCAAACACAGTTCACTCACAAATCACTGAAACTCCTAGGGATCAGTATATATCCAGGGAGGATGTTAAATACATAATTTCAAATTTAAAAGTAAAAAAAACAGATGGACTAGATAACATAAAAAACATTTATCTTAAAAAACTACCAACTACTAGCAGGGCTCGAATTTCTTACGTTTTTGATAAACGCATGTCTCAAAACGCAGTATTGTCCATTGAATTGGAAATATGCAAAGGTAATACCGATTCCTAAACCTGGAAAACCGTCAAAACTGCCAACAAGCTATCGACAAATAAGTTTGCTTAGTAGTATAAGCAAAGTGTTCGAAAAAATTTTGAAATGTAAAATATTACGCATCGTTGATGCGAGCTTCAGATATTTCCAAATGAACAATTTGGATTCAGAACTCATCACAGTACTATTCAACAGGTATTTAGATTCTGTGAACAGATTAAGGAAAATCGATGTCTTGGCAAATCGACTGGGCTTATTCTACTTGGTATCGAAAAGGCATTTGACTCAGTTTGGCACGATGGAATTGTGCACAAGATGGTATGTTTCAGGTTTCCTTCGTATCTTGTAAAAATTATCCAAAGTTTTTTGTCCAATCGTTACTTTAGTGTTTTCGTCAACAACTGCTCGTCTAACTGTTACCAAGTCAACTATGGTGTCCCGCAAGGATCAGTACTAGGTCCTTTATTGTACAATATTTATACTTCTGATATTCCTAAATTACCAGGTTGTCAGACAGCCATTTTTGCGAATGATACAGGCATCTTTTCATCGCATGAATTTAGTCTTACCATTGAGACAAATTTAAAAAATGCGATAGAATTGATGACTAATTACTACACTAAATGGAAAATAAAGCTGAATGCTGACAAACTACAAGCCATGTTTTTCAGTAGAAAAAGAAAATCTTGTTACTTACCAAGCAATCAGCTTACCGTTAATGGTGTAAATGTCAAATGGGAACCAAGTGTGAAATATCTTGGCATTTACTTAGACCAAAAACTGACTTTCAGAGAACATATTGCCAGAACTCTGCAAAAAGTTAGCATTGCTATAAAAATTTTGTATCCTTTTATAAATAGAAAGTCCTGTCTTAGCAACGACAATAAAATGATAATTCAAAAAGTAGTATTCCAAGCAATACTTCTGTATGGATGCCAGGTTTGGGGGAAATGTGCAAATTGTCATCTTAAAAAACTGCAAGTATCACAAAACAAGCTTCTAAAAATGATGCTTAACCTTCCACGATATCATTCCACCACAGACTTACATGAGAAGGCAAATGTTGAATTAATTTCTCAAAGAATCAATAAACTGACTAACACTTTCTTGCTAAATTGTGAAACCTCTGAAAATTCGCTTATTAATCAATTGATTTATTAACCATTTTTCCGATATGTCTTTCTTAGTTTGAATTATTCGTACCTATGTTTAAATATTACTTGCTAAATTGTTTTCATTTCATTCATTTTCATTCATTTTCTCTATGTTCATTATTTATGCATTATTTGTCAATACTTATCTATTTATTAATTTACTTATTTATTCATTTATTTATTTATTTAATTATTTATTTATTTATTTATCTGCTTATTTATTTATTTATTTAATTTATTCATTTATTTATATTTATTTATTTAACAATTTGTTAATTCTTACTAAATATTAACTATGTATATTACAATATATTTATTTACTAATATATTAAAATATATTTATAAATTATCATTTATACTAACCTCTTTTTACTAACATACTTCTAAACAAAAGCTTAGAAATCTTAGTTTTACTTGAGTCAAAATGTACCTGCCCTTTTCAATTTGCATTGAAGGTTTTGTTTGTATTTTCCTTCAAATATATTACTTATATTATTATTATCTAAATTCTATATACAAATTAATATACTTGTTCAGCAGAAAGATATATCAAATCTCTGTATGTAAACTGTGCGGTAGCTTACCAAATGTAACTGTTAATACGAAAATAAATAATATCTATCTTTCTAATCTTATAGAGGGTGTCCCAAAATTAACGCAAGATTTGAATTAAATAGAAAACGCCGTTTTTAGTCTTTTGATAGTTATATTTTTATTGACTCGTAAAGTACATAGGATAGGGTTATGTATGGAATAACACATCGGACAAATGGCCTCCACGGCTTTACATGCACATGCGCACTCTTTTGTTGAAATTTTCCATGACCATTCTGCATAAATGTGGCTGAATTTCGTTGATGCAGCGTTGAATCTCCTCCTTTAATGCACGGGTGGTTGTGGGCTTGTTGACATAGACTTGTGATTTCAAATAACCCCATAAAAAGAACTCTAATGGTGTTAAATCACACGATCTAGGAGGCCAATTTTGATCACCGAAACGAGAGAGTACACGACCTGGAAATGTCTCATGCAGTAATTGAATTGTTTCACGGGCTATATGACATGTGGCACCGTCTTGTTGAAACCACATATTGGACACATCAATATCATCCAATTTTGGCAGAAAGAACTGTGTAATCATGTCGCGATATCGAGCACCAGTAACAGTCACTGCTTGACCAGCATCATTTTCAAAAAAATATGGCCCAATTATGCCTCCAGCCCAAAATCCACACCATACAGTCACGCGTTGTGGATGCATTTGTTTTTCGACAATCACATGTGGGTTCTCCGAACCCCAAATGCGGCAATTTTGGCGATTGACAAAGCCATCAAGATGAAAATGTGCTTCATCGCTTAGGATGATTTTACTCGAAAAATCAGCCGCCAAGCTTTCACTATTTTTGAAATATTCTTTAATAATGAAGACACGTTGTTCTATCGTGTAACGCTCCATTTTTAATAACCCTATACTGTTAGCTGTCAAATTGCTTTTTTTTCAGGGTTGCCAACACTTCACTGCACAAATGGCGGCAAATTCAAATCTTGCGTTAATTTTGGGACACCCTTTACATCCATATAAATAAAATTAAACAAAATTTTTCAGCTTTAAAACATATGTACATTAGTAATGTTGGATGGCTCCTGCTTTAAAATGTTTTTTGACTGAGGTTTGGTCAACCTTGTGTCTTATTTAAAATATCAGAAACTCTTTTAAAAAGCTCTTCTTTGTTAATAACGAATACTGCAGTAACACTCAATGCCTGTTTTGTTGATAAATTGTGTAAAAAGTTAACTTATAATTTCCGAGAAAACATTTTGCTTTACTTTTGCCAACTTTATAATAGCCAATCAAAGTTAGTTGTAAATTATTATAACTAGTGTCACAACATTAAGCTTATTTAACTTTCTTTTTTTTTTTAATTTAGCATTCACTTTTCTGTAGAAAGTAGTTAGGTACACATAATTATTTTGTATCTTTCTATTTTTATACACATTTAGGTACATAGATGAAGGAAAAAGTTAGTTCTTTTCTATAGGTTGGTAGAGGTACTAGTCTTCTTGTGATGGTGATGACGATGATGCCCTGCCATCATAATTCTTGTTTCTACATCCTACTCTCTATGCAAGCATCACCATAAGCGGGATCTGCATAAAACTATCTACGAGTACACAATTATTAAACTTTAATCCATAGCAGATTCATGTACCTATAGTGTAAATGTAAAGCAACATGGAGAAAAATTGCATTTAATAAAATGCAAATTTACACTTTCAAACATTAAACCACTTTAATGGGTGTGCCAGTGCGCCAGCTGCCCGTGCCCTCTGAATCGCTTGATATTTTGCCGTGTAAAGGACTATACTATACCTCTATTATACTCGTAGGGTTTGTTTAAGTTTGATGATATAGCAAAACTAGAGCATGTCATCAGTTCAAGTTTAAATTTACTGTTGTACTTATGCATACACTCGTTCTATTCGTTTAATGCATGAGTCCTTTTGGTTCGTTGTGTTATGTACATAAAGCGTATTATACGAGTATGATGGGAACTTCATTAACACATGCTTTCAGTGAACTCATTAAAAGTTACCCTTTTGCCGTCGTCCTAGAGAAAGTAAATGTTGCTATAGGTTCCTATTTATGCATATAGTCGTTGCTGTAGATTTTACTATTTATACAGGGTGGTTTCATTTCAAACTGGGGATGAAAACTCCGTACCTTCAAAACTTAAAATTTATAAAGGTTGTGCTTTATTTGAAATTTCAATACCTGCCAACAAATTACAGAACCCTTGAGGAAAAGCTTAATAGATTTTTAGCTTATAAGACCTTGAAACAATAATTTTGATTCGGATACAACATGTTAATCGAACCCAGCTAAACATCTATGCTTTGATATTTTTAATGCTAACATAATATCCATATAAGAAAATAAATAAATAAATAAATTGGGTGGCGCAACAGCCCGTTGTGAACTAGGGCCTAGTGACTTACAACTCTCAACCATTCCTGTGTGCGAGTAATTGCAGGGATGGAGGGGACCTACAGTTTATATGCCGAATCCGAACGGCTAATTTGAGAAAGCACTTTTCATGACAAGAATTACTCTTGGAGAATTTGTCAATTCCTCGTACCCGTGGAAAAAAATTTAGATGAGATAGGCAGGGATCGAACCCAAGACCTCTGGCATGACAGTCCAACGCACTAACCATCATGCCACGGGTGCTACCTCCATATAACAACCTTTGCCTTATTTGTTAAGGCCGTACTGAGAATCAAAATTCTGTATAATACCGTGTTTTTTAACTTACACGGGAATGATTCAAGTGTACATGGGTGTGAACTTTAGTGTTAAAATTTTGAATATCAATGTTAAAGTTTAAAACAGAGTTAAACATAACCACTCCACATTCTTGATGCACAGCTAAAAAAAAGAGTCTATATATTTCACAGTCTCATTATTAGATTCAAATTGTGGAACGATCAACTATTGGTCTAATTGTGATAACCTTACCATATCAGAACTTGCGACTTCCCACCAAATTGAGCTCAATGTTAAACTGATGAGCATTCGTAGAAGTTGGAGTAGTACTTAACAGAGTTGTTTTTGAATTGCTTTAAACGAAAGACATGAAAAGTTACGGGAGTGTTCAAGCGATGCCAAAGTTATAATTCCATCACCTATTTGTTATTAATTTTGTACAAGGGGCACCTGCCTAAGTATGTAACTTGCTTAAGTTCTTTATGTATCAAAAATTTATAGACTACAGCGAGATCAGAAGGGTGGCAAATTTCTTGTGTTGTCCCAGACATCTTATGTGATCATTCCATAAGAAGAGATCTGTGATTCACATACTGAGTATTGAAGCTTATTATTATCCTTGAGGCAAGTGTTGCTCATGGAGAAAGGATGTTTTACGCTTAAATATGAGTACTATGTGGACTTAAATGACGAGATCAGGTCCTGGCCTTATACAACAAGTCTTTTAATATATCCCTATAGCGAGCCGACTCTATCCAGTTGCATACCTCAAGGCTTCGGGCGTCCTGGTCTACGACATCTCCTAAAATCTATTAAAACGGACTTTCCTCTTCGCTCAAACGAGATAGGTGCCCATCCCACCGGAGTCTACCGAGCTTAATTTTTGTCACAATATCTGATTCAAGTTAGATACAGTTCATTATTGTAACGTCTCCGGAATTGTCTTTTCTCACATAAGGTTTCTAGATTTAAAAATCTTCGACAGACCGGAGTAGACCCTGTTGGCTTTGAGCAACCGCCCGGGTATTTCTTCGTTTTTACGTTGTTGTCGGCAGCTACTTTTGACCCAAGGTATTTGTAGGATTACACTACTTCAAATTGATGCTCAGCTATACCTTGATTGTCTGACCAACTTAAAATACTGTTTATCAAAACAATATTTATTTTTTTTTAGAAAAAAAAGTACATATACGCCACAGAACACCATTCCAACATTTCGTTTAAGAATGATATAATATGGGAAATTAAATTTCAAAACATATCAAGTTCCAATATTTTTGTCCTAGGTGCCCTTTTTATAGCATTTAACCTTATAGAACATTGTAACAACCAAAAAAAAACAAATAAGAACTGCGGCCTAAAATCTTTTGAAAACAAAAGCAAAAAAGAGGCTGCGATTCTGTGAAATAAAATAAGTTTGAAGCCAGTATTTGTAATTTTTGAAAAGCAATTTGAGTCGAAAGTAAATTTTTACCAAGTATTAGTATTGTTTTTTTTTAGGTTTTTATTTTTTGTAAAAAAACTGTCAATTCGATTTTTCACAAAATTTTTCCTAATGTTGAAAACAATATTTCTTATAAGCTAAAATTAGTTAGAAGCCATTATCTAAAAGTTTTGAAAAGATATTTGAGTCGAAAATTAATTTTTACCAACTTTTATTAATTTTTTTTAGGTTTTTTTTTTTTTTTTTTTTAAAAAACTGTCAATTCGATTTTTCTCAACATTTTTCAGAATGTTGAAAACAATATTTCTTATAAGATAAAAAAAATTTGAAGCCTTAATCTCAAGTTTTTGAAAAGATATTTGAGTCGAAATTCAATTTTTACCAACAGTGAGTACAATTTTTAAGGATTTTATTTTTTATCGAAAAAAACTGTCAATTAGATTTTTCTCAAAATTTTATCAGATGTCAAAAACATTATTCTTCGTTGCACAAAATTGTTTTGGAGATAAAATCATATTTTGGTCGTAAAATTTTCGAGGTGACAAATTTTTTTTTCAGTTTTTTTGATTTATAAAAAAACCGTTAATTGGATTTTTTTTCCAAAAATATAATTGTTTTGTATTACGTTACAATATATATTATAAAATTTAATTCAAGTCTATAGCATTGGTTCATGAGATATTTAGGGTTAACCAAAATTTTCACCTTTTTTTAAACTGCTATGGTAAAAAAACCACCCACGCAATTTTCTTGAGCGCCCTTTCTTCATCTTTCTGCCTTATTATTTGTATAACAAAATTTATTTGAAGTCGATATCTCTTCTGGTTCTTGAGCTATGGAGGACGAAAAAAACGTCGCGAACGTACAGACGTACGGACGTACGGACGTATACGAACGTACGTACACACGCTCGCACAGACATCTTTCTAAAAATCTTTTATTTCGACTCTAGGGAACTTGAAACGTCGAGAAATGTCAACATTTTCAATTTGGCAAATCGGACCCATTACAATAACTTCCTATGGGAAGTTAATCAAAACACTAGCGGCCCTTCCCGGCTTCGCACGGGTAGACATAAAGAGGTACAGATATTTAAGTTATAAGCTGCTACGAATTAAAACTACCATGAATTACTAAATTAGAAAAAAATTGTATGCTTATCTTAAAGCCTCCCTGTACACTACGTTGGCTGTGGTAATCGTAGGTAGCAACAAAACGTATTGATTTTCAAAAGATCCTACTCGAGAAAGTACCACATACAATTGCCCGTGGCAAAAACACTCTTTCCTTAAGTCGATACCAACTATGGAAAAAGTTTGTCCCTGTGATTTATTTATTGTTAGGGCAAAGGATATTTTAAATGGGAACTGTAACCTTTTAAAAGTTATGGGCAAATCAGTTGGTATCATCGGGATCCGCGGAATATGTGCGAGCTGACTGGCCGCGGGACCCGTAATGATAGTTCCTACAATCACAATATCTCTTAATTCTTTGATCAGTACACATATTGGGAGGGCTTAAATTTCTAAAAGCATAACAGGCGTACCTGTTTTTAATTTAAGTTCATGAGGTGGCAAGCCAGCAGGATTGAGGGAATTTAAAAATTCCTGTGGATAGTGCACTGTATCTTCGATGTTGCACACGGTGTCAACAGATTTGTAACATTTAAAGTCACCTGGTACTTTTTCAATAATAATTTTGTTTATCTCTTTTATATTCTATAATATTGTCGAACATTTTTTTGTCGTATCATTAATACTCTTCGTAGCGTATGCGATGAAAGACATTTTATGGCAAATTTTTTTACACCTTCGGTTAGTTTTAATAGGAATTTCTAAAGATTTCTATAGTAATCTAGTACTAAATATAGCCTAACATAGGCTATCAGTGATAATGTAGGTTTCTAATGAAAAAAAAAAGAATTATTAAAATCGGTCCAGTACTTTTTGAGTTTATTCGTTACATACAAAAATATAAATCATTCCTCTTTATAATATTAGTGTAGATTATGTTTGTGTAAAATATTTAGTTGGGAATTATTATAATATTTGTATAACAGTAACAATATTTGGAAACTGGATAAATCAAATTTTCTAAGGTTTAGCTCAAAATGTGTTCATTGTAATCGGTTTTATCTTATATTTGAAATGATGAAAATTCCTTACACCAGTTTTAGAAGATTTTAAAAGAGGTTCAAAGAAACCCTTTATTAAATGCAATTTACTGACTTAATGTAAAATAATTCTTGAAGTCTTTCTGAAGAAAACTGAAACTACCCTGTATAACTTAACTAAGCATGTCTTTATAGGGACAAAATTGTTTGTTCCTATCAGTACAAAGCATCAAAGATACCTTATGCTCATACCTAAACTACCTTATGCTTTCTTCAAAATATTATAACACTGCAAAACTTTTAAAGTCTTTTCTGCAAACAACCTTTATAATATACTACAATAAGGGCATCAATATAAGCTTCAAGTGTGTCATCTCTAGGATAATAATGATTACTCTCCTTGAAACTATATACTCTCCTTGTCGTCATATAGTCAACATACGTCGTCGTTGTCTTCGTAGTCATCGTCATCGTCGTAAGTTTCACATACGAATTAATTTGTATGTGCAACGGAGTGCAGGGATTTATTGATCCGATTATTTGATCCGATGCACATAACATTCTCAATGGAATTTCGAGTAGATTCAATCAAAAAGCTGTTTTGTGGAGTCTCATTTCATAGATAATAAACTCAAGACAGGAACACACACTAACACACAAAAGAGCTCAGTCACACGCACTCACTCACTCAAGGAAGCAGGATATTAATAATAATAATTGAAATTCAAAGGCTTCAAGAGAGGAATGCAAGCAGGAGTAGGTATCTGCCTTATACATAGCTATTCTTTGAACTTATACTTCCATACTATAAGCAGATATAGTTCAAGGACTATATAAGTAATGCCTGGTTTTCATTTTGACACTTCATTTAAATGTTTATGTGTTACATATTCTACTTTTAGTTGATTACATTTTGTGTAGTATCGGCCGTTTGTCAAATTTAAGCAAATGAATTTATTGTTTTGAAATGTACTCGTATGTAAAGCTGGGGTTTGATGAGTACAAGAAAACATAACTTTTGTAATAGAGATCCTGATGATGTGCTCATCATGAAGCGATATTGAAATTCAATAACTTTGAAAACTATATAGCATCGCATGGTTGAATGAATATCACAAACCTAAATTTGAGAAGATATTTAAGGAAGGATGTCTATATGGAAAGGGCATCTCTGTTTTCTTAATGGGCTAGAGCTCAGTAGCACAGTTTTTGGTAAAAAGATCGAGAATTCTGAAAGAGTTTTGTAATCGGTTCCAATTAATATTTACTGAAACCGGAACTTCTGTCTAATAATCACGTCTTCAACACATCAAGGCTTTGTGTGATTTATTCTCTCATTTTCTTTTCCTTCCTACAGTTTTATTATTATTACACCTGGAAGACTGAAAATTAATGATATGGCTCGGCTCTATAAGCAATAACTCATTTTTACACTCGTCTGATGAAGCTCTAATAAGCTTGAAGAGTATCCCATAGGTTTTCTTGATAGGAGGGATGAAATAATCGTAGTCATTTTTGATGACGATACTGGGTTTATATGTATACAGGGGTCAAGTTTTAAATTCAATAGCTTTATTGTATTGGAAAGAGTGTAACAATTGATTTTAGCATTTTTTTTTATAAGTCTATCTTCATTCTATTTATTGGTCAGAAGGATATTATAAGGAACCTTTTAACTAGCATTTATGACTGTAGCTGTTAATGATACTTCTTTAAAATCATTCAAAACGATAGTATATATTTAAAATCAAAACTTTTAAGGACTTTCGCTGGTCTTTCGGCAGTCAAGCTTTATAGTTTAAGCACGAAAAAATAATTTTATTTTCAATTCATAACTAACTAGCAAACCTGGCGAACTCCGTTTCGCCACCAGATGGCTTCGTTGAAGAAAAGATGAAGAAAAATTTTTTTTTTTGTTTTATATTTGAAAAGGAAAAATTTTATTTCACAACAGTAATGAATTCATTTCGATTACAAAAATGATGTGTAATTTAGTTGAACTTCTCTAAGTAAAAAATGAAAGTGAATCCAAAGTAAATACTGAATCGAAACGTTATACTTGTCTGCAAATTATCTGTTTCATTGAAGTGCTCTTTGGTAAACCACTTTTTTTGTTTCTTGGTTGACGTTAACACAAACAAAGCGGATGGTTTCCCAACTCGTGAACACGCAACGTATAGCTGCCCATGTGAAAAACAATAGTTTTCAACACTAAGCGACTGGCATTGCGACTTGTTAATTGTCATTGCGAATGCAAGGCGAACTGGAAATTGCAATCGTTTGAAGTCAAACGGAAGATCAGTCGGAATCATTGGTATTCGAGGAATACACACATTTTCACCTGCGTACTTTCCGTTAATAATGGTTGCCTCAATCAAATTCGGCATAAGTCTTTTCACCGCAAGTCGAGTATCGTTGCAAAGTCGCGGTGGATTCAAATTACGCAATATCATAATAACTGAATCAACTTTGTAAGTTGTTTGGTGGAAATCCTGGTAACTCGAAAGAGTTCAAAAACTCCGTTGGATAATTTACTACATCATCGGTATTTGTTATGGAATCAACGGATTTGTATGTCACCAAATCGCCAGCGATTTTAGATTGAATTGTGAAATTCAGTGCGTGTACATCATTATTCTTTGCGGCGAGAATTGCTGGTTGGCTTACCAAGCATAATTCTGATAATTTTTAGTAATGTTTGGGGAAACATTTACCATACGAGCTAATTGAAAGCCTACAAATCCGCAAAGGTCGTTGGTAAGAGTAATTAATCCAGTTGTCGCATCAACTGGCACTTTTCCATTTCCAACAGCTAACAATTGTTTGGAAAATTGTGCAGCACTTTGATCATTTTGAAGTTGAACTCTCAAATTAGTGGTTAGCGATAATGTTTTTACGTTTTTCCACAAAAGTAATGCCTTCAGGCAAGCATTCAATTCATCTGCAGGTGTTCCGCGGGGAATTACTGGCAACGTCTGCCTGAAATCGCTTGCCAACAATAGCATCAAGCCGACAAAGACGTGGTTACTTCGTCGAATATCCTTCAGTGTGAAGTTAAGTGCTTCAAGTGATTTCTTATGTGCCATTGTGCACTCATTTCAAACAATGAGCGTGCATTGCATCAACAATTTTCCCATTGCATTGGATCGGGAAATATTGCATGTTGGAGTATCAATTGTGTTTAAATTGAGTGGCAACTTAAGCGCAGAATGTGCAGTACAACCGCCATTTAGAAGAGTTGCCGCAATTCCAGATGATGCTAACGCCAAAGCTATGTCACATCTTGATCGAATAGTGGCCAAAATCAATGAAATGACAAATATTTTCCCTGTTCCTCCAGGTGCGTCCAGGAAGAATAGACCACCAGTATTTTTGTCCACCGCTTGCATTAATGTTTCGTATGCTTGTTTTTGCTGTTCATTCAGCAACGGCACATTATTTCGAACGAATTCCTGCAATGTATCAACATTGTATTGCAGCTCTGAATTTAATTCTTGATTCAATGCATCGTGCATCGATCGATTTGGCGCAATCATTCGTACTTTAATCAGTAGCTTGATTTCAATAGTCAAGCATTGATCCTCAATCAGAATCATTCCTTCATTCTAGATTTCATCGGTTATTTGCATGTCAGGATTATTCGTTCGAATGAGCAAGCGATGTAAGATACCTTCACATATGTCGTCTTTGTATTTGTTTTATAACTGAATTGGTTGTGAAAGGAAACATGTGGTGATTGATAATTGATACGCATTTGATGAAACAACTGAATCCGCCAGTGTTAAATAAATGAGAATCGTTCTCCAGCAAACCCAATATTTGCTTTTCGATATGTTTGGCATTAGTGGCCATTCACAGTTTTCAAATGCGCAAATGATTTTGGTCCTCGTACATTTACCAACAGCGGTCGCAAATAAAAACATTCATCATTTTTAGGATGAACAGTATACATGCGACCTAGCGCATCAGTGGAAAACACCTGTGGCCAATCTGGAACTGGGGTTCTTTGTTTTCGAAGTTGGAATTTCTTTGTTGATTGATTCCAAGTGTAATATTTGGCATTTCAGCGTCGCTGCGAATGGATCGTTTTTGCATTTTTGTCTTATTATCTTTAATACAAACGTTATTTGAAGTCGAATTCTCTGACGTTTCTAGAGATATGGTTGACTAAAAAAGGTTCCCAAAAGCAAGCTTTGGTTTAGAATATAGGGTCCTTGAAACGTCAAAAAATTTAAAAATTTTCAATTCCACAAATCGGAACTTTTACAATAGCTTTCTATGGGAACCTTGACGAAGTTAACCGCTTTTCTGTTAAAATTTTTCCTGAATTTTGTCTGCTATAAACCTCACGGATCCCGAGACCTTTCCAACGAATGCAAAACCGTGGAAATCGGTTCGTGCGTTCTGGAGTTATAGCGTCAGGAAGGAAAACCCGACTTATTTTTATATTTTTAGTAGTGAATTTTTAAATAAAATTTCGAACTCTAAAGTGCTAAATATAACATTACAATACTTTTAACATAAAAACTTAGCTTGCAAAATTGCTTGATTCAGTAGGTTTAGATAAAAGATAAGTAAGGTTAGGATTTATGGGTACATGCATTCGTAAAGGTCGAGAAACATCAAACTTGGATTTCTTTGGATCCATTGTGCTTCCCAGGAAAAGGAAGAAAATTGGGTAGGGTATAGGAAGGTAGGTGAGGATTTAGGTTGAGGGTGCCTCCTGAAACCATCTTGATTTTTGGGAACATTTAAAAATGTCTATTGGTGGCAAGGACGAAGCGTCGCATAAGTCGTCGAAAAAATAATTTCCTAATATTGTCAATTTTCTGTTGGCTAGGCTTTGGCATTCGCATAGAAAGTCATGAAAGGTATCTTCCTTCAACTCCTCGTCCTCACATCCTCTAAATAAATCCAATGAGCTGATATCCATTCGTTTCATGTGGGCGCCCAATGAGTTGTGACCAGTTAGGATATCTATTTATAACGGCATACAGTTGAGCCTACCTAGTTGGAAAAAGAATTTAGTTTTACCATTGGAAATCTTTGTCCATAGATTCCTCAAAACTTAGCAAGTTTCAAAAGCTGACCACCTGCTGATTGCAATTTCCATGCAACTTTGGTGAAGTTGTTCATTTAACTGCTCTATTGGCCTGTAGATCATTGATACCACATAGCTCGGACTGAACATTAATCCGTTTTTGGCCAATATGTCTTCCTTTTCATTACCGTCAATGTCACAGTGTCCTGCAACTCAACGGAGGCTAACCGTCTGGGCTTCGTTGACAAAACTCCCTACGACATTGCCTTACCAGTTTTGACTTTGTGACAGTGGCATATATGGCCTTGGTTGCTGCTTGACTATCGATGAATATGTCGGTATTATTTTCTTCCAAACTGTGGGAAAAAAGATCCTTAGCATCTTCAGAAATCGCCAGTAATTTTGCTTCAAAGATACTGCAGTAATCTAGAAGCTTTATTGATCTTTCTAGGGGAGGATTATTAGAAAAGATACCAGACCCTGTTTTGGAACCCTCCGTAAAAACAGATACATGATTTATGTTTATAACCTTGTTTTCCAGACAGAATTGTTTTTCTTGTGAGAATTTCTATTTGTGCTACTGGGCTAAAATCTATGTACGGCTTTAAATAGTCTGTTTTAGAGCCAATATAGATATTGATAGTCAATAATGCTCTTTATGTTCCTGTGACCAAAGGAAGCCCGTTTCCAGTTATTACGCTGTTTTCTTTCAGGAATATATCGAGTGGCACTAGCGAGATGAAAGTCTCTAGGGCTGCGTTTGGAGTAGTTATCATGGCTCGGTTCAGTGTGAGAGTCTTTACCGGCTTTCACAATGAAGATAATATTGACTTCTCTTCATCTAAGAGAAAAAAACGTTATGTCCAGACATATTTTGAATATATTTGTTAAAATAGAGCATTGGAGCATCATTTGGATAATTCCATCAGGCCTTGAGACTTGTATGCTGATAAGGAGTCAATCGCCCATGACTCTTTTCTATAACCTACAACTTAATTGAGATCCTGAGAAATAAGTATTCATTATAGTATTTTCAGAGTTTCAGAGCTAGAGGCAGTCCAGGTGTTGTCCGGTAACCTTGCACGATTTGTACCTTTGACATTACTTTTTTGAGCTTGACAGCTTCGTTTGTTGACTCAATGTTATTGCAGGAATTACATGTTTCGGGGCTTTCTCCCTACATTGGTTTCTTGTATTATGTTATTATTACCAATGACCAGTGCTTTACCTATCCTCCTCAGCTCATCAGCTCTCTCGCTCCCAGACACACATCGCTGTGACCTGGTATGCCGCAAAGTTAAATTTTATATGCTGTTGGCCAAAAACAATTAGTTCTTGGTGCAATTAATAATTTTCAAGCTTAGATTTGAGTCTAGTGGCAGAAATCGATCTTATTGCTGATTGGGTAGGTATTGCTCTCGTTCCGGAATTGAACCCAATACCTCTTGCATGATAGTACAACACATTAACTTTCACGCCACGGGTACTGTATTTTCCTTTTTTTTTTCTTCTATTAGACTTTACATGAAACCTTAAATCCATTATTGAACCCAATGTATTTTTAACTTTCATTCTAAAAACTTAATCCCATTTAATTTCCTGTACCTAACTATCTAAGTGTCTATTTTTAAAACCCATTATTCTACCCCTTTTCGAAATCATGTATTCTGAAAACTTTATTGTGACAAAGATACCCTGATGAATCTATTCCTTCATTTGTTACCTACCTACCTTCAAAATGTTTAACATCAAAAACTTTTTTAACCATCATCGTTTTGTTAATGTCGTTTATAAAAATAAAAATCCGAAAATGTACTGAAATTCTTTCCACACGCGTTTAACTCGCACTAATTTATTATTTAACTCGTTCCAATGGTTGCGCTTCTGGTGCACTGCGCAGCGCAGTGCTATGCACGTATCTTGACGAATCTCCCTAAGCTTCTGTCAAAATTATCACATAGAACTAGAATACTACTTGTCACGTCGCATCGTCAACCAAAAAACAAACTACTCTACTTCCAAGTTCCAACACTCTCGTACTTTGTGTCGTGTGTGGAGAAATAGAAATTTAAGCATTCAAAGACAGTCTCTAAAAAGCGCTGTTTCCTGACAACTGAATAAATGAAAATAATTGTAATTAAAATAGTTTCAAAGTTGAAGAACATTTTCACCGCTGCGCACCGCATCCAGCACCGCACTGCACTGCACTCATTCTCTTGCCCCATCCCCCCCATCTAATTCTCGATATGGATGCACTGCAAATAGAAACCCAGTACCAGTAGCAGCACTGCGACTTCAACTGCGACTACACGCGTCATGTGATAAAGATAAAAACCTCAAAAAGTATGTGTGGGTGTGCACTGTGCAGTGCACGGGTTTTGGAAATTTAGTTAACGGCAATGCCTCAAAAGTTTTCCCAGCATCAGAGAAGACCCCTTTAAGGCAACATCGTCATCATCCATGATCGGAGCGATGCGGAGTGTGTGCATAGTGCGGGCCAGAACCCTCCCAACAAAACCCAATTCCAATTGCCAACCCTTATCAGGAATTTATGGAAAACTGCTCAAGCATACTCCCAGACAGATGAACACTTCCCGAGTTGCTTCGGTGGACTCATCCTCGTAAATCTCTTCTTCAAACATAAGATATTAAACGCTTAAAAGTCATTCGTTTAAGTTAGCACTTGGAATGGTGGCGAGTTGGGTGGGGGTGATGTGATGACGGTGGGATGGAGAAGACAACGATGTCTTTTCCATGTTTCTCCACAACTACACCACCACACCGCACCGCACCGCACCGTCGAGCCATCGTCGTCGCCACCAACGACACTTCCGACCACAATTCTGGAACTGCAAACGGCATGTGTCTCCTTAAGAGCAAAAGCACCCATCACAGGGGAGTGGAATGGAGCAGGGGAGGCCGTTCTTAATGCCATTGCCGCTTGCCTTAGCTTCGAGCTTCGGGCTTCAGCGTCAGCGTTTAGTTGTCATGGGGCGCAGTTAAACAAAAAAGTAAAGAAGAATACTCCCTCGCTATCAATTATCTTAAGCTTCTTTTGTCGTTTCGTAGGGAGTTTTGTGTCACCGCTTCGCCCCATCTAGTCTATATTCTCACTTACCCTTATACATATAATACTCAACTCACCGTCGCTCGTCGTCATCGTCGTTGTCGTGGTCGTATATGTACACCCTTGCAAGGCCTGACACTCGAACTGCTACGAAATTGCTGAAGCTATTAGTTTAATTAAGGATTCCACACATTACTCCTTATAGCCTAGGCGTATATATAGAATAGATGTGTTCTCCTTTTCGGCTCCAGATCGTGCTCTCGATATTCTCGGAAGCGCACTCGTGGGTATCCTTCCATGAATGAATATGCCAAATGGAAAACTTTTATCCTTGATTCCGTTCCGAAGGAGGCAGAGGAAAGCGAACGAAGAGTTCGTATATTCGTATTGAGGTTGGGAGTGTCAGAAAAACTAACTTAATCATCGACCAATATGAAGTTCCTTATATGTAGAGTAGAAAGCATAAAGCGCCATCTACCGCCACAATTACATTGCACTTATAACTCTATCTCTATCTCTCTCTCTCTCTCTTTCTCTTTACAGATTCAACTGCTGTCTGATAATTTTGGTCTGCAATTCGTTCCGGCAATTGCATCGGACACTGCCGAGTACATATGTCTGGTTAATGACAGACATATTCCGGAGGCGATTGTTGATTTATTAGTTCAGGGTGAGTAATTAATTTTATGCGGTGTTTGTTTGTTGTGGGTGCCTGGGGGATGGCATTGTTGTTGTTGTTTTTTTTTGTTGCTGATGTTGGTTGTGTTACCATATGAAATTTTGGTGGAAGTTTATGCCTGATATGGAGGTTCCCTGTTCTCTGACTCTGATCTGTTCCAGTTTCAGTTCCAGCTAGAGCCAGATCCAGAGCCAGAGTCATAGCCAGAGTCTGAGCCCGAGGTAAGGTGAGTCCTATGTGTATGTCACAATATTTGCCATTTTGCGGTAACCAAATGCGGCTTTGTATAAATGATGTGTGTGCTTGAAACGCTTCTGGTTTTCGTCGTCCAGTTGCCCTATAGCTAATATATTATATACTCCATAATATTCATGTACCTTATACTTTCTTTGTGCTTTTGGTTTTATTCATTCCACACAGATGTTCCCGATCCACCAGAGAGGCCATTACTGATGAGCTTCACGTCACGCTCAGTTAATTTATCATGGGCCCATTCACAACATTCGAGGAATACCCCAGTAACGCATTTCATCATTGAAACGAGGTAAGTTATTATTTTTGTTGGTTTTATATGTACCTAGAGGCATCGCATTGGCATTTATTGCAATATTTTGATACTTTATCGAAATGTACTTATAATAATTTTAAAATTGGGAGATTTTGATATAAGGTACGGGTTTTTTTTATTGTGAGATTTAGGTCAAACTGAATTTAGGTAATTTTGGATGATTTCACATTGGACAACACATCCTTAGAGTTGACTTGACATTGAGCTTTGGAACGTCTTTTATTTTATGTTCATGATTATTTTTCAAATTTCACGCCCCAAGGGTTATGGCTACCGTTAATCTGTTAAAAGATTAAACACAGACTAAGTGTTAAGAAAAACGTAAAGGATTAAGGAGAAGAACGGAGAACAGAACAGAGCTGCTCATTCCACATTTTTGAAGTGCGACTGAAGAAATAATATCTATACTTCACTTTAAAACCAAAATTGAATTCAAGAAAAGAGGCTGGGATGCGACCCACATTGATAACTTCCCATCCCGTCTATCGATTTGTCTTGCTTAAAAGTTTGTCTAAATGTATCAATTCTTACCAAATTTGCGTTCTATTTTTTGTAAATTTTATTTTTTTTATGAAAAAACGGACTGTTGGATTTTTATAAAAAAATTATTGAATATAAAAAACAATATTTTCTGTGAAATAAAATAAGTTTGAAGCCAATATTTTTAATTTTTGAAAAGCTTTTTGAGCCGAAAATCAATTTTTACCAACTTTTATTAATTTTTTTGTTTAGGTTTTTATTTTTTGTAAAAAAACTGTCAATTCGATTTTTCTCAAAATTTGTCATAATGTTGAAAACAATATTTCTTATAAGCTAAAATTAGTTAGAAGCCATAATCTCAAATTTTTGAAAAGATATTTAAGTCGAAAATCAATTTTTACCAACTTTTGTTAAATTTTTTTTTCGGTTTTTAATTTTTTGTAAAAAAACTGTCAATTCTATTGTTTTCAAAATATTACTGAATGTTGAAAACAATATTTTTTGAAAGATAAAAGTAGTTTAAAGCCAATATCTCAAAGTTTTGAAAAGATATTTGAGTCAAAACTCAATTTTTACCAATTTTTTTTTATTTTTTTTTTAGGTTATTATTTTTTGTAAAAAAACTGTCAATTCGATTTTTCTCAAAATTTTATCAGATGTCAAAAACATTATTCTTCGTTGCACAAAATTGTTTTGGAGATGAAATCATAGTTTAGTCGTAAAATTTTCGAAGTGACAAATTTTTTTTTTCAGTTTTTTTGATTTATAAAAAAAAAACCGTTAATTGAATTTTTTTCCAAAAATATAATTGTTTTGTATCACGTTACAATATATAATATAAAATTTAATTCAAGTCTCTAGCGTCATTGGTTCATGAGATATTTAGGGTTAACCAAAATTTTCACCTTTTTTTTAAACTGCTATGGTAAGAAAACCACCCACGCAATTTTCTTGAGAGCCCTTTCTGCATCTTTCTGCCTTATTATCTGTATAACAAAATTTATTTGAAGTCGATATCTCTTCTGGTTCTTGAGCTATGGACGACGAAAAAAATGTTGCGAACGTACGGACGTACGAACGTACGTACATACACACGCACGCACAGCCATCCTTCTAAAAATCATTCAGCCTTATCATGAATTCCATCGTAATCGGAAATTTTTACGAATCCCGAAAAACTGTATCATGAAATCCGTTCGTAATGCAAAATTGTATGAGATTTTCCACTACTAAGGGATTTCATGATACAGTTTTTCGGGATTCGTAAAAATTTCCTATTACGATGGAATTCATGATAGGGTTGATTTAATTCGACTTTAGGGACCTTGAAACGTCGAGAAATGTCAAAATTTTCAATTTGACAAATCGAACCCATTACAATAACTTCCTATGGGAATTCAAAAAAAAACCGAAGTGAAGAACGCTCTTGAAAGTTCGAGTGAAACAACAGCAATTGACTGATTGAAAGAAGGCAACTGTCTAAAAAACAACAAAAACACATAACATTCCTGTGGTAGTCAAGCGGTGTAACAGTTCAGGCTTAAGTGGCATAGCCTTTATATTCAAAACCCTTTTTAATTTCTGATAAAAAATGGTTTGAGCTTACAGTCAAGTTCTGAACAAATGAAGACTTTAAAGTTAACAGCCAGATATTTCCAAAATATATTTGAAGTACCATAAAAACCCTGACTATTACAACACCAATTTGAGTTTTTTTTTTTTTGAAGCAGTCATTTGGTGTTTAAACTATGTCACAATTAAACAATGTCCTCTTTTCAATGGAGGACAATAAATACATAATGGGTGATTTTTTAAGGGCTTGAGAACTTTTTTTAAAAAAAAAAACGCATAAAATTTGCGTAAAGCGCGAAACACATTTCGAACCGAACACTGATTTTGGTAATAAAATTCAATGATTTGCAAGCGTTGCTCGTTAGTAAGTCTATTCATGATGAAATGTCAAAGCATACTGAGCATCTTTCTCTTTGACACCATGTCTGAAATCCCGCGTGATCTGTCAAATACTAATGCATGAAAATCCTAACCTCAAAAAAATCACCCGATATAACAGCACAGGGTAGATATGTTCTTTGAGCTTTTTTTCCAGCTACTTGGAGTTCTCAAAAAATACATCTTCAAACAGATTGACCATATTGAGATCGACAATAGACATGCTTCCAGCATCATGGAGTTTATTCAACCTGGACCACTACTACCTTAAGGTAGTAGCTCGAGTTTCCAGACCTATGGAAAAACAGGAATATGTTAGAAAAAGACACTACGTCGAACGGCTACAGTCACAAGAGATCGCCAAACCCTTCTACGCGATATGGTCGGAAGAAAGAACTCTAAACTGCACATACTATAAAAACATCAGTCTCCTTAACATCACCTACAAAATCTGTTCTGCCAATCTATATGTGTACGTCTAAAGTCCATCGTCAACAACCTGATAGGTGTAGTCTTAGACCAGGAAAGTTCACAGTCGATCAAATATTTATTTATATACATATATCACATTATGGCATATCCTGGAGAAAACCCAGGAACATCAAATCGACACCCATTATTAACTTCCCATAGGAAGTTATTGTAATGGATCCGATTTGGCAAATTGAAAATTTTGACATTTCTCGACTTTTCAAGGTCCCTAGAGTCAAAATAAAATGTTTTTAGAAAGATGTCTGCGCGTGCGTGTGTACGTACGTCCGTACGTCGGAACGTCCGTACGTTCGCGGCTTTTTTTTCGTCGTTCATAGCTCAAGAACCAGAAGAGATATCGACTTTAAATAAATGTTGTTATACAGATAATAAGGAAGAAAGATGCAGAAAGGGCTCTCAAGAAAATTGAGTGGGTGGTTTTTTTACCATAGCAGTTTAAAAAAAGGATAATTTTGATTAACCCTAAATATCTCATGAACTAATGACGCTAGAGACTTGAATTTAATTCCATATTGTAAATTGTTACGTGATACAAAACAAGCATATTTTTGGAAAAAATCCAATTAACGGTTTTTTTATAAATCAAAAAAACTGAAAAAAAAAAAATGTCACCTCTGAAATTTTACGACTTAAATATGATTTCATCTCCAAAACAATTTTGTGCAATGATGAATAATGTTTTTGACATCTGATAAAATTTTGAGAAAAATCAAATTGACAGTTTTTTTTTTCAAAAAATAAAAACCTAAAAAAAACATTACTCAAAGTTGGTAAAAATTGAATTTCGACTCAAATATCTTTTCAAAAACTTGATATTAAGGCTCCAAACTTATTTTATCTTATAAGAAATGTTGTTTTTAACATTCTGAAAAATTTTGAGAAAAATCGAATTGACAGTTTTTTCACAAAAAAATAAAAACCGAAAAAAAAATTTAATAAAAGATGGTAAAAAATGATTTTCGACTCAAATATCTTTTCAAAAAATTGAGATAATGGCTTTTAACTAATTTTAACTTTCAAAACATATTGTTTTCAACATTAGAAACAAATTTGAAAAAAATTGAATTGACTGTTTTTTACAAAAAATAAAAACCTAAAAAAAAAAAACAATACTAAAAATTGGTACTTGGTAACTTTCGACTCAAATAGCTTTTCAAAAATTGAAAATATTGGCTTTAAACTTATTTTATTACACAGAAAATATTGTTTTCGATATTCAGTAATTTTTTTATAAAAATCCAACAGTCTGTTTTTTCATATAAAAATAAAATCTACAAAAAATATTAAGCAAATTTGGTAAAAATTGATACATATAGACAAACTTTTAAGCAAGACAAATCGACAGACGGGATGGGAAGTTATCAGTGTGGGTCGCATCCCAGCCTCTTTTTTATTTATCGATTTCAAGGCCGCATATAACAGAATCTACAGGGACAAACTGTATAGAGCCATATCTAGATTTGGCATCCCTTCCAAACTCACGCTGCTCCATAAAGGTTTTAAACAATTTAACCGAAACTTTCGATGTCAAAAAAGGCTTTAGACAAGGTGATGCGTATTTGAAAGAATATTGCAGAGCTATAACGTCAACATTATAGAAGAACTATCTTTCAACAGTCTGTCCAAATACTGGCATATGCTGATGACATTAACATAATTGGAAGAACTCAGCGTGATGTCAATGGGGCTTTTGTGAGTTTTGCAGAAGAAGTATCAAAAATGGGTCTAGCGGTTAATGAGGGCAAAACAAAGTACATTCTTTCATTGAGAAAGAACCTTCAATATTGACGTCTCAGTCACAACGTCACCATCAAAAGACCCAACTTTGAGGTAGTTAAGCACTTTGTCTATCTAGGATCCGCTATGAAAGTAGAAACAACGCCAGCGGTGAGAACAAACAAAGATTTACTCTTACTAACCGCTGTTTCTTTGAGCTAAGAAAGCAATTGTGTAGTAAAGACCTCTCTCGAGCGACCAAAGTGTCGCTCTATAAGACCCTCATCATCATCATCCCTATCCTGATATATTGTGCAGAAGCATGGACTATGTCAAAAGCGGGTGAAAGGACCTTGGGTCGTTTCGAGAGAAAAGTTCTTCGTGTCATCTACGGTCCTATATGCATAGAAGGTGAGTGGAGGAGAAGATGGAACGACGAGCTTAAGGGGCTGTACAGCGATTAAGACTAAGCTAAAAGGATAAAAGTGAAATAACTGAGATGGCTGGGTCATGTAGTTCGCATGGAATCCAATGCTCAAGCCCAGAGAACAGTGTAGTAGAAGAGGAACTTCTCATCTCCGTTTCTATGTGACCTAGTGGTATAATAGTCCACGAATTTGAAAATAAGCAAATCAGCACAAGAATAGCATCTTCTAACCATTTTCGAAATATCCAGACAATGCCACATCATCAAAGAAGCAGCTTCAAAAAATTCTAATTTATTATCAAAATGTCAACGGACTACGGAAAAAGATCAATAAGGTCTATAAAAATATAACCATTCTACCACACGACATAATTATTTTGACTGAATCTTGGCTAAACAATACATTCTTGGACACGGAACTCTTCGATTCGAATTATCAAGTGTACAGACGTGATAGACACTGCTTAAATGACATCAGCACTGTAGGAGGTGGACTTTTGCTTGCCGTAAAAAATTGCTTGATATGCACTTTGGTTGATGACTTTCATCAATCTGATGTTGAAATAATTTTCATAAAAGTTAAAACTGCGACAGGTCTGCTATACATTATCGCCACAAATATACCTCCAAGCTCTCCTAACAATGTTTATGAAAACTTAATTAATTGCATAGACAAAATAAACGATCAAATTGAGCCACAAGACGAGTTACTAGTCCTAGGAGATTTCAATCTTCTAAACTTGATCTGGACTAAACAGACGAGTGAGAGCTATCTATCTCCTATTAACATCTCCTCTACCAACGAATTCTTGGCAATTGACGGTCTTTCCTCATGTGGACTAAGCCAATTTAATGGGATTGCCAACAACTTCAACAAAATATTGGACCTTGTATTCTTCTCTGACACACTCAATGCTGACATTGCTGTAAATTCAGCCAATACCCTACTTGTCGAAGAAGACCGACATCACCCAGCATTAGACCTATCGTTTAATTTATGTAATGTTAACTGGAATCATTTGTTTGAGAACTGTGACATTAATGCTATGTGCTCTAAATTCTACTGTGTTCTCTTTAACTTTTTTTATGAGACCACACCATTGAGAAAACCGCGCAATATTTCGAAATCTCCTCCATGGTTTGACTCTTGCCTAAAAAATTTAAAAAATAAAAGAAACAAGGCCTGGATTAAATATAATAAAACAAAAGCTGATAATGACTTGGTAATATACAATGAGCTAAGAAATATGTTTATTGAATATTCAGATATTCTTTATAATGACTTTATTTTAAATACCGAAACCGACATAAAAACAACCCAAAAACTTTTGGAGCTATGTTAATATTAAGAGAAATACTGACGGGTATCCAAACTTTCAACAACGAACTTAGCCATGACTCTGAAAAAATTTCAAATATGTTTGCAAACTTTTTCAAAGATGCTTTCGAAGTAGCGAACTCCTGAGTTATTGGCCCTCTCAACAAAATTTCCCTCATTTGAATTCAATTAGTCTTTAGATCTCTGAAGATGAAATCATTCGCAAAGCTTCAGAACTTGAAGTTTGTTATAGCCCTGGTCCAGATGGTGTACCTTCTTATATTTTGAAAAAAAGCGCATCCTATTTATCCTATCCTCTTCATATTATTTTTAATGAATCGCTCAAATCTTCAATTTTTCCTGAAATTTTGAAGAGTTCGTACATAACCCCGATACATAAAAAGGGTAGTAAAAATGAAATAAAAAATTATCGTCCCATTGCAAAACTGTCCGTCATCCCTAAGTTATTTGAGTCCATTATTTGTAAAGTCATATCGTTTAATTGTAAGTCTATAATTTGTGAAAGTCAACATGGTTTTGTTCAAAATAAGTCAACAGTTACTAACCTCTTTCATTTCAGTTCTTTTTGTTTAGATTCGTTTGAAAAACGGAAACAAGTTGACTGTGTTTTCACAGACTTCAGTAAGGCCTTTGATAAATTGTGCCATAAAACATTAACTTCCAAACTTAAATCCCAAGGCTTTAATGATAAATTTGTTAGTTGGGTTTCGTCGTACTTATATAATAGATCATACAGCGTAGTTTTTAGGAATGAGCGGTCATCATATTTTTATACCAACTCTGGCGTACCACAAGGTAGCCACTTAGGACCTTTACTGTTTATTTAACGACTTACCTTCTATTATAAAACACTCATCTGTTTTAATTTACGCTGATGTCATTAAAATTTTCAAACGTATTGACTCACTTGACGACTGTTTACTCCTACAAGATGATCTAAATAGTTTTCGTGAATGGTGTTTTATAAATAAGCTTTTACTAAACATAGACAAATGTAAATTAATGTGTTTTACACGCAAACAAAATGTTTTGACTTTCAATTATCAATTAGACTCTTCTTATTTGACGAAACTCTCTATACTTTCCCTGACCTAGGTATTATTCTTGACTCAAAATTAACTTTTACAAATCATTATGACTATATTATTAAAAAAGCAAATAAGACACTCGGATTTATAAAACGGTTTTCACATGATTTTCGCGACCCTTATATTCTTAAACTTCTGTATATATCATTTGTAAGACCGATATTGGAATATGGCTGCATAATATGGGCTCCCTTTTATTCAGTCCATATAAACAGAATAGAAGGAGTACAAAGAAGATTCATGCGCGTCTGCCTCCGTTTCTTCCCATGGTCCAATAGGCTCGAACTTCCACCCTACAATCATAGGCTCACGCTCATAAATCTTCCATCGCTTTCTAAACACAGAGAGTACATTACGCTGTGCTTCATTATAAAATTAATCAATGGGTCAGTCATATCACCATCAATTTTGGAACAATTAAACTTTATTTATAGCCGTTCAAGTATTAGAAGACAAGTTCCTTTACGTCCTATATCAAGCAGATCGAACTATGGTAAAATCAGTCCCCTCAACCAATTGATTTCAGTTTACAACAAGTATTACTTTTTGGTATATTCCGTAAGAGATGATTTTAAAAGTAAAACATTTAAAGTAAATTTCTTCCATACCTCAGTTTAGCTTTTTTTGCAATTAGCTTAAAACACTGTAAATCTAGAAATAAATGTAATATTAGTCTTAAGTTCTAACGTTAGTTTGTTTAACGAATTCAATAAATAAATAAAGGACCGCAGTTCAGATAGCTCACCCAACTTGAAGTGCGCAACTGAAGAAATCTATAGCTAGGATCCTATAGCTAAATGGAGAAGTTTGTTGGGTTAGACCTTAGTTCACACAGTAAGTAGATTAAATTATGGATTTCATGGAATCCCAAATCAATCAAAACAAAGTAAAAACCCGTTTCGCAGAAATGTTTCATTTATTTAACATCAAAATAGCGAATTCGACAAAAACATAGAAAACATCGCATACCGATATTTGAAACGTTTCATCTGCGAATCAATTGTAAACTATTCACATGACTACAATAAATGTTTAGATCCTCATGTATATCCAGATAACACTTACAATTTTTCTATGAATATAAATGACTCTAAACTCGAATGACCAGAAATTAAATCTTATTAAGTTATTGGAGAAACTGAAGTGAACAGACTTTGCAACCATAATCTAAAAGTGCTTTCATATCCAAATCGTTGCTCATAATATCTCCGTTTTTAAGCTCCTTACAATCATATCGGTTTTCTGAATAATTTCTCTTGCATGCTAAATCTATATTTCCGATCATCTCCACAATAACAATGGACATTTAAAAATCACTCAAACTTTAAACTTCCTCCCCCCCTCAAAAAGATAAACTCACCATTACACAATGCATTCATTATAAATCTCTTTTCAAAATCCATTCGGAAAATGTCCAGAAAAAATAAATGCAAATTCAAATTCAAATTCACATTTAAATTACTATATGAGCTGAGCTGAGCTAAGCATGTGTACGCCCCCGGCCGTCGTCGGCGGTGGACGGCAGACGGGAGAACGGGTGGACGGGCGATCGGGTTCATCCTTACCAGAATTGCGCACAAAGTGTGAAACCAAGCAAGAACTTCCGCCTTGTAATCGCATAACATGAGGATTCAAACTCTCCGAATATTAAAAATATCATATCTATATCTAACTCATTTTTATATCAACATAGAAATACAGATAAAAAGGAAAATCGAAACAATATCCAAATCACTGGTAAATAATTCTTCTTGTTGAATATATTTTTGTCTCTGTTTTTTGTTTTCGTCCTGTTGGATGAAACTGAACATTTCCACCAGGATATGTATATTTGGGATAGGATTTTTTTATTTTTCATTTTTGGATTTAGTTTTAGTTTAGTTTTTTTGAGAGTTGACAAAATGCACATACAGAGAACTTTCGAATGCAGATTTGACGAGCTCCACCAAATCCCCCTCGAGTAAAAACATTGCACACAAAAGGATAATATTCTACATACATAGCGAGCGAAACTTCATCAACATAATAATCCGCTAAAAACTCGCATCCTTGTTTTGCCTTTTATGCAAACAACTTTGCCAGTTGTTCGTATTATACGACTATATGTACTTGTACATATTTTTATATGTAAAAGGATATAAAGGACATGCAGTGAAATATTTTAAATAGTTTAGGATGGAATATTCGAGCTAGATCCTTTTTAGTGAAATTATTTTTGCTGTTGTGGCATACATTTATATACCTTTCTCGATTTCGTTGCTCTTCTTTTCGCTCTTGCAACTGTGGAGGTGGCAAGGGTGGGAGGGATGAAACAAAATTGGAACTATACACAGGATGAAACATGGGATTTTACATATCCATTTGGGAATTAGTTACGGTGGCGTGGCGCGGGCGTGAGTGGACTATTGATGATGGTCACTGCCGCTACTGCCGCCACCGATATAAACTGGACTAAGCTCGATCTATAAATTCGCATAGCTGTCTCGGATTTTGGTCAGCGCAAAAACTCTCGAGCAACACGCCCTCATCGCTGCTATACAACAGGATAAAAATGCTTTTACACGAATTAAAAACTCATGGTTTTGGTATTAATTTCAATAAAAAAGGATATTCCATATAATTTTTCGAAGCCGATATATCCCAACGGGGAGCGGGTGGCAAATGAACGAAGAACAAGCGACGATGACGGAACATACTCGTATAACGGAACGGTCCGAACGCCGCCGCCGCCCGCGCCGCGCACCACCGTTCCGAAGTGTATAAGTTCCATTTGCGGTAGCTAACTTCAGTCGGACTGAAGTTAATCCCCCTATTGGTCACAATTCATGTGAGTTGTTTATAAACTCTGAACATAAATGTTCAAATCCTGGGACGGCATTGAGTGGTTATAATAATCCTGTCGGCTACAAACCGAACATGTTCAGCGTTCACCGTGTAACATTGCAGTGCGGTGCAATTTGGTCTCTATATCCTTTTTTGACCATCATTCTCGTTATTTTAACGGCTTGGTTTACTTTTTGTTGTATTTATTTTAATTTTTGTTGCTGTAAATGTAGATGGCGCTACTAGTATCGGTATAGGTATAGTGATGCTGATGGTACTCTAGTGATTCCAAAAGAATGTATGTATAATTTGTGTTAAATTTAATCAGCATCCAGTAGAGCGCGCGGTCACACTGGTAATGGTAGTGGTTTTTCATGGAAGCGGTATTGCATTGCATTGAAAAATGGTCTAGCGGGATTTGAGTTTTCGAATGGAATTTCAAACTGAAAGGATATTTTTCATTTTGTTTTGGAATTCCATGGTAAAGAGTTCTCTGTTTTATTATTTTTGAAGGATTTTTTCGTAGGTATTATTTTTATTCTTCTTCATTTTTATGGTGTGGTTCAAACCAAAAATATATGAATGGTTTGGAACATGGTTTGGACACCACCTTCGTACCGAGCTACTTTTACAAAATATATGTGTAAATGTATTTGTTGGTATTCTATTGAATATTTTGTGCAATTCTCATGGAATTGGTGGAATTTTTGTTCAGACAACCGTACAATAATGAATGCTATGTTGTTAGATAGGAGGAGCTGTATGTGGTTTAGTGATTAGCTGATTGTATATACCTCAAAACACTTTAGAGTGATTTTAATTTGTATGATTGCTTGTGAGGTATGCGGATATACGTATCAAAGCATGAACTTAACTGATGATAATTATTATTAATATATAGGTTAAAAGGATATGCCAATAATTTTAAATGAACAACGCATCTAGGAATGGGTTTTACAGCCATATTGACGTTTATGGATACTGAAAATGGTTTATCTTTATGGTTAAACTTTGCATGAAAGGATTCGGTAAAGGAATTAAAATAATTCCAATACACTTACCTCAATTGCGTTGAACTAAATAAATGTGTTAGTAAAGGGTTTTTCAATAAGGGCGGGTAGATGTTAAAATTTAATAAAACAAATTTAATGGCTCAAATTCACCTTTAGGGCATCGGTCAATTAAGGTTTATTTGCATAGACCTGTGACTTCAAGAAACCCCACAGGAAGTCTAGCGGGCTCAAATCGCATGACCTTGTTGGCCTATTGACATCACCCTTGCGAGCTATAACCTTACCCTAAAATAGGATGCGTTATCACCTGGTCACGGCATTTTTTATTCTTAACACAGCCATTCATCCAAAAATGAGCCTCGTCACTAAAGCTGATTTTTCAGCCAAAATAGAGATCCTCTTCCAAACGATTCGAAGCCCAGTCAGCGAACAAACGGCGCGGCGGCTTTTTCTATGGTCATGAACTTAGAGCTCCTGGGTCAGTTGGATCTTGTACGGGTGTAGGCCCAAGTTCCGACGCAAAATTCGCCAGATTGAAGTCTCCGAAAAGCCGAGTTCTTATGCACGGCGAGGTTCTGCTGTACACTTGTTCTGGGCCGATCTTGCGGTCCTTTAACGTACGGTTGTTGGCTGATTGTTTACTGAACCGGTCGTCTCAGATTTGGCCACCAAACGTTGAAGAGTCGACTGTGAAGAGCCACCACGTCTACCGTAAAACGGGTGCAATGCGTTAACGAACACCCGTTTTGATAATAAAGTTTTATCATTTGTATTGAATATAAATACGTTAGGTTAGGTTAGGTTGCAAGGGGTGTGCACAGCATGAAGCTGTTGCGTACACGGGGGCCTATTGGTCCATTGTGATCCCCTGTAAAAGTAAAAATTTAGCATCGATGCTCCTCAAATCTGTCGATTAGCGTAGACTGGCTCGTTAACGAACCAACCTGTGCTATCTATAAATTTCCTCATGCTTGCCATTGAAACCTGTGCTAGATCATCCAGTTCTCCAACAAACCTGTTTCCGAAATGACGGAGTCGGCTGGTTTGGAGATTCGGACAGTCGATGATAGATGGTATCTGAGAGCTATGACGATAAATACGTTTATATCTGTAAAGATATTCTAAGTCCTCTTCGATTGTTCCAGAAAATAATACGCAACGATTAAGGAAAAACAAATACAAGTAAAAGTTTATTCAATGAATATCTGATTAGGAATGAAAATAAATTATGCATTTAATAGAGTAGACAAATGATCAAACTACTATGATTGATTTTAAAAAAAAAAACAAAACAAAACAAGTGTTGTGTGATACAGTAGTGTAGTAGGTACATAATAGAAAGAATGTATACAAAACTCTATATTTTCAACACTCCCACTTTTTGTATTGAATTCTTGTTAATATAAAAAAAAATAAAATTAATTGCAAAACAACAAAAAAAATTAATCTTGAATAGAAACAACTCCCAATATTGTTCGCAAAAATTGAAATCGCTCTCTTGGCAGAGCCTTGGTAAAAATATCTGCAATCATACTTTTTGTTGACACGTACTAAAGATCAAAACAGCCTAACTCGAACTTCTCTCTAATGAAATGGTATCTGACATCAATATGTTTGCTTCGCTTATGAAATTCGGGGTTCTTGATCAAACGAATAGCGCTTTGATTATCCATAAAAAATTATGTTATTTTATCAATTTCGAAAGGTACCAATTCGCTTAATAACCGC
This sequence comes from Eupeodes latifasciatus, assembly GCA_920104205.1. Lineage (NCBI taxonomy): Eukaryota > Metazoa > Arthropoda > Insecta > Diptera > Syrphidae > Eupeodes > Eupeodes latifasciatus. Next base: position 398,089,392 of record OV049924.1, read on the forward strand.
TGCAACCAAACAAGTTATAGCTTCAGATGCTGCTATGTATTCTGATTCAGTTGTAGATAGTGAGACACATTTTTGACGAGTGCTACTCCAACTTATAATGCCTTTATTATATTTGAACACGAAACCTGATGTTGATCTTCTTGTTTCGACATCACCAGCATAGTCGGCGTCACTAAAACCACACAGACGATGATTACCACCGTTATTGTATAGGATCTCGAGGTCAATTGATCCTTTGATGTATTTTAATATTCGTTTAAGTGCATTCTCATGATTCACTGTTGGCTTTTCTAAATACCGACTTACGTTTACGGGATTGCAGTTATCAAATTGAAATCATTCTAAAACCTTTTTTGCATATGATGTTTGATGCATGAAAATTGAACCATCATCTCGATTAAGGATTTCAAATCCGAGAAAACAGCCTACATCAACATCCATAATTTTGATTTCGAATTGATTATGTAGATGCTCGAGAACCGGCAATACCATTTTCTCATCATCGCCTGCGATAACCCCATTGTCCACATAAATAGCCAAAATTATTGATTTCCCTTCTTGATGGCTAACGAAAACACAGGGATAGGAATCACAAACTTTAAACCCAAAGATCTCGATAAAATATTTAAATTTGCGATTCCAGCATCGCGAGGATTGCTTCAGGCCATAGAGACTTCTTTGTAGTCTGCAAACTCTTCCACTATTATCGTTGAAACCAATTGGTTGCTCCATAAACACGGTTTCTTCTAGGTCACCATAAAGAAATGCGGTTTTTACGTCAAACTGTTTCATGTGCATTTTCTTCTCAGCACAAATATCCAAAATTGCTCGAACTGACGTAAAACGCACCACTGGACTAAAGGTCTCCAAATAGTCGATACCGTACTCTTGGGTAAACCCACGGCATACTAACCGTGCCTTGTAGTGTTCAAATGGATCACTTGGATTTTTCTTGATCTTGAAAACCCACTTATTGTCAATGAGCTTTTGGTCTTTTGGTCTGTCAACCAACACCCACGTCTTGTTTTCTTCCAGTGAACCAATTTCTTCCTTCATAGCCGTTAACCATTTTTCGCTTTCTGGTGAGTTGATTGCATCATGGTATGATCTTGGTTCTTCACTTAAAGATAGCAAAGCCATTGCTATTGATGATTGCTCCTGAGTACTGCGCAAACGAGCTTTCAGAATGTTGTTTTCATCGATGTCTTGCAGTGCTCTTGGACGTCGTTGAAAAGATGCGGCATTTTGTTGAGGATCACCTTTCTGATAGTCATCATACTCAGCTCCCACTGATTCATGACTATCTATGACACGGTAACCCTTTTTGTTTTCATCGCATCCCACAAAAATCCATTTTCTAGATTTTACATCCAGTTTTCTGCGCTTTTCTTTTGGTATGTGCAGATATACCTCGGAACCAAAAAATTTAAAATTGTCAAAATGTGCAGACTTACCATGCCAGAGTTCAAATGGTGTTTTGTCCTTTATTGTGCTCGTCCCTGTCCGGTTCAGGATAAAAACCGCTGTTTGCACAGCTTCTGCCCACAGTTTCACACTAACACCCTTTGCATGGACCATGGATCGAGCCGATTCCATTATTGTTCGATTTTCCCGCTCAATGCATCCATTTTGCTCAGGTGTGTATTGTACTGATCGCCGATGATGAATTCTATTTTCTTCCAAGAGTTGCTTCATGCTAGAATTCACAAATTCAAGGCCGTTGTCCGTCTGAAGATTTCTAACTGGATGCCCACAATGTTTCTCAGCAATTTTGAGAACTATCTTAAACTTTTCAACTACCTCAGATTTGTTTTTCAGAAAGAAGATAAAACGAAATTTTGACATATCATCTTTACTAAGTACACAATACTTAGAACCTCCATAAGAACTCTCCTCCATTGGACCACAAACGTCTGCATGAATGATTTCACCACATCGTGTTGATTTCTCTGGTCGCAAACTAAAACTCAATCGGTGTTGCTTACCAAATGCACATCCGTCACAGTCAAAAGTTTCATCAATGAAGTTGATATTGTGTTTTCGTAGAAAACTTCGCACATGAGTCAGATTTTGGTGTCCCAAACGCTCATGCCAGACGCGTAATGAACACTCCTTTACAGCAACCATTGACTGCTCGTATTTCACCTCAGGCTTGATAACTTTTAGAAGCATTTGGAACATGCCCCCTTGTCTTGCTCCGACTGCCACTACTCGTTCACCATCAAAAAGTTTAAACGTGTCTTTGTCTGACCAACTTGTGTGTCCATTGTCCATTGCCTTGGTAGAAGAAAATAAATTTGCGAATAAGCTGGGCGCATACAAAACATTCTTCATCCTTTTTTCGATCCAGGTTGTCCCATCATACGAAAGCACATTCAAATCTCCACAACCAGTCGCATGCATTAACTTGCCATCTCCGAGTAGAACTTCAATTGGTTTTTCTAATTCGTTGAATGAAATAAACCAATCTCGACGCTTACACATATGGTTTGTGGCACCCGAATCAACAAACCAGGAATCACTTTTAACTAAAGACTGCACGATGTTGCTAAAGAAAGCCTTTGTCTCCATCTCCATAAGTTTTCTTCGGTTGAAGATCGAACTTCCATATCATCCATTGCGATGGATCAATGAACTTCTCAATTGTAGATGACTCTTTTTCCATTTCAACTCGATAACCAAAATAATTGATTGTACACACAAAATCTTCTTAGCGCCTGCAGAAACAACTTCTTATAGTATACTTACAGAAAAATATTGTTCACTATATTTTATTGCAAACGCAGAAAATTTGTTTGTTCTTCAAAATGGTATCTTCTTTTTGAAAATTCGTCCGTTCGTATATTTTCACAATCAGCCAAAATAATCTGAATCTTTTTCAGCGCTGTGGAAGCGTGCTGGGCCCATAACCTATTGAATATAAAACGTTTATATCTGTAAAGATATTCCAAGTCCTCTTCGATTGTTCCAGAAAATAACCCGCAACGATTAAGGAAAAACAAATACAAGTAAAAGTTTATTCAATGAATATCTGATTAGGAATGAAAATAAATTATGCATTTAATAGAGTAGACAAATGATCAAACTACTATGATTGATTTTAAAAAAAAAAAACAAAACAAAACAAGTGTTGTGTGATACAGTAGTGTAGTAGGTACATAATAGAAAGAATGTATACAAAACTCTATATTTTCAACAATTTGAACTCTTGGTAATAAGAGGCAGTACCCTTGAAAACTAGTTTTAATATGGCACAGGCAGGTATAGAACCCCAGATCTCTTACATGAGAGCCATGTTTACCAGGCACCATACCAGGTTCTGAACATCACTTCGGTTGAGGTGAAAACTCCCGTCTGAGCATATTTAGGGCTTTAAAGAGTTTCGATAAATGAGGTAGAATGTAGTAATGCTGTAGAATGGTTTTATTGTGTATCCGACCCTGTTTTGTGAAATTTTGATACACATAATATTTTGGAAAACCGAGAAAGAGTTTGTAAGTAGATTTCTTTGCATTAAATATCCAGAGAGAGAAGTAAGGCATTGAACATGAACATTCGCGTTGAACGGCTAATGAACGGCTTATCACTTTATACAGCCTAAACCATTTAAATAATGGATAATCAATCATCAATTTTAATCGCTCTTCTTTGGATACTATCCAAGAGACATAAGCATGTGTTTGGGGCACTATAGATACTATAATTATAAACAAGCTTTTAAAGTATATCCATCTTTTATAAAATAACTAAAATTGTGGAGTTTCTCAAGATAGCTCGACGAATCCAATTCAAAACCATTTTGTTTTTCCCATCTAGAAATAGTCTGAAGTTCAAAATTTAATTGAGCTTATCATACAATCATTGCAGTCAAAAATCCACATTCCAAGACTGAGAGTACTTTCATCAACGGAAAAAGTAAGGGCATCATAATTAAAATTGAGAATGATAGTTAGAGATAAGATGGAATTCGTACTTCCACTAATTCCATGATCTTGGAAAAAGGAATGCAAGTGTAACTGGCTGACAACTGGAAGGGGGATAGAGTCCACTGTTATTGAATCATGCCAGCTGCTTGTAACCACTGTAAAAGATAGCTTAGTGTGTAATGCTTCCTATCAGTTTGGCACGGTTTTTAATCAAACAATAAATCAAATTTATTTACTTACTTACTTAACGTAGCCAACAAACTTCTCCATCTAGCTCTGTCCCTAGCTAGATGTCTTCAGTTTCGCAATCCAAGTTGGGTGAAGTCACTTTTCACATGTGTGCGCCACCTGGTCAGCGACCTTTCTCTACTGCGCTGTCCTGTAGGCGTGGATTCAAAGACTTTCCGGGCCAGAGCAATGGTTTCCATGCGATCTACATTACCCAGATGTTGGACTTTTATCATTTTGGCTAAGTCTACTTCGTTGAACACCTTGTCGTTCCATCTTCTCCCCCACTCATCTTCTATGCATACGGGACCGTAGATCACGCGAAAAACTTTTCTCTCGAAACGACCCAAGGTGCTTTCATCAGCTTTTGTAATAGTCCAATCTTTTGCACAGTATAACAGAACGGAGATGATAAGTATAGCGACACTTTGGTTGCTCTAGAGAGGGCTTTACTATACTTAATTGGTTTCATAGCCTAAAGAAACAGCGTTTATCAAGAGTAAGTCTTCGTTTTATCTTAGTGCATATGTCATTAACCGATAAAGCCATTTTTGCTAATGCCTCAATACTCACAAAAGCCCTATTGACATTGCGATGAGTTCTTCCGATTATGTCAATGCTTGTAGTTGGACAGACTTTTGAAAGATAGTGCCTTTAGTAAGGATCTCTGTACTATTCGTTCAGGGACGATGTTAAGGAAACGACATAATAACGCATCACCTTGCCTAAAGCCTTTTTTGACATCGAAAGGTTCGGTTAACTTGGTTGCAACCTTTAGATGCTGTCATATGCGGCCTTGAAATCGATGAAGAGATGGTGTTTCTCGATTTGTTGTTCTTGGTCGACTGTGGACTTTCCTGGTCTAAAAATACACTTATAAGGACCTATGAGGTTATTGACCATGGGCTTTAGACTTTTACATATTTCGACAGAGAATATTTTTTAAGTGATACCTCTATAGTTGGTTCAGTTTAGAAGGTCTGCTTTTTTCAATAATGAGGTTCTATTAATCGGACATGCTTCAATCGACCATATCTTACAGATAAGTTTTTGCATACTTCTAACCAAATTATCTCCAGCTGCATTAAAGAGCTCGGCATTCCAGCTATCTGCTTTAGAGGGTTTGTTAGACTTCGACTTAGATATGGCACTTTTCACTTCATCTGTGTCGGGAAGACGGGATTAATAACTCCAATTTACCCTCCTTAAAAAGAAATGTTCACTCAAAGTAGCACTTCCGAAGAATTAAATTAAGAAAAGCTAAAGAAAAGTTGCTCATACGTCATAGTGCACGTATGAGGGCAATTTTTGAATTAGATAGATTAGTTCTTTAGATAGATAAGTTCTTTATTTTTTTCAATTTTCTTATAAGTACAATATTTCATAATAAAAGATATACAAAGCATGGCCTTATAATGCCGTCTGCCCGAAAAAAACTAATTAAATAAAAAAACAAATAAATACAATATTTGAGTAAAAAGAGAGAATATTTCACAAAATAAGTTTCATATAGTTAAAAATTTGTAAATTCAAATATTAAAAAAAAAAATTTAAATTATTATTTTCATAATGTGACTTTTAAAAAAGCAATAACAGGTAGTTATATGTTCAATAAAAAGTGTGACTTTTAGTTTAGTCAAAACAAACAAATTAAAGAAAAAAGAAAAATATTGGTAATGGGCTTTTAGTTTAGCTAAAACAGATAATGATTTGTAAGTGAGAAAAAAAAATGACAAAAATAGGAAGAAGAACCGCATATTTCTCAAGTTTTTTTTTTTTTTTTTTTTTAATTTTAAGGGCTTTTAGTTTGATTAAAACAAAAAAAAAGGAGAGGATACAATCACTTTAACATCTTGTTACAACTCAAAACAATACATAGCGAGAGACATAGCGTATAAGAGGCTTCCAGACACGATCTCCGTTTAGTACACCGACACATTCCTTTGGGAAAAAAAAAAACTAGAATAAAAGTAGAGCCTTCGGATTTCCTGTAATATTGGACAAAGTGCTAAAAAAATGCAAAACATATTCGTTTTGACCAAGGTTGCAAGGGGAACACACAGGGTTTAAGTCTGTTCTATGTGGTCTATAATTCAAATCGAGCATTTCCGTTCTGATCTTGAAGATCAAGCTCATTTCAGAAAATGTAAACTCTTCTCTAAAATAGTTTCTTTCACCAAGTTGCAGATTAAGTTGTCTGTATATATTCCTGGATGTTGATGCGGTCCCTCGCGCAACACAAAGCCTATACATCGAGTCATCTATAACAGAGATACATTCATATAATGCATTTTTAATGCTTCCTTATTGTCCACTGGCAATGATATTGAAAGGTTATGTGCTACAGCAAGATCATACCAGTTTTTGACCGGACTATATCCACAACTAAAACAAATTTTAAGGAGTCTTTTTTGCAAGTTTTGGTCGGACCGCTTCTGAACTTTGATTATAAAATCGGCGTTAGCCTTTAAGTTTTTCAAGAAAATTTGAGGTAAACCTGACTCTAGGTGGATAGCATACTAAGGAGTGTTGATAAGTAACCTAAAAATTCGCTTGAAAAAATACCTCTGTATATTTTCCATTTCCTCCAACTGTTCGAAACCATATATAGGGTGTCCCAAAATTAACGCAAGATTTCTAGGGTGTCCCAAAATTAACGCAAGAAATCTTGCGTTAATTTGAAACAAGTTGATATACAGATCAGTGTGGGTCGCATTTTGTTTGACCCCAAATATCTTACGAAAAAATTAAATTAAGCAATTAAATTTTATATTATATAGGGCGTCCCAAAATTAACGCAAGAAATCTTGCGTTAATTTTGGGACACCCTAGAAATCTTGCGTTAATTTTGGGACATCCTATACTTCATTACCATAGCAAAAACAAGTATTCACGGTGGCATTGAAAACTTGAATTTTGAAATTGGATCTACGAGTTTATTTGCGAAGAACTGGGACCACATTGTATTTATTGCAATTTTTGCAGCGGTTGTTTTTTCTTTTATAAAGGTTTGAATGTTAAGATTATATGTCATTGTATACCCAAGATACTTAAATTCATTTACTACCTCAATTATCTCACCATCTAGAGTCCAATTCCGCCCATGGCCAATTGATTTATTTCGAGATCTGAAAACCATTATTTTGGATTTGGTGTTATTTATTCTAAGATCCCATAGATCACAAAACTGTTTTAGCTTGTTAATCTGGAGCTGTAGAGTAAGCGGACTGTCTGATAAAATCACTAGATCGTCAGCATAAAGCAAGACTTTAAGAGTAATATCCCCGAACTGAACTTCCCCAGGTATACTGTTTTCGACATCGTTCATATACAGTGCAAACATGATAGGGCTTAGAACACATCCTTGAGGGACACCTGCTTCACAACTAAATTCTCTAGATACTTTTCTACCATTCTGAACAGATGCCATCACTCTGATAAATTTAATAGATAGGCCAATTGCTGCGAGCTTATAGAGTAAGGACCTCCTATTAATAGTGTCAAAAGCCGCTTTTAAATCAACGAAAAAGGCATATAAGTTCTTTTTTTTTTATCAATAAAACGCCTAGCAGTGGTGATGAGTACAAACATTTGATCAATAGCTGAAAGGTTGGCTCGAAAACCAGCTTGAAAACAACTAATCATATTATTATCTTCTACCCAGGTCGTAAGTCTAGTATAGAGTATTTGTGTAAATGCTTTTCTTAATGAGTTAAGCACATCAATTCCTCTATAGTTCTCTGGCAAATCACGGTTACCTTTTTTAAAAATGGCTGTAATTCGAGACAGACGAAAATTTTCAGGCACTATCTCTTCAATAAATATTCTATTTAAAAGTTCTAACAGATATTCCAAAAACTCAGGAGTAGCATGTTTATAAAACTCTACTGGGATCCCATCAGATCCAGATGCTTTGTTATTTTTCATTTTTTTTTTGAAACAGCTACTAGTTCAACCATTGTGAGATTGGAATCCAGTTCAGGAATAATGACATTGGGGAATGCAGAGCTCATTTTATTTAGATTAGGGTCAGGCAGAAGTAGAATTTCAAAATAATTTGCAAGTAGATTTTCATCAATTGTGAACAATACCCTCCTATTCCGCCCACTCAACACTTGTACTGTCTTCCAAAAAGATTTCGAGTCCTTGCATTCAACGAGCTTAGAAGCCGTGTTTTTTAAATAAAGTTCTTTTTTGAGATTGCATAACCTTTTGTATTCTTGGTTTGATTGTAAATACAGTGATTTAAAAACCGCGCTATTTGTTTTTCTATATAGTTTTAAGAAAACAAACGATTTTCTTCTACTTTTTTTGCATTCTTCATCGTACCATACAGACTGAAAGGTATTTCTACGTTGAGAGGAGAGTTCTGCAGACTGTCTAATCACTGAAGAAACTATGTTAGTTATAGAATCTATAGAGTCAGATGTCACTTTTTGAATTATTAACTATTTCGAAATTCTTATACGATTTTTAAAATATTTTTTTAAAGTCCAAATAATATACATTTATATTTTTTCCAAATACTGACAATAAGTTTTTTAAATGTGATTAATGTAACGTTGTCTAGTTAATTTGTTGCTTCAATACGTTATTTTATGAACGCTTAAACGTTCTTAAGACCCAACTGATCGATTCTTTAGTTGGAAAATACTTGAAAGTTCAATAAACTTATTGGTTTCCTTATGGCAAGAAATATAAACGAGCCATTTTATATATTGTTCTTATAAGTTCATCTTTATGTGAGACAAAATACATTTAAACAAAAGTTGCTGTCATCAAACAGAGATTAATTTGAATATCAAAGCGATAAACCATAAAGAAGCTCCATTTTAATGATTTCTCAAGAGAAAACTAGATATATCCATGGCAAACCACCACCACCATCAGCGCCGCCGCCGCCGCGCGTAGTAGTTAGGTTTATGTTTAAAATTAAAAACCACCCTTCTCCTATCCTCTATTGTATCCTTGTCGTTGGCTCTTAAAGAACCTAAACAGACCCGCATGTTATTTGCTACTTCTATATCTAGGTAAACTATTTACCAACCACCCATATCCATTAAGGAATTTCTTTACAAAGACTGATAACATCATTAAAACAGCCACCACGAGCCTTCAAGGATATATGCATGTATATAAAAATTGACTCCATCCCTCCCCTTGCCAACCACAATATAAACCCTATCATACCAAAGACTGACTAGGTTTTGTAGGTACGACGGTACGACTACGATGACGATGATGATGACTATGACTATGACGAGCGACGTGATGTGTGCAAAGAAAATCAAATTAATCAAAATTAAATTAAGCCCTTCTCCATCTCTATGGAACTTAGATTGACGAACCGTAAGTGCAACATGCAATCAAAGTGAGGATGAGAAAGGCATCGTGTAATAGTGTGTCATGCCACAGACGATATAACAAGAGTGAACCCTTTGCCTACTCCTCTTTCTCTTTAAATAAATGTATGTACATACGTACGAGCTACATTTATTATGGCTTGATCCTTGTATAGCGGGTCCGGGCATATTATGTTGGGGTGTGGGATGGGGTATGATCTATCTTGTATCTATCGCTATTTAACCCTATTTTATGTCATCATGTCCTTATAGCAGATATGTTTGGAAGACTTGTATATATTTATGTATATTTTGCTTTATGATTTCAGAGTTGGCGAAGAAGGACCCTGGGACCAAGTGCCGCAAATTTTCACTAAAACTAATGCGACATCATATCAAGTGACAGGCCTTATACCGTTTACGGTCTATAGCTTTCGTCTATTGGCTGTTAACAAATTGGGTGTTAGTCCTCCGTCCAAAGAGTCCTACTACATTGTGACACTACGTGAACGTAAGTACTCTGCATCAATTTTATACATACATATATAAAACCTACATCCTACATTAAATACATACACATACACATACATATATGTAATGTGATTTTATAATTCTATAGTGGTTGAGAGCTGTATTTTTTTTATGGTTGAAAAAGGGGTTTTCAAGATATATGTAAATGTAGAGATATACCATAGAAACCATAACCAAAACCGTATACGAACCTTCTCAACCCACATTATTTCACATTTAGGTTGGCTTATAAAAATGGTCATGATATGAAGTTCTGAACTCATGAGTAATGAGGGTACTGAAGAGGCTAAGTTGGGGTTCAAAACATGAGTGTGGGAGGGCATTGAAACAGAGAGATAATTTATGTAGGTATATTTTTCAGTAAAAAGTGGTATTTTGTTACAGAAATTCAACTAAACTGAACGAAACGTTTAATTTATGTTTAAAAAAAAACTTTAATTTCCATGTACACTGTACATTACAGATCAGTGAGTATGTATGTGACTGAACTGTCAATAGAAAATTATAATAAAATATTAAAATGCTTTTAAGTTAAATTGTGACTATGAAAAATTCATCTTCATCTAATTTTAAATTTTAATATTTTCAAGATGAAATATAGAACATTCTGTCGCGATATTCTTGCTTGGAAATTGAAAACAAACACTTTGTTCGAACATAAGACATCTTTTTTTCAAACAAAAATCTTAATACATATTTACATACATACATACATACAGTGTATCAAAATAAAACTCGTACATAAAATTCGTTCTTAGAAAAACGAAGAAATAAGTAATATGGAACCATTATATTTCAAAATTTATATAACTGTCTTACAGTTAAGAGGATCACTCTTTGATTTTTTAAAAAAAGTTTTAAAAAATCCACCTTTACCTTTACCAAGGCAAAGATTTCCTAAATTAATCGAAAAAACACCTCAAAGTTAAACTCGTACAGTGTTTTCTTTTTAAAGTTAGCCATGTTTAGTAATGATGTAGCAACAAATTAAGTTTTATTATTCATGCTGTCATTACTGTGAATAATTTCAAACATAAAATTTTGGAATCTGAAAAAATGGGTAGACAAAACGGCAAAACCTCTGTGTCTGTAGATGCGCGAAATCTTGCAATAATGCATTTCAAGAATGGGAAGACCATGCGAGAAATTGGTCATTTATTGAATCGCAGTCACTCAACGGTCCAATACATCCTAAAGCGGTTCAAAGAAGAAGGAGCAGTCCACAATAAAAGAAAAATTTGCGGTAGGAGGAAAATTTTTAATGATGCGGATCGAAAAGTTAAGGACAATCCCAAAATTAGTGCTCCTAAACTAGCAGAAGAGGCTGAAAAGTATCTTGGTAAGAAAGCATGTCCAGAAAATATACGATTAATACTTAGAAAAAATAACTACAATGGACGTGTAGCCAGGAAGAAGCCGTTCATTAGTAAAGTAAACAAATTAAAAAGAATTGCTTTCGCAAAAGAGAACCTCTGCAAGATTTTGCATATTGGAAGTTGTGCATGTTTACTGATGAGAGCAAATTTAACCTTTTTGGCTCAGATGGCAAGGTCAATGTTTGGCGTAGGCCCAATGAAGAGCTCAAAGAAAAACAATTTAAGGGCAACCGTTAAGCATGGTGGTGGGTCGGTCAAGGTTTGGGGTTGTATGGCAGCATCAGGAGTTGGAAACCTGTATTTTGTTGATGGCATAATGGACCGACATATGTATCTCAATATTCTTAAATTGAATTTACATGCTAGTGCCGATAGACTTGGTATAAGAGATGGTTTCCAATTTTACCAAGATAACGATCCCAAGCACAAAGCTTACAAAGTGCGTTCGTGGCTGCTCTACAACTGTCCAAAAGTGATTGAGACACCTCCGCAATCACCAGACATTAACGTAATTGAAAATTTATGGAGTTATTTGGAAGACCGGGTAAAATTGCATCATATTTCTAATAAAAATGATCTCAAGAAGGTGCTGCTGAAGGAATGGAACAAAATACCACCCTCTTACTGTGGAAAATTGGTTCGATCTTTGCCAAACAGGTTAAAAGCTGTTAAGGACAGTAAGGGTCTTCCAACAAAATATTAACTCATTTTTTGTTTGCCTTTTTTGTTTACTTAAATGCACTTGTACGAGTTTAACTTTGACGTGAATTTTCAATTTTTTTAATAAATGCTAACCTAAAACTTTGTTGCATTAGTTTTCTTTATTTAAATTGAATATTAACAGATAACATAGATGTGTTGAAAAAATAAAAATGATTGCTACAAATTTGGTTACCAATAGAAAAAGTTATTAGCAAAATACAAAACATAAACATGCTGTACGAGTTTTACTTTGATACACTGTAGATGCAATTAGATTTTCAAGAAGTCTTGATGTCTTTTTAGTGTTTATACATATTTTTTTTAAAATCTGTTTATCTGTTTGTTTAAAGGTGTAAAACGGTGAGCGTTAGGTTTTTTCGCCCAAAACCATATCATCCAAATCATAAAATGTCAATTGTATTAACACTTTGTTGTTGTACGATTTGGACAATATTACCAGACTTTTTTGCGTACAAATTTTGCTTGGGTTTTATTTCCCAATAAAATAACGCCATATTAAAAATGTCATATCGCCCAAAAACTTTTTCAGAAGAAAATATGCCACAAAGCTCAAAATTAATTTCATATTGCCCAATTCAATTGACATATCGCCTAAAAGATGCCATCACCCAAAAGCAAACATTAAACGAAAAGATGTCAGATCGGCCAAAAACTCGGAACGTGAAGCAACCGTTACAAATATGTTTGGCTTTATTTCACTTTCAAAAAGCGAAATAAGGCCAATTTTCAAAGTGAAATAAAACGAAATGATTTGCTTGCGCACAGTTTTAGCAGCATTATGTCGTATATAGTAAGGTATGTATGAAAGGGCATGTTGCCTCCCTTCAACCGCCCTGCTTGGGCTCATTATAGGATTTGGGGTAGATGCTTTCAATCCAGATTCTTTAAATGCAAAGAAACTTTGAATCCACCCAAATTCACACCTACCCCAAATCTTACAGTGAGCCCAAGCAGCCCATCCTTATTCTCTATAGTGAGCCCTCACTGTTTATACACGTCACAAAGCCCAATCACCCAAAATCTTTAAGGCGTTATGACATTTCTTAATGTGGGTGTTACGACGCACGTTGAAAGTTTGTTTGGGTTATATAAAATTCTATTTTGGCTTTGTGACGTTATCTATGTGCTATTTTGTCGACCATTCTCTTTTTGGGCTTTATGTTTACATTAGAAACGATAGGAATCATAATCGTGGAAATGCCCAAAATAAATGTCAAAAAGCTCAACCACTAGGTCATAAAACCCAAATTCAAAATTTAAAATTCTTTTGGGTCAAGAACTAACAATGTGGTCCTTCTTTTATGTACAAATTTATTTGTTCGGTATGACATTCGCTTTGGGGTTTTTGGTGATTTGTGTATACTCTTTAGGCTTTGTGACCAATTTTGGACTTTTTGACATTTAAGGATTTGGACGTTATGGTTTTTGATCGAAAAGTAAAAGTAAATAAATTATATAAACTTAAAGTCGATGTGGTCTCAAATGTAAGACTGATTTCAACTTCAACAATCAATCGAAATTAGAAATTGTCATTTCGATGTCGATTTTCATCTAGGTCTTCCGTTTTTGTGGGGATGGGGAATCGTCTCGTCTTTCGTCAAGTCTTTTATTCATTTACGACCAAAATAGAAATTAGAAATATAAAACCGTTACAAAATATAATAATATAGTAACAGAATCCAAATCCAATCATTCCAATTATGAGAGCATCCAGATTCGCACCCCAAGGTCTGGTTTACGCCATTACTCCTGCGTTAGAATAGTCTGCCACATTGTCGCTTACCATGAAATGTATTATGAAATTATACGCGGGAGTCTACCGAATTAGATTACATAGACTTCATGATTCTAGCATCTCCGAAAAGTCCTCCCAAAGGAGCTGGAGTCGGAATAACTATTATAGACTTTAACTATTATAGACTTTAAACAGCTACCCTCGTATTTTTTTGACTATGTTGATATTGGCTGCTACTACAAAATTGGCCTAAGGTATTTGAAGAATTACAATACTTACACTTCATGATCAGCTTTCGTGATTGCTTGACTAGCTGTTCTTCTCGCAGTAGGATAAAAGAATCATTTACAGCTTGGTTGGTTCTTCCGATGATAAAATCTATCCGATATCAAATCTATCTTGAAACATTGGGCTTGGGCATCGCAAAAGTTTGCGCTATCAAATTTCATACATTCTACACATACAGATAAATACACACAATCAAATAAAAGCCTGTACAAATAAGTAGAAGGGTAAGCGCAAAAAAAAGTGATAACGATAACCCAGGCGAAGTATGAAGATACACATTAAAGACACACAACAGAGAGGAAGACCATGCGCGACCAAGAGTTTGATGTCTTCTCTCTTTACACTTCGTATGGACTATGGAAGAAAGAACAACACTGACGAATCGAACATGATCGTCAAACACGGCAACTATTTATACATCATACTAATGGGTGATTTTTTTGAGGTTAGGATTTTCATGCATTAGTATTTGACAGATCACGCGAGATTTCAGACATGGTGTCAAAGAGAAAGATGCTCAGTATGCTTTGACATTTCATCATGAATAGACTTACTAACGAGCAACCCTTGCAAATCATTGAATTTTATTACCATAATATCGACAAATTTTTGTTCAGCGATGAGGCTCATTTCTGGTTGAATGGCTACGTAAATAAGCAAAATTGCCGCATTTGGAGTGAAGAGCAACCAGAAGCCGTTCAAGAAATGCCCATGCATCCCGAAAAATGCACTGTTTGGTGTGGTTTGTACGCTGGTGGAATCATTGGACCGTATTTTTTCAAAGATGCTGTTGGACGCAACGTTACGGTGAATGGCGATCGCTATCGTTCAATGCTAACAAACTTTTTGTTGCCAAAAATGGAAGAACTGAACTTGGTTGACATGTGGTTTCAACAAGATGGCGCTACATGCCACACAGCTCGCGATTCTATGGCCATTTTGAGGGAAAACTTCGGAGAACAATTCATCTCAAGGAATGGACCGGTAAGTTGGCCACCAAGATCATGCGATTTGACGCCTTTAGACTATTTTTTGTGGGGCTACGTCAAGTCTAAAGTCTACACAAATAAGCCAGCAACTATTCCAGCTTTGGAAGACAACATTTCCGAAGAAATTCGGGCTATTCCGGCCGAAATGCTCGAAAAAGTTACCCAAAATTGGACTTTCCGAATGGACCACCTAAGACGCAGCCGCGGTCAACATTTAAATGAAATTATCTTCAAAAAGTAAATGTCATGGACCAATCTAACGTTTCAAATAAAGAATCGATGAGATTTTGCAAATTTTATGCCTTTTTTTTTTTAAAAGTTCTCAAGCTCTTAAAAGATCACCCGATATATTGTTAATTAGATACTAACTATGCTACCATATCAAATGTCCATCACTTCTTAAATTAATACCAATATATATTCCCACTAGGTCTATGAGAGCTAGAGCCTTGTTATTCCAAAGAACTCACACTACATGATCATAATCAACCTACTACATAGTCGTATGAATTTATTTAAATTGTGTCAACTTTTGTGATCACAGTAACCCTGATACATAATCAGTAATCACATATGACTAGTTATTAACAGAGTAGATGACAGTGGCATTTTTTGAAAACATGGTTTAAGTAAACTTGGTTCCTTCTCTATAATCTATTAAGTTTATGAAAATTAAAATTATATTGAACAATTTTTTAAATAAAATCCTATTTTTGAAGTTTTAAGATAAAAGTTAGAATTATGTGATAAAAAAGATTTATACAAATTAAATTCTTGACAATAAAAATGTATTTAACATTGTTTATCCTACAAAAAATCCAGTTTTATAAATCAAGTAATGAAACACATTTTACTAATTAAACTCAATAATCATAAAAAAGTCACTTGGATCAATTTTGTTCTTAGGTATCCATAATTAGGTAGGTTTTTTTTCTGGAAGTTATATTAAATAAATCTTTTACAAAATACGGAGAAAACATAAAATACAGACAAAATTTGCATTTCAAGAACCTACTTTTGTTAACACCCAAACCCATCTCATAGAGCGTTCGTTATAAGCTTATCTATCAAACCATAAAAATCAGCCTTATTTTGGTCGTATTTCTTCTACATCATCGTATTAAATTTTAAGACCAAATAAAGACACAATTGCCCTGAAGATAAAAACCGATTTCTTTCGAGTATACCTTTCCTGCCAATTGCGAACCTAATCCTTAATCACATTGCGACAATCACACATTATCCAGGTATTGTCAACCGCAAACAACAAACACATTTGCAATTCAACACAACCAATCGGATAAACAAAACCTAAACTATAGCACTTACCCTAATGCCAATATATGTTTGTGCTTATGCTTAGTTAGATATACAAAATACATACATACAAAAGGACAAACCGCATGGCTAAACAAAAATGGCTGGACGCGCCTATATTCGCTCCATTTAGGTATATTCCCGAAGTGTTTATCACAGTTCAAATTCACAACCAAAGGGATAAGAATACCTGCCATTATGTGCCTATATAATGATTAAAACTACAAGCAAATACTACCTAGCAACTAGCACCTACTCGCACATTCCCCGAGAGCAAATAGCATCATGGTCAACATTGGGTCGCTAACAACACCACCGCTCGCCGCAGCACCCTGGACACAGTGACAGCATTGGGAAATTTCTATATCTGGTTCTTG
The DNA here is from genome assembly GCA_920104205.1 of Eupeodes latifasciatus. Classification (NCBI taxonomy): domain Eukaryota; kingdom Metazoa; phylum Arthropoda; class Insecta; order Diptera; family Syrphidae; genus Eupeodes; species Eupeodes latifasciatus. Next base: position 398,106,224 of record OV049924.1, read on the forward strand.
AATGGACGACTAACTTTGGATTTGAACAACGAGGTTAAGAGGAGGATGACAAAGAATGAAATTTACACGACTCACACGACAACAACAAAGCCCTCTAAATACTTGAAAAAGATTGGATGCGCGCCTCGGTTTGGCTAGGATGATGATATACATAAAGGCTGGGAAGGGCCAAGAGCAGGAGCAGTATTGGTCCAACAGAATTACGACAAGGACAAAGAATTCAGCAACAACTGATTTTACTTCACCATCAGTATCCTTGTTTTTTAACGGTGGTGGTGGTAGTATGGTTTGGGGGTATGGTAAAGCGGAGGAAAATACCAGAAATAATCCCAATTGCTCGTTCGTCGGAACCGAGTACCAATGCTTGTTGGCTCGTTGTCGCTGTTTTATCTTTATCCACAGCTCGCGTTTTCATTTCATTCACTTCAGTTAAGTTCAGAGGTTATATCCTTGAATATCGCGCCAGCATCACCATCAGCATCAGCATCACGAGGCGAAAGTCCGAGTCGGGATTTTGAAAGTTTTCTCTATAGCATTGCACACCCTCCACAGCCCTCAACCGACAACCCACAACTCTCAACCCACATCCATCTAGCTTTCTCCATTATGGCTGCTGTTTAGGTCCAGATATACATTATGCATCTATAGCTTTATAATGGAGCTTCTCTCGCCACTGCCGTACCGTCATTTTTGTTGTAAAATAAAATAAAAGAACTTATACAATGTCATTGTTTCATTATGATTAATTTACCTAAAAAAGAAAAGAAATTAATTAAAAACCATTCTGACGAATTGTTTCTCTGCATTAAAGGTTGCTGCTAAATTTGTTAGGAATTTTGTGAATTTTTGTCTGTTTTACTTTTATAATTTTCCAGATGCTTCGTATTTTTTTATATCTATAACTAAATTACGTAGAATATTATCTATGTTGGAATTCTTTATTTTGGTTGCCATTGAAATTCAATTGGAATGATTCTCTGTCTTTACGGAGTTTGAAGTTCTCTGAGGACGAGTTGTTGAAATTGAAATTAAATTTTAGCAAGCTTACAACAAATTTGCCTTCAAGTTATAAATTGGGATTTTTAATTTTCTCCATTGGGGAATAAGTATTGGTTTTGAAGAAAAAAAAAGAGATTTTAATTAAATTTTGAATTACAACTATATCGAATCACCTAAGGGAAGAGTTGATTTTCAGTTCCCAATGGTCGAAAATATATGTAATAACTAAACCCTTCGTTGCAAATCTGCAACAATCCCTATTTTACTACATAAAGGGTGTCCCAAAATTAACGCAAGATTTGAATTAAATAGAAAACGCCGTTTTTAGTCTTTTGATAGTTATATTTTTATTGACTCGTAAAGTACATAGGATAGGGTTATGTATGGAATAACACATCGGACAAATGGCCTCCACGGCTTTGCATGCACATGCGCACTCTATTGTTGAAATTTTCCATGACCATTCTGCATAAATGTGGCTGAATTTCGTTGATGCAGCGTTGAATCTCCTCCTTTAATGCACGGGTGGTTGTGGGCTTGTTGACATAGACTTGTGATTTCAAATAACCCCATAAAAAGAAGTCTAATGGTGTTAAATCACACGATCTAGGAGGCCAATTTTGATCACCGAAACGAGAGAGTACACGACCTGGAAATGTCTCATGCAGTAATTGAATTGTTTCACGGGCTGTATGACATGTGGCATCGTCTTGTTGAAACCACATATTGGACACATCAATATCATCCAGTTTTGGCAGAAAGAACTGTGTAATCATGTCGCGATATCGAGCACCAGTAACAGTCACTGCTTGACCGGCATCATTTTCAAAACAATATGGCCCAATTATGCCTCCAGCCCAAAATCCACACCATACAGTCAAGCGTTGTGGATGCATTTGTTTTTCGACAATCACATGTGGGTTCTCCGAACCCCAAATGCGGCAATTTTGGCGATTGACAAAGCCATCAAGATGAAAATGTGCTTCATGGCTTAGGATGATTTTGCTCGAAAAATCAGGGTCTATTTGTTGATGTTCAATAATCCATTCTTTAATAATGAAGACACGTTGTTCTCTCGTGTAACGCTCCATTTTTAATAACCCTATACTGTTAGCTGTCAAATTGCTTTTTTTTCAGGGTTGCCAACACTTCACTGCACAAATGGCGGCAAATTCAAATCTTGCGTTAATTTTGGGACACCCTTTACAAATTGTATAATCAATTTTTTTAAGCAAATCAATGTTGCAGGCACCCAAAATACTTTTCCAAGTTCTATATATGACATTTCTTCTACGTTATTATTAATCAAAGTTGGAACTTTGCGTAAGAGCCACGTTTGTGATTAAGCTCATTTTATTATTTTTGGGAAAATGACTCGTCATGAATTTGCTACAGCTTACTGTCTCATCGACTCCACCTCAGCCGTCCACTTTTTGAGGAATTTCAAGAGCTACAGAGGTGAAGCCATCAAAAGCTATTTGCTCAAATTTTAAAAATACCCTTTTAATTATTTTTATATCTAATACTAGCTGACCCGGCAGACTTCGTGCTGCCTAAATCGATAAATAAAAGACCTAAACTTTTGTATAAATTAATTTCAAAACAAACAAAACGTATTGAATAAAAAAGCATTAAGTTTTATAATTATTTTCGACACATCATGTTGCTTACTTAAAAAAACAGAGTTTTCCTGAGATACTGGTAAATAGCCAGGTTGATTTTTTTGAGGTTAGGATTTTCATGCATTAGTATTTGACAGATCACGCGGGATTTCAGACATGGTGTCAAAGAGAAAGATGCTCAGTATGCTTTGACATTTCATCATGAATAGACTTACTAACGAGCAACGCTTGCAAATCATTGAATTTTATTACCAAAATCAGTGTTCGGTTCGAAATGTGTTTCGCGCTTTACGCAAAATTTTATGCGTTTTTTTTTTTTAAAAGTTCTCAAGCTCTTAAAAAATCACCCATTATATTAAACAATGTCCTCTTTTCAATGGAGGACAATAAATACATAATGTGTGATTTTTTAAGAGCTTGAGAACTTTTTTTAAAAAAAAACGCATAAAATTTGCGTAAAGCGCGAAACACATTTCGAACCGAACACTGATTTTGGTAATAAAATTCAATGATTTGCAAGCGTTGCTCGTTAGTAAGTCTATTCATGATGAAATGTCAAGGCATACTGAGCATCTTTCTCTTTGACACCATGTCTGAAATCCCGCGTGATCTGTCAAATACTAATGCATGAAAATCCTAACCTCAAAAAAATCACCCGATATAAGGTTTAAATTTGTATTAACAGACACACACTGTTATGATACAGTTTGTTAATCAATTTAAAGCTTTCTCATAAACTATATTTTTTGTTTTGTTTTGTTTTGTGGTGCGTAAATAAATAAAGAAGACGGTTTTCCGACGCGCGAACACGCGACGTATAATTGTCCATGCGCGAAACAGGGAAATTCCAAGTTGATTCCGCAAACTTCTAAAGACTGTCTTTGCTATTTATTTATTGTCATCGCAAAGGCCAGACTTACTGGAAATTGTAAGCGTTTAAAATCGAATGGTAAATCCGTTGGAATCATCGGTATTCGCGGGATCAAGACATCCTCTTCTTTGTATTTTCCTTTTATGATTGCTGCCACAATGACGTTATTCATCAGCTTTTTCACAGCCAGCCTTGTTCCATTGCATAGTCGAGGTTGATTAATGTTACGCAGCATGGTGACAACTGATCCTACTTTTCACTGCAAATTGTGAGGTGGTAATCCAGAAAATTCCAGTGAATTTAAAAACTCCGTGGGATGGTTGACTACGTCATCCTGGTTCATAACGGTGTCGACTGATTTGAAGGAACTTTTGCGCTATATCTGAGAAAACACGCTGAATAAGCTCCTCTTTTGAATCTGTGATGTGACAGAAATCTGTGGGTAATGTGATGAATCAGGTCGAGGTGTCCATTGCAACTTTATTATTTCCAATATTTAACAACTGCTTCGCAAACACATTTGCAGTTTCATCATGTTGCAAAAATACTCGCATGTTAGTTGTTAATTTTAGTGTCTTTACATACTGCCACAAATTCGATGATTTTAGACATGCCAACAATATTTTGGTTGTCACGAAGATCTTTCAATATTCTGTCCAGTGGCTCCAGTGACCTCTTATGAGCCATTGTGCATTCATCCCAAACAATTAATTTGCATACCTGTAGGATCTTGTCCATTTCGCTATTTTTGGCGACGATGTTGCAAATTGGTGTTTCGGTGATTTGCATGTTTAATGGTAATTTCAAGGCAGAATGCGCAGTTTGTCCGCCTTCTAGCAGAGTCGCAACTATTCCAGATGAAGCCAACGCTAGAGCAACATCATTTCGCGATCTGATCCTCGCCAAAAGCAATGAAATTAAGAACGTTTTTCCGGTTCCTCCGGGAGCGTCAAGGAAATAAATTCCACCACATCCACTGTTCACAGCTTCTATCAAAGTGTCGTACGCAATTCTTTGTTGTTGATTTGATTGTGGAACATTTGTATGAACTGTTTCGGCCAATGCTTCAATGTCGTACTGTTGTTCCCTTTGCAACTCATGGTTTAAAGCATGGTGCATATGACGATTGGGTGCTGTCATTCCCAAACACGACAATACTTTATTTGCTATCAATAAACACATATCTTCTATCATGATCTGATCAATGTCTCATTGTAAATTTCTTCAGTCATTTGTTGTGTAGGATTCAAAAATTCACGGCGCACACGATGCAAAACATCCTCAGACATGTCATCTCTATACTTAACCCACAAATCTTTTGGGTTCGAGGGGAAACATGTCGATATGATAATCGCAAACAATGTACGAATTTGATGCGGCGATAAAGATATAATGGAATCCTTGAGCGTATTATCCCAGTGCGAATCGTTCTCAAGTAAATGTAATAGTTGGCATGCCTCACGGTAAGTCGCACACAGCTGTCTATTAACTGTTATCAGTTGTCCGATGTCGGACCACGAACATTCACCAACAACAATCGCAAATAATAACATTCATCGTTATTTGGATGTACTGTGTAGATGCGACGCAGAGCGTCTGAAGCGAAAAAAAGGAACACCAGTTAAAGGACATCCAAATTCCTTTAACTGGTGTTCCTTTTTTTCGACGCTGAAACGATTTCGATGATGCATTCCATATGTAATAGCGTGGCATGTCAGCATACAGCAAAGTGCGAGCAAAATCATCAGTTTGAAAGACTGTGAAGAAACTTGTTAATGTTGTCGATGGTGGACGTGCCGCTCTGTTTGCCGCGTTCGATTCATTAAAATAAACTTGTTGACCATTTTCTAAATGCACCGCCAAATGGACTATTGTAGGGTATCTTTCATGGATCGCAAATGAAAATATACGCCAAATTTCTTCGTTGCTACTTACATAGCGGCCCATCTGGTACTGTGATATTTTATCATTTCCATTGGTTACAGCGAAGACAGCCATATCGCTGCCTTTGTTAACATATTTACATATCGACGGGTAAACTTCATAACCTCGTAAGTCGAAAAATTCGAAAAAAATATTATTGATGCAAAAAAATCAGGAGATTCGGAGATTCAGAGCCATCTTTTGGTATTTTCAGATCAACAATGTTGTTCCGAATATTTTTCAGGAATGACACAATTCAAAAATTGGTATTACAGTAGACGCTCGATACAGTGAACTATCGGAAGAGTGAACTATCCAGTATAGTGAACACCCAAAATTTTACATATACTACTCTAAATAGTGAACAATACAAATTTGGATATAGTGAACATATATTTTTTCTCATGTTTCAACAAGAATATTACAGTGGCAATACGTCTACAGCATGTCGACTGCCTTTAAACAAATTTTAACGTTAATTCATGCTTATCTCACACTGAATCACAAACGAAAGTAGTCGCTTGACTCAGTAGAACACAAGTTCTTGCTGTGTTCTTACTTTTGTACAGCATTGTAATTGTAACAATAAGTATGTATTTTTTTTTGTTTTTAGCTGTTTCAACTTGATTAAATGTTAGTTTATCGATTAAATAAATATAATTACATATCTTAACACCGAACAAAATGTGTATTTTTGATCAAATTTAACTTTGGAAAGCGTTTCTAGGCTCCCGCTCGAAATAGTGAACAATCTCGAAATAGTGAACATGGCTGGTTTGTATTACTTCACTATATCGAGCGTCTACTGTATAAATCAAATAAAAAATTAAGCAGTACCTCGTAAGTCTCCTACTACGTAAGTTAATAGATTTGTTTTCACGTCTGGGTAAAGTTTTTCTGTGTTTAAGTGCATAAATAGGTAGTGTTTTTCATAAGAAAGTTTAAATTGGTAATATTTATTGTTAAATGTATATATAAAACACAAAATTATATAGTATTTTTATGTTATTTATTGTTTATTGGAGATTTCAATTCAATGAATAAATACGAGGTTCTGCTTTGGCTAATTTAAAAAAAAATATACTTATACGAGGTTCTGCATTAATTAAAAATGACTTCTCGAGCACTATTAATGCTTAATTTAGCCTTGAAAAAGGCTCATGATTCGAAATCAAGTTCAAGGATTGATAATGATATTGAGCAAGAATTCTCAAATCATGTGCTCAATGGTAAGGACCCATTCATTAAGAATTTTTATATTTATATAAGATACAGCTAAAAAAATTATTTTTGTATAACTTAAGATGATAAAGATGATGCGATGGAATACGAGAATTTGTCCAGTGGTGATGGAAATCAGATTAACATCAGAACTCACTTTTCTGATGACGATCATAATCAAAATTTAATTCTTTCCCCTAACCAAAATGACGCAAATGAGAATCAAAATCAGAGTTTAAGATTTTCTTATGTAGACCATGGATCCATTTATATGTTAAGCGAAGTTTCAATCCTCAAGGTAAATGATGATAAAGATATTATTTCAAATACGGAAGGTACAGAAGGTGAGAATTGTTTTATAGTCATTGACATCCGAAATACTTAAATTAAGATAATACCTACTTATTTAAGATATTAATGACCCGGTTCCTATAACGAAGTCAAAACCAAATAAAAGAAAAATAAATAAAGAGCTGATGATGCAGGGAAAGTCCTATTTGGGGTTCTCAAAACCAAACTTCCAAAAAAATACATTTCAAACTGCAAAAAAAGAAGCCCGTGTAATGCGAGAACGATGCAAGTGCAAGGTTGTACACAAGGGTTCCAGGAACGAATGCCACAAGTTGTCCAATGAGGAAAGAAACGTAATTTTTGATCGTATTTGGAACAATCTTAACTGGGATGAATGAAAAGCTTTTGTCTGCGCAACGGTTTTGATAAATAATGTGGATGGAATTAACCGCAGGCAAACTACTTTGAAATATTTTTTAAAAAATTCAAAAGGAGCCAACAAAAATTTTTTACAAAATTTAAGTAAGTTGCCTTCCCACTACTGCAGAAAGGAGACCACTAAATTGTACCTAGAGCAAAATTTCCAAACGGTAACGGAAGCTCCAAATTTTGATTTTTTCAAAAACTTTGGAGCTAAAGAATTAATGAAATATAGTTCGATTAGACCAGGGAAAAAAACGAATGATCCCTGTGTAACAAATGTCAAAAGTTATCGATATCATAGAGGTACGATTTCGTACAAATTGTATTTCGATGATGAGTACAAAGACTTACCAGCAAGGCCCAAAAATGTTAATTTTTTAGAAACAAACTTCGAACAACTGCACTCATCACCTTTGAAAATTACAACAAAAAAAAAATTGAGCATCTGCAGGAAATTAAAGCTATAATACCGAGAGACTATTGGCCTTTTTATGACTCATTGAAATACCAAGACACTTAAAGTATTGAAAATTGCTATTTCTTTAATTTGTTTTAAATTATCTTTTGAAATGTGTGTGCAATTTGAATTTATCTGATATTTACTTATATTTTTTTATTTTTTTGTTTGTCAGTTCGGCTTTATCTGTTATAACATTCTGAAATGTATCCTTTTTGATTGCCTTTGTAGTGCATTTTAAATTAATTAGTTCTTTTTACTCAAGTACCTTTTTATTTTTTGTTTAATACCTAACTTTAATTAAATGTTTCTTAACTTATTATTAAATGGATTCCTTTATTTGACTTTTTTGTATTTTAGTATTCTGAAATGTGTTCCTTTTATGTTTGCCATTAGAGTTTAATTTATTACTTGGTTTTTGATTTAATTTATTTATCACCATGAAATAAAATAAAATATTCGAAGGAGTTTAAACTAGTCGTGTTACGTGTTTAAAATAAAAAAATGATGATTTAGTAAACAAAGGAATTGGTAGCCATACCTTGTAAGTATTGAAAATTTGAATGCAGTACCTCGTAAGTGTCTATAGATTAAAAACGACACATTATTTTGACAAAAATGTTATTAAATATAATGAATTGTTTATTTAATAACTCAAATCAACAATTTTTTTATTTCTTTATTTTTTTAGTGGTTTTAAAAGGTTTTTTTTTTTATTTCTGAAAAACTTACAAAAACGACTTACGAGGTTATGAAGTTTAACCGTCGATATGTACTTTACAGAGTTACAATATTCCACATTGATGCGAGTCTCAAAAGCTTTGGACAATATTGGCGAGTATGGCACAATCTAACGACTGTCTACATCAACATTTTGTCCTCTTACCTTCACAACTACCGATTGCCCATTGTCCGCAACTGATCGCTTGTGTTCAGAAACTAAATTTGTGACAAAACTTAAGATTTATCAAATTTAAAAAAATAATCTTATACAGTTACAACTGAAGTTAGCTAAAATTAGGTTTTTTTAGGTTGTTTTTTTCCAAACCTATAAACTTTAAACACAAATTTTAAACTCTACTTTGTGTAGATTTTTTTTTTTTAAAACCCTTCCATCCCTTTAAAATTTCTCAAGAGTTAGAACCCGTCACAAACATTTGTATGTGGTAGAGGCAGAAATTGAACTTTGATTTCTTAAGTCGCTATTGTAACACCCTTTACCATCCGGCTGTGATTTTCAACCTAATTTTTATTCTCACTCATTTAAAAATCACATGCTTCACAGAACTTTGCTGAAGGTTTTTTCTTTTAATAATTATTTAATTAAGTCAAACCGAATTCTCCACTCAATCTTTCTTCTTTATCGTTAAATTTTTATGAGGAATTAATACACAAATTATCACGCCAAAAATTGGACCCCACTCAACAATAATCCACAAAACATTTTCAGATTTATCAACTCAAACAAAGTATCTGATGTTAATTTTAATTTCCAACAATATTACAAATTAAAGTGAATGTTATTTCATTTTTTTAATTTAATGTATTTTCCCAAAACTGTTTAAAAAACCAAACCCCGAAGCAAATTAATTTCAGCAAAATAAAAAAACCTGTAAATGATGTTTCGTTTTCTTTTAATCCAATTTATTCCTGTTCACTTCATTTTTATAGCAATATACCCTCTAATCGCTTTTTTATCTGTTTAATGCTCGTTGAAGTGAAATTTTCAAGACATCCCTTACCTTTTGCAAAAATGCTTCACTTCGACCGAAAAAAACGCATTAAGATTCACATTAATCACGTTTGATGGAAACATAGAGACAATTTAAATCACGTACTAAGGATAATTCTAATCCTGCAATTCTTCTAATTACATTTTTCTTTTTCTTATTGTTTTTTGGTGTACGAATGTGTTCAAATATAACGTCCGTCGTCGCTCGTCGACGTTCCTTGCTCATCATGCCACTGACTATAAGAGTACATCCTTACATATGATGATAAATTAAAATTCCTTCATTTTATTTAAAAATACAATTAGTTTACATATACATACATTATACAAAAATATTTATACATAAGAATAAAGTAACTTGGAAATATGTATGAGGAGTGTGTATAATTGATGGATTTTTGTTCTGACTTTATACTTGCAGCTCCTATTGGAAAACCAGTCCCTACCACCGCCCATAATACATCATCCACGTCAGTGTACGTATCCTGGAAGCCGCCGCCACCAAATACGATTCTAGGTGAATTCCTCGGATATCGCATTACGTACAGACCTCGAGACCGGGATCCCAACGACACCAAGGAAATTTACATTCGAGATAGTACCGTGGAGGTAAGTTAGTTAAGTTACTCGTAGCTATAGCTTTTAGCTCAACCAGGATATAAGCTATAAATGTGACTATATATGTACATATATATTTTGTGTGTGGGTGTGTTTCTATGTTCTCATAGAAAAATTATGCAAGAGTCGTCGGTCGTCTTCCTCTTCGTCGCTTTTTTGGTTCGTCGCGTCGTAGGAGGAATGAAATACGAGTCTAAGAAGAACTTCGTTTAAATGGCATTTATTCTTGTAGTCGTTGTAGCAAAAAAAGAAGAGGACATTTTTAAGACGAATCGGCTTATGTATGTATGTGGATGAGAGTATAATGTGATTAAGGTATAAGAACGAAGAAAACCTACAGTAAATTCTCAATAATTGGAACAATTTGAGCAAAGATTTAAAATTCATTAATTTTTTATTATTTTACTAAGACTCAGTTTTAACCAATGCCAAGAGTGTGTGATTGAAAGCTTGGATTAGGTTCAAAATATCATGTAGGAGTAAAAACATTTAAAACATCCAGAAAATGTAACCTTAAAATAAATTTAAGGCAGTAATAAGGAACTGATAGGTACATATCTAATATACAGTCGTTGGCAAAATTATTTGCACAACGAAAAATTTACACAGCATCTCTTCATTTGAGCTTTATAACTTTAAAAATAATAAAGATATTGTCAATATTTATTTTTATTAATAATGAATACATATTCTCACAACGGTACATAAAATAACAAAACTGAACTTCTAACGGTTCATTTTAAAAACATAAAAACCAAAGTGGCAAAATTACTTGCACATTATATTACACCGGCGAAATTATTTGCACAAGTGCAATGAACTGCTTAGACTGTCTAACGGTAGTTTTTTTACTCGACTAATCAAAGGTAAACGGTGCAATTAGTTATTTTTTGTAGTTTGTTGTGGTGTTTTCGTCGGGCAGGTTGTTCAAATGGCTAAAACGAATGAAATTTCAACAAAAAAGCGCGCGGCTATTGTTTCTGACTTCCGATCTGGTGTTTCGGCAGCAAAAATTTCGGCTAAATATCGCTGCGCCCGGAGGAAAGTTTATTACCTAATAGATAAACAAAAAACTCATGGTAGTGTAAAAAATCTTGCTGGTAGAGGAAGAAAAAGGGCTACGACCAAGGGGGAAGACACAAAAATTATCCGTTCCTTTAAAAGTAACCCCTGTGCAAAAGTTCGAAATGTGCTTAGTAATTTGAACAAAGATCGTGGAAACGCTATTAGTGAGAGGACGATACGACCGACGGAGGCTGAAAGAGAATAATATTAACGCCTACGTCATTCAAAAAAACCCCATATATCAAGAAAAAATAAAATCCTCAGACTAGAATTCGCTAAAGAGCATATTAATAAACCGCCGGCTTTTTGGAGAAGTGTACTTTGGACTGATGAAACTGCTTGTTCGTTGGATGGTAACTATGGCCGGAAATTTTATTACTGCGATCGTCAATCAAAAAACAAACGACCCGTTACACAACCCACAAGGCATTCCAAAGGAGGTAAAATAATGATATGGGGATGCATATCATATTGTCGCGTGGACTAATTGTTAGATGCTCCAACCCTATGACAAAGTCGCATTATTTGGAAATACTAAATGATGTTGCACTAGTGGCAGGGTCAATATTCATCGGGAGTAAATTTCATCCTTCAACAAGATAATGCTCCCATACATACGGCCCGGATAATAAAAACTTTTTTATCTGAGGTAGACCAAGAAGTTTTAAAATCGCCCCCGCAGAGCCCTGACCTAAATGTCATTGCAAATGTTTGGCATTTTGTAAAATCAAAAATTCCTCAAGACATTGGAAGATCTTCAAATGAAACCTGGGAAGAGTTTATAACAGCTTGGAGTACGGTTCCGTCAGAAAAAATTCAAAACTTGATAGACTCAATGCCAAGGCGCCTCGCTGCTGGTATTGCGGCAAAAGGAGGAAGCACAACTTACTAGGTAATGCTATTTTCAAAGCAGAGTTTTGTTTTCCTAAAAAAAAACTTTTTTTTGCTTCCAATGTGTTAAATGTGCTAATCCAAAGATGTGCAAATAATTTCGCCGGTTTAATATAATGTGCAAGTAATTTTGCCACTTTGGTTTTTATGTTTTTAAAATGAACCGTTAGAAGTTCAGTTTTGTTATTTTATGTACCGTTGTGAGAATATGAATTCATTATTAATAAAAATAAATATTGACAATATCTTTATTATTTTTAAAGTTATAAAGCACCAATGAAGAGATGCTGTGTAAATTTTACGTTGTGCAAATAATTTTGCCAACGACTGTATGTGTAGTGTATACATAAAATTATGAAACTGATTCTGCACTTAGAAAGAAGACAGAATAGGATTACTGCTTTCAATATTAAACAACTAGCAAACCCGGCGAACTCCGTTTCGCCACCAGATGTCTTCGTTTTTTGTAACATTTCGTTTGGGGATTAAAAGATGAAGAAAACAATAATTTTTTTGTTTCATATTTGAAAAGGAAAAATTTTATTTCATTTCACAACAGTAATGAATTCATTTCGATTACAAAAATGAAGTGTAATTTAGTTGAACTTCTCTAAGTAAAAAATGAAAGTGAATCCAAAGTAAATACTGAATCGAAGCGTTATATAATTGTCCGCAAATTATCCGTTTCATTGAAGTGCTCTTTGGTAAACCACATTTTTTTGTTTTTTGGTCGGACGTAAACACAAACAAAGCGGATGGTTTCCCAACTCGTGAACACGCAACGTATAGCTGCCCATGTGAAAAACAATGGTTTTCTAAATTTATCCCGCAAACACTAAGCGATTGGCCTTGCGACTTGTTAATATTGTCATTGCGAATGCAAGGCGAACTGGAAATTGCAATCGTTTGAAGTCAAACGGAAGATCAGTCGGAATCATTGGTATTCGAGGAATACATACATTTTCACCTCAATCAAATTCGGCATAAGTCTTTTCACCGCAAGTCCAGTACCGTTGCAAAGTCGCGGTGGATTCAAATTATCAAATATCATAATAACTGAATCAACTTTGTAAGTTGTTTGGTGGAAATCCTGTTAACTCGAGAGAGTTCAAAAACCCCGTTGGATAATTTACTACATCATCGGGATTTGTTATGGAATCAACGGATTTGTATGTCACCAAATCGCCAGCGATTTTTGATTGAATGGTGAAATTCAGTGCGTGTACATCATTATTCTTTGCGGCGAGAATTGCTGGTTGGCTTACCAAGCATAATTCTGATAATTTTTAGTAATGTTTGGGGAAACATTTTCAATAAGAGCTAATTGAAAGTCTACAAATCCGCAAAGGTCGTTGGTAAGAGTAATTAATCCAGTTTTCGCATCAACTGGCACTTTTCCATTTCCAACAGCTAACAATTGTTTGGAAAATTGTGCAGCACTTTGATCATTTTGAAGTTGAACTCTCAAATTAGTGGTTAGCGATAATATTTTTACGTTATTCCACAAAAGTGATGACTTCAGGCAAGCATTCAATTAATCTGCAGGCGTTCCACGGGGAATTACTGGCAACGTCTGCCTGAAATCGCTTGCCAACAATATCATCATGCCGCCAAAAATGTTGTTACGAGTACTTCGTCAAAGATCCTTCAGTGTGAAGTTAAGTGCTTCAAGTGATTTCTTATGTGCCATTGTGCACTCATTTCAAACAATGAGCGTGCATTGCATCAACAATTTTCACATTGCACTGGATCGGGAAATATTGCATGTTGGAGTATCAATTGTGTTTAAATTGAGTGGCAACTTAAGCGCAGAATGTGCAGTACGACCGCCATTTAGAAGAGTTGCCGCAATTCCAGATGATGCTAACGCCAAAGCTATGTCTCATCTTGATCGAATAGTGGCCAAAATCAATGAAATGACAAATGTTTTCCCTGTTCCTCCAGGTGCGTCCAGGAAGAATAGACCACCAGTATTTTTGTTCACCGCTTGCATTAATGTTTCGTTTACTTGTTTTTGCTGTTCATTCAGCAACGGCACATTATTTCGAACGAAAAAAAAAATGCAGCTCTCGATTTAGTTTTTGGTTCAATGCATCGTGCATCGATCGATTTGGCGCAACCATTCCTACTTCAGTCAGTAGCTTGTTTGCAATAGTCAAGAATTGATCCTCAATCAGAATCATTCCTTCATTGTAGTTTTCATCGGTTATTTGCATGTCGGTATTATTCGTAAGCGAAGTAAGATATCTTCACATATGTGATCTTTGTATTTGTTCCATAAACCATAACTGAATTGGTTTTGAAGGGAAACATGTGGTGATAATAATTGCGAACAGCGTTCGTATTTGGTATGCATTTGATGAAAGAACTGAATCCTCAAGTTTTAAATCTAAATGAGAATCGTTCTCCAGCAAACCCAATAGTTGACATGCTTCTCGATATGTTTGGCATTGGTGGCCATTCACAGTTTTCAAATGATTTTGGTCCTCGTACATTTACCAACAGCAGTCACAAATAAAAACATTCATCATTTCTAGGATGAACAGTTTACATGCGACCTAGCGCATCAGTGGAAAACACCACTTGCGCAGCACAATCCAACCGTTTCTCTTATGAACTTTAACGCATTGCAATATCGGCATACAGTCGTCATTGGTCCAATATCTAAATTATCATCATCACTGTAGTCCGCAGTGGGATCATATTGGAATGCCAAGCGATTGTATGATGCCAATGATCTTCGTGTGCTCACGCGTTGTCTCAATCGGGCATTTTCTCTTAATATATTTTGTCTTTCTTCGCTTAAGTTCTGTGAATACACTTGTTGATTTAAAAAAAAAGATAACTGATTTTTTCGAAATTATAACAAATTTGCTCAGAAAGTTTACAAAATTTTGTATATGTATGTATATGAATTTGGGGTCAACCAAATTTTTCACTTTTTATTAAATTGCTCTATGATAAAAAAAAACACTCACTAAATTTTTTTAAAAGTCATTTTTGCATTTTTTGTCTTAGGTATTATCTTTAAAACAAACATTATTTGAAGTCGATATCTCTGACGCTTCTAGAAATATGGTTGACTAAAAAAGGTTCCCAAAAGTAAGCTTTGGTTTAGAATATAGGGCCCTTTGAAAAGTCAAAAAATTTAAAAATTTTCAATTCCACAAATCGGAACTTTTACAATAGCTTTCTATAGGAAACTAAACGGAGTTCACCGCTTTTCTGTTGAAATTTTTCCTGAATTTTGTCTTCTATAAACGAATTCAAAACCGTGGTAATCGGTTCGTGCGTTCTGGAGTGATAGCGTCAGGAAGGAAAACCCGACTTATTTTTATATTATAGTAGATATATTTTTGTACTGCTCCAGAAGGACACACCCCAATAGAAGCGTTATTTTGTTTTTAAATTTTCTCAGGAACTAATGAAGTGATTTAAAAAAAATTCTTAACCTACTTCATAATATAATGTACAATGTACATATGTATGTAAGTTATGTACATATATTGGCCATTGTCTCGGCCATAACTTAACGAATGTTGGTTTTTAAGTGCTTCAAAGTTTAAGGTTTATCTGCATATACACGGTCTTTCACGTATGTAGCCCCACAAAAAATAGTCCAGCTGTGTCCAATTGCATAATCTTGGTGGCCAGTTGAATAGAAAATTCATGAAATTTACAAAAATAATTTATTAATCATACTTAATCACCTAATGCACGTTGTAAAATTTTGATTTTAAGCTCTTTGAATCAATAAAATCTTTTGACTTCATTTGGCAGAGCATTCCTAAATTTAATAATGTAGACAAAAAATAATAGAGCTGAGTTGATATACGAGTAGTTGCAAGTAAGGATTGTTCAAACAATAATTTTTTAAATAGATAAGTAGGTTCTTTTGTAATAATTATTTTATGCATTCAAATTAATTTTCTTGCATTCAAAAACTGTAAAGGCCAGCAGCCCAAAACAAGTTAATGCATAACGGATAGAATTGTTAAAAGCAGCCTGAAGCTTGTTTTGCAACACTGAAGCCATCATACATTACACAATTTCAGCATAGCATACCAGCTTCAATCTTTTTTCTTATGGATTTAATATTGCTGAATGTGATAGTTCCGGAATTCCATCGAAAATTCGGCCAAAAACATAGTTTACGTGGTTACTGCAGGATAAATTACTGTTTAATTTAACCCAAGAGTATTGACAGTGTGTACAAATGACAGCCTGTTGTCAGAAAGGATTATAGAAGGAATCGTTTCAAGATACAAGGAACTATTGTAAATTGGTAACAACTGAGTTTTAGTCAATGTCAGTATGTCTGCTTTTGACCACTCATCAATAGTTCAAACACCCTCATTAACTCTACAAATTAAATCCTAGATAAGACCAGGTGGTCTCGAGAAATAAAACTAAACGTCATCTGCATAAAGATGAACAGAAACATTCCTACATGCCCATATAGCAAGTCATATACATATATGTATGCAAAATAGAATTCGACCTTAAACAGATCCCTGTGGTATTTTGATTTTTTTATCATATCTCAGATAACATTCAGATTAGCAGCTCTTTAAAAAAATATTTCTCAACTTGCTTGACTTGTTTAATAGTCGACTCTATCAAAGTCCTTTGAGACGTTTAGCACATAAAGTAGGGTTACTTCATCTCGATCAAACCTGAGCCTATGCAACATTTTTATTATTGTAGAGGAGCAGCTATAATTTGCTCTGAAACTAGATTGGATTGGACTAGAAGGATAAAGCAAACCATTCCGAACAATATGGGCAATAACCTGTTCCACCATGACTTTCTTAAAGACCTTAGATAAGTACGGCATAATGCTAATATGCCGTGACTTTTTAGTTACAGGGTGACTTTTGACACTTTCTAGTTATTTGGAAGGATGAGAAAGTTAAACAAAAATTGATAACATGTGTTAGAGAGCTTATGAAATATAGGATTATGAGTTTCAAGAAACGAATTGGCAAAACCTTCCTCACTAATTGCATTTGACTTAAATGTA
Source organism: Eupeodes latifasciatus (assembly GCA_920104205.1). Taxonomy (NCBI): domain Eukaryota; kingdom Metazoa; phylum Arthropoda; class Insecta; order Diptera; family Syrphidae; genus Eupeodes; species Eupeodes latifasciatus. The sequence goes on from OV049924.1 coordinate 398,123,360, forward strand.
TACACAATTTTTACAAAGTCACTTTCATTAACTGTTTCAAAATCAAATTCATATTTGTTATTTAGTTCTAGTTTTAAAAGCAGTAAAAATCACCTGACCTCCCAATTTCAATGATTCTCAAACTATTCCACAAGCGCTTCGAACCAAGCCTTAGATTAAGTTTTGAGGCATTACAGTTCATCTTATCTCTTCTCGTTACTTATATTTTGCATCGTTACGAGCCTGACATGTTATTCCCAATTTGTGCCCTTCCATATTAAATACTTTTTTTTTGGGATTTAATTGCTTTTATAACTTCCGGAGTAAACCAGGGGCATTTTTCATCACGCAATCTCACAGTTCTTAAGCATCTTGCACATGAGCTACGAACTGCGAACTGAGAACCGTGGATGTTCGCATATTTTGTCTTTTCTTTCACATGAGCTTTATTTCTATTCGCAGACAGCGACGAATTGTCAATTTATAATTACCTTTTTCAACAAACAAAACAAGAGTGGTATAATTTTGAGGTTAAGTTGAGCGCGAACAATTTATTCGTTGCAGTGTGGATGGTGTGTGGAACGCGAATAGAGTTTGACAGTTCGTAGCAACCACACTGCAATTCGTTACTACCAAATTGTTTTTACAAAATTGTCTTGTGTTAGAGAACAAAATGCAAATTTTATTATCCTAACATAAGTATCAATTGGTTTCTTATAATTTAAATGTGTTTTTTTTGAAATTGGCTTTTTGAAATGTGTAAAACCACGTTTGTTCGTCCATTCGTTCATTCGTTGTTCGCTCTCATGTACAAGGCCCTTTAGAGGACCATGTCTCTGATATAAAACCAAAAATTGTGATTGAACCAAATTAAGTTTTTCATCGGCATTGGATAAACCTACAACTATCCCAATTTATCGTGATAGCATCAAGAGCCAGTGCAGGAACATTAATTGAGTTATAATCTATGTATTGAAAACTTACATGGTTTGCAACATGAGGCAATTCAATATTGTGTGTACAGAATAATAAATTATGATCGGAAATGTCATCAAGTTATAATTGATCATTAAGTAATAAGAACTACCAGGAACTATTAAAAGATCGTAAAATATTATCAAATGTGATAATATGCAATAAATAATTAATATAAAACAAAACTATTTTTGTTCACATTTTTAAGGAGAGTTTTAAGTTTGCCAAATATTTTATCTTACATTCGAATTTTCGATTTAACTTTTTCTTACAAACTAATAGGAGCGTTCATGAGTCTCAATAGACAATAATTGAATCGCATCGAAATAACTTTGTTAGTTATTTTTAAATTTAGAAAGTAAGACGCAAAACCTAGCTGAATAAGATATTAATATATTAATATTTCAGTAAAAAAAAATCTTAAGTATTAACCTAACACTATACTTACTTTCTAATGTCAATTCAGAAAATATTTCAAATGGTACGAGTATACTTAAAAATTTTGAAAATACGAGTAGTATATGTTAATTGGTGATTTGGAGATATTAACGAAAAACTTGATTTTAATGACTAGAGACCTTTAAATACGACTTAGATACACAATTCTATTAGGCTTTTAACATTTTGCTTGGAAATCTAGAACACTAGTTGAACCCTTTTTTGCTTTATTTTACTGAATAAATATTCAATTTTCAAAAACGAAATTAAATGTATGTAGGTATATAAATTTTGATTTTTAATCTTTTTTTTCGATTGCAAATTTTAACAAAACTGGATCAATCGTTTTATATTATAAAACCATAAAAAGAAGTAGAAATTCAATTCTTACAGTTACTTTGTGACTATGCTGACTATTAACCTCCAGGTACTAGGTGTTTACGAAATAACCTATATATTCTTCACAGGCTCTTAAGGAACAAATATCAGTAAAAGTAAACAAAACTTCCCTTTCTAACTTTAATTTTAACTTCAAGTTCAATCAAAATCCAACCCTTTCATTACAATTTTGACCAAACTAACAATTTTTAATACAGTTTTGAATTGCAATAAACATTAAAAAAAAAACTACTTTTAACATTTTTGTGTTTTAAGATAAAACACTTGTATAAATCGGGTGGCCCATTTTTGGTCCAGGGCGTACCAAATTATAAGCTAACGTTCAACCAAAACTATATGACAAATATTTTTGAAATTCATCGTGGTTGCTTTGGGATGATTGGGATTGAAGTTGAGTGTCGGAAATGGGAAAAATCTGACAATAATGTAAAATTTAAAATGCTTTAGTAAACTGTTTTAGCAATTTTTAACCTAAAAAGATGATTAAAATATTTTGAAAGAACTTGAGCATCTTTCCATTTTTTCGATATGACTTCTGAGTTTCTGAAAGAGGCATTGAGAGCAGAAGTGGAGTAACCCCAAATTGCAATAATTTAGAAAATCACGGTTAAAGAAAATAAAGAAAAACATTTGTTAACTTCCCATAGGAAGTTATTGTAATGGGTCCGATTTGTCAAATTGAAAATTTTGACATTTCTCGACGTTTCAAGATCCCTAGAGTCGAAATAAAAGATTTTTAGAATGATGTCTGTGCGTAAGTGTGTACGTACGTTCGTGACGTTTTTTTCGTTGTCCATAGCTCAAGAACCAGAAGAGGTATCGACTTCAAATATATTTTGTTATACAGATAATAAGGCAGAAAGATGCAGAAAGGGCTCTCAAGAAAATTGCGTAGGTGTTTTTTTTACCATAGCAGTTTAAAAAAAAGGTGAACATTTTGGTTAACGCTTAATATCTTACGAACCAAAAATGCTAGAGACTTGAATTAAATTTGATATAATATATTGTAACGTGATACCAAACAAGTATATTTTTTGAAAAAAATCCAGTTAACAGTTTTTTTTATAAATCAAAAAAACTGAAAAAAAAAATTTGTCACCTCGAAAATTTTACGAATACAAAATGATTTTATCTCCAAAACACTTTTGTGCAACGAAGAATAATGTTTTTGACATCTGATAAAATTTTGAGAAAAATCGAATTGATAGTTTTTTTATAAAAAATAAAAACCTAAAAAAAAACATTACTCAAAGTTGGTAAAAATTTAATTTCGACTCAAATATCTTTTCAAAACTTTGAGATATTGGCTTAAAACTACTTTTATCTTTCAAAAAATATTGTTGTCAACATTCAGTTAAATCTTGAAAAAAATCGAATTGATAGTTTTCTTACAAAAAATAAAATCTTAAAAGAAAATTTAACAAAAGTTGGTAAAAATTGATTTTCGACTCAAATATCTTTTCAAAAATTTTGAGATTATGGCTTCCATTGAATTTTAACTTATAAGAATTATTGTTTTCAACATTCGGAAAAATTTTGAGAAAAATCGAATTGACAGTTTTTTTACAAAAAATAAAAACCTAAACAAAAAAATTAATAAAAGTTGGTAAAAATTGAATTTCGACTCAAATATCTTCTTAAAAATTTGAGATATTGGGTTTTAACTACTTTTATCTTTTGAAAAATAATGTTGTCAACATGCAGTAAAGTTTTGAGAAAAATCGAATTGACAGTTTTTTTTACAAAAAATAAAAACTTAAAAGAAAATTTAACAAAAGTTGGTAAAAATTGATTTTCGACGCAAATATCTTTTCAAAACTTTGAGATATTGGCTTTTATCTTTTAAAAAAAATTATTTTCAACATTCAGTAAAATTTTGATAAAAATCTAATTGACAGTTTTTTTTACAAAAAATAAAAACCTAACAAAAAAGCAATACTAAAACTTGGTAAAAATTTACTTGCGACTCAAATAGCTTTTCAAAAATTGAAAATATTGTCTTCAAACTTTTTTTATTTCACAGAAAATATTGTTTTCGATATTCAGTGGTTTTTTATAAAAATCCAACAGTCCATTTTTCATAAAAAAATAAAATCTACAAGAAATAGTACGCAAATTTGGTAAAAATTGATGTTCGGTTCTTGATATCTCAAATTAATTTAATTCATCTAATTAGTAAAAATTTAAGAAATGCTACTAAAATTGGTAAAAATTTGTTTTTCACTAAAAATCTATTTAACAAAACTAGATTTTCAAACTAAACTATTTCTTTATATGAAAAATATTTTTGGTAATTTTAAAATTTTTAAGAATAATTCAACTCACAACTTTTTTAACCCAACACGAAAACCTACAAACTTTGAAGCAAGACAAATCGACAGACGGGATGGGAAGTTTTCAGTGTGGGTCGTATCCCAGCCTCTTTTTTATTATTGGTTTCCTATTTAAAATAATGGCTAATAAACTGCAGCTATGTCATATCTGGTGGAATATCTTCTATTTTAGATCTTAATCTTGTCTGTAAATGTGTGATTTACTGGATTTTATGTGGCTTACACCACTTCTGCTTTCTGGATACAGAAATAATTTTAAAAAAGTAAGTTGGTTACACCAATAATTAAAAATACAAGTTATTAAATTTTTTTCTATTATGACTTTCTAAGTACAAAATAGTTACAAGTTATAAGTTAAGACTATTATGAAACTATCACTCTTCATCCTCATCTACGTATTCAACTAAGGGCCCTTTCACACCAAACGAATCCGAATCAATCAGAATCACTCCGAATCAAGTTGAATCTGATTGACCAAGATTCGGCTTCGAGCGCTCCGTTTAAATGTGAAGGGATTCTTTTCCCGCCTTCAGACCGGACGAATCTGGTTCAATCAGGTTTGATTCGAGGTCGCACTTGATTCAACCTGTCGGATTCCTTGATTCTTGATTCTTGAATCAACAACCATACGAGATGAACGTGGAGTTATTCATTTTAAAAGTTAAAGAAAATAGTGCGATTTATGATACAGGTTGATTCATCTGATGTGAAAGAGATGACGAATCAGATTCAACTTGATTCAGAGTGATTCTGATTGATTCGGATTCGTTTGGTGTGAAAGGGCCCTAAGCCAACGTCTATGTCTGTAGAAACACTTGTCAAGTTCTAGTAAAAGTCCTGGTGACTCGGGGGAATACAATTTAATAAGTCGAGTAAATCTTTCTTTTTCGCTTCACTTACGGCATATCCTTTTTGAAACAGCACGTCTTCGTTATTGCTCTACTTGTAAGAAATATTGAAGGGGGTCTCTTTCAAAAATTGAAGCCACTGAATCTTAACCCATGCCACTTTCTCTTTATTAACATTAATCTTTGGATTTGTTATATTTTTTGCAATTTGTACGTCGAAAACTTCACAGATCCATCCATAATTTTAAATGGATCCTTCTTTCTTGCCGCTGCTATAACCTTATACCATTCCATAGGGCCAAAAATGTCTTTTAAATACTTCTTTTGTTTTTCGATAAGACCAAAGTCTTGATCACAAGGTAAGTAAGAGTGCTAAGGCAATAGAAATTTGTGATCAATTTTATTTACAAGATAGTCATTAGTCACTATGCAAAACAATATATGTATTGGCACAAAACGGACATCTTAATATTCCTATTTTGCCCACCACACTGTTCTGGTCAGTGTACATAATTAAATTTGAGGTATTCACAAAATGTTTAATATAATGCAATAAGCATCAGCTTCCAATTTCTTGGGGACCTCTTGATCCAACCGACTCATCCCAAATATACAAATAAGCTTTGTTCTTTATCATGTCATGGATACCTAGACAATTTGTCCAAAGCTGCCTCTTATAATAGCACACACCCCTTGAAATGACTGGAGTTGGCAAGGTTTTCATAAGATCAAATGCAATTACGGAAGTGTCATTAGATTCCTTTGCTTTTGCCGCATCATATCGAATGCCATTTCTAGCCGACTCCGCTTTTCTAAGATGCAGTTCATGTTTGATTTAGCTTACTGTACAATTTTGGTGCAGAAATGGCGTATGTGTTTGGTATTGATTAATTTAAAAAAAAATGGCGTAAGCGGGTTACGCCATTTCTGTCCTACGAAAAATTGCGTGCAGAAAAAATGTTTCAACAATTTTGTGTAGGTTTGTGAACAAATATGAGCTACGCCACTTCTGCATAGAAAGAAAATTTAATTTTGGTCATGTTAGTGTAATAAACTCAAAATTGAAAAAATTAGGGTTACGCCACTACTGCTCTCAATGCCTCAAATTTAAAATCAACTAATCAGTTCCCCATATTGAGGTTTGTTTGTTTTCATTTATTTCTCCACCAACTGTGACTGTTAAGACGAATTTAGATGCACCGTTTGTAAAAAAAAGTGAATAATTATTTAACCAGCTATAATAAAAATATTCGGAGAACTAAAAACTGCCAAATGTTCCGAAAATAGCTTCCTAAAAATTATGTTTAACCCTGTTTTTTAAACAAACAAAGAGTTTTACAACTTATTCCAAGATGAAAACACCTACCTTCTTCTGTATTAACTACAAACTCTTGAAGGTTCAACAATAAATAACTTTGAAACGCAAATCAATATTTTTCTAAGACTTTATTTTTTGGAAATTTCGAGACTTTCATCTTTATTTGGCAACTAAGCTTCTTTATCATAGGTGTCGCCACGCTAATAAAATAAATTAAATTATATTATAAAGGGTGTCCCAAAATTAACGCAAGATTTGAATTAAATAGAAAACGCCGTTTTTAGTCTTTTGATAGTTATATTTTTATTGACTCGTAAAGTACATAGGATAAGGTTATGTATGGAATAACACATCGGACAAATGGCCTCCACGGCTTTGCATGCACATGCGCACTCTTTTGTTGAAATTTTCCATGACCATTCTGCATAAATGTGGCTGAATTTCGTTGATGCAGCGTTGAATCTCCTCCTTTAATGCACGGGTGGTTGTGGGCTTGTTGACATAGACTTGTGATTTCAAATAACCCCATAAAAAGAAGTCTAATGGTGTTAAATCACACGATCTAGGAGGCCAATTTTGATCACCGAAACGAGAGAGTACACGACCTGGAAATGTCTCATGCAGTAATTGAATTGTTTCACGGGCTGTATGACATGTGGCACCGTCTTGTTGAAACCACATATTGGACACATCAATATCATCCAATTTTGGCAGAAAGAACTGTGTAATCATGTCGCGATATCGAGCACCAGTAACAGTCACTGCTTGACCAGCATCATTTTCAAAAAAATATGGCCCCATTATGCCTCCAGCCCAAAATCCACACCATACAGTCACGCGTTGTGGATGCATTTGTTTTTCGACAATCACATGTGGGTTCTCCGAACCCCAAATGCGGCAATTTTGGCGATTGACAAAGCCATCAAGATGAAAATGTGCTTCATCGCTTAGGATGATTTTGCTCGAAAAATCAGGGTCCATTTTTGAAATATTCTTTAATAATGAAGACACGTTGTTCTCTCGTGTAACGCTCCATTTTTAATAACCCTATAGTGTTAGCTGTCAAATTGCTTTTTTTCAGGGTTGCCAACACTTCACTGCACAAATGGCGGCAAATTCAAATCTTGCGTTAATTTTGGGACACCCTTTATTTGTAAATCATGTTCAATTAATCGGGATGCCACTGTATCAAAGAGTTTCGTCATTGAAATTTTCTGCACTTAGCCAACCGTTCCTCTAAAGCTCCGACACTTTTAACTAAACGACTGATTGTTCTGCTTCATCAGGAGATTATATACGAGAATGTATGTATATTAAGTTGAAGGATATTTTAGTGATGTTTTTAACTTTTTTTTTGAAACATAGTTTCCACCTCTATCTGGTGGATGCTTGTCATGAATTAAAAGCGAATTTAGATTCAAGATATCTATATAGCTGGCTTCAAGTTCTCCCACTTTTAAACGCAGCTAAGCAGTCGGCTTCGGCTCTTACTCTTATGGATTTGAACATTTCTTTTTTATACTCACAGGACCCTCCCATTTCTATATCTTCCTCAGACTAATGGCTGTTTAAAAGGTTTAACATTGAATTTAGTTTTTGTTGCTAAACTTCTATCCTTTTTTTTTTGTGTAAGCTTGAGTCGCTTGGATAACGAGGGAAGATTAGTGAACATTTTTCTTGTTGACAAGTAGTCCAGATCCAGATCCAGATCCAGACTGAAGCGCTAGAGAGATGGATGATGTGGATGTCTGTCGGATATAACTAGTGCTCGTAGTCGAAGTCGTATATAGTTCTGTGGTTTAGTGGAAATGATTTTTGAAATCTTGTTACGTTCATAATGATGAGTGGCCATTTCAGCTTTTTGTGGAATATTTAAGTTACTACGCTTTCGCTTGTTGGACAAATGAACTGCTGTTGGATGAACAAATGAAGGCAAAGAGTAGTATCGTTAAAAATAAAAAAATATTACCCTTTATATACCTTGGTTGCTAATCCTTTTTAAGCTCATTAGTGAAATTTTGTGTTGTCTATGTCTATTGTCTGCCTATAGTTAGTTACTCGTGAAAATTTATTGGACGGCCAGACACCGACGACGACGAAGAGAGGCTCATTAATTTTCAAAAAGGCATCATCGTATATTTCGTCTAGAACTCGTATACCCACACTTTTGTGGCAAATAGATTTCATTGTGAAAGAAGTAAAATCAATTCATTTGTCCGTCTTCGGTCGTTTGGCTCAGAGTTTTGGGGATTTGCTATTTATATAAAGGGACGAGTTTTTTCTACTTTACCTTCCTACGGGAAAACATGAATTTCAACTTTTCAGATTTGGATTTTTAATTAAAATTAATGAAGTGTTTGGATTCAATCTTCTTCAGATTTAAGTTTTTTTTTTATTGGACCTTAAGGAACGTTACAATTCTATATTTTCAAGGTTGAATTCAATTTAGAAAAGTTGTGTTAATGTCTTCAGCTTCAGCTTTAAAACATTGTGGCTTGAAAAAATGTTAGATAATGTGACAGAATTCTTAATCTTTATCATTAATTTCCACCTATCTAATTAAACTTGAACAAAGACGTAAGAAAAATAATTCGATAAAAATTATATCTTCACCGCTTTGGAAATAGCTAAATAGCTCTCTGCAGCTCAATCTATCATTAGACATTCTAAAATTTCATTTGGAAGAGCCTTTGTTTTCTCGCTCAACCACCCACAGGACCAAATCAAAACCAACAACAACAATCAGAAAACAAAATCTGAAAACTGTTTTTATCTTAGCCACTCGTTCTCTATCCTGTTTTTTTTTTTTTTTTTTTTTTTTGTCTATTATAAAGGATCTTCTATTTTATCCTTGTGAAACCGGAACACATTTCTTAGCTTGCAATTAGTCAGCGTTTTCTTCCATTTATTTCTTCTTTTATTCCATTTGTCCTCTTTCACAAAGAAATCTTCTGTCAACAGCATTTTTCACTTAAAATCTTTTTATGCCTTTAAAGAGAAATATTTGTTTGGATGTATAAGAGTCCTGTGTGCTTTTGACTCCATCAATCGTGTATAAGAATTCAAAATTGATTCAAACAGGATTAAGATTTTTCTTTTTTTTTACAATGGGATTTTGAATTTAACTGAAAAATGTCATTTATGTATATATCGTTTTCGAAATGGAATGGAACGAGAGACGGCCTTTCAAATAAAATATATCATGTACCTTCATATGAGTATTTATAGGAATTCAATCAGACTCAGAAGTTTGTACAATGTACATACCTTGTGGTTCTGGGATGTATAGCACATAGCTATGCATATTAATAGTCCTTCTAGATTTCGTAAAAAGGAATGAGTAAAGCTGATTTTTTTTTTAAATCCTCTTCTTCTTTTTCATCTTGCAAATCAAATTACTCAAGCAGGATTAATTTAAGGCTTTGATGTAGTTCAATTTGCAAATTGTGAGGATTTTTTATCCAATGAAAGGGTTAGATGTAAACTTTGCAATCGAGAACGATTTCTAAAGTAGGACATGATAAATTTAATGGGAGAGATATTGATCAAAATGGCCAAAGCTATTTTACATGTTCGACTTGTTTGGAAATTTAGATGTTTTGATAGCAGGATGTACTGGTTGAAGTCACGAGATCTAGTTTCAAGATAATACGATTTTTAACAGTTCTTGAGTGGAATTTAAGGATACAAAATTTAAGGGTACAAAACTTAATTATAAAAGAGGCTGGGATGCGACCCACACTGATAACTTCCCATCCCGTCGGTCGATTTGTCTTGCTTAAAAGTTTGTCTATATGTATCAATTTTTACCAAATTTGCGTACTCTTATTTTATTTTTTATGAAAAAACGGACTGTTGGATTTTTGTATCGAACTGTTGGATTTTTGTATCTATATGAATATCGAAATAAAATAAGTTTGAAGCCAATATTTCTACTTTTTGAAAAGCTATTTGAGTCGAAAGTAAATTTTTACCAAGTTTTAGTATTGTTTTTTTTTAGGTTTTTATTTTTTTGTAAAAAAACTGTCAATTCGATTTTTCACAAAATTTTATCGAATGTTGAAAAAAATATTTCTTATAAGTTAAAATTAGTTAGAAGCCATTATCTCAAATTTTTGAAAAGATATTTGAGTCGAAAATCAATTTTTACCACCTTTTATAATTTTTTTTTTAGGTTTTTATTTTTTGTAAAAAAAAACTGTCAAATCAATTTTTCTCAAAATTTTTCCTAATGTTGAAAACAATATTTTTTATAAGCTAAAATTAGTAAGAAGCCATTATCTCAAAGTTTTGAAAAGATATTTGAGTCGAAAATCAATTTTTACTAACTTTTATTAATTTTTTTTAGGTTTTTATTTTTTTTTTTAAAACTGTCAATTCGATTTTTCTCAACATTTTAGTGAATGTTGAAAACAATATTTCTTATAAGATAAAAAAAGTTTGAGGCCTTAATCTCAAGTTTTTGAAAAGATATTTGCGTCGAAATTCAATTTATGAGTAAATATTTTTTAGGATTTTATTTTTTATAAAAAAAAACTGTCAATTAGATTTTTCTCAAAATTTTATCAGATGTCAAAAACATTATTTTTCGTTTCACAAAATTGTTTTGGAGATGAAATCATATTTTGGTCGTAAAATTTTCGAGGTGACAAATTTGTTTGTTCAGTTTTTTTTTGATTTATAAAAAAACCGTTAATTGGATTTTTTTCCAAAAATATAGCTGTTTTGTATTACGTTACAGTATATATTATAAAATTTAATTCAAGTCTCTAGCATCATTGGTTCATGAGATATTTAGGTTTAACCAAAATTTTCACCTTTTTTTTAAACTGCTATGGTAAAAAAACCACCCAGGCAATTTTCTTGAGAGCCCTTTCTGCATCTTTTTGCCTTATTATCTGTATAACAAAATTCATTTGAAGTCGATATCTCTTCTGGTTCTTGAGCTATGGAGGACGAAAAAAACGTCGTGAACGTACGGACGTACGGACGTACGAACGTACCGTACATACGTACACACGCACGCACAGACATCTTTCTAAAAATCTTTTATTTCGACTCTAGGGACCTTGAAACGTCGAGAAATGTCAAAATTTTCAATTTGACAAATCGGACCCATTACAATAACTTCCTATTTGAAGCTAATAAAGTAATTAAATAAAGTAAATCCCTAAAATACTCAAAATTTTGTGTTGAAACTTTCTTTGAACACTAAAAAAATTATTTTTTTTTGGATATTGCTCAGTTTTGTTTTACTAGTATCATGAATATCGAAAAAAGTGTAGCTTTATTCTGGAACACGAAGAAGTTTGCCGAGTATTGAGATTTGAATCTTGGCTACACTATTCCCGACATTCATGATATGTATTAGTATTTATGCTAAAGGTTATTATTATCATCATCGAAAAGAAATTATTAATTTAAAAAAAAAAAAAAAACAAAAGCACATTTTGACACAAAATCAACTTTAGACAAGTAAAAGCTGGGGTGGAATCGGCTAAGGTGATTGTTGATTGTTGACAGTCAAAATAATCGAATTTGATCTGTGTAAGGTAATAGTCAAATTGATACCTAAAAAGCTGTCGCTAGAAAAATTTGATAGTCGTTTTCCTACAAACATGTCGTTTCTGAGTAGAGCTACCAGACGCTTACAAAAAACAAATGGAAAATTTTGTCAGTTACCTTTTTTAGGTACAAAAACACATTCTTGTGACGGACAAAGCTTACGACATTCGAAAACGCATAAGAAAAGTAAGAATGTTATTAAAACACAAACAATTTAATACTTTTATTTAGATATTTTATAGAAACAATTTTAAAATTTCACCATAGCAACAATGAATTGTGACAATTATATTCTGAAATTGTTCAATCGAATTGAATTGAATTAAATTGAATCAGCTTATCCAGACGGGAAAATCGGTGATAGTCAATTTGACTATCAAAAATTTGATAGTCAACTATCACCTTAGCCGATTCCACCCCTGTTCTCAGAATATTTTTTGAGAAATTCAACATTTTGAGAGTTACTAAACAAAACAAAAAAAAAACAATTCCAGTTTTGGTATTAATCAATCATTTGACCACCAAAACTATTGATTTTGCGACCATTTAGCCGTTTATCTCAAATCTTTTTAAAATCATTTTTTTTCAATACCTGTAGTTTAGGATAAAAACTGCAGTTCATGTATCCATTCACTCCATATTTAGAATTATGAAATACTAAGGACGTTTCAATGAATCTACCAAAGATGGACCTTATGGAGTTTTTTTTTTAAATGAATATCTTGATTTCTTGAACTATAATAGCGGTAGGAAATAAATAAATAATAAGCTGATTTCAAGTCTAATTGAACGACTTTTTCAAAATCTACAAAAAGGCTATGTTTTTCAAAGCGGTAAATGCATTTTTTTGAATTTTATTTATGCATTTTTATTTAACTTTCCTCGAAATTCTATTTTCATTCTGACGAAGTAGAAATTTTAAAACAAACTGTGTGCGTGTATATTATTTAAAATCACTTGAAAACTTTCGTAAGCCCTGAAATCTCAAATTATTATTCACTTTTCCACGTTTTCTTTTCAACTTTAAAATTTACAAAAAAAAAACTCACAAATAAATTGGTGAGTAGATCCTAGCCCTATTTTGCCTGATATGCATGATACATGGCCGATTTTAAAGGTTGGTGAGAACGCTCTTTTTTAAAAAACCAAGGTACTTGAGATAGCACATAATGTTTTTAACGAGATCTTTAAGTCAAAAGCATTTTCAATAAAGCAATATTTTGTCGAAATTTCTCCCAACTAAATGTCTAATTTTCCCGCACTATACAATGTCCTAGACTTCAAAATCAATTAGAATACGAGTATAATTGCCTTCTTTATCAATTTTATTCCACTTTGTACATGGCAGCTTTATGATTCTATTGCTCAAATCTCCCAAAAGAAATAAAAAAGGCTATGACTTCTGAGGCGTAACTTTCACGTGTAGATCGGCGTTAGAAGATAAAATGAATCTCTCTAACCGATCTTTTATCAAGGTGGGCCCTTTAATCAGGAGTTTTCCCTTGGTTAAGCTTTTTTTATCTCCTTTATGTCCATTAGACAGATTCTGCATTTGGCCAAGGTTCCGCAGTTCCACGGACGAACTCTCGGAGGCACTGGAGAGTATTGTCATTCTCGCGAGTCATAGTTTTGAACCCGTTAACTGTCGTGAAGTTGCCGAAGAGGAACGGGGGCCTACTCTTGACTATTGCCTTATTGACTTCTTCCAGGATTTTTAGCTCCAATAATTGTCATTGGTCCTCCGTAAGCCTTTAAATGGGCTTGCCGAAGTCAACAATGGAAATCTTGAATCTTTAACTCACCGCCAATTGCCATGCTCTGTATTATCTCCAAGCCTGTCATGAAGCTGCCCTGTGTGTCAACTGTGCGGTCTCCAGATTGAGAAGTGAATGATAGGTTCTGGGTACACGTTTGGCGGGTGCCAGCATTAACACCACCACCCATTCCTTCCTCCATTCTTCCATGTGGGGCAACCACCTTGTTTTCCATGCAATCAGAGGTGGGAAACCCAGTGAACACTAGTAATATACTTAGTGGTATCAGAACAATCCCCTTCCATCTTACACCTTGTTCTCAACCCCTTGCAAGATGGTGCAAAGGCTTCAAGCTTAGTTAGGCAGTAAAGCTCAAAGGATCGATGACTGGTTCGTGTTCCTTATGAGTTTACGTGCTAGCCATTGGTGGGTTGACCTCTTGTTTTGACTGGAAACAAGCTATAGAAAGTTGTGGCCCCATCGATGTCTTGCCTTACCTTGGAAGAGGTTTCGGTTCGTACTCAGTGTGTGGCCGGATAGTTCCCTAGCATTCTTCGTCAAGGAAGGCTCTAGCATTGTGCAGTCGTTTCGGTTCCAGTTATGTCATGTCGTCCGAGTACAACCCAACTTCTTCACCATCCTCTTACAGTTGGAGATCTTGTTCCGTTTGGATATGGTTAATACAGCAGAGGGGTTGGAGCTTGCAACCGATCAATTGAGGTTGACAGTATCAGCGACTATTGCTCCGGTGCTAGACTCAGCTCTTTTTCCTCTTGACGTGCTTGTTTAAGTTCTCGTACTTTTCCATTTCCTTTATAAGAAGGCTCGCTGAATAGCTCTTGTATCCAAAAACTGTTATATCTATATCTATATCTATATCTATATCTATATCTATATCTATATCTATATCTATATCTATATCTATATCTATATCTATATCTATATCTATATCTATATCTATATCTATATCTATATCTATATCTATATCTATATCTATATCTATATCTATATCTATATCTATATCTATATCTATATCTATATCTATATCTATATCTATATCTATATCTATATCTATATCTATATCTATATCTATATCTATATCTATATCTATATCTATATCTATATCTATATCTATATCTATATCTATATCTATATCTATATCTATATCTATATCTATATCTATATCTATATCTATATCTATATCTATATCTATATCTATATCTATATCTATATCTATATCTATATCTATATCTATATCTATATCTATATCTATATCTATATCTATATCTATATCTATATCTATATCTATATCTATATCTATATCTATATCTATATCTATATAAACTATACTTACTATATACTATATACTATACTATACTTACTATACTAATATTATAAATGCGAAAGTAACTCTGTCTGTCTGTCTTTAACTCAATCACGCCTAAACTACTGAACCAATTTGCATGAAATTTGGTATGGAGATGTTTTGATACCCGGGAAAATGACGCATTCCCATGGGAAAATTCAGGTGGGCCGATCGCTTTTACGCCTAAACTACTGAACAGATTTAAATGAAATTTGGTAAGGAGATAGTTTGAGACTTAGGGACATGAGTTACTTTTGACCTCGGGAAAACGCATTCCCATGGGAAAATTACTTTCCGGGGAATCTGATTGATTTCACTCCTAAATTAAAAATTGAATAATGTTTGGATAAAATTGGTATTACGGGAAAACAACGCATTCCCAACCCTTATGAAATAAATTGTCGAACATGTTAAACTTATCATACACGTATATTTTTTTCGTTTAATCCAATTAACGCTAGTGAAATAAAATTTACTGACATGCCCTCTTCGACAAAATGCAAGCTAACTACCAAGCTAAGAGTTCGAAGACAGTCCGCAGAACACATTTTACTTTTAAAAAACCGATGCCTACAGATAGCTCCAAATCATTGTGTTTTCGCCAGAAAACTCTCCATTTGTGAATAAGTGAATTATTTAATTTTTTAAGAATAAACTGGATTAAAATGACGAAAATCACCACAATTCAGAAATGTTTACTCCTCACCATTACTCAGTATTTCGAAAGAACAGATATTCTCTCACTACTGGTCTAACAATAGGAGGTGGGGTGCTGCTAGCAGTACGAGCTTCACATACCTGCAGTCAACTTTCGTTGCCTTCTTCACATCCTTTTGATGTTGACCAAATTATAATTAAGGTATCATTAAATAGTTGCAAGTTTTTTACATTTTTAAGCTACATTCCACCCAATAGCTCGTTAGAATTATATAAGGCACACATAAATAATTGTATTTTTTATCTTTCTTAACTAAAAAACGATCAATTAATCCAAGTTTTATAGAAGCCGGCTGTGTTTTTTTTGTGCTCTCTTAAATTTATTTATTTAAAATGAATTCTAAATGTGATAAATGCTTAAAGGTTATTGATGATATTTCGTTTCTTTCGTGTGGTGTTTGTGGCAGAAGCATACATGCGGGGTGTATCAACTTAATCGATAAAAAAGAAATTATCACTTTCAAATCAAATAAACATTTGTTCTTTAAATGCGAAAAGTGCATTCTTATTCCTTTAAAACTGTGTATTGACAAATTAAGAGAACTTTCTATGTTGCTCGATGTTCCATCTTCCCAGAGTGCAACACCTTCTCTGGATCTGAGTCGAAACATCCGTATCTCTACTCGTGCTCAGAGAACAACAAGTTTAAGTGTAACTGATAAAAAGAAACAGTCAATTACTAATACAAAAAACAAAAAAGTTCCTCTCGGAGAAACCTCTACACCTCAGAGTCGCTCTTCGTTAAAAAATAACGTTCCTTCGCGTTCCTCTCTCACTTCCTCATCAACGAAATTGTTATCAACTTCTACGATATCAAATTCAAATAAAGCCAAATTGGCATCTAAATTGAAGAATGTTCCTACGACAAGAATAGATGTTGATGCTAGCAACATTGACAACAGTGATAAAAACAATTCAATTGAAACAGATGTTGTTGTTGTTGATGCTCGCGATGACGTTGGTAATGTTGACGATATTGGTGATGTTAATGTTGATAGAGTAAAATTTGTTGCTATTGATGATCGTGATGCGTGCGAAAGTGAAAAACTTGTTGCGGTTGATGCTCGTGTTGCTGACGCTGTTATAAACAATTTCACATTGAACAATAATGTTGAAGGGGAAAGTGAAAAACTTGTTGCTGTTGATGATGGTGTGGCTGAAGCTGTTGTAAGCAATAATGTTACAGCGAACAAAAATGTTGCAGGTACTAGTAAGTGTAAGAAACAAAAACATTTAATAGGCAGCGATGTTCTCGCCGTCTCCGTTCTTCCTTCCGTACCTAAACTACGTTTTATACATGTTTCTCGGCTTAAAAACACTGTCAATGAAAACGACATTACGAAATTTGTAGCACAAAAGCTAAATCTGCCAGCAGAGAACCTTGTTTGTGCTAAATTGGTGAAGAAAGATGCAGATATTTCTCAACTGCGTTTCATAAATTTTAAACTTGGTGTACCTTCGAGATCTTTCGATGCTGTTCTTCAATCATCTTTATGGCCAACTGGAGTACAAGTTAAGCAGTTTTTGAACCATCCAAAAAAACGGACTAGGCCAAAAACAAAATCAAACGTCAACATAATGAATGATCTTCAAATTTTTAGCTTCAACAAGTATTTTTCCATCTTTTATCATAATGCGAGTGGTATGAGAACCAAATCGCATGATTTCTTTATTGCTGCCCAGAACTGTCCATACGACATTATAGCTTTAACTGAAACTTGGTTAAATGAGAACTTTTTGAATGGTGAATATTTCCCTTCCGATTACAACGTCTTTCGCAAAGATCGTCAAACTGGTCAAACTAGAGGAGGAGGAGTTTTGTTGGCTGTTCAATCAAATTTTACATGTAGAGAAATTAGACTACCTTATAATTCTTTCGAAATTGATCAGATTTGTGTTTGTGTAGATTTATTTATCCAATCTTTTAAATGTATTCATTTATATATTTTCGTATCATATATCCCACCTTCATCTCAAAATCTTTTGTATGAGTCTCACATTAAAAATATTGTAGAAATTGCTAATGATAAAGATGAAAATTGTTATTTTGTAGTTGTTGGTGATTTTAACTTGCCTAATATTAATTGGAAATTCTCAGATGATGAAAAGCAATTATTTCCTTATAATGTTGTCAAAGATTATGAATATAATGTTATTGATAGTTTATCAGCCTTAAATATGTATCAAATTAACAATATTCCTAATTCTATTGGTCGTATTTTGGATTTAATTTGTATTGATAATTGCCTTGAAACTCAATGTAATGAACCATCTTATAAAATGTTAGAAAATAGCATTCATCACAATGCAGTTGAAATAATTTTTAATTTTTCAGTTTTAAATGAATCTAAATCTAAAAATAATTCACAATTGTATGATTTTAAAAAAGCTGATTATGATTCCATAAAAACTTATTTAAACACAGTAGATTGGCAACAAATCTTAAGCAGTAAAGATACTAAACAAGCTTTTACTCTGTTTCGGAACATTTTAGATTCAGCGGTTTCTTCTTACGTTCCTAAAAAAACTTTATTTAAAAATTCAAATAAACCTATTTGGTTCAACAAAAGTATATCAAGACTGAAAAATGTCATGAATAAACTTAATAAAATTAAAAAATCTTCAATTCATTTAAATGAACAGTTCAAACAAATAAGAAGGGAGTATGAGTTTTTGAAAAAATTTTTATACAAGCAATACATCTCGTCTCTTGAATCAAATATTAAGAATAACCCTAAGAGTTTTTGGTCATTTATTAACACGAAAAGAAACTCAACTGGGATTCCATCTAGCATGACTTATAATAATGTGTTGTCCGATGATATTAATATAATTTGCAATAACTTCGCGTCGTTCTTTCAATCTAATTTTATAAATCTCAAATTAGACTATGCTAACTCAATAAATTCAGATCCTATGGTTGATCTTGGTAATTTGCAGTTATCTGTAGATAATGTCTTACAAGTACTTTTATCTCTTGAAAACAATTGTTCTATTTCACCAGACAATATTCCACCAATTCTTTTAAAAACATGTGCTAATATACTTGCTACACCACTTTGTATAATATTTAACCTTTCTTTAAGTAATGGTGAGTTTTTAGATGAATGGAAATACTCTATAATAACTCCCCTTCATAAATCAGGTACAAAAAGTTCGATTGAAAATTACAGACCAATTGCAAAACTGCAGTTAATTCCTAAGGTTTTCGAAGCTGTTGTAAAAAACAAATTGTATAATCTTATTCACAATAACATTTCAGTTTACCAACATGGTTTCTTAAAAGGTAGATCCACTACTACAAATTTATCAATATTTTCAAATTTTTGTATATCACAGATGGAAATGCGTTCTCAAGTCGACACTATTTACACTGATTTTTCAAAGGCTTTCGACCGCGTTCAACATAGTGTTCTCTTAAGGAAACTAGAGATATATGGATTTCACTCTCAGCTCCTAATGTGGATAAAGAGCTATTTAGTAGGTAGGAAACAGGTGGTAAAAATTGATAATGCCTTGTCTAAGGAAATTATAAATTTTTCGGGTGTTCCTCAAGATAGTCACCTTGGACCACTTCTTTTCATCATTTTTATTAACGACTTACCTCTGCATCTTACTTTTTCTAAATGTCTTCTATTTGCTGACGATTTGAAAATATTCAGTTCCATAAATTCACTTAACGATGCAAATAAAGTTCAAATTGATTTAAATAATTTAATTAAATGGTGTAATATAATTGGGCTATATTTTAACAATAAGAAATGTAGCGTTGTGACATTTTCTAGAAATCACAGTCCATTATATTATAATTATAAACTTGAAAATGACATTCTACAAAGACTTGACAGCCATAAGGATCTAGGCGTAATCTTCGATTCTAAAATGAATTTCTCAAATCACATAGACCATGCGATCTCAAAAGCAAACTTTATGCTAGGGTTTGTTTTTCGAAATTCAAAAGATTTCGAAGACCCCTATACATTAAAAGCTCTTTATTCTAGTCTCGTCCGACCACATTTAGAATATTGTACTGTTATATGGAGTCCCTTTACCGCGTCTAGCATTTGTCGTATAGAAAGAGTTCAAAAAAGGTTCACAAAGTTTGCCTTACGAAAAATATATGGTTATTCAATGAGACGAGGTGTATTTTAATTGACCTAAAACCTCTTGCGCAGAGAAGAAAATTAAACTCAATACTTTTTGCTTTTGATGTCTTGAATTTTAATATTGACTGTCCAGTTTTATTATCTATGTTTTTTATATATGCGCCTTCTAGAAACTTGCGCCCTCGTGACTGTGATTTCTTAAATGTTTCTTACCACAGTACTAGCTATGCTAAGTATAATCCTATCACAAGAGCTTGTATGGATTTTAATGAATATGATTTTGCAATTGATTTTAATATTAATAGAAATGTTTTGAAAAATAAATTAGTAAATTTGTTATAATGCTATAAGTAAATTATGTATTTTATTTTTATGTTATGTATCATATAATTATTAGTCTAAATAGAGTGTGTAACTTTTAAGACAAATAAATAAATAAATAAATAAATAAACATGTTATAATTCTT
Source organism: Eupeodes latifasciatus (assembly GCA_920104205.1). Taxonomy (NCBI): domain Eukaryota; kingdom Metazoa; phylum Arthropoda; class Insecta; order Diptera; family Syrphidae; genus Eupeodes; species Eupeodes latifasciatus. Next base: position 398,143,625 of record OV049924.1, read on the forward strand.
GGTGATTTTAATAAGTCTAATCTTTGTTGGATTTATGATTCAGATGATCTTAATCTTATTCCATATAATATAAGCCTTGAAAATAATCTAGAAAGAACACTTGATTTGTTATTTGTAGATAAAGAACTTTGTGTATCAGTCAATAATAACCTTTTTCCTATTTTTTTTTTTCAAATTCAATTCACCATGTAGCTTTTACTTTTGAATTCAATGTTTTTAACAATTTTAAACCATATCAAGATCGAATTAAATTTAATTTTTCGAAAGCTGATTTCAATAACTTTTCGAGTTATATTAACAATTTTTCGTTGCTCGTACGATCGAATGTCAAAATTTATCAGAATACTATAACGATTTCTTAAACTACCTGAAGGAGGGTATGGATCTATACGACACGTGTCTAAAAGTAAATGTTTCAACACATCTAAACCTCCTTGGTATAACAGACAGCTTATTAATTTAAATAATAAAAAAAATAAAGCATACAAACTTTCACAAAAATCTTCATGTAATTCCAATCTGCGTAAGAATTACTTAAATTTCGAGAAGAATTTTAACGTTCTTAATAAATTCCTATATAAGAATTATATCAATGAAATTGAATCTAAACTTAAATCCAATATCAAATATTTCTGAACCTTTATAAAAAATAAAAAAAAATCTAATGGAATACCAAAATGTATGCAGTATTCAGGATCGACTTTAAATAATCTGACTGACATTTGTAATGCTTTCTCTGCGTTTTTTAAATCGAATTATATCAACTCAAATGATAACTTAATTTTTTCCGATTAGCAATATAAACATATTACACTTAAGTATAACTTTACCAGAAGTACATAATGCATTAAATGAGTTAAACGAAGATAATAATGTTGGCCCTGATGGAATTCCCCCTATTCTTTTAAAAAAGTGTGCTTCTGCTTGTTGCAAAATATTATTCATCTTTTTTAATAACTCACTTCATCATGGGTTGTTTCTTCCTGAATGGAAAACGTCCTATAGGTATTATTCCAATCCATAAAAATGGTTCTAAACAAGACGTTTGTAACTATCGGCCTATTAGTAAACTATGTTTACTAATAAACCGAAGTTATTTAAAAAGATAATTTGCGGAAAACTAAAATTTTTACTCAAAGAAATAATATCCCCTTTTCAACACGGTTTCGTTTCTGGTAGATCCACTTCTACGAATTTAGCTATTTTTACTTTTATTTGTAGTGAATGAAATGGAGAAGGGTCACCAAGTGGATGTTATTTACACAGATTTCGCTAAGGCATTTGACAGGGTGCATCACCATATTCTATTGAAAAAACTTAAACAAATCGGGTTTAATTCTAATATGCTTAACTGGTTAAAAACATATTTAACTAATCGTTGTCAATATGTAAATATTTATTCAAATCTATCAAATCCTATAATTGTTTTATCAGGAGTTCCACAGGGAAGCCATTTAGATCCGATCTTATTCCTCCTTTTCATTAATGACTTACCTAATGTACATACTTCAAAACTCAATGTGTCTCCTGTTTGCAGATGATCTGACATTTTTTAAACGTATACAAAGTACAAGCGATTGCGATCTTTTGCAAAATGAAATCAAAAGCCTTTCTGACTGGTGTGAGATAAATAAATTAAATCTGAACATTCCTAAATGTCAATCACTCTCTTTTACTCGCCGCCAATTTTCGATTGACTACAATTATAATATTGGAAATCATACACTTGAAAAAGTTTTTACAAAAAAAGATTTTGGTGTTATTTTTGACCATAAATTGAACTTTGGAAAAAATATCGAATTTTTAGTTAACAAAGCGAATTTCATGCTTGGTTTTATTTATCGAAACTCTGTTGACTTACATAATCCGTATAAGTTGAAGAGTCTTTTTATAAGTTATGTACGGTCAATTCTAGAATACTGCTGCATCATTTGGAATCCTTTTTATAACATCCATAATCGTAGAATAGAAGCAATTCAAAAAAGATTCACACGATATATGTTTAATAAATTAAGATGGAACATTGAAATGCCCTCTTACATTGTAAGATATCAATTTATTGGTATCCAGTCACTAGAGAACCGAAGGAAGATGTATGCGATAACTTTTATTCGTGACATCTTATCTTACCACATAGATTGTTCATTTTTTAGCTCTCAAAGATCTATATGCTCCTTCACGTGATTTGAGAAATCGTTGGTTATTTCGCGAAAACGCTCATAGAGTGAACTATGCCTTCAGCGAACCATTAACTCGAAGTGTTAGAGAAATTAATAACGTATCAAAAATTATATTGACATTAATTTTCATATTAATAGAAATACATTCAAATATATGCTCAGTCTATTTTTACTTGCGACATATAGGAACTATATGGCAAGTTTTGCATTCGTGCAAAATTTCGAACTCGAGATTTTAATCAAACATGATATTACGATGGTAGAGAAGTCGAAAAAAGTGGGTCTCGCGATTCCGTCCGGTCTGTTTTGTCTGTCTGTCCACGCTCCTACAGCCTAAACCATTGGGTCGATTGAGTTCAAACTTGGAAGTTAAGGTTTTCAGCAGATTCGCGTTAGGCGTTTTTTTCATTTTTTTTAAGACCAAAACTAACAGTGGCCCCCATACAATTTTTTTGGTCAAAAAACGAAAATTCGAATTTTCTCAAAAACAAACCGATAGATTTTTTTTTAAATTTTCTCTAAAATTTTATTTTTAAACTTGGCTTCTTTTCATAAGAAAAACATATTTTTGTATTGCTCAGGAAAGGTACCGCTCATAGAACCGTTATTTTGTTTCTTAATTTTCTCAGCAACTTATCAACCGATCTCAATAATTTTTTTTAATAAGCTCTTATATTGCCTTAACAATATTTGATTATCAAAAGTGAAATTTTTTATTGTTTGGATTTTTAAAAAAATATTGAATTTTTTTTTCAAATTTCTATATCTCAAAAACGGGTCAACATTTTTTACGAAATTCAAATGTAGAGCGTATATTTACAATTACTAAACAACTGCATACCAAAAATATTTTTAGAACAAAATTTAAAAATTTTATATATAAAAAATTAATTTAAAAAAAAAACCGCTCTAACGATTTTCAAACAAATTTTTTGAAAAATCAAGGGTTTTTTGATTTATAAAATGGCATCTAAATTTTTGAAGACAAACTTATTTTTCAGGTAAAGTTTTGAATCTTAAAATAGTTTTTTTTTTTAAATGTAATCCCCTCCCATCTCACCAGATCAAATCCTGTGCGTGAGCCCGAAAGAGCGCATTACATTGACAAAACTTTTATTATATTCAGCCCTATCATGAATTCCATCGTAATCGGAAATTTTTACGAATCCCGAAAAACTATATCATGAAATCCGTTCGTAGTGGAAAATCTCATACAATTTTGCATTACGAACGGATTTCATGATACAGTTTTTCGGGATTCGTAAAAATTCCGACTACGATGGAATTCATGATAGGGCTGATTACTATCTTTTATCCAAATTAGATAATGCATTTGGTACATATGTATGTATGTATTGTTTATAACTATGACTATTGTAAATTCTAATTCATTTCCGGGATGAGTTGTCCTAGGATGAGTTGTGTCTTGGGATGAATCGCGCGGTTTTTTTGACAAATCGAATAGCATTTAACTCTTTGAAGACAAACTTGTTTTAAAGGTATAATTTTAAATCTTATATAGGTGCTTTTTTAAACAGACTCTTTGCATACAGGAGCAAGTTCGTGCGACCCAGTCGTGCATTTTATTTTTTTAACTTTCCATTCTTAGTTTATAATATAATATTATAAATAAAACTTGTGTTATTCATTAGTCTATTTGAGTATACTGTTAACTCTAATTGATGTAATAATAAATAAAATAAAAAAATAAAAAATAAAACCATGCTCTATTGTGCTCTTGTTATTATCATGCTGAAAAATACTGACAGTTCACATTAAGAGTCACTTACAATTGTTACAACTTTTTCAGGCCAAAAAGTCAAGCAACTGTTGGTTAAAATAAAATGCAAACATTTTTGGCAATTTGCCAATTTCCTAAATGCGTTATAAGAAATGAAAATACCGAGTTCAGTTTCTGGCATTAATTTTTCAAATCATTTCTAATTTACTCTTATTCTAATGATGGCCTGATGCCAAAGGGAATTAAATACAGTACACTTTTCATTTTAAAACATTTTCAAAACTCTATGAAACATTTCTCTAAAAAAGCATTAAGGCGTTTTTATTAGCAACGTTACCATTATATGCAAAACCTTTAAGCCATTTTGTGTGCAGGTAGAACACAGTGGTATAATAATTCAGGACAATAAACATGAGAGTTAGGTTAGATGCAAATTGCGTCCTTATTCAAATGAAAATATTTAGATACCTCACTACCTATATGTACATATATATATATTCCCATACTATTGGTATGGGGAGAACTTTTAAATTAAAAATAACTTGTCAGGATCAATGGACAAGGCGGGGGGTTCTAACGTCCACCCATCCACCACCACCGCGCCGCGGAGAAAAAATATAATTTAACTTATGCGATGCGGATGCCCCTCTTATAGGAACTCGAACTTAAGAGAAATTGTTCTCGCATATCAAAACTCATGCTAAATGGAAATTGCACAAAATTTCACATGGAACACGTATTAAGCATCTAAATCTACATATTTTCCTTCTATTCTCGAATACGACACGAGAATATGGTAATTTGTGTTCTTTTTCGTATGAGAAAATTTTCAAAAATAAAATCACTCATAAAAAACACGAACGACAAAATTGGCCAAAAGTGCAGGAAAACTTATTTACCGTATATTCAACATCCTTCGTCTATATACGGAACATAGAAATATAGCATCAGAGAGCGATGCGATGGCAATTTCACATCAGGATCAGGAGTACTCTGAGTTGGAGAAGGAGTGTGTTAGCAGATTTGAGATACTATCAGAACCGTTGTTGTCGTTCGGAAAAACATGAACCGATGATGCTGAACTGGGAAGGACCTAAATGAGAGGGATAGGCAAGGAGTTTTGTGATGTCAGGACGGGAACGAACGCAACGGGAGCACAGATATCCGGGACATTTTTCCAGTCACTTATGTTTCTGACTCTCAAATGAAAATTAGTTTTCCTAGTTTTCTCCATATGCATGAATGTAGTCCTTTTTGCCATAGCTCACTCTATATGGATGGTCTCCGTACAGGACGACGACGACGGAGTAAATGATATTGGCTAAGGACAAACTGCCCTCGCGCCATCTGCCTCTGGAGGCTGGCAACATGGATTGGATATAGGGTGGGTGGCAGATATCTGCTGGTTCGTCTCGTCTCAGGGTCTGTTATCGAACGGCGAAAACTCAATTTCCTTTAGATTTAGTAAGAATTTCAATGTGTAATGGGGGGTTGATGGGTGGGTGGGTGTGTGATGATGTATACGAGCAGAAAAACGAATGATGCTCTGTGTAACTGTAAAACTAATCGATTTTTCATCTTCTTCATTTCTTTTTACACACCGAAGAGCTAGGTAAGCTTCTGGTATACGTCATATTATCAACAAATAAACGAAAGCAAAAGAAAATACAATTTTCTTCTCCAGAGCATGTTGCAAGTCGGTATAGCCGGTAGTCTAGTAAGGCTCAGGGGTATTGGTGGCTTGGCTATGACTGGAAAGGATATTTAATTTTAGGATTTCAAAACTCAGATAGATCTATGTATCTGTGTTTTTTTTTATATCGCACAAATCAAACACCTCCTGTTTCATTTTGTTAATTTTGAATTTGTTTTTCTTTTTTCTATTTTTCACAGAGTCATGAAATTCATAATCTGGAGGCGTACACACAGTACAAGGTGTCAGTTCAGGTATTTAATCCCGAAGGATTGGGACCTGAAACGACAATATTGGTTATGACTGACGAAGGAGGTGAGTGGATTTTAATGTTTTTTTTTTTCCTTTATTTATACCTATGTATTTTAAAAGATAGGTGAAGTTATCACATATGGTTCGAGTTTATTTTTGATCTAGAAAAAGGAAATTAATAACTCACATTTGGAAATTTGGATTAAGATGTTTTTTCTTTGATTCTACTTTATTCCTTTTTTCAGTACAGATGTCTACTTTTATATTTTAAGGAGGTTTGTGTGAAATTTTGAAAAAAATATATTGTTTTGGTGTATAGGTAACGGAGAATGGCAACCTTCCATACATGTGTGAGCCAAATGTGTACACATGAAGTTAATACTAAATGAAAGCTCAATATACATTATTAATATACGGTTTTTCAATAGGGGCGGGTAGATGTTGTGTGTAGATGTCGTGGCGTTTGCTGTGTGGCACGTAGCGCCGCCGCCGCCGGCCGGCCGTCCTGCTGAAACTACATGTCGTCTAGGTCCATATGGTTCAATTTGGGCCATAAGAAATTAGTTATCATCGTTATATAGCGCTTACTGTTGACGTTGACCGCCTCACTAACGTCGTTTTTAAAAAAGTACGGACGAATTACGCCGCCGCCGCGACACGGCTCGCCCAAAATCCACACCAAACTGCACCTTTTTGAGAATGCATTATCACCTAGTAATACCCGTAGCGTGATGGTTAGTGCGTTGGACTGTCATGCAAGGGGTCTTGGGTTCAATCCCTGCCTGTGCCACCTAACTTTTTTCACGGGTACTGCCTCTTGCGAGGAATTGACAAATCCTCCAAGAGTAATTCTTGTCATGAAAAGTGCTTTCTCAAATTAGCCGTTCGGATTCGGCATATAAACTGTAGGTCCCTTCCATCTCTGACAACATTACTCGCATACAGGGATGGTTGAGAGTTGTAAGTCACTAGGCCCTGGTCCTTCATGGACTGTTGCGCCACCTAATTTATTTTATTTATTATATTATCACCTAGTGAACTTCGCTTGGGTTGGTGTCGTCCCATATACGATAATTTTGCTTGTTAACACAGCCATTCATCCGAAAGTGCGTCCGTCACTAAAGATGATTTTTCGACTAAAATTGGGGTCCTCTTCCAAACTATTCGAAGCCCAGTAAGCGAACAAACTGCGTTGACTATGGTCATGAACTTTGAGCTCCTGGGTTAGTTGGATCTTGTACGGTTGTAGGCCCAAGTCCCGACGAAAAATTCACCAAGTTGAAATCTGCGAAAGGCCGAGTTCTTGTGCACGGCGAGGAATAGACTGCCTCGGGTTTTGCTGTACACTTTCACGGACCGCGGCGATATTCTCGGCCGATCTTGCGTTCCTTGAAAGTACGGGTGCTAGCTGATTGTTTACTGAAACGGTCTTCTCAAAGTTGGCCACCAAACGTTAACGAACACTCATTTTGATAATAAATTGTTATCATTTGAACATGTTGTTTAATCGTGTAACTTGCCATGATGATTTGGCATAAACAACTGAATAATAAACAAAACATTTGACAGATGTCACCAAAACAAAATGGCCGCCACGGACCTTAAAAACCCTATATTTTATGTTTTATGCCATATCAGCTCATACTTTTTGGAATAATAGACTATAATTAAAACGATATTGGTACCAAATGAGAGATCACAAAAATATCTTCTAGATGAATAACTTTTGATGTTTTTTGAAAAGCGAACGCTGCAAAGTGTAGCGAGAGAGCTTTTAAAAAATATTTAACATCCTATCGGTCAATTAAACGGTAACGGATATGTGAATTTTGTTAATTTCATAATTTTGTCATCATCATCGGTGTAACATTTAGAATCCGGGCTTGGTCTCCTTCAACAAGCCATTTCATCTTTTTCTTCCTTGAAATAGTGTGAACCAGTAACTTACTACAAATTCTTGACATTTCGTGACCTATAACACCGAAAATCTTGGTTTTTATGATAATTTAACAATTTGAGTCTGCTCTATGGCAAGTTTTGTATTTGTACCAGACGGAGATTCCGTCTGTGTGTTTGTTAAACTGCCTGACTGTCAATAGGGTCAATTGAGTTCAAACTTGCAAATTAGAGTTTTAAACAGATTCTCGTTAATTGTTTTTCAATTTTCTTAATACTAACAAATTTTGTGGTCAAAAATCGAAAATTCAAATATAAATATAATTATATAAACTATTTTTTTTACTGAAAGTCTATTTAATTTTGTTTTTTTTTTTTTCAAAGTTATTAAGTATCTCAAAAACGATTCGCCAGTTTTTAATGAAATTTAAATGAAAAATTTATAGTTAAGCACTAAATAACTGCATAACAAAAATATTTCTAAAAAATAATTAAATATGATGAAATTAAGTAAAAAAAATTAAAAACTTTTTATTTAAAGTGTTTTTTATTTGGAAATTTAGATCATTACAAAACAATAAATTGCACGACTGGGTCGCACGAACTTGCTCATGTATCAAAGCGTTTGCTTCAAAATATTTCGTGTGTTTTAAGTTTTAAAAAATCAACGTGCAAAATTAGTTTTTCTTGAAAAATGTTATTATTATTTAATCACAAAAAAAATGTATTTATTAAATTTGTTTTCGAAAATCGTTGGACCGGTTTTTTTTTGTAATTAATTTTGTATACATTTAATTCGTCAGTTTTAGGTTAAAAATATTTTTAGTTTGCAGTTTTGTAGAGCTTATTAACAGATGTTTTACATTTAAATTTCGATACAAAATATTAACCCATTTGTGAGATATCGTAGTACCCGTTGCATGATGGTTAGTGCGTTGGATTGTCATGCCAGAGGTCTTGCGTTCGATCTCTGCCTGCGCCATCTAAAGTTTTTGTCACGGGTACTGCCTCTTGCAAGAAATTGACAAATTCTCCAAGAATAATAATGGTCATGAAAAATGCTTTCTCAAATTAGCCGTTCGGATTCGGCTTAAGATTGTAGGTCCCTGACCACATTACTCGCACACAGGAATAGTTGAGAGTTGTAAGTCACTAGGCCCTAGTTCTCAAACGGACTGCTGCGCAATCTTATTTATTTTTATTATTTTGAGATATCGAATTTAACCAGAAATTAAACAAATATAAGAGCCTGTGCAAAAGAAATATTATTGAAATAGGTTTATTAGTTTTTGAGAACAATTAAAGCCAAAATATAGGTGCTCCTTATGCAGCAATACAAAAATATATTTTTTTATTAAAGAAGCAACATTAGGAAAAATATATAAGAGAAATTTTAGTAAAAATGTATTCGTTTGTTTTTGAGAATATTTTAACTTTCGATTTTTGAGCAAACAACTTATATCGGGTTTTTCAATAAGAGCGCTACAAAAGTTTTTTAAATAAAACAAAAACGGTTTTGGATATCAATGAAATGTTTTATTGCTGTGAAAGTACGTTCGATACCATTATGTATGGAACTCAATTTCTTTTGCATGGCCACTACGGGCACGCTTGCAGAAGTCCAGACGCTGAACCCAATTTTCGACGGTTTTCAAGCATAAATCGGCCGATAATGCTGCAATTTCACGTTCGATATTTGTACGAAGTTCATCAATCGTCGCTGGCTTGTGGGCATAGACATTAGACTTGACGTAGCCCCACAGGAAATAGTCTAACGGCGTCAAATCGACGCCCGAGGCGGCCAAGCGATTGCACCATTTCTTGAGATAACATACGTTCTCCAAACTTGGTTTCCAATAAATTGATTGTGACATTCGCTGTGTGGCTTGTGGCGCGCGCCGTCCAGTTGGGGCCAAAAATATTCGGTTATGAACATACGACGCTTCTGGTAGTCAAGCGGCTTCAGTTCTTGCGTCAATTTAATCTTGTAAGGATGTAGGCCAAGATTTTTTCGCAAAATTCGACACAACGAAGTCATAGAGATGCCCAAAGCTTGAGAAATACTGAGAGAGACAAATTTGGGCTTTCTGCAACTGAAGCCATAGCGGCAGCAATATTCTCGACACTACGGACACTTCTTGGTCTCACTGGCACGGTAACATTTTGTACTGTGCCTGTGAATTCAAATTTGTCCACTAGACGCTCAATTTTTGATCTGCTAGGACGATTATGACGACCATAAATTGGAGGTAGCGCTCTTAACGTTGAGGCCACTGACTCCTTATTTCGGTAGTAAATTTTAATAATTTCGACTCGTTGTTAGCTCGATCTTTCCATCATGAAATGGCAAACCTTACTGAAGAGAAATGTCAAAAGAACAGCAAAAAAATAGGGCGTCGTTTGTTGTCCCTCTGTCGCTCTACTTTTTTAGCGTCCCTGTTGAAAACCCTGTATAAGGACCTTTGATATTTATATTCTTAAGACAAAAACTCTAAACGCGAATCCGCTTCAAACCTAAATTTACAAGTTTGAATTCTATCGGCACAATAGTTTGGACTGTGGGGGACCCACTTTTTTCGACTTATCTACAATTTCGAAATTTTATACGAATGCAATACTTGCCATATACATATGTACATAGTTTCTATAGCAAGGAAAAATAACTGAGGAAAAGGTGCTTTTCTGCGTTATTCTATAAAATTATGTGTGTAAATGTCCTTATACTGAGAATATACGATTTAACTAGACTTAAATGTTTTAAAGATTTAAGAAAGCTTAAAATTCTTGTGTCATACCCATAAAATACCATTACAACTAAGACGACATCTTTATAAGTATTTTGAATTGAAAAACCCTTTTATTTAAATTGAAACCATTAGTTTCCCTAACACAATGTATTTATATATATTTTAATCATTTAATTTATTTGTGTTTTATTAAATTAAAACAAATCTCTAACCTCAAATTTCCTTTAATAGTCATATTTGTACATTTGTATATATATATTATTATCTAAATTTATCAAAATATCGTTTCCAAATCTTTGGTTTTGTGGAAATATCAGAAAGCATAAATGTAACCCCCTCTGATGTCTCATTCGTTGTCGTATATTGCTGGCTGTTTATCCCTCAACAACATAATGCCTCTATATAATATGCTCATCTATGTAGGCTAGATATCTATATAGAAGCTTATAAACCACACTCGATTATCACTTATGCAAATTCCAGAGCATAACTTCATCACCCATTTTACCCAAGAGATATATTTCAAAATTCTTGACAACGACCACCATAAATGAATGGCAGTGTGTCTAGACCGGAAATTAAATGTGACTACATTACAATATAAGCTTTTGGTTGCTGTGGTATATTTCTGCTATTCTATAAGATTTGATGATTTTGATTATTATTATTATTCCCAAAGGCTTAAATAATAATTTGTTTAAGTAAGTACATCTCTCTCTCTCTCTCTCTCTGTCTCTATCTGTATGACTATGAGAACCCTGCGATACAGTATCTTTATGTTCAAGTTACATCGTACCTATAGTGTATGTCAATTAAGAAACATTACTCTTGATGATGATGTGAACATCCAGACAATAAATGTAACTATTGTTTTAGATACAAATTTATAACAATTATTTAATAAAATGTTTACACTTCGGAAAATTATGATTTCTCTATACGTATTCCCCATAGAAGACATACAAAAATAAGAGTGATGTTAACATAGCATAAGTGTATAACTACCTTTAAGATTATTTTCAGAGAAAATGATTTAAACAATTTTAGGATTTATTTAAATAACTTGAGGTCATGGCTCTTCAACTTGTTGTTAACGGATTGTTGGCTGCTTTTGTTGGCTTTGATCAATTAATGTAATCAACACCATGCAGAAAGGGCTCTCATAATATTTGAGTTTGTGTCTTTTTTAAAATAGCAATTTAAAAAAAAAAGAGGCTGGGATGCGACCTACACTGATAACTTTCCATCCCGTCTGTCGATTTGTCTTGCTTAAAAGTATCAATTTTTACCAAATTTGCGAACTGTTTTTTGTAGATTTTATTTCATTGAATATCGAAAATAATATTTTCTGTGAAATAAAATAAGTTTGAAGCCAATATTTTTAATTTTTGAAAAGCTATTTGAGTAGAAAGTAAATTTTTACTAAGTTTTAGTATTGTTTTTTTTTTTTGGTTTTTAATTTTTTGTAAAAAAAACTGTCAATTCGATTTTTTTTCAAAATTTTACTGAATGTTGACAACAATGTTTTTTGAAAGATAAAAGTATTTTAAGGCCAATATAACAAAGTTTTGAAAAGATATTTGTGTCGAAAGTCAATTTTTACCAACTTTGAGTAATGCTTTTTTAGGTTTTTATTTTTTATAAAAAAACTGTCAATTAGATTTTTCTCAAAATTTTATCAGATGAAAAAAACATTATTCTTCGTTGCACAAAACTGTTTTGGAGATGAAATCATATTTTATTCGTAAAGTTTTCGAGGTGACAAATTTTTTTTCCAGTTTTTTTGATTTATAAAAAAACCGTTAATTGGATTTTTTTTCCAAAAATATACTCGTTTCGTATCACATTACAATATATAATATAAAATTTAATCTAGCGTCATTGGTTCATGAGATATTTAGGGTTAACCAAAATTGTCACCTTTGTTTTAAACTGCTATGGTAAAAAAAACCACCCACGCAATTTTCTTGAGAGCCCTTTCTGCATCTTTCTGCCCTATTATCTGTATAACAAAATTTATTTGAAGTCGATATCTCTTCTGGTTCTTAAGCTATGGACGACGAAAAAAACGTCGCGAACGTACGGACCATACGGACGTACGGACGTACGGACCATACGGACGTACGAACGTATGTACACACGCACGCACAGACATCTTTCTAAAAATCTTTTATTTCGACTCTAAGGACCTTGAAACGTCGAGAAATGTCAAAATTTTAAATTTGACAAATCGGACCCATTACAATAACTTCCTATGGGAAGTTAAAAATACTACAATGTCGCAAAGGTAGTCAAAATTTTTGGTCATTTGTAAAAAACGTACAAAACACCACGTCTTCCTCGATTCCAACAACACTCCCTATTTGAGCTCGATTGATAAAGCCAATTCGCTAGCAGCACAGTTTGCTGCTAATTCGACGTTACCGCAAAGTGTCCTCCTGTTCTTGAGAGCGTAAACAATTCTATGGGACGAATCCTCTTTCGCACTCGTGCAGTTGCAAGAGTACTGAAAGACATTGGCATACACAAATCCGCTGGCCCGGATAGTATCTCCGCAATTGTTCTGAAGAGAGAGGCAAAACCACTGCGTAAACTTTTCCATCTTTCCTGCTCTACAGGTCTCTTTCCGAGCGGATGGAAAATAGCATTTGTCCAGCCTATCCCTAAAAAAGGCGAATCCTCCTCTTCCTCCAACTATCGTCCAATAGCACTCACGTCCCTTCTTTCCAAGGTCATGGAACCGCTGATTAATTATCAGCTTAAGAAATATCTCGAAGAACGGAAGCTTCTTAATAACCGACAGTATGGCTTTCGTAGCAATAGGTCCACTGGTGATCTCATGGTTTATCTCACCGAACAGTGGAACAAATCTTTACATCGTTGTAGAGAGAGTAAGATTATTGTGCTTGATATTTCAAAGGCATTTGATAGAGTTTAGCACTAAGCTCTCTTATCGAAAATGCGTGCTTTTGATATTCATAAATCTCTTCTTCGTTATATTAGAAATCAACTTTCTAGCCATTCAATACAAGTTGTATTGGATGGTTTCAAGTCTAAAAATTCATAAAATAAATGTTGGTGCCCCCCACGACTACGTTTTTTCTACGACTCTCTTCCTTATATTCATAAATGATCTTTTGTCTGCCACTTCTAATCAATTAAACTGTTTCGCCGACGACAGTAACATCAGCTTTTCATATTCGTTTCTAGATTCACATCCTTGTCCTGCGGATGTGGAACTTTGTAATGAATTTTTCCACCTTTCTATACCGACCCGACGATAATTACAATTATCTTTTAACAATATTGGATTTTCGAATCCAATATTAATAACGACCGAACGCGAATTAAATTCTTTACTTTTAAACTACTTTAATTAATATTAAACAAATCAAAATTGCACCCGCCGATGTGCCGCGAAAGTTATTTATTATGACACTTTAATGGAAACGTCAGTCGGTATGACAAACAGATGAAAGAATTCACCACAGGTAGCAATAAAAGTATTGCCAGCACGGTAGCTCAGCTTAAGGGGGGGTTTCGATTGGGTGAATATTTTATTAATCGAGGTGATTAATAAAATTCAAATAAATTGATATCAAAATGATATCGAAATACGACGAGGTGAATTTCTCCAAGTCGTATTGTTTAGAGTGGGCGCCAGGAAACTTTTTAATGGAAGTTTACCAAAACCAAGAGCTGTAAAATAAGTCTTCAAACAAAGATATGAAATAAAAGAAAAGTTTTATTTTCCGAATGGGAAATTTAAATTATGTTTTATTTGCCTGGAAAACCTTGGCCGAAGCCGGGATTAAAAACCAGGATCTTTTATGATAACAAAATTACAAGTAGAGATTTTGAGATTGACAGAAGGTCAAATCTCGATAAAAAAAAAATATGAAAAGTATGAAATTTTAAGATGATTAATTATTAAACAAAATTAAAAAAAAAGGAAAACAAAACAACCAAGAAAAAAATCACTTCAAGAAAATTATCGACAAAAGACAAAGAGGAAAAAAATCAAGCGGTTAAAAATTTCCCGTAGTACCGGGAAAACAGACTTTTGACGCGAAGGTCAAAAGGACGAATTCGAACAAATGAATATTCTTAGAAACAAAAGAAAACACTATACTTAGCTTCTTTTAACTTCCTCCAACAGCTATCGTAGTCCTTCCTCAACTTTTCTTAGAAATCTCCAACTCAATAAAACTTTAAAAAAATCTATCTTACAAAATTACGTCTTTTTAAAAAAATTCCTTCACACAACTTTTCGTAAATCTTCTATTCGCTTTGGGCGTAATCCAAAAAGTGGCCATCATCATGGCGAGCTTAACCCTTCCGGCTACCTGCCCTTAGGCAATCCTCTCGGATCTTTTGCGTGGTGATCGATCTGTCTCGGTCCCGCAACTTCCTCCATCCATAAGATTGGGGTGTGCGACCGAGAAGCCAGATATCTTTCATCGCACGCGATCTCTTTAAAAAGGTGATGCGATCACCCAGTAGCTCAATGAGTGAGTTCAGCTCTTCACTTTCCAACCCATTCCAGCCAAGACTTTCTGGAAAAATCGTGTGGAATTCCTCGCATTACCGAGTATCTACACGCGCTAGTTTCTGGTTGAGGAAAGACTACTTATGTGGTGTTGCAGGAAGTCGGTAGCCAAGCCTATAATTAAAATAAAAGTTATTAAGATATTCTTAGTGATTTTTCCATCGTTACTATATACTTTATGGTGGGCCCTCGGCCATACTACATTACGGTTGGTGTGACTTTATACACACATTGTTGGGCATGGGTATCGTCTTCATGCCTTGACGATATTGTACAGCCAATAATTGGGCCAACCGTCGCACAGTTCGTTGGTGTGGAATCCTTTCGCACACTTTGGTAGGACCTGTTAAATTTGCTTTCCCAAAATGCTAGAAGAGCAGGTCACTGGCTGATGGTCCAGGTTTCTACTAAACTCTTCCAGAATTTTGCGGCCGCAGTAAGAATTTTTAAGGGTGGTTAGCAAAAAGGGAGATGAAACTTGTTGTGGTAAAATTTACCGCAACAACTTCAACGGCAGCGTATGATAAAATAAATAAATTAGGTGGCGCAACAGTCCGTTGAGAACTAGGGCCTATAGTGACTTAAAACTCTCAACCATTCCTGTGTGCGAGTAATGCTGTCAGGGATGGAGGGGACCTACAGTTTTAAGCCAAATCCGAACGGCTAATTTGAGAAAGCACTTTTCATGACAAGAACTACTCTTGGAGAATTTGTCAATTCCTCGCAAGAAGCAGTACCCGTGAAAAAAACTTTAGATGGCACAGGCAGGGATTGAGCCCAATACCTCTAGCATGACAGTCCAACGCACTAACCATCATGCCACGGGTACTACATCAGCGTATGATAAGCTTATTAAAGTCTGATCTTGACAGTAATGTCGAATGGGGAATCAGAAACCGTTTAGAATTTAATGCTTCGAAAACTCAATGCTGTCTCCTGTCGTTAAAGCGTAACACACCCCCGATGCCGCTATCTATGAGTGGCACTTGCATCCAGGAAACTAATCAACTGACAGTACTCGGTATGTGTATCACATATCACCTTTTATGCAATGATCACACATTTGATATTGCCATAAATGCTGCCAGGTGCTTATGATTTCTCCGACGGTGCAAGGAATTTTTCACCCCTTCTGATCTGGCTGTAACTTACAAAGCCTTATTTATATCTCTTGGATAGAATTCAAAAAAGGGCTTTAAAAATGATAGGTGATAGAAATATAATCGAAACATTTACATCGCTAGAACACCACGGTAATGTTTTATGCGTTTCGTTGTTTTATCGATATTTTTACAAACAATGTTCTGTGGAATTAGCCAGTTGCATTCCACCCCTTAAACGATTCAGCCGTAATACTCGCACTTCCAGGAATGCTCATTAGTTTACCCGTGAGCTCAATTTCGGGCGTACTGTCAAGTATAGAGATTCTTTCTTAAATCGCACATCGAGAATGTGGAATGCTTTGGCCAACTCTGTTTTCCATTTTGAGGTTCAGAACTTTAAGACCAATGTGCACCGGTATCTCTTCTTAAATCCTTCCCTATTTTTCTAATGTTCGCACTGTGTTTAAATATAAACATAGAAAGGGTACTAATAGCCCATTGAGTGCCTGTTAATTATAAAAAAATAAAATATATATACGGCGACGAGAAATTACGCGGCCAGGAAATGTCTCTTGCAATAAAGCCATATTCGCTCGTGTGGCATGTGGCACAGTCTTGTTGAAACCGCATATTCTCGAAGTCGTATTCTTCAATAGCAGGCAAAAAAATTCGGACCATAACGCTCCGAATTAACGATGACAGTCGTTACATCGTCGTTTTCGAAGAAGTAAGGTCCAATCACAACTCCGGATCAAAGAGCGCACGAAACAGTGACTTTTTGTGGATGTAATAGACTCTCTTCAATTACTTAAACGATTCTAAGAACCCCAAATACGAAGAAAATTTTGTTCGAAAAATCGCCGTCCACCGCCAGTTGTTCAAGCACCCATTTGACGTATCTACGAGGTTGTGAATGGTCAGTTGGCTTCAGTTGTTGTGTGAACTGGACTTTATACTTCAGTTTATAATATATGTACTTAACTCCTAAAATTATACATAGTTTTCTACTTAAAGTTTAGCCCCTAAAAGTATACCTTGTTTCATAGTAAATTACTGAAGTTTTATATTATTTTAAATTTTATTTAACGAAAAGCTTTTGTACCATTTTTATAGAATTCACACTGCTCTAAGAAACTTTACTAATAGAAGAACTAAATTGATGTAAAATATATAAAAATTGGATTATATTGAATAAATAAAAAAATAAGCCTAAGATCTATTTCAGCAAATAACTTCTTCTTTTACTTCATTATCATTTATAAGAAGATTCCGTCTTGATATTGATAAGTTAAGAGTTAAGACTGAGAGTCCCTGTCGCCTGTCGGCTATCAATCCATTCCCTTTTCCAGTGAAAGATTTTTGTTTTAGGAGCAGGCGGAAAGAATAATTATATTAGTCAGGTCAGGAGTTCCTCCCGGCGGCGGTATAGATATTTATGCCCCTCTTACAAAAATAATATCTATTAAAAATAAAAATTATTTAAACTGTCAATATTTGGATTGAATACATTTTATATACATATAACTCTTTAAATATATGTGAATTAATTTAAAATTTCGATGAAGATTAATGTGATTGCAGTCTTTTATGTTGTTTTCATTTATTTAAATTCAAATCGTTTTGTGCTAAAATAAAACATAAAAGCAAAACCAAAGATAGCCAGTAGATCCATATTTCATTTACAGGAACCTATCAAATACGTATATCTACTCTGACTTTTATTTACACAGAAAAACCTTTGAAATCTGACATAAATTTATGTTAAAAAAAAGGTTAATATAAACATTCAAGGCCCGAAAACAAACATTTTCTTTTCAAAATATTATACGAAAAAATAAATAAGAATCATAAAATACACTTGCTGTCATTATGAAAGGATTAACCTTTATCTGTTGTGGATTTTTTAACCAAATAAAAATATTCGAAACACACACAAAAAGAAAATAGTATTGGTATGTTTCCAGCTATACGCAATACACATGAAAATCCTTATATTTCAATATCATTTCCTAACCCAAACCAAAAAGGCTTGAGCCTTTTTTCGTCTGATTGTAAAAATCTAACGAGAAATATTGCTTCTTTGTAGATAACTCTCAAAAACCATCCAATAAACACATATCCCTCCGTTTATATTTCCGGAATACCCTCCATCAAGAAGCAGTAGAATATCAACCTTTTTGCTATTGTAAGGACATGGGTTTGAGGAGGCTTGCGACCATATACCTATAGGAAAAAGTATTTTCTGATGCCACGAAAATATAATAATTCCTGAAGAAGAAAGTACGACAAACATTAACATCTGCTAGAAATTCAACTCGGTTCTCCGAAAAAAGGATTCGAGCCGAGTCAGAGGCAGAGACTGAGGTATAGGAGTAAAAAGGCAAAAAGCCATATCCAACAAAACAGTTCATGCATAATTTATTCTCAGCCAAAAGTTGATCCCCCTCACCTGATTAAAAATAAGCCCTACTCCAAATCCGAAGCGAAAAGAACCAGGACGAAGCACACGAAGGAGAGAGATAGAGGGAGGCAAAAGCAGGAGAAGAAGAAGGATATGGCTGTCTGTATTCCCAAAGTATTTAAAGTTCGTATAAGGCACAGGGCCAGGGCCTTGGTGGTTCTTGGCTTCAGTTTCGGCTTGATGTTTGTGTGCATCAGTGTGTAGGCTAATCCCCGAAAGGATTAAACAAAATGAAAATAAAAGCAGCAAAGTATGAAAGAAAAAAAGAAAACATCCTTAAAACCAGCCACCCCACATCCTCTGTGCACTCTGTGCCCCTTGCCATCATCACATAATTCAGCAGGAACCAAGAGTCAGGACGAAGAGTGTGAAGGCAAAGAAAATGTTAAGAAATCCTCGTCAAAGTTTATGATCCTTTTTCGCTAAAAATATGTTCATGGAAATCAAGAGGATAATTTTTCAGCAGATACACACCGAGACCGAATATCACAGGCAGGATATACCCATAATATAAGCTATCAGTTTCTGTTCTGTGAACCTGAACTCATATACAGGTGGAAGAACATCGACGAAAGGTTACACCACCACCGTTCCCATCGGCATCGAAAAGTATCGATGGCGGCGCGGTCTTCACTTTGGCTGTCCTTCTACAACCCTTAAAACCGTATTTCACTCTTAGAGAGTCTTGTATGTCTTGTTTGACTCGATACGATATCGTAAAGGTGGGTAAAGTGATGTGCACTGTGCAGGGCTGTGTTTTATTTTCAGCTATTCCATCAGTCCCGCGTGATGGCATGGCATCAACGGCAAGGCTAGGATAACTCACTTTGGTTTGGTGTAAGACCTTTCAACAGCAGCGTCAGGATATACAAGCGTAAGGCGAGGCGAAGAAATATTCCTTTCAGGAGTTTTTCGTTTATTTTTTTTTGTTTCTCCGTATTTTCTGTGAGGAGGTATATGTGTCGGTATCGTTACAGCTCACTGAATCCTTGGGCTCTACTTTCGCGCTGAAAGGTAAGAGGTATGAGCTTAAGGTAAGGTTAGGGTGAAGATACAATAAAAGTTAATATTTTCTTTGGTTCTGGGGCTCTTTGTTGTACTTCTATTGGGACAAAGAATTCTTTTTTCATTTTCCATTTTAATGTGGTTCCAATGAAATACCTAGACTCTAGACAACATTGACAGATTGCGGTGGTGACCGACGACATTAAAATGTACATATATACGTTTCTTTGGGGAGGGTTGTGGAACAAAAGCAGCGAAAAAATAAAAACTCAAGTTGAAGACGAAGCCCTATCTATATACAATACTTAGAGTGAGTGCCGTTGTTGTCGGGTTAAAGTGTCGGTTAAGGTGTTGGATTGTCTTGCTATGCGGTCTTCTATAAGAATTTGCCCTCCGTTTTTCTTTTTAAAACGATTTTGTTTTGTGAGTTTCGTTGTTAAATTTTATGTTTTAATATTTTATATTTTGACCAAACAATCTAGAAGTTCAAATATTGTTTCTTCATTGTTCGCTCAATTTGTACATCAGGGAGAAGATACAAATAAGATCCTGAATTGAAAGCCTTACAGATGTAGGGTTTGGAAGATTGTATCAGTAAATTTGCTGTAGGTGGTTAACTGTCTAACTATGTATACTGTATAGTTACGAAAATATAGATAAGAAATGAGAAGGAAACAAGATGTTTTCATACATATATAAATTAAAAGAAAAGGTTTTTGTTTTAGCGCAATATTTGAGCCCTAAGCTTCTTCTTTATTGTCGTTGGTTGGGTAATGGTTTATTGATTTTTGTATTTTCTCTGGGACGAAAACTTGGAATGGTATTAGCAATTTCATAGGAGGTTGAGTTCTTAAATTAAACCTTAAACTTTGATTACAAAAACAAGGAAAAAGCTATGAAACAATTAGATCTTCTTAAGAAATATAGAAAAGGAAAGGGTAGATACTTAAGACCTGACAAATAAAAGTTGCTCAAAAGGTTTCTTTTTGTTTTAATAATTATTATTTGTAAATATTTAGGTAAACATTTCAATTAATTGTTTGTTGAAAAAATGAATGAAAAATATTGTTTAAGCTTTTTGAGGAACTTATTGTATTGTATTTTCCTTTAACAGCTTTAACCTCGTAGCGAAGCGTTGTAAGTTCAGTTGAATGTATTTCTTTAAATGTATTTATACCAAATTAAGGGCTTAAACTATTTTTTTTTGTAGTACCCGTATTGTGATGGTTAGTGTTTTGGACTATATCATGCCCAGAGGTCTTGGGTTCAATCCCTGCCTCTAAAGTTTTTTTCACGGGTTTCTTGCAGCGAATTGACAAACCGCTCAAGACTTATTCTTGTCATGAAAAGTGTTTCCTCAAATTAGCAGTTCGGATTCGGCTTTAAAATGTAGGTCCCCTCCATCCCAACAACACTACTCGCACACAGGAAAAGTTGAGAGTTGTAAGTCACTAGGCCATAGTTCTCAACGGACTGTTGTGCCATGTAATTTATTTATTTATTTTTAAACTATTTTTTTAACATTGTGTTTTTACTTAGTCCGCATATTGAGATCCTTATCATTTTAGCTAAGACCTAATTATCAGTTTTTAGTAAAAGATTTTCGTAAAAGGTGCAACATTCAAACACGAATATTATGAACAATTTTCTTCCATAAGATATTCTAATATTATTATTAGCTTTAGAATTGTATGCCATTAAATGTTTAAAAATAATTTCTGGTTTACAGACAACGTGACTGGACTTTATGAATATTATCCTGTTTGTTTAATTAACAACCCTTTTTTTGTCATTAATTTCGTCAAAAATGCGTCGAATGTGAGATACTTAATAGTCAAGAGAAGCTTATTTATCAGCATAAAAATCAATTTCACGTATTCCATAAAAATGTGTCCACAATTGTCAAATTACAGTAACGAACTAGACAATTTTAAGGCCTTAAGATGATTCGGACTCATTTGGCTCAACAAATAATGCTGATAATGCTGAAACCAGTGACATACGGAATAAAATATCAATGTTTTAACTATAAAGCATTTGCCATTCAAGGTTATGTTGTCATTAGTTTTGGATTGAATGACAAAAGGACCTTTAACCAATTTGTCACGTAAACTGCAAATTTCAAGAGTCTCATGAGTATTTTGCTAATTCAAAAACGACATAATTATCTGTTAAATCCGAAATGAGCCTCGTCTCAGACTTAAGGAAGTCCTCTATAAGTTTGGCGTACAGAGCGTTTTGATGATAGTCTTTGCTGGCGATTGCAAGTTAGTACGAGGGCGGGTCAATAAGTCCGTGACTTTTTGAATTTCTGACCTCTTTACTGAAACAGCAACACTGCTCCTGTCAACAGGCATGCGTCAGTTGACTCCTGTCAAAATTTAAACTTGCTGCATCAGTTAGTTTGTGTTTGACAGCTATTTTTATCAGACTACTCACTAATTTGAGGAGAAAATGGAAAAAAGTGAATTTCGTGTGCTTATTAAGCATTATTTTTTGCGAAAAAAAACCATTACCGAGACCAAGGCTAAGCTTGATAAATACTATGGGGACTCTGCACCATCGATTTCAATGGTAAAAAAGTGGTTTACTGAATTTCGTTGTGGCCGTGCAAGCACTGAAGATGCCGAACGTCCTGGACGCCCAGTTGAGGTCTCTACACCCGAAACAATCGAAAAAATTCACGATATGGCGTTGGCCGACCGAAGATTGAAAGTGCGAGAGATTGTGGAAGCCGTAGGGATCTCGCATGGCTCAGTGTTTTCAATTTTGAATGAAAACTTGGGCATGAGAAAGCTTTCTGCAAGATGGGTGCCGCGTGTAACAACTTTACAGGAAGGTTTGGCGTTGTTTAATCGCAATATGGAGGAGTTTTTGCGCCGTTTTGTAACCGTGGACGAAACATGGATCCATCACAACACACCAGAGACCAAACAACAGTCAAAACAGTGGGTTTCTAAGGGTGAATCGGCGCCAAAGAAGGCCAAGGTGGGTTTGTCCGCCAATAAAGTTATGGCGACTGTTTTTTGGGATGCACGCGGGATAATCCACATTGACTACCTTCAAAAGGGAAGCACAATCCTGGGGAATATTATGCCAACTTATTGGACCGATTCAATGACGATTTAAAAAAAAAACTACCTCATTTGGCCAAGAAAAAAGTTCTTTTCCACCAAGATAATTAAAGGGTGCACACACGTGCAGTTGCCATGGCAAAAATCCATGAATTGGGCTATGAATTGCTCACTCATCCACCCTATTCTCCAGATTTGGCTCCGAGCGACTACTTCTTGTTCCCAAACCTGAACTTGGTGGAAAAAGATTTGACTCCAATGATGAAGACATCTCGCAAAGAAAGGCCTATTTTGAGAACCTCGACAAATCATTGTTTTTGGAAGGTATACAAAATTGGAGAAGCGCTGGACAAAGTGTATAGAGCTCAAGGGAGACTACGTTGAAAAATAAAATTATTTTTTTTATCAAAAAATCTGTGTTTTATTCCAAAAGTCACGGACTTATGGACCCGCCCATGTTCTTTTCGGAAAATTGATGGAATCATAAAAAAGAAATGTATGTATATCGTAGTCATAAGTATATTAGTATAAAGTCATTTGTATACAGTTTGACACTTATCCCTAATGGAAGTAGAAAAACATAAGATGTATAAAAATATTTATCAAACTGAAAAAAAAACTCTGCCGATTTTCGACCGAGGTATTATATTTCCTAGGATAGAGGATAAAGGATAGATAGTGGATATGTTTTCCTAAGAACTCAGTCCAAATCAAGGCTATATACAAAATTGTAAAACTGTTAAGGGTCAAACCGTTTCAATCCCCAAGATCTGACGTTTTTAAATTTGACTGATCTGAGATATCCATACGCCTTTAAAACCGAAGTATATATTTGAAACAACTGTGTCTATGTGAAATTTCATCCGCCTGTCTGTCCTCCGCCTGTCTGTCCTCCGCCTTAACAGCCCAAACTATTGGATCGATTGAGTTCAAACGTTACAAAAAGCGTTTTTTCATCCTTTTTTTAAGGTCGAAAACAACAATTGTCGCCATACAATTGGCTTGCCAAAAATTAAACATTAAAGTTTTCTCAAAAGGCAAAAGCCACGACGACGCGACGCTGGGCTTATCCGAAGTTCTCTTAGAATGTGACCCAGGAATAAACGATTGGGTTGGGTACGTTCACTGTCCCTACCCCAGTAGTAAACTAAAGAACAAACGGGTGGCCGGTGGCCTAACAGATCTGAAATTCCTTTCGCGCAGAAAACCAGAAGATAATGATAATCGGTGCTTTGCCTCACAGGACAAGCTTTTTCCGTGGGCCGTGTCGACTCGACTGTCGCCCTTAGAAGAAGATATCTACGGATAATCGTTTAGGAGAGAAGCTCCCTGTACTTAGCAACAAACTACAGAATAAACGCATCGCCTGAGCCTTTTTTTCATACCCTCAGAATTTGGGATTGGGACCCAAAGTCCCAAACCCAAAAATTCTGTACTTGAGGTACTAAATGTGCTCGGGATTTTTAACTTCCCATAGGAAGTTATTGTAATGGGTCCGATTTGTCAAATTGAAAAATTTGACATTTCTCGACGTTTCAGGGTCCCTAGAGTCGAAATAAAAGATTTTTAGAAATATGTCTGTGCGTGCGTGTGTACGTACGTACGTACGTCTGTACGTTCGCGACGTTATTTTCGTGCTCCATAGCTCAAGAACCAGAAGAGATATCGACTTCAAATAAATTTTGTTATACAGATAATAAGGCAGAAATATGCAGAAAGGGCTCTCAAGAAAATTGCGTGGGTGGTTTTTTTACCATAGCAGTTTAAAAAAAAGATGAAAATTTTGGTTAAACCTAAATATCTCATAATCCAATAATGCTAGAGACTTGAATTAAATTTTATAATATATATTGTAACGTTGTACAAAACAATTATATTTTTGGAAAAAAATCTAATTAACGGTTTTTTATAAATCAAAAAAACTGAAAAAAAAATTGTCACCTCGAAAATTTTACGACCAAAATAAGATTTCATCTCCAAAACAATTTTGCGCAAGGAAGAATAATGTTTTTGGCATTTGAAAAAATTTTGAGAAAAATCCAATTGACAGTTTTTTTATAAAAAATAAAATCCTAAAAAAAATTACTCATAGTTGGTAAAAATTGAATTTCGACGCAAATATCTTTTCAAAAATTTGAGATTAAGGCTTCAAACTTTTTTTTATCTTATCTTGAGAAAAATCGAATTGACAGTTTAAAAAAAATAAAAACCTAAAAAAAATTAATATTGGTTGGTTGGTAAAAATTGATTTTCGACTCAAATATCTTTTCAAAACTTTGAGATAATGGCTTTAAACTACTTTAATCTTTCAAAAAATATTGTTGTCAACATTCAGTAAAATTTTGAAAAAATCGAATTGACAGCTTTTGTACAAAAAAATAAAAACCTAAAAAAAATTTAACAAAAGTTGGTAAAAATTGATTTTCGACTCAAATATCTTTTCAAAAATTTGAGATAATGGCTTCTAACTAATTTTAACTTATAAAAAATATTGTTTTCAACATTCGATAAAATTTTGTGAAAAATCGAATTGACAGTTTTTTTTACAAAAAATAAAAACCTAAAAAAAAAACAATACTAAAACTTGGAAAAAATTTACTTTCGACTCAAATAGCTTTTCAAAAATTACAAATATTGGCTTCAAACTTATTTTATTTAACAGAAAATATTGTTTTCGTTATTCATATATCATTCGATATAAAAATCCAACAGTCCGTTTTTTCATAAAAAAATAAAATCTAAAAAAAATAGTACGCAAATTTGGTAAAAATTGATACATATAGACAAACTTTTAAGCAAGACAAATCGACAGACGGGATGGGAAGTTATCAGTGTGGATCGCATCCCATCCTCTTTTTTCTTTTAATCTACACAAGATTAGTACTCAAACTGGCCACTAGGTAAAAGCAGAAGCCGGACTGTTTGTTGAAATTTCACCTCGCTATATGAAATATTCTGTGAAAAGTCACTGTGAATTGAAAGCAGATAAACATCAAAAGCAACACCATATAATATTTCCTCGGCGTCATTATATGTGCATGTAATGTAGGTGCCTACTTCATCGGCTGGTACCTACCTTTTATGTTTTCTGTTTCAGGTTCGAGATGATAGAGGTGATATTGTCTAAATAATATTTGATGATTAGAAATTTTTTTTTCAAAATTCTGCCTTTTCCTGCTAGTGCAATAATCAGGGATTTAAAACCAATAGTTACCAATACCGTAGTACCCGTGGCATGATGGTTAGTACGTTGGACTATAATGCAAGAGGTCTAGGGTTCGATCCCTGATGCCTGTGTCAGCTAAGTTTTTTTTCACGGGTACTGCCTCTTGCGAGGAATTGACAAATTCTCCAAGAGTAATTCTTGTCATGAAAAAGTGCTTTCTCAAATTAGCCGTTCGGATTCGGCATATAAGCTGTAGGTCCCCTCCATCCCTGCAATTACTCGCACACAGGAATGGTTGAGAGTTGTAAGTCACTAGGCCCTGGATCTCTTCGGACTGTTGCGCCACCTAATTTATTTATTTATTTATTTATTTATTTTAGTTACCAATACCTCCATTAAAAGCTTCTCATCCTTTCCTAATGTACCTATGTTCTAATGTGCGTTCTGATATATAAAAAAGACACATATGTAGGTACCTTAGTAAAATCCAAAAACAAGGATACTAAACACGAACCAAATTTGGTCACATGATACGGTCGAAGCAAGTTAGATCATTCCTAAAAAGAGATAATTTCTTAAAAGAGAAAAAGTTAAAGCTTGAAAAATAACAATACCTGTCGAGTACCGAAAGAAGTTACTTCAAAAACGATTCTAAAAATTTTTTTTTAGAATCAACATAAGTCATAAAGTGTAAAAAATGAAGATATTATTCATTCTGAAAGTTCTTCATTGGAAATGTCTTTATTTTGATTGAATTCGGCAAAGAACCAGACGCTTGAATTTAATTTTTCTTCTAATAAACAAATTTTGGTTTGAACAAAATGTAATCTTTTAACAAAAAACAACCTTACGTACGAACATAATGATATGGTTCATTATAATATTTAAGAAGATTCATTATAACTGAGCGTCTCTAAACAGCAATATCAATTACATACATACATACTTCAAAACTTCCCAACTAATTTCAAACATTGAAAATTACTAATCAAAAAAGTTTGTGTAACATAACAATTGTTCATAAAGTCAAGTTTCGGCCCTCAGACACATTAACGCACCAACAACAATATCAAGACACACAAACAAAAAAAAAGTCAAAAAAAGTTAAAAAAAAAAAACATTGAGGAAATCAAAACTTAAGGCCATTAACCACTACCTTACCTCCTATTTAATTTAAAACAGCAACAACAACAAAAAAGGAAAATTAAATTCAACGACTTCTGTTTCCTTTTTTTTTGTTGCTGTTTTCATTTTATATTTGAAATACTAAGTCAAAAGTTAAAGATTTAACAATTTTCGACTTTTTCACGCCAATCATAGAGGATTTTCCATGCCATAAGGTCCTGACCATCACAAACCAGACCATGCCACCCAATTACCACCACCCTCTCCATCAACGTAATAATCCCTTTCTTAGTACAAAATAGCTCGTCCTTTATTTCTTTTTGGTTTGTTAGACGTTGCTGGTTGGGATCGACTATGCTGATGGCAAAATAAGAAATTAACCCGAGAACGAAAAAAGAAAGTGGAAAAAATAACAACAAAAATAATGTTATTTCAAAGAAGGTTTTATTTTTAGGAATCAAATCACCCACTTCAACCATAAAAACAAAAATCACTCGAGGGAAACAAAAATACAGTGAAACAAAGTTAAGGACTCAACGTTGAGAGCTCAGTTGAAAAAATAAATAAGAAAAAAGAGTAAAACTTTTGTACCCAACCGACAAAGACCGCCGCGCCGCCCGAACGCCACGCCACCGAATAACCATCCGACATCAATTAGTAGAAAGGATATTGTATCTTCTCTCTCTCTCTCTCTCTCTCTCTATGTTCTTCCCACTGTATTCTTTTTTTGTCACATACGTAAATACCACTACCCCTACTATCCTCACCCTTACCGCAGCCAATTAAATATTCTTTTAGGTGCGGTTTTTTGTGTAACTCGTTTCAAATTAAAAACAAACATTGAATGCCAAGAAAAACAGTGTCCAGAGGAACTACATAAACTTCTACTATGCTCCTCTTCGCCGCCGCGCCGCATCCAAAAAAAGGTCCTTTTTCATTGTACTATACATTGGCGAAGAAGAGAAATAATAGAAGACAAGATTCTTGCTTTAAACCTAGAAGAACTTTACCTGGACATAAGGTACATCCTACCGACTACGTAACTTCTATTTATGAGGAAAAACCGCACCCAAAGGCAATTAATATTCGACTTTAGACAATTTCGTCCTTTTTTCCCCTTTGGTTTGTCATCATGAGCAAGGATGATATATATTTTGTCCCACCAAACTACGACAGATTCTACAGAGAAAAGTTAAATATCCCGTAGATGTGGTTTTGATAGAACTTTATTTTTATTCCGTCATCACATTCACATAAAAGAAAAACAATAAATTTCTTATTAAAATTCTATATTTATGTAAAAAGTCAACAAGAATACATTTTCGTACTTAAATATCTGAGTTCAACAAAATGTCCTTAGAATTGAAACCTTTTTTTCTGTTGTTGACATAGAATGCATGCGTAATATAATTTATTAGTTTATTGCTGTGCAACAAAATGGACAACAATTTCGAAAATCTAGGAAAAAAATTGTTGCAAAAGTTTTCTAAGAAATTGGAAATGAGAGAAATATCTTAAGAAGAATACAAAATTCATGATACATAGTTTGCGAGATGAAGGATATTTAATGTTCATTTTTCTATTATATACGATGGGAGGATGATGACAACGATAAGGATGGGTGGTAGGAGTGGTGGTGGTAGACAGACTGAAAATCTGCTATGTTGTACACTTTTCATATTCTTTTGTTGTGGTTATTTTGCCTTTGCAACTTTAACTGAACCATAATAAGCATTTTATTCTGAAAAGGACGAAAGAATCCGCTGA
Organism: Eupeodes latifasciatus; assembly: GCA_920104205.1. NCBI lineage: Eukaryota > Metazoa > Arthropoda > Insecta > Diptera > Syrphidae > Eupeodes > Eupeodes latifasciatus. The sequence goes on from OV049924.1 coordinate 398,172,384, forward strand.
CGTTTTGTGATCCTGCAAGCAGATGATAATAATTTATAAAGGGTGTCTCAAAATGTACTCAAGTTATAAATTTGCTGCCAATTCAGGGTAGAAAAATGTTGGTAACCCAAAGGAATTTGACAGCTGTCTGTTGAAAAGTTCACTCAAAAGTATCTGTAGAAAGAAAGTCGGGTTAGTTGCACTATTTATAAATGAAGAACGGCTGTACCGGTTTAGTTGGAAATTAGGCTATGGGACCGACACGTAGGATACCTACTTTTCGTCCCTTTCGACTATAGTGCTACTTGACATAAGGCGTTGTCGTGAAATACAGCTAAGTGGAATAAGGCCAACAAGACCTTAATTCGCCTTTTTAAAGTGCAATCTGGGGTTTATTTTATTTTTGTAAAGTACAATAAGTCCAATTTTTTTTAATAGTTGGTCTTATTTAACTCGGCTTTATTTCACGGCACCGTTTTATCAGCATCGAAATTCAATATCTTCCGGTTTCCATGCCTTCATGGAGCAGTGCAAAGTGCAGAAGTGGTCTTTCCATATCCTTAGCATTGATTGCGGTTCCACTACGATGTTTCCACTTTCGTATTTGCAGCCATCAGTTCGAGGTTTCCGTTTTTTTGAATTTAGTTTCACTTGCTCGTAAAACTTTCCAATTTCAAATCTGCTTGAACCTGTAGTATGTCGTGGTGGTTAGTGTGTAGGGCTGACACGCCAGATGTCTTGGGTTCAATACCTGCCTGAGCCAACTTAATTTAAAAAAAAGTTTTCACGGGTACTGCCTCTTGCGAGGAATGGACAAATCTTCCAAGAGTATTTCTTGTCATGCTTTCTCAAATAAGCCGTTCGGATTCGACTTAAAACTACAGGTCCCCTCCATCCCTGACAACTTTACTCGCATACAGGAATGGTTGAGAGTTGTAGTCAATAGTGGTTTATTTTGATCTTGACGTTTCATGCAGGAATTCTCAAACTTATTTTTTTCTGGTGTCTCTGTTAAAATACGATATTTTCCCTTCTTCCTTCCTCGATTAGTGTTTTGTCACTGACCAGCTTTCGGGAACGGCCTTGATATTTCAAATGAAATAAAATTTTCCTTCAAAGTATCACGATAGTGTTCATTTAAGTATTGAACATTTGATTCGCTGTTTTCAGTAAACAGTACTGGTTCAACAACTTGTGGTATACCTACTTCAGTTGCTAAAGCAACTATATTTTCCACTACTTAAGCCGTAAGATACTCTGGCAATTGTCGTTTTGTGACCGCTGCACACTCAAAATCTTCGTCCGTGAAAGCATTTCTTGAAAATGGAAAGATTCCAGGTTTTGCAAAACCTGAAACTCTATTTTTTGGCACAAATGCTGCAGTAAAGGCTGTATTGGTAATACCAGCAAGATCGTGTAATGTAATAGTTTTTTCCAGGATTATTAAGTAGCCAGTCATTTGGGGCCACAGAAAACTTCTGCTTAAATGGTCCCAAAACTGTGACATCGAGAGGCTGAAAACGATGAGTACAGTAAGGGGAAAGAAAAAGTAATCAGAACAATACCATTTTCTGGGCAAAACTTGATTGCTTCTATTGTGCAATGTCTTTCATGATTGTTCCATTAAAATTAAGATAATGTCCTTCTTTGTGCACTTTGTTATTGTTTGGACGTGTACAAGAACTTTAATGAAAAGCACTCCCATCATCCAACCACTAGTGGGGCTATTAAAATAACCTACACTACCGATTGGTTCTCCAGCAAGCATACTATCGTGATATCTAGCTCGCGGTAAGATTAATTCTGGAGGAATTGTGTTGTCAGCTGCATTGACGATGGCACACATAGTTATTAACTGTCCTCTTTCAGCAGAAACACACTGTCCAACTTGTTTTTGGACCTTTTTTGCTATGACGTTTGGGTCCTGTACCACTGTAGTAAGACCTGTTTCATCTAAGTTCAATATACGGTCGGGAGTTAAATCAAAACTTACCAAGTGCTCTCTGGTAATTTGTTTGGAATTCTAGGATATTGTGCTTCTTAAAATTTGTTGATCAAACAAACTGGTGTTTTCAGGCTTTCGCAGGGAAAGGTGGGTGTGTCTTTTCATGAAGCCTTTAATCCAATCGATCCCAGCTTGTCTATTTTCAGTCCACTGCTTAGGACATTTTTTTAAGCAGCATATTGGAATGCTAACGTTCGACTTTCAATCTATGTTAAACCATAATAATTCATTTTTGAACTTCGAAGTAAGTAATTCTCCATCATATCTTCTTCAGCGGTGGTAAGAACTTGTCTTGTAGAGAAATTGCTTGAATAGTCTTGACTTTTGAACATGTTCAAATGTGCTCCGCCTGTTTTGTTCAAACCCGCCCCAGCATGCCATTTCTTAAAAAAATTCATAAATAATCACTTTCTTATAATATATTTGGACTTAGAGTTAAATTCTTTATTTTTACTTAATTATAGGAGTCGGTGTTGCTTCACTGGATGCCGGTGGTCGTGGTAGAATGCTATTCTCGAACTTTCTGTACAGTTTCTACAGGCAGCTTCTATCGAGTCTCGAGACTCGAGTGTTGGTTCAATTGTGATGAACAACAGCGTTGTTATATCCGCCACATATGTATATATATTCATATTCAATGTGGTTCAAGATGAACGTCTGCCTGCAATACAATTATTTTGCAAATAAAAACAATCACAAAAAAATGTGTACACTCTTACAAAAAAAGTAAACGAAATACCTATACAATATCGGTAAAAAAAAATACTGAGAGACCAGCAAAAGTCATTGACGGTTAAGGAAAACAGTATTACCAAGTGAAAAAATCTGATTTGGCTCGAAAATATTTTTAAATTCAGATTTTATGAGCACTGTTCAAAGGAACCCCGTGTTCAAAGGTGCCCCCTCTAGCCTACTTTGTTTGCTCCACCTACTTTTAAGGAAGTGTTAAGGAAGAAGTAATGAAGACCCTAAACCTTCATATTTTTTAACTTTTTTTGAAATAAGACCTCTTTTATGTTAGTTTAACGGACTACATTATTTTAACTTAATATTTTTAATCTTTATTTCATGAGCACCACACTGGTATATAGTTGTATTTATGGTTTAAACTACCTAAATTAAGCCTTTAATAAAAAACAAAACTTCCACAACAAACGAAACATAATTGTGGCAAATAGCCAACAGTTCCCACAATAGAAAGTCTACGGCGGCGGCGATATCATTTAATAGAAATTTTCAATATCATGACTAAGGATCTAAGGATATTTCTTTGGTAGCCATTTGCTATAGGGTTTTCATTTCAATTAATCCCATGTGCGACAAAATGATTAAAAAATATTATCTCCATCTGACACAAAATGGCAAGTTTTCTAAGACAAATTTTATTGAATTCTCTTCTCTGGTGCCATCCCTTTTCTCTTCCTTCCGTTAAAAGCAAACAAAAGGAAAAAGAAAAACATAGCTATATACAAAATAAAAACATATTCAAACCGAAAGGGTTGCAGAGGGTTGAGAGGGTTGGGTATTGGGTTCAAAGTTTTCGCTGCTGTTGTTGTTGTTGTTTAGGTGGGTGATGGGAATTTGAATGGTGAAAGGGAATGAGAAATGAAATAACATGGCGTATAAAATAATCCAGCTTAGTGCATTGTATTATTTATAATGTTGTTTAAAAAAGCTTTATTTGCTTCACCTCGCCTTCGGCTTCAGTTGGGGTGATGGCAACGCAACACAACGGTAGTTGGCCCGATTTTATTCCGGGCATAGCTTTTATCGCACCCCAGTTATTATTTGTTTTTCGTGCTTATTTTTTTCTTTTTCAATTTTTCATTTGAAGCCCGCTGCTTTGCTCATCTGAATAATCTGAAGGATTAAACGAAATGAAAACCTTTTTATGTATTATTTTGGATTTTTATTATTTTCGAGACAGAATGATTTTGTTTATTCTCGCATTCTAAATATCATTGAATATGAAACACAAATAACAATATTCTCTGGAAAGAAATGAAACGAAAAAGCAAAATATTTGATATTTATTCCAGACAAGGATAATGAATTTTTTTCGTTTCTCGTCAAAATTTAAGGCTATAGGTAAAATGGTACACAATACTCATCTCAACTCAAATACATATAACCATGATGACAGAAAAACTTGCGTTAGACACAATTGGATTTTGAAAAAAAAAAAAAAAAGTTTTCAAAACAATCCCGCCCGCCCTAAAGGGGTTTGATCCTGTGGAAAAGATATTCGGGTGGTTGGTTATATAGGGATACGACACGACGAGCAACGAGTGTTGCATACATCAAGACACATGCTCTACCTATACCTACAAAATGTATTGCTGTATCCTTTTTATTTCGAAACGAACCAAACATAAAGCGGTATATTATATCCCTTTTGATTTTTCCTCCTATGTATTTATTTTATTTTTCGTATTTTATTTGGGAAAAAGTAGGAAAGTCAAGTGGAGCATATGTCCTGGGATGAAGATTAAAAGTTAAATAAACTTTCTTGTTCAAAGGATTAATTTTTTTTTATGTTGCTGTGTGCTTTTCTTCTTTTTGTGTTTCTTTTTTGTCTGTTTGCTTTTTGTGTTGAAATTTAATTTTATTTTCATTTTCATTTTCAACAAAACACAAAAAGCGTATTATGTGAGATTACGCACGCAGTGATTATAAATAGTTGACTTTGGGAGCAGAAAAAAGAAACGAAGAAGATGGATCTCTGTGAATTTTGTGATGGAAAAGGATAATATATAATGCTCTCTGGCGTTAAGGGAGATGTATTATTTTTGGTGATGGGGGATGGGGGAGTTTTCATCATCAGAAATAGGGGAGACTTTGTCTGCTGTGGAATAATTTTGTTGTTTGCATTTGGAATTTTGAAGTTCTTGCATTCTTTGGCAGAACAAACAAATTAAGGAACCCTGAAAGTTAATTATCAACTTTTCTATGGGAGTGTGTGTGTGTATCCTTGATGGAAGAAGGATTTATTTTAGTAGGTACTATAACGGATGATAATATTTTATAACGTCATCGAAAATAAAGAGAGAGATAGACTAGGGGTTGAGATGATAATATGAATGTGTTCATTGCTTTTTATGTACAAAAATTAGTTTGACGAAAATTGAAAAGTACCTACAGTCAAATCCGCTTAAGCATTCAGCAGTAATTTATGTAAACGTAATTGTTTGTTCAAAATTTATTAATGCAAAACAATAATCCGCTAGAATCTTAATAAAAAGTAATAACCATCTCTATTTTTTGAGAAACAATCAAGAAACACTAAGCAACAAAAGATTTACAAAGTCTTGGAGAGTTGTTATTATTTAGTATTAGCTTAAAATGTTTGTTAAGTTATTATACCGAGCTAAATGCAAAACCCTTTAATCGGAAAAATAAATTAATTATTTTATAAATACATCTTTAAACAAAAATCAACGAAATACATGAAATCGTCCTTGTTAAATTCCCATAGGAAGTTTTCTAATCGGTCTGATTTTCCGAATTGAAAATTTTGACATTTCTCCACGTTTCAAGGTCCCTAGAGTCAAATTAAAATTTTTTTAGAGACATGTCCATGCGTGCGTGTGTACGTCCGTTCGTACGTCCGATCGTCCTTACGTTTGGGAAGCTTTTTTCGCCGTCCATAGCTCAAGCACCAGTAGAGATATCGACTTCAAATAAATTTTGTTATACAGATAATAATGCAGAAAGATGCAGAAAGGACTCTCAAAAAAATTGAGTGGGTGGTTTTTTTACCATAGCATTTTAAAAAAAAGGTGAACATTTTGGTTAACCCTAAATATCTCACGAACTAATAACGCTAGAAACTTGAATTAAACTTTAAATTAAATACTGTAACGTACTTTCAAAGAAATATATTTTTGGAAAAAAAAAATTCAATTAAAAGTTTTTTTTATAAATCAAAAAAGCTGAAAACAAAATTTGTCACCTCGAAAATTTTACGAACAAAAAATAATTCTTTTTTTTCAACCTCTGGTAAAATTTTGAAAAAAATCTAACTGACAGTTTTTTTATAAAAAATAGAAAACTAAAAAATAAATATTACTCAAAGTTGGTAAAAATTGATTTTCGACTTAAATATCTTTTCAAAAATTTGGGATTATGGCTTCCAACTAATTTTATCTGATAAGATATATTGTTGTTAACATTCGGTAAAATTTTAAGAAAAATCGAATAGACAGTTTTTTTTACAAAAAACAAAAACCTAAACAAAAATTAATAAAATTTGGAAAAAATTGATTTTCGACTCAAATATCTTTTCAAAACTTTGAGACATTGACTTTAAGCTTGTTTTATCGTTTAAAATATATTGTTTTCAGCATTCAGTAAAATTTTGAGAAAAATTGAATTGTCGGTTTTTTACAAAAAATGAAAACTTAAAAAAAATATTAATAAAAGTTCGTAAAAATTTGTTTTCAACTCAAATATCTTTTCAAGTCTTTAAGATATTCTCTTTAAACAAATTTTGTGTTTTAAAAAATATTATTCTCAACATTTGACAAAATTGACATCAAATTAATTTCATTCGACCAATTTGTATTTGTTTATATTAGATATAAAGAAATTTAAGAAATGTATCTAAAATTGGTAAAAATTGGTTTTCGACTAAAAATCTCGTTATCAAAAATAAATTTTGAATCAAACTTTTTTATCATATGCAAAATAGTGTTGGTAGTTTTTAAATTTTTAAGAATAATTCAACTGACAACTTTTTTAACAAAACACGAAAACCTACAAACTTTTAAGCAAGACAAATCGACAAACGGGATGGGAAGTTATCAGTGTGGGTCGCATCCCAGCCTCTTTTTAACATTTAAATCAGAGTCCTCTTGAATGAGTTAAAATCGATAACGGACTCAAAACCACACACTCCTTTATTGACATTCAATTTAGTGGGACAAGGACCTTGGATCCTCCAATTTACCCACATTGACCCTAGAAAAAATATTTCTTTAGTATACAAAAATTTAACACTTTAAAAATGCTTACACATTTGTTTGACCTGATTTCTGCATTTCATCCTTAAGCTAAGAAAAACTAGCATAAAGCAGAAAATAACTGTAAATAAATTGAATTGTTCAATGTTCACCCAAAAACCACAATTGTCCCCCCTTTTAACATGACTATAAATTCTAGCTTGGACTTTTGTAGAATTGTGCTTTAAAATTTTATCAAAAACAAAAAATAATATTGTCCTATGTTTATTTTATCACGTCAGACAAACAAACACACATGTTTTGAAAATAATCGAACAATTAATTTGTTTTTGTGTGACTTGGACACAGCAAAATGGTGTTGTCTGTCATTGGCCATGTTGATAAATTTACAAATCCAAATAAATTGTTGCCTCTGATTCTGACAATTCGACTATTTGTATTCAACTTACCGTGTCGTCGTCGTTACCGCCTGTTGTCATTACCCTTACTACTATACACTTACTATATACACTTCCTTCCCTTTTGTATAACGAGTCAAGAATAGGCAGGATAGTCCTTAATGCAATTGCAAGTCTCAAAATTCTCTCCCTCCTCTCGTCTCCTTTACAATACGTATAGGGTTCGTTTCCGTAGTCACCCACCATCATCGTTGTCGTTCGTCGTCGTAGTCGTTGCAGTCGCATTCGTCGGACGTCGAACATCCCTTCGTCATTGATATATATATCTCAAGAAGTGGTGGTTATGTCCTGGTGGTCCTCTTTCTGCACTCTGAGCCTGAACCACTCAACTGAACTAAACAATACAATACAATTCGCTCCTACTTGTTAACATTTTGGGAATGCAAGTTCCGGAGTTTGGATATTAGTATCCAAATGTTGTTATCATCTGTTTCCAAGAACATGAATAACACACTCCTTATAACAATTGCCAAGCAATGTTAAGGTGGTTAGTCAAGCCTGCATCTGGCCGGGGGGGATCCAAAATTTGGGATGCAACTGAATGGTGCTGCGTGTCTGAATTGAATAAATCTGTTATACCCCAGGAGTAGCAAGAATAGGAGTAAGAGCAAGAGCAAGTGCAGAACAAGAAGAATATAAGCTAACACTTCCTTGATAGTACTGAAGCTGTTGTTGCTCGCCTTTGTCCTATCCCGCTCCATCTACGTTTGTGCAGATTTAATGGAAAATAAATTTTAGCATTTTCTGTGATTTCGTCCTGGAAGCACAGCCACAACTCCTTCTCCTTGATGTTCGAGAGATTTTCTATTTTGGCAAGCTAAGAGAAATTCTTTCCTTTTTTGTATATATTTTTCTTCTATGTATTAAGAAATGAAGTTGCAGGACTGAGTTGTGCAAAAATACGGTATATTTATGTACTTGTTATATTGTTGTAGTTGTGGCAGAATGGAATCGAAAGGAGAAAAATAAACTTGAAATACTCGTGCAACTGCTACTGACAGTGTAACTTCAAAGTAAAAAACTAATTTTATAAAGCTCTATCAAATCCAAATTCTTGTTCCCTAGTTCTATTTTATAACCTTTTAAAAACCAAGATTTTAGTGTGTGATCGTTTCCCTTTCTCGTTAAGGTTAAAAAAAAAAACTTTGTTAAGATTTTCAAAACTATCAAGAATATTTTTTAAAAAGAAAGTCTAAGGAAATTTAAATTAAGTTTGAGTTTAAACCTTGCCTACCATTTAGACTTTAGATCTTACTAAACAATTTAAAAAATGTTTCGTGCAGGGTGTTAGTACCCATGGAGTGACGGTTAGTGCGTAATACTGTCATGCCAGAGGTCTTGGGTTTAATTCCTGCCTGTGACACCTAAAGTTTTTTTTTCGGAGGAATTGACAAATATTCCGGGATTAATTCTTGTCCTGAAAAGTGCTTTATCAAATGAGCCGTTCGGATTCGGCATTTAAACTGGAGGTCTCGTCCATCCGTGACATTATTCACACACATGAATGGTTCAAAGTTGTAAGTCACTAGTTGGAAAGTCTACGAGCTGTTGTACCACCTAATTTGCAATGTGCAATGTGCATATTGAATGCAACCTTAAAATCACTCAAAGGCTAGGTAAATGTCGAGAAATAAGTTTTACAATTCCTGGTACTTTTAGTATCTCGAAAACTATTGGTACTTAATAAAATACATATTTTTTTGTCAAGACTAAAAAGTTGAAATGATTATTCGTACTTACGTTATCAGACCTACAAAGTCCGTCGTTATAAAAGTAGTGACGGCTAGTAAAAAGAAATGTTCCAACTCGCATTTGAAAAAGTGAAATGCATTCCTCTATGGTTAAGTTTTTTTTGTATGGGATTCTTAGCTATGTTGCCAAGAATTTTCGACTTCTTCATTTTTGTTAGAATTGAAAATTCTCCTAATAAGCTGAGAGATATTCGGCAGTTCTTGTAAATACGGATAACGAGTCGCTTCTTTTGCTGCTCTATCTGCGATCTCATTGTCTTGGATACCTGTGTGGCCTTGTACCCATGCTAAAGATATGTTGACATTTTTAAAGAGATTGATTCTCGAATACAATTCAGAGTAGAGCAGTTATTATTTGCACTTTTGATTCCGGTTAGGATACTTAGGCTATCAGCTAGGCAAGTGCCTTCTAATGGAAGAGGGAACGAAGACCTGAGGTTTGCTTCGTAGAAGTCAAGTCAAGTCAAGTAGTCCCCATACAAATTTTTTGGTTCAAAGTCAAAAATTCGTTGTTTTTTTTTTCAAAAATGAACCTATAGATTTTTTAAAACTTTCTCTATTTTTTTTCTTAATGCGTCTTTTTTCTAGAAGAAAAACATATTTTTGTATTGCTCCAGAAGGGTACCCCTCATAAAACCGTTATTTTGTTTTTAAGTTTTCTCAAGAACTAATCAACTCAACTCTTCTCAAGAACTAATCATCTGATTTCAATAATCTTCTCTTTCACTGCAAGCTCTTTTAATGTTAATGTAAAATGTATATTTTTAAAGACAACATTTAAAAATTGTACATATAAAAATTAATTTAAAAAAAACCGCTCTATTGATTTTCAAAATAAAATTAAGTTAATCTATTTTTTTTGAGAAATAAAATGACATTTAAATTTTTGAGAAAAATTTATTTTGAAGGTACATTTTTAAATCTTAAAATATAGAAAGTAATTTTAAACATACTTTTTTGAAGAAATTAGCAAGTTCTAGAGACCCAGTCGGGCATTATACTTCTTTCAAAATTGATTTTCTTTTGAATAAAACTTTTAACATCTTAAAAAATTAAAGAAATCTAGTTTTTGAAGTGAATTTGCTTTAAATGTTTTAGAATTGGGATTTAAACACGAATTTCAAGAATATAAATGTCCCAAAAACAGCAAAAGTGACACTTTTATTAAGCTAATGGCTAATTGAAAAACTTACCTTAATTTGGTTTTATTTTATATTCAGAGAAATTATGTACTTAAATTCAAAAACCAAACATTTTTCTCTCTACAATTTTTAACTTTTTTTGTTGACTCCTTTAAAATCAAAATATTTTCTATCATCAGTTCCAATCTACGAGTAAACAGACTGATAGCAATAGTAATAATAGACTCCCGAAAATTGAGTCCGAAAAGACTACGTCAAAAAAAGCCCGAAAGTTCTTGATATCAGTTCTTTCTCCATTTTGATTTTTCGTAGCGTTTTCGCATTAATAGAAATGGCGACAAAAAAGAATATATCGGGTGATTTTTTAAGAGCTTGAGAACTTTTTAAAAAAAAAAACGCATACAATTTGCAAAATCTCATCTATTCTTTATTTGAAACGTTAGATTGGTCCATGACATTTACTTTTTGAAGATAATTTCATTTAAATGTTGACCGCGGCTGCGTCTTAGGTGGTCCATTCGGAAAGTCCAATTTTGGGTAACTTTTTCGAGCATTTCGGCCGGAATAGCCCGAATTTCTTCGGAAATGTTGTCTTCCAAAGCTGGAATAGTTGCTGGCTTATTTGTGTAGACTTTAGACTTGACGTAGCCCCACAAAAAATAGTCTAAAGGCGTCAAATCGCATGATCTTGGTGGCCAACTTACCGGTCCATTCCTTGAGATGAATTGTTCTCCGAAGTTTTCCCTCAAAATGGCCATAGAATCGCGAGCTGTGTGGTATGTAGCGCCATCTTGTTGAAACCACATGTCAACCAAGTTCAGTTCTTCCATTTTTGGCAACAAAAAGTTTGTTAGCATTGAACGATAGCGATCGCCATTCACCGTAACGTTGCGTCCAACAGCATCTTTGAAAAAATACGGTCCAATGATTCCACCAGCGTACAAACCACACCAAACAGTGCATTTTTCGCGATGCATGGGCAGTTCTTGAACGGCTTCTGGTTGCTCTTCACTCCAAATGCGGCAATTTTGCTTATTTACGTAGCCATTCAACCAGAAATGAGCCTCATCGCTGAACAAAATTTGTCGCGAAACACATTTCGAACCGAACACTGATTTTGGTAATAAAATTCAATGATTTGCAAGCGTTGCTCGTTAGTAAGCCTATTCATGATGAAATGTCAAAGCATACTGAGCATCTTTCTCTTTGACACCATGTCTGAAATCCCGCGTGATCTGTCAAATACTAATGCATGAAAATCCTAACCTCAAAAAAATCACCCGATATTATTTTTGGAAAAAAAAGGAAGTTTCAAAACAATTTCTTACATTTCTGCCTGAAAGCAATAAAAATAAAAACCCTCTAAACTATTGTATTTTGCTCTTGAATAGGGCATATTTAGAAAACTTTTGGAATCTTGGAATGCTTTCATATGTAGAAAGTCGACCAAATTAAATAGTTAGACTATACCTTATTGATGGACAACAGCGTTCTTAAATAATTTTATAAATTATAACTAAAGTTGTCACTTAAGCACTTGAAATGTGTACATTTAAGGTTAAGATATCCATTATGTTATTAACTTCCCCATAGGAAGTTATTGTAATGGCTCCGATTTGTCAAATTGAAAATTTTGACATTTCTCGACGTTTCAAGGTCCGTAGAGTCGAAATAAAAGAATTTTAGAAAGATGTCTGTGCCCTGTGCGTGCGTTTGTACGTACGTCCGTACGTTCGCGACGTTTTTTTCGTCCTCCATAGCTCAAGAACCAGAAGAGATATCGACTTCAAATAAATTTTGTTATACAGATAATAAGGCAGAAAGATACAGAAAGGGCTCTCAAGAATATTGCATGGGTGGTTTTTTTACCATAGCAGTTTAAAAAAAGGTGAACATTTTGGTTAAACCTAAATATCTCATGAACCAATGACGCTAGAGACTTGAATTAAATTTTATATTATGTATTGTAACGTGATACAAAACAACTATATTTATCATTTATATATGATTCATATTATGTCGTCTATCGTGTGGATCGTTCAACTGAATCTGGAATGGAACGAGGAGGTGGAGTTTTAATCGCTATACGTTCTACATTAGTTAGCTGGCAGTGCGATTTACCTTCAAAGTCATAATTTTTTGAACAACTTTGTGTGTTCGTTACAACTAATAATAATGAAATTTGTTTTATTGTAAGTTATATTAGACCTAATAGTAGTTTTGAATTATATGCTCAACTTATTTCAAACATTAACTTAATGGTGAAAGGGTTGACAATTAATCAGTTTCCTTGTGTGTTAGGTGACTTTAACATCGGTAATGTAAATTGGCGTTTTATGTTTGCAGAACAATCTCTGGTCCCATTTAATGTCACCACTGACATCGAAACTGAAGTTGTTGACTCTTTAGCCTCACTGGGTTTATTTCAAATAAACCATTCTAGAAATTTATTAAATAGAACATTAGATCTTATTTTTTGTAATAATGATATGAAATTCTTCTTATATGAATCAGACTTTCCCTTAGTAAACAATCAAATTCATCACAAAGCTGTTTATGTAATTTTTGAGTTTTATGAGTTTAACCAAAAATTTTCAACTGAATATAATTGTTTGAACTATAACTTCCAAAAGGCAGATTTCACTGGATTAAATAATTTCTTCAATTCAACTGACTGGGAACAAAGACTTTGCAATAGATCTCTAAATAGTATGTATGTCTCTTTTAAAGAAGTTATTTTTGATGGCATTGAACAGTTTGTCCCGGGTTTTAATAAAAAATCTTCTTTTAAGCTTCCGTGGTTTAATAAAAGGCTAAGAAAATTAGAAAATGTAAAAAATAAGGCATTTAAGCGTTCAAAAATATCAAATAGTTCAGAGGATCGTGCTCGCTTTCTTCAGCTTCGGAGAGAATTTGATTTTTTGAACAAATTTTTGTATCATCAGTACATAAGTGCTAATGAAAGCAATATAAAAAAGAATAGCAAATCCTTTTGGGTCTTTCTGAATTCCAAAAGAAAAACTTCATTTTTGCCAACAGCAATGGAACTTCATAACGAAAAGTCAAGCGATATTCAATCTTCTTGCAATCTATTTGCAAAATACTTCCAATCGAATTATAATACTGATGTTATTTTAAATATTAATGACTTTTACTCAAATATTTCCCCTATCACTGATTTCGATTTAAAGTGTTTTTCAGAACAAGACGTTCTTGATGGCCTGAATGAACTCGATTCGACTAAAAAAGCTGGAGCGGATAAAATTCCCCCGCTCTTATTGTCAAAATGTGCCTTATCTCTCTGCTACGCTCTTAAAATTATTTTCAATAAATCTTTATCATCTGGTGTTTTTATTGATGATTGGAAATTATCGTTTGTTAATCCGATTTACAAAAGTGGCCTTAAACACCTCGTTAAAAATTACAGGCCAATATCAAAACTTTCCGCTGTACCAAAGTTATTTGAAAAATTAGTGACCCAGAGGCTATTTTTTGCTGTTAAGGAATCAATAACGTCAAAACAACATGGTTTTATTAGTGGCCGATCAACTTCGACAAATTTGTGCCTTTTTTCCCAATTTTGTTCAAAATCTATGGAAGACAAAAAGCAAGTCGATGTCCTATACACAGATTTTGTTAAGGCGTTTGACAGAGTTCACCATGCACTTTTATTGCATAAACTTGGAAAACTGGGACTCAATACGAATTTTTTGAAATGGTTGAGGTCCTACTTGTCAAATCGTAAACAGGTCGTCCAGATTGATGGTTTTGCATCAATTTGTATAGAGGTGGAGTCGGGTCTCCCCCAAGGTAGTCATTTGGGACCACTTATGTTCGATTTGTTTGTAAATGATATTCCTGGCGTTTTCAATTTTTGTGACTGTTTGATGTTTGCAGATGACGTTAAATTGTTTAGTCAAATATCTTCAGATAGTGATTGTTTAAACTTTCAAAATGATATTGATTTATTTTTAAATTGGTGCTCGTGTAACCATCTCGAACTCAATGCATCAAAATGTAAAATTTTTAGTGCTTACAGAACGTTAACTCCGTTAACTTTTAATTATAAATTTGGAATGGTAACACTCTCAAGGGTCAGTGAGGTGAAAGATCTTGGTGTTATCTTTGATTGCAAACTCACATTTTCTGCCCACATCGATTTTATTGTTTCGAAAGCTAATTCCATGTTAGGTTTCCTCAAACGAACTTCAAGCGTTTTTAAAGATGTGTATACTTTGAAGGCAATTTTTTTTTCATTAGTGTTGCCTATCTTAGAGCATTGCTGTGTGGTTTGGTCCCCATTTTACGAAAATGCTATTGCAAGAATAGAAGGGATACAAAAAAGGTTCTCGCGATTCGCGTTAAGGAATTTGAGATGGTCCGACGGAATGCCTGCCTACTTTTCAAGATGTGCGTTATTAGATTTGAAAACCCTTAAAAGCCGCAGACAAGCTCAATGCGTTCTTTTTATTAAAGACATTTTAAGTAATTGTATAAAATCTGAAGAACTACTTGCACAAATTTCTTGGTATGTTCCAGAAAGAAATCTAAGAATTCGTAATAATCTGTTCTATGTTCCCATTCATCGTACAAATTATGGTTTAAATAATCCTGGAACTACCTATAACTCTATCTGTAGTGAAGTCGACCTTTCTATGAATAGGGTTAATTTTAAAAATATTGTTCAAAATATATTTCATTCTTGAGTTGAGCTAGAATAAGTAAATTGTAATTAATGTAAGTACCAACCTTTTGTTATCAGCAGATTGTTAAGTCAAATCCATTGATGAATAAATAAATATATATATAATATATTTTTGGAAAAATATCCAATTAACTGAAAAAAAATTTGTCACCTAAAAAATTGTACGACTAAAATATGATTTCATCTCCAGAAAAATTTTTTGCAACGAAGAATAATGGTTTTGACATCTGATAAAATTTTGAGAAAAATCGAATTGACAGTTTTTTTTTACAAACAATAAAAACGTAAAAAAACATTACTCAATGTTGGTAAAAATTGAATTTCGACTCAAATATCTGTTCAAAGACTTGAGATTAAGGCCTCAAACTTATTTTATCTTATAAAAAATATTGTTTTTAACATTCTGAAAAATGTTGAGAAAAATCGAATTGACAGTTTTTTTTTACAAAAACTAAAAATCTAAAAAGAAAATTAATAAAAGTTGGTAAAAATTGATTTTCGACTCGAATGTCTTTTCAAAACCTTGAGACATTGGCTTTAAACTATTTTATTTTATTAACAGCTTTTGTACAAAAAATTAAAAACCGAAAAAAAATTTAACAAAAGTTGGTAAAAATTGATTTTCGACTCAAATATCTTTTCAAAAATTTGATATAAAGGCTTATAACTATTAACTAAACTTTAACCATAACTAAATTTTAACTTGTAAGAAATATTGTTTTCAACATTAGGAAAAATTTTGAGAAAAATCGAATTGACAGCTTTTTTTTACAAAAAATAAAAGCAAAAAAAAATCAATACTAAAACTTGGTAAAAATTTACTTTCGACTCAAATAGCTTTTCAAAAATTACAAATATTGGCTTAAAACTTATTTTATTTCACAGAAAATACTATTTTCGATATTCAGTAATTTTTTTATAGTAATCCAGCAGTCCGTTTTTTCATAAAAAAATAAAATCTACAAAAAACAGTACGCAAATTTGGTAAAAATTGATACATATTGACAAACTTTTAAGCAAGACAAATCGAAAGACGGGATGGGAAGTTATCAGTGTGGGTCGCATCCCAGCCTCTTTTTTAAATTTTGTTAGCCTCCTTTACAGATCATTAAAGAAAATTTGTAAGTGGTGAGCAAAAACTCGTCTATATGTTAATCGTATGAACCCGCCCCCCCTAATTAAAAGTCTGGATCCACCCTTGTGACCAAGTCTATTAATTGATTTGTAACCAGTTTCTATTCTAAGAGCTTCTATTGGTGTTGTTCTTACCACTCCTGTAGATGTTCTTTACCATTCATTTATGGCTATATCAATGATCTTTGTAGTCTACATTAAGTGTGTGAGTCCATGCTGGAGTGTTCCTTCGACTAGAGCTTTGGTTATTTTAAGAGTAGTTACAAGATGGGGTCCTTTTCGCCTAGGGCATATCAATTTCAGAGCGTTGTTTCGATTCTTCAGTTCGTTGATGATATTTTTAACGTGAAGGTCCCATTTCAAATTGCCACCGAAGGTTACTCCAAGCACTCTTAGTTCTTTGACTAATTGTAGAGTTGTGAATTTCTCCTGTTTTTTGGGTCCAATTATTGATTTCAGAGTCAGATAATTTTAAGATTGTGGTAACAATTAATGGATCTCCTGAAGCTACCATTAAAACATTGTCTATATGGACGCCAAAAAAATCTATTCTGAATTTCAGTTGTGCAAGCAATTAATAATTGAAATTTCGGTGTTAAATACAATATTTTTGATTGTATAAAATTATTAAATATTCAACTTGACACTTACATATTTTTAAGTTAATTTTTATTGAATTAAGTTGATTTCCATTTTATTTTTTAAAAATCCTGCTGACACATTTTAATGTTATTACCTGTTAACAAAATTAATTTAATACAATATCTTTCCTGGTTTTTTGAGATATGCCAAACGAAAAGTGGTATCCCGAACGGCCGGGCATAAAAAGACACATCGATCTTCCTGACCACAAAACATTGAGAAATTTCAAAATTTAGAATAACTATACTATAGATATGTAATTGTAAAAATAATAATAAAATAAGTGGTGTAGTGCACTCTGGCATATGAGTGTTTATTGTACTTCTTATTGTACTTCTTAGTTTGTATTGAATTCTGCTTTTACTCAGTTTTTGTCATTATCCACTTCCATATACCTTTCACTACCTGTAGTGCATACTTCAATATAATTTTCATTTCAAAACTTTCAAAGCTTGTTCAATATTTATGCTTTTAAGTTCTTTTCTTTGATCAATCCAAATAGCAATTTATTCAAAGTTTTAATGTTGTGTTTCGATACATTTCAAAATAAAACTTTATCAAAACGCAAATATAATATATTTTCCAAAAGTCTCTATGTCATTTTATTCCCTACACAATAAATAAATACTCTGTGATTCTAAATTGTATTCTTAGGACAAACTTTTTGCCAAAGCATATTTACTCGTATATTGAATTCTTCGAATATACAAATATTTTTGCTCGTCCCTTAATATATCACTTATTTCGCAGGATAACAAAGCAATTTCCTAGAAATAGAAACATATACCACCACCGCGCCATCATCAAGGACGCTAGCCAATTTTACCGCCACCGAAACTGACACCGCCATTCTCTCCCACCAAAACGCACCATCTGTGATATCTCCCACGACAAAATGTCGCCACGCAACCTTCTCATTTCCGTTTGTTGTCCCATTAAATCTTTTAAAGAGAGCTAAAAAAAAGAAAAACATAAAATTTCCAACTCATTAAAAATTTACTAAAAAAAAAAATCAAAAGGGAGACGAAAAACTCTTCTAATTAAGGTCGAAACACAATAAAGAAGAGTGAAAAACAACAACAACAAAAGCAAAAGCAAAGAAAAACATAAGTACAAATATCGCACCAGAAAACATTAACCATTTAAAGATTTAAATTAAACACAAACAAGGAAAAACAATTTTCTCCAAAATCCATATCCCCCCCTAGCGTTGGGGGTGTTTTTCACCCGGGTACCCGGTTACCGGGTAGGACGACACACGTGTGCCTGTGCGTTGGAAAAGTTTTCGTTTTTTTTATCTTTGTTCATTTCTTCAGTTTTCCATTTTTCTTATCGTTTCTTTTTTTAATAACATTTTAATTGTCCTTATGGCCTTGCGAAAGTTCGTCTGCTGCTTCCTTTTTCGTTTTGTCTTTTCTTCTGGAGTCCCATTTTCATCTCTGCCAATAGATTCTATGTGCACAAGGAAACAGATACACGAGGACACACCACCACCTGTTATTATTGCACATCATCCTCCTTCTCATTTCGTTTATCCATTAGCTCCCCGGTTATGTCATTTCAATCTCCCAACTTATTCCAAACCCCTTAACACTCATACTTCATGTGATTCTTCTTTTTCTATCGTTTTTCTTTTCGATTTTATTTCATCTCATGAGAGATCGATATACACCTACGTTAGCTCAAAATATTCCTAAAGGCTCGTTATGCATTCGAAAGAAAAAGCTACCAAAAAACGAGATGGTTTGAGTCAAACAATAGATATATTAAAGACAATTATCTTCTTAAGTCTTAAGATTAAATAGATACATTGTCTTAGAATAAAATAGATTGTTGGCACATAGGGGGCCTAACTTTATATATTGGCTTAAGATTAAATTTAAATATTTATGGTGTTCTAAAAATAAAAGTCGGTTGACTTGGTTATCCTCGGGGTGTTCCTTCCCGGTTGTCATTTGTTGGATTTGTTGATTAGTTATAGTTTTGTTGGCATGTTTAGCCACGTCGCGCCGCCGCGCCGCACAGTGGATTAAATGCGGAAAAAAATCCAAAAAATGAAAGTGTTAGTATGAAGTTTTTTTTTTATTTTATTATAGTTATATAGTTGGTCTATGATTTTTGAAAATTTGAGCATCTTCTTCAAAATTAAAAGGTAAATATTTTTTAAAGTAAATTAAAGTAGTTAAAAGCAATAATACTAATTCATGATTTGTTTGTACTTTTTTTCTCAGAATTTGACGCAGATACTGCCTTAGCTCTTATAACGCAAGCAAAACTATCGCAATACCAATACGAAATTTTAAGAAAAGCTACAAAAGAGATCGGTTATGATATTTTCCCAAAGTACCCCCATATTATTGAGGCAAAACAATCTTGCTACCCAGACAACATAGCAGTAGCCGAAACATCTGCGATGGTGAGGCTTCAGGATTTGCTAGATCACACTGCAAGAAGAATTTTAAAAACAATTCCAAGTGATGAGCTGGAACAATTTAACAACCAAACTTTAGAACTTCATACAAAGTAGGGCTGTGATGGCTCATCTGGACAGAGCGAATATCTGCAGAAATTTTCCATCGGGAATCAGGAAGCTTCGGATGCACATCTTTTCATGACGTCAATTGTGCCCCTTAAAATCACCTCACCAACTGATGAAAACAATCCCACATGGATCAATTCCCGTCCGTCTTCAACACGATATTGCAGACCATTGAATACAAAAAGGAAACACTTGACCTCATACGCGAAGAGAAAAACCGTGTTTAAAATGAAATACAGGGATTGGAGATGACCTCAATAAATATTGGCACACTTGCCATAAAAGTTAGACACCATCTTTATTTCACGATGATAGATGGAAAAGTTGCTCAAGCTGTCACAAATACTAGTTCTGTGAGCAACTGCACCATTTGTGGAGCTAAGCCTTCGGAGATGAATAATTTATCTAAGATCAGTACCAAGATGTTGAATGAAGATGCTCTTAAACTAGGAATATCATCATTACATGCAAGGATTAAATTTATGGAATACGTTTCGCACCTCGGCTACAACTTAAGCTTTAAATCATGGAGAACATGTGAAGACACTCGTGCTATTAAAGAAGTGGAAAAAAATCGAATCCAAGCTGAATTCATCGAAAAAGTTGGTATCAAGATTGACGTTGTAAAGCAAGGAACTGGAACAACAAATGAGGGCAATGACTGCAGAGATCACCAAAATAGATTCAAGGTTGATAACGAGACTTTCAGTCATATTGGAAGTAATTTGCTGCAATTTTTCAATTGATACAGAAAAATTTAAGGTTTATTCTGAAGAGATAGCTAAATTGGCGATTTCGCTATACCCTTGGTATCACTTGCCTGCAACAGTTCATAAAATCTTATTACACGGAGCAGAAGTAATACAAAGTGCATATTTTCCAGTGGGTTCACTTTCAGAGGAGGCCCAGGAAAGCAGAAATAAGGACTACAAATATTACAGAACCCACTACTCCAGGAAATGTTCTCGGCTATCTACAAATGAGGATGTTTTCCACATGATCATGATATCATCTGATCCCCTTATAACCAAATTGAGACCAGAACCAAAAAAAAAAGAGGCTGGGATGCGACCCACACTGATAACTTCCCATCCCGTCTATCGATTTGTCTTGCTTAAAAGTTTGTATAAGGCCGCGGCCACGCAGTAAGCGGCTGAGCGGCTGAGCGGAAAAAAATATAAAACATATGAAATCACATAGAAGCGACCACGCAATGAGCGAGCGGCGAAACAAAATTCTGAGCGGCTAAGCAGCGCCGTTTAGCAACCAAACCTGTTTGAATTTTCTGAGGGGCAAGAAGTAAAGATGTCCAAAGTAAACATTGAGTTGTTAATTTCGTGTGTGCAATCTCGACTCTAACTACTAATCGCTCAAAAGCAGTCGCTCAGTGCCTGGCCATACGTCGCTTAGAGTTGCCTCTCAACCGCTTGCCGCTCAGCCGCTTAGCCGCTTACTGCGTGGCCGAGGCCTAAATGTATCAATTCTTACCAAATTTGCGTTCTATTTTTTGTAGATTTTATTTTTTTTATGAAATAACGGACTGTTGGATTTTTATAAAAAAATTACTGAAAATAAAAAACAATATTTTCTGTGAAATAAAATAAGTTTGAAGCCAATATTTTTAATTTTTGAAAAGCTATTTGAGCCGAAAATCAATTTTTACCAACTTTTATTAATTTTTTTGTTTAGGTTTTTATTTTTTGTAAAAAAACTGTCAATTCGATTTTTCTCAAAATTTTTCCTAATGTTGAAAACAATATTTCTTATAAGTTTAAATTAGTTAGAAGACATAATCTCAAATTTTTGAAAAGATATTTAAGTCGAAAAACAATTTTTACCAACTTTTGTTAAATTTTTTTTTCGGTTTTTAATTTTTTGTAAAAAAAACTGTCAATTCTATTTTTTTCAAAATTTTGCTGAATGTTGACAACAATTTTTTTTGAAAGATAAAAGTAGTTTAAAGCCAATATCTTAAAGTCTTGAAAAGATATTTGAGTCAAAACTCAATTTTTACCAACTTTTTTTTTATTTTTTTTAGGTTATTATTTTTTGTAAAAAAACTGTCAATTCGATTTTTCTCAAAATTTTATCAGACGTCAAAAACATTATTCTTCGTTGCACAAAATTGTTTTGGAGATGAAATCATATTTTAGTCGTAAAATTTTCGAAGTGACAAATTTTTTTTTTCAGTTTTTTTGATTTATAAAAAAAACCGTTAATTGAATTTTTTTCCAAAAATATAATTGTTTTGTATCGCGTTACAATATATAACATTAAATTTAATTCAAGTCTCTAACGTCATTGGTTCATGAGATATTTAGGGTTAACCAAAATTTTCACCTTTTTTTTAAACTGCTATGGTAAAAAAACCACCCACGCAATTTTCTTGAGAGCCCTTTCTGCATCTTTCTGCCTTATTATCTGTATAACAAAATTTATTTGAAGTCGATATCTCTTCTGGTTCTTGAGCTATGGACAACGAAAAAACGTCGCGAACGTACGGACGTACGGACATACGGACGTACGGACGTACGGACGTACGTACACACGCACGTACAGACATCTTTCCAAAAATCTTTTATTTAGACTCTAGGGACCTTGAAACGTCGAGAAATGTCAAAATTTTCAATTTGACAAATCGGACCCATTACAATAACTTCCTATGGGAAGTTAAAAAACCTTCCATTGAGTGAAGAAGCTCTTGAAAATTATTAATTAATATTTTTTTTATGACAACAAAGATAGATTTTAACTACAAATATTTTTAACCTTACATAAAATGTTACTAGTACCCAACCCATACCGTAGCGTGATGGTTAGTGCGCTGGACTGTCATGCGACAGGTCTTGGGTTTGATTCCTGCCTGTGTATCCTAAAGTTTTTTTCACGGGTACTGCCTCTTGCGAGGAATTGACATATCCTCCACAAGAGTTATCTTGTCATAAAAAGTGCTTTCTCAAATTAGCCGTTTGGATTCGGCTTAAAACTGTAGGCCCCCTCCATCCCTGAAACATTACACACACACAGGAATTCTTAAAAATTTTTAAATTACCAACAATATTTTTCATATAAAGAAATAGTTTAGTTTGAAAATCTAGTTTTGTTAAATAGATTTTTAGTGAAAAACAAATTTTTACCAATTTTAGTAGCATTTCTTAAATTTTTACTAATTAGATGAATTAAATTAATTTGAGAGATATCAAGAACCGAACATCAATTTTTACCAAATTTGCGTAATATTTCTTGTAGATTTTATTTTTTTATGAAAAAATGGACTGTTGGATTTTTATAAAAAACCACTGAATATCGAAAATAATATTTTCTGTGAAATAAAAAAGTTTGAAGACAATATTTTTAATTTTTGAAAAGCTATTTGAGTCGAAAGTAAATTTTTACCAAGTTTTAGTATTGATTTTTTGACGTGACAACGTCTTAAATTAGGTTGCGGCTGGGAGTCACTTATGAAAAAGTGTAACGCCCGGTAACGTTACGATGAGTCACCGAACGAGAGAGAGGCCCGCCGAATGCCTTGCGTCTCTCTCCCACTCAACTATGATCGGTCTGCCGCGCGCGCAGCACTAGAGAATTAGGCGCATTGAATCGGCGCATGCTTGTGTCTCTGTCTTTGTCTTTCTCGAACGTTCTTGGCGTTGGAAAAACAAGAAAGCGTCATAATACAAGTTCACACGTGTGGTTAAAGTATCGTCAGCTGTGTCTGTAGTGAAAATGGTGAGTGCTTAGATTCGTCATTTACAACAACTACAACAATAAAGGTAAATAATTGTGCACTGATATTTCATTATCGTAAACTATGATTGATTGATTAATTGTTAGATTGACACAAAAGTTGAGAAACTGAGTTTATAGGTTATGTCATACTATTGATAAATGTTGATAGTGTTAAGTAAATTATTAGTTTAAAAAATTTGTGCAATTCTTATTTTCATTCAATTCCTTGTTCCTATTGTGCAATTTAATTATATTCATATCAATAAATATTCTACCGAGAAAAAGACGTTGTCACGTAAAATCTTCGCCCGTAAAACCGACTTTACAGGCAACCATTTTTTTTTTGTTTTTTTTTTTTTTGTAAAAAAAAGCTGTCAATTCGATTTTTCTCAAAATTTGTCCTAATGTTGAAAACAATATTTCTTACAAGTTAAAATTTAGTTATAGTTAAAGTTTAGTTAAAAAAATCAATTTTTACCAACTTTTGTTAAATTTTCTTTTAAGATTTTATTTTTTGTAAGAAAACTATCAATTCGATTTTTTTCAAAATTTTACTGAATGTTGACAACAATATTATTTGAAAGATAAAAGTAGTTTTAAGCCAATATCTCAAAGTTTTGAAAAGATATTTGAGTCGAAATTCAATTTTTACCAACTTTGAGTAATGTTTTTTTTTAGGTTTTTATTTTTTATAAAAAAACTATCAATTAGATTTTTCTCAAAATTTTACCAGATGTCAAAAACATTATTCTTCGTTGCACAAAATTGTTTTGGAGATAAAATCATTTTGTATTCGTAAAATTTTCGAGGTGACAAATTTTTTTTTTTTCAGTTTTTTTGATTTATAAAAAAAAAACTGTTTATTGATTTTTTTCAAAAAATATACTTGTTTGGTATTACGTTACAATATATTATATAAAATTTAATTCAAGTCTCTCGCATTTTTGGTTCATGAGATATTTAGGTTTAACCAAAATGTTCACCTTTTTTTAAACTGCTATGGTAAAAAAACCACCCACGCAATTTTCTTGAGAGCCCTTTCTGCATCTTTCTGCTTTATTATCTGTACAACAAAATTTATTTGAAGTCGATATCTCTTTTGGTTCTTGAGCTATGGACAACGAAAAAAACGTCGCGAACGTACGGACGTACGTACACACGCACGCACATACATCTTTCTAAAAATCTTTTATTTCGACTCTAGGGATCTTGAAACGTCGAGAAATGTCAAAATTTTCAATTTGACAAATCGGACCCATTACAATAACTTCCTATGGGAAGTTAAAAATCCAATTACTGGGCTTTTTTTTAATAAAAAAAAAAACTGAAAAAAAATGTGTCACCTCGAAAATTTTACAAATAAAAAATGATTTTATCTCCAAAACAATTTCGTGCAAACGAAGAAAAACGTTTTCAACATCTGGTAAAATTTCGAGAAAAATCGAATTGACAGTTTTTTTATAAAAAATAAAAACCTAAAAAAAACCATTACTCAACATTGGTAAAAATTGAATTTAGACTTAAATATCATTTCGAAAATTTGATATTATAAATTGCAACTTATTTTATCTTATAAGAAATATAGTTTTCAACATTCGGTAATATTTTGAGAAAAATCTAATTGACAGTTTTCCTACAAAAAATAAAAACCTAACACAAAAAATGAATAAAATTTAGTAAAATTTGATTTTCGACTCAAATAACTTTTCAAAACTTTGATACATTGGCTTTAAACTAATTTTATTTTTGACAAAATATTGTTGTCAACATTAAGCACAGTTTTAAGAAAAAACAAATTGACAGTTTTTTTACAAAAATTAAAAACTTAAAAAAAAATTAACAAAAGTTCGTAAAAATTGATTTTTGGCTCAAATATCTTTTCAAAAATTTGAGATATAGGCTTCAAATTAATTTTATTTTATAAAAAATATTATTTTTAACATTCAGTGATTTTTTTATAAAAATCTAACAGTCTGTTTTTCATAAAAAAATAAAATCTACAAAAAAAAGTACTTAAAATTGGTAAAAATCGATGTTCGGTTCTCGATATCTCGTGAACAATAGAAAACATTGACTTCAAATTAATTTCATTCATCCAATATACATTTGTTTATATTAGAAATTAAAAACTTTTAATAAATTCTACTAAAATTGGTAAAAATTGGTTAATCACTAGATTTTGAAATCAAACTATTTAATCATATGCCAAATATTGTTGGTTATTTTTAATTTTTTTAGAATAATTTAACTGATTACTTTTTTTACAAAACACGAAAACATACAAACCTTGCTTAAAAGACAAATCGACAGACAGGATAGGAAGTTATCAGTGTGGGTCGCATCCCAGCCTCTTATTTAAAATCTTGTAAATTTAACTGTGTCATTCAATTTCTTCCTATATTGAAAATGTAATTTAAGACATTTTGATTAATATTCGGAAAAAATATGAAATCAAAAGGACTTAAACTTTAAAATTTTCACAATAAGGCCAAGAGAAATTCATAATACATAAGTGTTAATATTATCGCCATATCAGGCCCTTTTCTGATATGTTGGTAGTGTACGCTACTTTTTCGTGTGAACAAATCCCAGTTATGGACAAAAAAAGATACAAAACCCTGTTTAGCTGTACTTCCAACTTAGAAGGTTTCAATGATTTCTGTGGAAATTTAACTGGCTGCTCTCATAGCAACATAACCTCAAATGCCTATACATGGTTACAAACCTGATTCTTCACATTCTGAGAATATTGACATTAAAAATCAGATTGCTCGAATTGAATGCATCTTATGTTCTTAAAAGGTTATTTTTTAACGCTGGCGAACCATTGTTTAAAGTTTTCCATCTGTATAACCTATTCCTAAGAACGAACAATGCTCTTCTCCCTCAAATTCCTCATAATCATTAGAGTTGGCAACAAGCTCTCTGATAGCCTCTATATTAACACTTATATGCCCCAGGGTTCCGTTTGGTCTCCGACACTTTTTCTCATTTTCATAAATGATTTTTTGGTGAAAGTTTTAACTCACACTAAATACTCTAAATAAGTCCTTATTCTTTGGATGTGGCAACGTATTATAAGCTGATTCAATAGCTGACAACATGTTTCAGTAGAGAATATCTATTGTCTGTGAAAGCCTGAAATGCATAAGCCTAGAACACTTTCATTGTTCATATTTTTTGTAATTACTCAAAAGAAAAGATAATCATAAGTTCTGAAAGTACCTTGCTTCCTTTTATAATAAAACTCCATAAATCAGCAAGTTTATGAAACCTTATGATGAACTTTATTGTTCACATATCATATTCACTGTTCGTTCACTGTTGACCCTGTTGAAACAGAAATCTGAGTGAAAAATCATGAAACTATATACCTAGAGAAAAATCGAAATGGATCACATGGGAAAATAGTTTTCATTCGAAGTTTTCCCCGGTATGTTTTTCAATTTTTCTTCCATGTTTTTAGTTTTTTTAGTTTTCTGAATTTTGTTTTTAGTTTTCTGTGAAATGTACCAGGAAAAGTTTTAAGGTTTTTGTTGAAAGCATTCCGCGGTGAAATTGAAATTTGGTGAGAATTCATTTTCTCCGGGGCTAGATGAGTGTATTGCTGGTGGTATTATTCTTTTGGATAGCATTCTCGTTTTCTTTTTCGACAGCGATGATCTTCATCGCCATCACTATTTCAACTTCCGGTTTCACAACCTCCACCCGACACCACCACCGCCGCGCCACCGCCACCGTGTCGGCCATCAACATGAACTCTGTCGGCGAAATAGATGACACCGTCACAGTGCGAAATAAACTTTTACTGTATCGAAATTCAATTTTGGGTTTCGTCATTGGGTTTTTAAGAGACAACGAAAACGAGACTGAAGGTAAAAGGCCGGGGCTGACGGTGGGTATTGGAATTGGGAACAGTTTTTGAGGAGTTTCGTTGTTCGTTGAACATCCTCGGTATAGGAATTCCCATTGCGGAATAAGTTTGGAAAATTGGAAAACTGTAATGGATGGGAAGTGTTCTTAGGAGTTGTTCCTCGCGCCAAAGATGTACCATACACTCGAAAATTTCCAACTTTGGTGATGACACCAATGACGGGAGACTGAGTGCAATTCGAGAACCGAGAAGAAAATGTTCAACAATGTTGCTGCAAGAAATTCAATTATTGTTAATTTTTTTCTTTTATTTCTTTTCATTCATGCGATGGTACAGTTCTAACAAAATAGAAGAAGAAGAGAAGAATTTGTGGAACAAAGGTCTTTATTATAAAGGTACTTTGTTCTTTGCTATTTTCTCAGGAGGGTACTTAAGATTTATTTTAATCTATTAATGAAGAACCATTTGGGAAATCTTAAACTTTTGTACAATTCAAATAAGTTAAAGGAATCAAGGTAAGACAAGAATAAGTAGAAGTAAGAGTAAAGTGAAATTCTGGTCGAAGAAATTGCAGGATATTAAATTATTTTGGTTATCGAGGTTTTTTGAGTAACTGATGTCTGTCTTGAGGGCAAGCATAAGTTCTCTATTTACTTTATTTTATCTGAATAAAGGTATAGGTATTAAGGTAACTTAACCTACAGTCCTTCTTTAACTAATTTCTCCAAAGGCCTCTGGTAACATTATTTTAATCTCATCTCTTTTGGTAAAGTTTTTGAGTTAAGTAGAATGTAGGGGTGTTGGTTTTTCTTTTACGTTCAGAGTGAAGGTTGGTTTGAAAATTGTTGAAGGTCTTTTGGTATTGAATAAATATTCAGATAAGAAACTTTTAATTTTAATTGAGAATTCTTGAACAACTTTTTATTTTGATACCTATGCCAGGAGATAGTAAGAAATGTGTTTACTCGTTATTTTTTTTGAATTGTTAAATTCCATATTTTAGTGTTTCTTTTTGTTGTTTATATATTTTGAATACTTGTTCTTAAATCTTATAGTAATGCAGTTTTACTCCGTGGTGTATAGAAAATACATTTTTTCAGTCTTACGTTGTAAAACAAAGCTAAAGAGCTTAAATTTTCAAAGGTTCTAAAACTTTGGCGAAGTAAAAAAACTAACATCTTATTTTTGACCTAATTTGTCGATTTTAAAATGTGGACTTTTTTTTGAAACTTCAAGGTCCCAACAATTTAAATGTATCGTTACGTTCGGGATACATTTTTTCGTTTTCTATAACTTAAGAACGAGTAGAGATACAATCCTCTTCATCTTACTTGTCTATGTTGGTAAGACGGACATTTTGGGGTAGTACATCTCATCATCATCATCATCATCGACTTGACAATCGGAATCCGGTACTGGGATCAAACAAGAAGTCTCTCCATTTATCCAAATGGCGAGCCGAAGCCGCAGATTTTGTACCCCTGCTAGATCTGGGTGAAGAGATCGTGTACAGATTGTTCGGTTCTCTCGATGATGTCAATGTCATCTGCGTAAGCTAGTGTATGGCTGGTCCTTGTTGACGTGCCAGAGTCACAGATTGCTTTCTCTATAACGCCGCTCGTTTTGTAGGGCAGTCGAGTTGATATGTACTTGATCGGCGGTTGCAATACGTTTTCGTAAGGCAATCTGCCCTCGGAACACCATACCAACAAGATAGTGATCCGAGTCGATATTAGGACCTCGGTAAGTTCGTACCCTTATACCCTCGGACTCGAGTAGTAGTGACGCACGGTCTGGATATGAGTCACTCATTAGATGGTACCCAGGTGGCTTTGTATAAATATTTACGTGGGAGCCTGTTACTCGTAACGACCAAGTATTTCGATACTGCCAATTCTGTGACTTGAAGTCCGTTGTCATCCGATATTTGTATAGTTGTTCTGATATTTGTCTCGCACGTGAAGTGTGCATAACATTTCGCTTATAAAGTCAAAGCCGATAATAATAAATTTCACGTTTTAGCTGACTAAGAAGCCTACTCCTTGTACATGGTGTTTTGTATGATAGTTGTAATGTAGGTCACATTATTTTTTCTGTAAAACACCACTTCCTGACCATCGTATCTCTTGTATCGCTGCTATGTCAGACTTGTACATTGATATGGTATTGGCTAGATGCTCTGCAGCTCGAGTTCTTTAGAGCGATCTTGCGTTCCATGAAAAAATTCGTTAATTATTGTTCCGTTTTCGTAACCGTGGTTGTCGTCGAAAAATCAGTCCATTTCCGAGGCTTTTTGTTAGGTATTCTTGTAATGAGATTTTTTTTACAGGACAGGTTATCAGTCTTTCGCCAACCTCAAGAAATAGCCTGACCATATTAGAGAAACCTTTTGGGGTTTCTTTCTAGCGACCGCCACGGAGAGGTCACATTTCCACCAGTCGCAAATAGTTACGGCACGTGCACCATGAACTGATCCTTCCATGTCCTCAGCACTGACTGCAGCTCTTCATAATGATAGTAGACATTTTGTAAAAAAGTTTTCGACATTTACGAGTTTTTAAAATAAATTTAAATTTTAAAATAAATTTAAAGGGCTTTTTAAAGAATTCATCCCATGTTTTTAATTATTTCAATTTTAAAAATGTTGAAATGATTTAAAACAAATTTATTACTATTATTTTGAGAGTTTATTTTGAACAAATTTTAAGCTTAAGACACTAACAGCAATAAGAAATTTTGAAGCCATCGAAACTTTAAAATGTCTCTAAGTAACACTTGCATAAGTACGAAATCGGTTTCTACATACCCATATATTTTCTCATTAAAGTTACTCCATTTTAAAATTAATTTTGATATTTCAATTGTGATTTTTTGAATTTTGAAGTTTGAAATTATTTTTTTTTCTGTCATTATCTCAAATATAAAATGAAAATGGGCTTTAATTTGATTTTATTTATCAATGGCTTAAATGTATTGAATACTTTAGTTTAAAATACAAAATGGGCACCAAAAATCTATTAAACTCAATAAAACCCCATGGATCTGGAAGAAGTTTCTTTCCGACGGAAGTTCAAGTTTTCAAAATAAAATATAATAAAAGTGATAAACCTTGTGCGTTCCCATCTTAAGAGTTCAACTAGAAGTAGTCACATCTGTGCTGATCTCCAAATAATGACTTCCATAAGATATTAGGGCCGAAATGACGTACATACATATATAAATGTATGACGTGTTATCTTCTACTTTCCACTACAGAAAAAACTTTGGAAAATTATAACCATTTCTGTAGAAGCGAAATGATGAAGCAGATAGAGACCACTATTTCTTAATACTGATGAAGGCTATGCAATATGCATTCTCCAACATTATGTTTATTCCCGTACTAAACCCTAGAACTCGTTCTGAAGACCTACATATATAACATCGCACAAATAAATGCACGCATTACGCATTGTTGTTGAAAAATATTTTTAAGTTTTAAAGATTCACTTCAGAAACCTTCTTCTGGGCTTTTGTTGGTTGCTCTCTTGAACATATAAAACATTATTTTCAATAAACAGGACATCAATCAAATTATTACAAAGAATTTAAATTTCGTCATTTAAGGTATATTAAATATTTAAGCACACTTAACTTAATAACCTCTTAGTTACATTTGAAGAAAATCGAGTCGATGCGGCTATGAAATGTAAGCCTCAGTACTTTAAAAAATATTGAAAACTAACAAAAACTTATCTGCCTTTGCATTTACAAAAATGGTACACTTGGGCGTATGCGCACTTTTTTACTTTATTGATTTCTGCTCCTTTTGTTTTGACCATTACGATAATTTAGTGTTTGCACCACATTAATAAACTAGTGGAAAACCGTCTCCTAGCCTAGCAAAGTTCTAAGTTCAAAACCAATAAAGTGATTAACGAGAAAATTAAAAAATGCTTCCGTGCCTTGTCCAAACTTTTGACTATAACTAATACACTTTAAAAAAAAAAAAGAAATGATAAACCGCGTATTACAAACATTTGGAAAACAAGTCAACAACCTACAACATAACTAAAATTTGACTATAGAAATTGTAATCAAATTCTTTATTAATAAATCAGAAGCAAAAATCCCTTTAAGGCCTTTTTGCATAGCACATTCAAAAGTATTATAAATATGAGTTAATTTTTGACCACACGCAGCACCAACTTTCTCCCCCTAACCCAACCTATAGCCTCTGTGTTCTTTAAAAATACCATCGCGTTTATACATATATGCTTGTAAAACAAAAGCAGCCAAAGGCCAAAAGTCCCCACGTAATTAAATCTCTTTGATCATATATTCCTTCATATACACGACCTGAACGAACATACATATATGACACGGATTTAACTTGCGTTCCAAAGCACTCATTGTTACTGCAGGCGGAATGCCACTGCACCTTTGGGCTAAAATCCGAAATGAAAATATTTACAATATATATACAACTCAGAAAAAGGACCTTTTGCTTTTATGTCCAGGTGTGCTTTGACATTCAAGTAAGAGACTTACGATACGAGTAATATTGTTATTGCTTTTTTTGTGTGTTGTTGTTGTTTTTGTTTTTGTTTTTGTTTTTGTTATTGCAGGTTTATTTTATTTTGAACGGAACTCTGAAAATTCCATTGTATCCTATTTGAGAGCACACCCGGGGTACAGGTCATGGTTTTGTGGTAACGAGTATAGTCGTCATAGTCTACGGTACCTTCAAACACACACAAACCCACTTCCAATCATATACATACCTCCTCATACACACAGTTGTGGTCATATAATTAAGTCACTGAAATTAGATATACATATATGTATGTGTGTATGTATGTATATATTTTTTCTTAAAAATTAAAAATATTGATTTTGAAACTAATATTTTAACTACATACATTATTTAAGGAATTTCATTCTTTGACATTAAAACTTAATATATTTTTGACATACATATGTAATACTCGTATAACATTTAAGCATAGTTTGTCAAGAAATTTGTTCAGATTCCACACATTTTATTGAGCACATACATATGTATGTAGCTAAATTCAATCGTCAGTTGTGAGAACGGAATAAGTCCATTTTGCAAAAGTGTTGGGAAAACGCAAAAAACTGAATAGCGTCTATATTTTACTTTTTTCAGATGCAAGACCTAAAGATCAAATTAAGATCACGTGGATTTGAGTGGAATGAGATACAAATTTTATTTGTAGTCAGTTCTGGTAGCCAGGTATAACGGTTTAAAAACGTTGGACTTATTCCGCTCTTGCAACTTACGGTTTGAAATATCAAATAAAACTCAAATTTTAATGAAATAAATACATAATTTATTTAAAATAAAGCTTTAAATGATAACAATAATAATAATATTTAAGTATTAGTAGAGATTATGTAATTAAAAAAAAAAAGTGGTATACATAAGCAAGATCACTTACAAAAATATAGCAAAAAAATAAAAATACGCTCGTTGTCAATGACACTCCATTTGTTAGCTCTCTCGAGAAAGCTAACCTCTTCGCTAGGCAATTCGCCGCTAATTCAACACTGCCAGTGAGTGTTATGACTCCGCCTGTCATCGATCGCGTTAGGGATTCTATGGGGCAAATCTATTTTCGCACTCGTACTGTTGCGAGAGTCCTAAAAGATCTCAACATACATAAATCCGCTGGTCCGGATGGTATCCCCGCTATTGTTCTGAAGAGGTGTTCTTCAACGCTGGCAAAACCACTGCGTAAGCTTTTTCATCTGTCCTACTCCTCAGGTCTCGTTCCGAGAGGATGGAAAACTGCATTTGTCCAGCCTATCCCCAAAAAAAGGCGATTCTTCCTCACCCTCTAATTACCGACCCATTGCACTTACGTCCCTTCTTTCCAAGGTCATGGAAACGCTGATTAATTATCAGCTTAAGAAATATCTTGAAGATCGAAAGCTTCTTAATGACCGGCAGTAGGGCTTTCGAAGCAATAAGTCCACTGGTGATCTCATGGTTCATCTCACCGAACAGTGGAGCAAATCTTTACATCGTTTTGGAGAAAGTAAGATTATTGCACTTGATATTTCAAAAGCATTTGATAGAGTTTGGCATCAGGCCCTCTTATCGAAAATGCGTGCTTTCGGTTTTCACGAATCCCTGCTTCATTGGATTAGTAATTACCTTTCGGATCGTTCAATACAAGTAGTATTGGATGGGTTCAAGTCTGAAAACCACAAAATAAATGCTGGTGTGCCCCAGGGCTCTGTTCTATCTCCAACACTCTTTCTCATTTTTATCAATGGTCTCCTGTCTGCAACTTCTAATCCAATACATTGTTTCGCTGACGATAGTACTCTTAGCTTTTCATATTCGTTTTCAGACTCACATCCCTCTTCTTCGGATGTGGAACTGCAACGACAAAATATGATAAGTTCATTAAATTCCGACCTAAACAGCATTTTACAATGGGGATTAAAAAACAGCGTGGAATTTAATGCTTCGAAAACACAATGCTGTCTTGTATCGTTAAAGCGAGATACACCCCCCTTGCCATTATCCATGGATGGCACTTGCATCGAGGAGACTGAACATCTCGATATTCTTGGTATGTGTATCACCAACCACCTTTTGTGGAACGAACACATACGCGATGTCGCCAAAAATGCCGCAAGATGTTTGGGTTTTCTAAGGCGATGCAAGAAGTTTTTCTCCCCCTCTGATCTGGCTGTTATATACAAGACTTATATACGTCCAAAGCTTGAGTATAACTCCCATATCTGGGCTGGTGCTCCTGCAACTTACTTAAGCCTCTTGGACAGTATTGAACGTAGAGCATTTAGATTGATTGGTGATAATACCATAATAGGATCAGTTACGTCGCTCGAACATCGTCGTAAAGTTTCCTGTCTCACCCTCTTTTACCGTTATTTTAACGGTTTATGCTCTAGTGAGATAGCCAGCTGCATTCCTCCCCTTAAACAGTTCAACCGTAATACTTGCGCTTCTAGGAATGCCCATCAGTATACCCTCGAGCCCAACTTCGGTCGTACCGTCAAGTATAGAGATTCGTTCTTTAGCCGTACTACGCGAATGTGGAATTCCTTACCACACTCTGTCTTTCCCAGTCATTGCAATATTCAGGAATTCAAAACCAATGTGCACCGACCCCTCCTTTCAACCCCTCTCTCCCTTTCCTAGTGCTCACTGTGTCTTTACATAATAAGGGTAGTAATATTCCCTTAAGTGTGCGCTTATTATAAAAAAAAAAAAAAAAAAAATTGGGTGGCGTCCGTTGAGAACTAGGGCCTAGTGACTTACAACTCTCATTTCTGTGTGCGAGTACTGTTGTCAGGGAGGGAGGGGACCTACATTTTTAAGCCGATTCCGAACGGCAAATTTAAGAAAGCACTTTTCATGACAACAATTACTCTTGGAGAATTTGCCAATTCCTCGCAAGAGGCAGTACCCGTGAAAAAAAACTTTAGATGGCATAGGCAGGGATCGAACCCAAGACTTCTGGCATGGCAGTCCAACGCACTAACCATCATGCCACGAGTATACTACAATATAGTAGTTTTTTTTTAATATAGTAAAAAAAAAGTTTAATAAAAAAAAAGTGTTATCCTTCTTCTTCTTCATCACCTTCAGAAGCTGTGGTTGGCCATGTTAATATAGTTAGGTAGAACTCCTTCTTGTCGTCTTCTATATACGATATGATTTTGCTGACATCCTTCATCTTTTTATGGTTTATGGGAATTTTATTTTCATAAGAAATTGTCGTTGGTAAGACAGTGGTGATGCGTTTTTGGAGCAAAAACTGGTGTTTTATAAGACCGTCGATCCATTCCGCGCCCTATAGATGTTGAGCTGTAGGTCAGATGTCTGTATTTAGAAATCATAAACATGGAATCCTTGTTTAATGATTTGCTGGTTTTCTAGTACAAATTTGGCCAGGTGTTTTTGAAATCCAGTATATCATCAGATGAAATGCTCGTTACTCTAAATAATCCATTTCGTTTTGCGTTGGATATAATTGTGTTGTATTCGCAGGGAGTGTATAGTATATCCGATCAGTTCTTCTTATACGCGTTTTTGCTGTCCCAAAATTCCGATCACATTGCAGGAATGAATGACCCTGTACAGGAAAGTACTGATGAATAACCTTAAAACGGCCCAATGAAACTAGTAGCAGAAAGAATCTTACTAGTGTGTTGTTCCTGTTTTGCCCTCCACACGCGTCACTAAATACATGTAATTCTTTGATAGCAGGATCAAGATTTTGAATACTCTTCCACAGCAGACTGCAAACGTCATCAGGTCCTCGCTTTGCTATGCCTTCATGGTACGTATAAAAGTCTGCAGTGTTCGTCTTCATATCATGGATGCAAAATACATAGAGCCACAGTTTTCGCAAATAAAACATTTCTTGCACTGTAATCTTCGGCAAGGGCAGGTTCTGCATGCAGTCAAAAACAATAGCTCCAACATCTTCTCTTTCACCACATAAAGCCAGCACTTCTTGTTGTTTATTGTAAAACATTTTTGCCCGTCTCAGATGAATCATTTTTTCTGCGGCCGCCTCACGTTTAGCAGTATCACTTAGTCCTGCACTATTTATTTTTGTACTTAGTCCCTCGCATGTTGAACAGACGTCAATCTGTGGCCGCCCAAATCTGTACGAGAAATTAGTACGGAAGTGCTTCCGATAAAAATCGTACTTCACGACCATCGGGGTGTTCAGGATACTTGGTGCAGAAAATTTCATACATTGTCCTGATATTCAATGATGCCTCCAAATACTGAATATGCTTGCTGCTGTAGTGTGATTCTTTTTAGGGGAAGGATCGTATGTGATCATTCATAGCAACAAGCACACTGTTAGGTAACCTGTTTGCACGTACATCATGTTTCCCACGATGATCTACAGGTGTTCTGCCCGCCGCCGCCACAAGTGATGAGAGCCGATAAATTGCACTGCCACACACGCAAAACAAAATGGAGAACGCTTGTCTGCATATTCTTGTTTTAACAATATTTGACACCATTATGTTGTAACCAAAGGAATGTTGTCGTGTTGCTGGGTTTTCGGTGCCTGACCGAGGACGTCTTCGGTCCACTGGCATGCATTCTATAAGTCCCATAAGATATGTGCCCTGCTCATTCTTTGGCCGACCATTGTAAACGTTCTGCAGTATTTCTTTTCCTTGTTCTGTGTCTATGTTTCTCGTACAACTTAGCTTGCAAGAACAATGACGGCCCGTATTAGATTTTCCATCCATTAACCTTCCAGTTCTAACGCTTTTGTAGGGCTCACCGCGTAACCTTTGGGCTTCTTGCTTATATAAATGTTTTCTCCTTATTCCTCGCTTCCTCTTCCTTGTAGATGGTACATCACTGTTGCTGGAGTCACTAGACATTTCTGGGATAAATTAAATTTTTTTTTCCTAAAAGAAAATTTTGTTAGAAAAAATCCACGTCACCGCTTAAATGTTACACTTATATACCTTTAAAACCTTTGTTCAAAAACTGTAAGACTCAAAATAGATTACTCTCTAATTTTAAAAACCAAACTAGATATTGATGAAAAAATAACGTCACATTTAAAGCACAAATTTTTCGCGATGCGGACACTTTTTCGCACAGTTTGAAAAAACATACCTTTTTTCTTATTTTCTTTCATAAAGTTCGTGGGTTTTCCTAATGACCCCAATATCTTTATGACTCCCTGTTTGCCAAATATTTACTTTTTGGTAAAAATAAACATTTCTCTGAAAAAAAAGAGGTATCCAGTAGAAGGGTTTTATTACCCTTCTAATAGGGCCAGGTATAAATAACGCAACTTCGCCTTAAAAGAGGTAAAATCTTACATTTCATTAACAGAACTTGGGAAATTCCAAAACCTTTTCCTAGTGACCTGTCAAAGCTGAATTAAAAAAAAAATAGTTTTCCCTTACAAGAAATGATTCCGAGAAAATCTTGAAGAAATCTACAACTCAAAAATGTACACGAAATTCCATAAGTTTTGAGAACAGAATAAGTACTGGACTTAAAAAGTGAAGTTCGAAAAAACTTGGACTTATTCCGTTCTCACAACTGACGATTATCTAAAGGGTTTTTTAATTGGCGATGGCAGCCATTTTTGGTGACATCTGTCAAGTCTTTTGTTTTTTATTCAGTTGCTTATGCCAAATCATCATGACAAGTAACACGATTGAACAGCACATTCAAATGATAAAACTTTATTATTAAAATAAGTGTTCGTTAACGCAAATTTTCATGGCCATAGACAACGCCGCCGTTTGTTCGATAACTGGGCTTCGAATCGTTTGAAGAGGACCTTAATTTTCGCCGAAAAATCATTTTTAGTGACGAGGCGCATTTTTGCATGAATAGCTGTGTTAAGAAGCAGAATTGCCGTATATGGGACAACACCAACCTACACAAGATTCACCAGGTGCATCCTCAATAAGTTAACGTTTGGTGTGGATTTTGGGATGGGGCGGCGTAATTGGTCGGTACTTTTTTGAAAACGACCTTAGTGAGCGCTACATAACGATGATAATAATTTCTTATGGCCCAAATTGAACCATATGGACCTAGACGACATGTGGTTCCAGCAGGACGGTTGTACGCACCACACAGCAAACGCCATTCCGTTCCATTTCAACATCTACTCACCCTTTTTGAAAAACCCTATTCATTATTCAAGGAATTTCATTCTTTGACATCTATAAACTTAATATGTTTCTGACATAATAAAACATTTAAGCGTAGTTTGTTGAGAAATTTGTTCAGATTCCACAAGTGAACATATAGCTTAATTATGTTAAACTAGCGGCCCGTCCCGGCTTCGCACGGCTAGACATAAATAGGTACAGATAATGTAGCTTTCTAATGAAAAAAGAATTATTAAAATCGGTCCAGTACTTTTTGAGTTTATTCGTTACATACAAAAATACAAATCTTTCCTCTTTATAATATTAGTGTAGGTTAAGAGCTTATGCAACTAACTCTTTTGGCGTATAACTTCTGCACATTTTTTCACCTCTGTTTTCAGTCAAAATACTCTGACAAAATGTTTTTATTTGTTATGTGGCTAATTTCTACGACCACAACTGTTTATAGTGAAAACCACACATGAATGAAAATAAATTGAAAAAAAAAAACCAAAAACAATATAAAAATACCCGTAATCAATTTAAGGACAATAATAATCAATTTGCAGTTGTAACAAAGAGAATTTCGTTCGAGTGGCCAATGCATGGGGAAATTATGAAATCCTGCACGACCGCCACACATAGCGACAGAGTTGAAGCTACAGCAAGTTCCTTTGATAATGAAAAGCTCTCCTAAGTCCTAAACTCTTCTATGTACTCCGTCATCCTGGTGATTTTAGATTAATATTGTTTTTTTTGTGATTTTTTTTTTCTGTATCAGGGTGATGGAGGGGGGGTGTAAGGGGTAAATAAACTTTCAAAACTGCTCGAGAGTCCGGATTCAGTTCAGACCTTCTGCCTCTGCATCATGATGGCAAGGCAATGCAATAAAGTTTTTGCTAAGCAGAGCGAAGAACAAGCGGTGGCGACTACGAACGACCGACTAAGGACACTCAAAAAGGACATTTGGTGTGTCCTTCTATCCTGGCGCTTGCTTTTATTTTCAACAATTTTTTTTTCTTCCTTTGCTCCTTATGTTTAAGTGAACATATGTCAGCCAATTAAGGATAAAATAGGGTTGGGATTTGAGAAAGTTTTGCTACAAACTTCTTCTGTTATCGGTGGCAGTCGTGGTGCTGATGGCTGCTCCTTTGCGATGGGATTTGGCGGCAGCGGTGACGCTTCTGTGCGTTTGCTGTTCATCGTGTACACATGTTTGTTATTGTCGCTGCTACAAGAAGCAAGGACATTCATGGTGAATTTAAATCTTCCACAACATATGACGGTTAAATAAATGTTTTCCGTCAACACCAAACCATCAAGCAGAACCAGAACCAGACCCAGAACCAGACCCAGAACCAGAACCAGACCATAAGAACCCAAAGCTATCCCATTGAGTTTTTCAATCAATTGATTTCACCTTCCGCTCTCCAGAGGGCGAAAAAATGTCAGGATTTATTTATAAATTCCGTTTCGTTCTTTTTTATTCTGTGTTTTTATTATTCGAAAATGTGAGTCGTTTGGTTGTTGAGAATTCCTTTTTTATTGCCAGTCGTGCGCTTAAGCATGTCCTGGAGGACCATTACACATTTTAAATATTCGAAAAATTCAATTACACAATCCATTCGGGATCAAAAAGGCGACCCTAAGACTTACAAATTAAATCCTAGAGGTGGTGGTGTGTATGTTTTGTGTGCGTTTCAATGTCGGGGATTTAAATTGAGGTTAAATATGCCAATGGCTTAAGCTATGCTGCTGTTGCCTTTGCCTTATATATGTATGTAGGTTTACGCCGGTCTTTTTTGAAGGTGATTTAATTCCGGTAATCCTTCGCCGCGTAGTGCGGAATGTTCTCAATTTATACAAAAATATAAAAATACCAATATCTGAAATTCCTAGGTCTTTTGATTCATCTAATAATTCTCTAAGCCTTCTTTTCCGCCTATGATACCTTTCTGCTTATGCTATGGAAGGTAGGTACATAGGTATTTGAGTTGGAATTCAGAAAATTGAATTGGAATACAAAGAGTACTAAGGCAGATGGCAGGTATTTTTGAAATGCTGAAACGAGAAGATGGTTGCCTTTCTATAATCGTTTCTTTTTTTTTTAACCAAATAAAAAGGCTTCAGGGAACAAGTTGGTAGGAAATGGTTTTTTTTTTAAATTAATTTAAACTGCGTGCAAAATACAGGTAGAAAATGTAAACCTAGGTATGTACAGGAGGTTACTTGTTAATATAAGCTCTGCTGTGCAGGTATAGTCTAGGTACCTATGTATATTGGATTGGAAAAAGGGTCACAACCAAAGGGACTTAGCGATTACTTTGAGCGCAATATAAAAGCTCAATTATGTAATTTATTTTCAATTTAAGGCTATTATTGAGCGATTAATAGAGCAATATACATACGTAGTTGCGTAGCTTGCCTATGCTATGCCTTGTAAGTAAGCACGTCCAGAGAAAATTTAATTTTGTGAATCGTTAGACCCTAACACAAATATTTAATTAATTCTGATTTAATAATAATACACATTTTTATCGAAAAAATTAAAATAGGTATAGACGGAAAAATCACACGAAGAGTTTGATATCTAAGCTTCATACCCCTACGAGGGGAGACATTTTTTAAGTTAGTACAAAGGTAGGTATTTCTATTTAAAAAATGTGTAATCAATTCTTATAATTAGTCCTGCTCACAGATGTTTCATATTTTCTACTAGAGTTTTGAACGAGCCCAAAGGGTAGACAAATTGATTTCATCGGCTAAAAAACCTTATCACAAAGTATTGTTTTTTGAAAATGTCTAATATCGGATGGTTCTACAAAAAGGGTTTGTTATCTACACATACTGAAAAATAAAATGTCTGGTTTTCTAAACCAGCAGTTTTTGAATTCCGTCCATACATTTCTTGAAAGAGAAATGGAATGGCCTCATCGGTTAATAAATATAGCTGTTGTAAAAAATATCACCTGTCTTTACCATCGTTTCAAGTCCGAACTTTGAAGGCGATTTCTTGGTGTATGTTTTAATTCGACAACATATATGTAGTTAAAGTCCATATTAAATAACAGCACATGAGGACCTACTTGAACGTATAGCACCAGGACCCCATGATAACATTTATTAGTACAAGTTTTACGCAACAAACCGAAGACCCAAGATCGGAGATTCTTATACTTTTGAAAAGAGGTGTTCTAATGACAGACGAGAACGAACATAATCGTGTTTGGTAAGTTAAATTATATTACACTATGAACATTTTAAGTCTTTTCCTTATTTTCCGACTTTTCTAATTATTGTTCTTCCTTTGCTGCATTCAAAATATATAAAACAAAATAATGTTGGACGCTGAGGTTGCTACATAATTAATTTTTTAGTTCAAAGAATTGGGCTAGCAAATAAGTGTTATTCAAGCACACTTAGAACTCATTTTTATGGTTATTAACTCCTCGAATTTTTGTACTCAAGAACTATAGACAACATGAAAAAGTGTTAAAGTAGAGTCGATATAAACCTTTTTTCAATCCGACATATTTCGTAAAAGAAGACATCAATTTGACTCACAAATAAAACCTTAAAGAATTTTTAAAAACTACCAAAACTACTTTTAAGAGGGGCGTACAAGATTCTAAAACTCGAGTAAGGTGGAAAGTAAATTTCGATGACTTTTGAAAATTGCTCAAATTGAATGGAATATAGTTTTTAAAAGTCATGTAGGTTAAAAAAAAGAGTCAAAACAGCTACTGTAACTCTATTCTCCTGTCCTGTCACAACCTTGAATAACGCATTGGTTATAATCAGACTAATTTTACTACGGTGTTGCAATAAAGTCTAACTTTCAGCCAACTCCTCTTGAAGCTTTATCACAATGGGTTAATAACAGCAATGTCCACTCCATAGTTCTTAAGTTTTTAGAATCAATTCCAAAGCATACAGACTACAGTATTCCCCAACTACAATTTGACAGAAACTTCCAGATTTCTATAACTTTCAGATCTTTTTGGGAGTATAGGGTATTCCTAGAAGATGAGTCAATCCACTTTTATACAGATTGATTTAAAACAAATGACGGGATTGGTGGAGGCGTTTACTCCGATCGACTAAAACTAAGACTCAAATTCCGCCTTCCCTATCATTGTAGCGTGTTTCAGGTGGAACTTTTGGCGATAAAAGATGTCTTGTTCTGGCTTAAACAAAACGTGATATCAACATCTGATAACCGTATTTTCTCAGATAGTCAGGTCGCTGTCAAATCTCTGGCTTTTATCTCTACAAACTCTGTAACAATCCATAACTTCTAATCATCTCTAATGGAGATGGCATAATAGATTAACATTTCTCTTTGCTGGGAGAGACGTTCCAAGGCAGAAAAACTTGCCAGAAATAGTACAGTACAACTTATTGTAGGTATAACGTTAGGCTAATAATGGCAACATGTAAACTTTTGCTATTGCAAGACGCAAACATCAGGTGGAATAACATCACCACTTTTAAAGTCACGAAAATCATCTGGCCTACACTATATTTAAAGCGCTCAAGCAGATCGCTCGACAATCGTTGCTATAACCCTGCACTGTCTAATAGGAAAGCACAACACGCAGCTGGGCAGAAGCTGTATGGATGCGGAAGAGAAGGAGTGCTTCAACTCCTCTCTCAACATGCCCTGTTCTAGCTTTAAAATGCAAGAGCTACCTATTTAAACGATCTCAATCACATTAACATAATAAGTCTTTTACGTTTCGTAAGGGACTCAAATTGGTTTCATTGAGCTCAGAAGAAAGCCTCGTATTTCATGTGGTATGAATGTGGGCCAATCAACTTTTCTAAGTGTACTTAATGCTTACAGTCCTTAGAGTATGTGGCTCACTCACATTTTTTTGTGTTGTTCAAAAGTGTTTCAACTTGTTTAGCAGCAGTGCTCAAAGTTGGGAAATTCTTAAGAAAAATGTACCCGGATCCCTTCACAAACTTTCCGATACAAGATGGTCAGCTAGAATTGAGGCAGTGAAACCATTTGCAAATCATCTGAAAAACCTTAGAACATCATTAGAAGCTTTAAGTGATACTAATTTAACTGCTGAAGCTCGAAGAGATGTAAATGGTGTTTTCAAATATATGCACAAATTTCAATGCGTCCTGATGTCTTCGATTTGGTGCAAGGTTCTTAGCGCTATAAATGAAAGAAGTATCATTCTTCAATCCAGAAACATGACTCTTGACGTTAAAAATCGAAATCTTGATAACTTGATCTCCGATTTTAACATTATTCGAAACGAATGGGATCAAATTTTATCTGAATTGGGGGATGTTCCAGAATCGTTCCCATCGAACCGAAAAAGGCAATTAGACATTTTCGAGAGATTCGAGGAGCCGGAGAGCAAATTGAAATAGACGAAGAAATAAATTTCAAGAGAAACACCTTTTACGTCATAGTTGATTCAATTATATGTATGTGGAATTTCTCGTCGGTTCGATACGATTTTCAACAATGGACGAACTTGAGATTAAAAACTCCGCTACAAGATTCATCCAAAAGTATAACTCGCATGTGTCTCAAGAGTTGAAAGAAGAAATAATTCATCTGAAACACATTTATGAAGCCAAGTTTAAAGCAGAACTTCCGCCATTGGGTTTGCTGAATGCTATTTATTCCCAGAACTTAGAGACGATTTTCCCCAACATTTATGTTGTTCTCCGTGTGTGTTCCACCATACCTGTAACCTTAGCCTCCTCCATGTCAACTAAACTGGACGATACCCGTAAGGTTGATTTGATGATTAACACTTTTTTCGGTTCATTTTGCAAACAAAAAATGATTATTTCCGTTAATTCCAACCAATTTTATGCTATTCGTAATTTAAATTAGAACGTACCATATCAGTAGGCATGAACTTTAAAAAAATCACGAGATTTTTCCGCCCCGGGCCCGGAATTCCTCTCGACGGCCCTGTTAAGCGTTATAAAGTTACAAATTTTACGGAAGATCGTGCCGTATTTTTTCAGTTAAGAAAAGAATTTGATTTTCTCAACAAGTTTTTGTATAGACATTATATTATAAATACTGAATCAAATATAAAACATAATTCAAAATCTTTTTCGATATTTTTGAATTCTTAAAGAAATTGTTCATCTTTTCCTCAATGTATGGAATTCGAGGAACTTACATCCAATGATATTCAGTCCTCATGTGACCTATTTGCTCGATTCTTTCAAACTTCTTATAATTGTGATATTTTAGCAAATATCAGCAGCTTGTATCCTGATATAACTCCTTTGATTGATTTTAAACTACAGAGTTTTTCAGAACAGTATATTCTGGATAACTTAAAAGAAATTGATGTGTCAAAAAAAAACCTGGCATTGATATGATTCCTCCTA
This sequence comes from Eupeodes latifasciatus, assembly GCA_920104205.1. Taxonomy (NCBI): domain Eukaryota; kingdom Metazoa; phylum Arthropoda; class Insecta; order Diptera; family Syrphidae; genus Eupeodes; species Eupeodes latifasciatus. Next base: position 398,216,316 of record OV049924.1, read on the forward strand.
TTCTTTTGTCAAAATGTTCGTATTCACTTTGTAGTGTTTTAACAATTATTTTTAATAAATCTTTACAAACCGGTGTTTTTCTTAATGAGTGGAAAATATCTTATATAGATCCCATTTATAAGAGTGGTCTTAAGCACTTAGTGAAGAACTATAGACCAATATTAAAACATTCAGTTATTCCCAAACTTTTTGAAAAAATGTTCACCCAAAGACCTTATTTTGCTGTCAAGAAATTCTTGTCTCAAAAACAACATGGTTTTGTAAAGGGTAGATCAACGTGTACTAATTTAAGTCTATTTGCAAATTATTGTTATAATCATGTTGAAAAGGGTAGACAAGTTGATGTCCTGTATACTGATTTTGTTAAAGCCTTTGACCGCGTGCATCATGGTAGTCTCCTACAAAATCTTAAGATGTTAGGATTGACTGTTTCATTTTTACAGTGGTTAGATTCATACCTTTCTGTTATTAGCTGTTAAAATAGATGATTGTGTTTCAAATCTTATAGACGTGGTGTCGGGTCTTCCACAAGGCAGTCATTTGGATCCACTTCTTTTTATAATCTTTATAAATGATTTACCTTCTGTTTTTAAATTTTTGAAGTGAAACTTCTTTATCGGCGGCGTTGGAAAAAAAATTTACCGTCACATTTTTCTGTTACGCGTCACAATTTTTGGTTACGCATCACATTATATTTTATAAAATTCCAAATATTTTTAAGTAAAAGAACAGCTCAGTAGATGAAATAGCTGCCCCCTGACATTGTAGCCTTGTTGTTGAGCATTCAAGGTCAACTTACAGGGCTGCAAAGTCAGATAAAGGAGCAAGGCAAAAGGGTAGATCATCTCTACTCTTTGTTGCCTGGCCTGGCGCAATTTAGACCATAATGGGCGCGCTGCCGGAGACGCGCCTAAAAGTCCTAGCTGTGAATGTAAATTCACTGATTAGGATTGAACGAAGAGCCAATATGTTCCAATTGTTGAAAGACTACAGTCCCGATGTGTTTATGGCTAGCGAAACTAAGCTAAACCACAAACACAAATTGATTCATAAAAATTACAATATCGTAAGAAGAGACCGGCCCGACTCCACTCAAGGGGGCGGTGTCGCTCTCTTTATACGAAAAGGCATTAATTATAAAGTCATATACAACAATGAATTGCGAAAGCTCAAGACGCTAGAAGTTTGCGTTGTATGCATCTCTCTCACTCAAGGGAAGCGGATGTATATGATTGCGGCTTATGCGGCTGGAGCTCCGCAGGTTACTTACTTTGCTTCAGAACTCGAGATTCTTTTTAGGGAACTTAAACTGAGCTTGGAAGAAAACTATTTCATCTTGGCCGGTGATTTGAACGCAAAACATGAAGATTGGGGAAATCAACATAGTAATCCCAGAGGTAACCATCTTTTTAATTTGATGAATCTTTACAGCGTTGAATATGGCGTCGACCTGCTGGCTACTGAAAAGCCATCGTATCCTAGAAGCGACTCCTTTCTGGATCTTTTGCTGTACGACACAAGACTGACAGTTACAGACAAAGTGGGTAATCACCCTCGAAACTGCTTACAGACAATCGAGTACGACAGTGATCACTGCGGACTGGCTGCTGTAATGCAGATTCCGAACGAACGCGTGGAGTTGGAGGAATACGTAGCAACGCATTCTTACAATTACAGTAAGATGCGCTGGCCTCGTTTCACCAACGCCCTAGCGAGAGAACTTCGTTCGAGTGACATAGCCCCACCAAACAACAGAAACCTGACAAATACAGAAATTGACCAACATTTACAACAGATGGACGAAACAATAAAACGAACAATGGAACGGACAATACCAAAGTACAAAGAACGGGACCAAATGGACGCTTACAGAAACGCGACTATTGACGCACTACGTAAGCACAAGAGTGGCTTACTGACAAGACTCAAAAACTTGTACAGACGACTTACAGACCCACACGACTTGGAGGTTAGGACACTGAAGTCGTCAATAAAAAATGTCAATCTGTTGATTAAGGAGAACTACAGGTTATCAATTAACAAGTACTGGGACCGCAAGATCCGGTCAGTTAATTCCAGTGACCCTAGTATGTTCCCGAAAATCAACAAGATATTCAGGAAAAAGAACGACAATGACCTTCCGTGTCTGAAACTCCAAAGAACTGAAGAGAACAGAGACGTACTCATGACAGCGCAAATAGATCCAGAAGAAGCCATCTTTGACGATGACTTTTATATAATTGAAGATCCGAAGGAAAAAGTGGAGGCAGTGGGAGCTGCTTTCCAGCAAGTGTACAAGGTGAATGTTAGCATTCGCCCCAACCAGGACCTGGAAAACAGAGCCCTACTTAATCACTTTTACCTTCGAAATGATATAACGCATTGGCGATCTGAGAACCGCGGTTTTATGCGGTTCAATGACGATTCCTTGGCAAATGCCATAATCGCCGAGCAAACGGGACCAAGTCCCTTGTTAGTGACGAAGGTTGAGCTTCAGCTCATCTTCAACTCAATAAAAAATAAAAAGTCAGCAGGTGTCGATGGTATATCCAACGTTGTACTAAAACATTTACCGATGGAGGCAATTGACATTTACACCACACTCTTCAATAATGCACTGAATAATGCATATTATCCAGTGCATTGGAAGACCGCTGTGGTTCATCCTCTCCCGAAAAAGGGAAAGGACAACTCCAACCCGTCAAATCTTCGGTCGATAAGTCTTCTTCCGAGCATCAGCAAAGTTTTCGAAAAAATCATTAATAGGGCTCTGACTAAGTGGGCTGCGGACAACAAAATAATTCCGGATAAACAGTTCGGGTTCAAGGCGGGTCATGACACAATTCATGCTGCGTCTAAACTCGTTTCTGATATCCAATGGAATAAAACAAAAAAACAATGCACAGGTGCTGTTCTGGTTGATTTGGAAAAGGCCTTTGACACCGTATGGTTAGAGGGTCTTTACCTAAAACTGAGCAGGCTTGGCATAAGCAAGCCATTGTTGTATATACTTTATGATATGCTTAACGGTAGAAAGTTTGTTGTCAAAAGTGGCAATGTAACTTCTACCACAACATTCTTAATTAAAAATGGTCTTCAACAGGGAGCGGTGAATTCGCCGATTCTCTTCAGCATTTACACCAGCGATCTGATAGGTAGTCTTACAAAGGCAATTGCGTATGCCGACGATCTAATTGCGTACAGAACGGCCCGAAAGGTTGAGGTTATTAGAATTCTCTTGCAGCGTGATTTCGACAAGATTCAGCGATATTGCGACGACTGGAAACTGAAAATAAATGTCCATAAGTCGGAGACAATTCTGTTCCGGACTCCGTTGGCTATGGCCACGAGGGATACGTGCAAGAATTGGCGCAAGATGGTTATCGTTGATCTTCACGGGCAGCCATTAGCGAGCAAAAGTGTAGTGAAGTACCTCGGTATCTGGTTAGATCAGTATTTATATTTCGACAGACATATAAATGCTGCTCTGACCAGGGCCAGAGGAGCCTTCGCTCTGACGAAACGGCTGTTTTTTAGCAGTCGGCTTGACCCCAGAGTGAAGGTAATTTGCTACATGGCCCTCATACGGCCGATGATCGTTTATGGTTGTCCTGTGTGGTTCAACGTTGCCCCTTCCCAGATGGAGAGGATTCGGGTGTTCGAGCGGCAGTGTTTACGACGCTGTACCGGCTTATATCGAACAGCCGAATCTTCTTACGTGCACTACTATTCCAACGAGGTCCTATACAACGGGGCTCGAATCAACAGAATTGACAATTTCGTGATAAAACTCGTTCGAGGTCACATTGCAAGAGCTATGTCTTCGAACAACAATTTAATTTTCGGGGCGTTCTACCCGAACGACGAATATTTTGAAAGTGCACGCTTGAGCGGCTTCATTCCACCAGAGGCATTCCTCTTTTTAGATAGATGCGGTCTGATACAGGATAGATTGGCAGTTCCGTTAATCTACCACGTCAGACGACGAACCGTGGATAGGCGACTCCTGTACAATCGGGACGTCATGGCACAAGGCGGAGCAGAGCTCCTTCGGTTCAGTAGGGCTGTGTCCGAACGGGACCGAACTGATAGGGTGAAGCAGGAGAACCAGTTTTGGTGGCTTCAATCGGCACTTGATAGTGAGTAGTCGGGATGGGGTTTTAAGCCTTGGCCGGCTTACATACTTGTTTTATAGTTTTAGGGTTTAGTTTTAAGTAGAATAGGCATGGTGGCACAAAAAACAAAAAAAAAACACACAAAAAAAATACAAAAATACAAAAAAAAAATAAAATAAAAAAATAAAAATAAAAAAAAAAACATGGAATAATAAAAAAAAAAAAATACAAAAAAAGACAAAATATGAAAAACAAAAAACGTTAGATAGTTAGATTTGCTGCTGTGGTTGTTCTAGTTTTAAGTAGGTTATAGGTAGAATAGGTAGTTTTAGTTAGCTTTAAGTTTTATATTAAGGACCTTATTTTAAGTAGTTTTTAAGTAAAAATAAAAAAGGATATTGACATTAGTTTTTCTAAATTTTCTAATGAATACAAAAATAAATAAAATGAATTGAAGTTAAATAGATCTTAGGGCCGAAAGGCATTAGCATTAAGTATTATTGTTTAACTTAGAGTGTCCGTATGGGACCAGTAAGTTAGTTGTAAGTTATGGTTAATTAGGCTAGTTTTATGAATTTTTGTCTAGCTTTAAGATAGATTTAAGATTGAATTAATAAAAATGAATTGAAAAAAAAAAAAAAAAAGAAATAGCTGCCCCACACACTCATGCTCACGGTTCGACTGCCGGTCGATGCGCTACTTTTTTTTTATTTTTTATTTATTTTCATGGACAAATGCCTGAAAAATAAGAAAATTTTCTTTCAATTGCCACAAAAACGTTAATAACTCAAAAACTACTGGATGGATTTTTTAAAATGGGGTACCCAATTAAAGGAAACTTGTCCCGATTAATTTAAGCATATCAAATGATCAAATTTTCTTCAATTTTCCGACTTATAGAGTTTTTACCGAAAAATTTACAAATTTTTACAAAATGAAGAGTGACTTTTCCATTTTCCAACCAATCTCAAAAATATATATTTTATTATAATCTAGACGAGTGTACGCTCATTTTGACGTATCAACCATTTTCCTGTGTTTTCCAGAAGCTGGGGAAAATTCAATTAAAAAGGAATCAACGGAAAATTTTCCAAAATTCTAGGCCATTGGTCGTTCAGATTTCTGCCTTCAAATTTGTTGTCAAATCAGACTCTGGCAAAAGTGATGGTAGTTCGAGTCCAGGTCAGGGCAATAATTTTTTTTTTTTTTTGTATTCATGTCTATGATAATAAAATCCTTTTGTTTAAACTTTATCTAATTTAACTTTATTTAACCAATTTCTGGAAAGTTGCATGTAGATCATTTTTCGAAAAATAAGGCCATAAAGAAGTTTCACTTCTTACCTGTGTACACTAGTACACGCACACTTTTTTTTAACTGCTTGATGTACGCCGATGATGTGAAAGTATTCACAGCAACATCTTCACTTTAAGATTGCTTATTAATGCAGTTGGATATAAACAATTTTCTTAAATGGTGCGACTACAATCATCTTCAGCTGAATTACTCGAAGTGTAAAATTTTTAGTGTATCTAAGTCTTCATCCCTTATTGACTTTGAATATAAATTCTATGATGTTAGTCTTCTGAGGGTAATTGAAGTAAATGATCTTGGGGTGATTTTTGATTCAAAGATTGACTTTAGATCTCATGTTGATTACATTGATTACTTTTAGATTTCTTGAAGCGGAACTCCAAAGATTTTAAGTATGCCTATACTTTGAAGACCTTATTTATGTCTATAGTTCTACCTGTTTTAGAATACTGTTGTTAACGTCTGGGCTCCCTTTTATGAAAATAATATTTTGAGAATCGAAAGATTTCAGTAAAGATTCACTCTTAATGCACTTCGAAAACTTAACTGGGTTGGGTCTTTACCAGATTATAAATCAGGGTGCGCTTTTATTGCCTTAAAAACGGAGACAAGTCTAAAGTGTTTTGTTTATTAAAGATATTATTGATAACAGAATAACTTCTTTTGATTTGCTTTCATTAATTTCCTTCCATGTTCCATCACGAGTTTTTCGCAACATAAATGAATTATTTTATCCTCCTCTTCATAGAACTAATTATGGTCTAACTCTAAATGAACCAATAACGTGTTCTCTGTATCTATTTAATATGGTTTATAATGAAATTGACCTTTGTATGAATAGAGATTGTTTTAAGAAAAAAATTCTTGAAATATGTAATTGATTAATTATTTAATTAAATTTAATCTAAATCTTATTAGCTTTATTATTTTGTAGTAATTTTGTAATCAGCAGATCTTCGTTCAATTGATGAAATAAATAAATAAATAAACATTAAAAACTAAGACAGGTGCATTTAAAACGTTTAAAATACTAAATTCGTCCTAAATAAAAATTATTAAATGGGTGAAGAAAAAAGCATTTCAATTTTTTTTACCACTTTTCTGTCTGCCCGTGATATTGATCTTTTCAACAGGTGTCATAATAACCAATATAAACCTTATCAAAAGGTTTTATAAATTTTATTTTGCAAACAAAAAAGTAGATTTTTGTCTTTTTTGAAATGTTGTGGTTTTATCAAAAATAATTACTTTCTAAAGTTCTACACGGTAATGCCTTAACCACAAAAATTGAGTAAGTCGGCTAACTGCCTTTAGGTCAATTTAAATTAAATTCTGCTTCTATATTTATAATCAAACCATTTTTTTCGAAAGCATCATTAAATCCACGACTGTTTGTGACAACCAATATCAAAATACTTCATTGTTATTAAATTAACCGAAGAAGAAGATTTTTTTTTTCTTTCATCGTTTCTGTGGTCTCAATTTGAAAAAAACATCATTAGCTGTCACCTTTCAAAAACATTTCTTTATTATTTTCTAATACAATTTGATTATGTAAAACCTATACCACTCCCTCACGCACATTCAATAAGCCAACCCACCCAAAAAAAATAAAACAAAATTTTATTCAACCACCCCTTACTGTGACATTATTATTAGCATCATCATCATCATCATCATACGCACAGCACATGGACAGGACTTTCACTTGGTGTATGTACTTTGTGAAGTTTATGGAAGAGCGGGGCTATCACATTTCCGATTAGCCAGCTTTTATGTCAAATGCATGATGAATGTCAGATGCGATGGAAGTAGCATGAAAAAAAAGAAGAATTTATACGACGAACGACAAGAAGACGGTTGAAGAAATCTAAACAGAACAATGGCAATGTCGTGAAATAAATCAGCAAGCTTCGAAAACGATATAGCGAAGCATAAAGAAGGATGTATGTACGTATTTTGAAGACACGGTGAAGATGAAGATGAAGACGAAGATGAGAATGAGGACGAGGATGATGACGAAGACGAGGACTTTCGCCAAAGGAGCATAACAAATGTTAAGCTCGTGTAACAAATTCTCTTGCATTATCTCTTCACTTCGCAAGGATTTTGAAAGACAGTTAGTTCCAAGTCGTCGTTGTCGTTCAAGGACCAAAGTGCGAACAATACAGAACAATGTTATACCATCAGATGAAAAAGAGCTGAGCACCGACAATTCCGTTATAAAAATTCTTCTTCTTCCTTCAGCGTTCCTTTTCTTCTTCTTTTTTTGTTTTTGTTTCTTCTTTTTACTTTTTCCTGATAGATAATGTGGTAGATTCATAGACTTTATTTCCCTCGTCATCTATTTCCAGCTTCTCCCTCTCTTTTTCCATGTTTCTTTGTTGGGCAATATCTTAAAGTTGTTTATTTACGCTATTGTCTTGTTTTGTTGTTAAAAGTTTTCTCATACACATTGAACTAAAAGAAAACCCGTTCGTTTCGGGTAATCTCCGAGAATAAAATAGAAGAAAATTGATTTGCTTCTATCAGGAAATAAGAAGAAAAGAATTAGGGAGTTCGCTTTTCCTGGAATTATTCTAAAAACAACAACAATAACAATAAAAAAACTAACACAAAAACACACTCTCAACCTAGACGTATTGTTAGCTCACATTTCTGTGTATGTGTTTACTCCTTTGGCTAAAAAGGATATACCCATATACATACATAAAAACACAGCAGTTAGATGCAATGATTATAGCCATAATAGAATACGGAAGAAGCACTCTCTTTGTCTGAAAATTGCATTGATTCGATTGTGAGCGCGCGAACAAACTTTTCAAGGAAGGGAGCGTAAGAGGAATTGGAATAAATGGATACACCTATACTTAACCTTACCTATGTATTTTATTTTAGAAACACAACATTTTGTATGTTTTGTGTGGTGATGGCTTGTTAGGGAAGTTAGCGAAGTATTATAATGAAGCTTTTAGGGATCTAACTCTTGTTGGGATTGAATCATTTCCAGCTTTTAATATTTTAAAAGGATATTGTTAATGGTTTTGTTAGTTTGCAATCAGGATAATTATGTTGCTTTTTCTATTTTATGCCATTTTCTCAGTTTTTATAGAATTAAATTAAGTATTGTGATGTGTTATTAGCTTGTGATCTTATTATTTCTTAAGAAAGTTCTTATATAGTAAAAGCTTTTAAGCAAAATCTGTCTTGCACTTACAGCGGCAATATTTTTAACTAAGTGTCCATTACGATGGCTTACCTATAGGCCTTTTGACATTAGTAACGCTTTCGATCTATAGTCTATATTTTTCAAAATTTGTGCCGATATGATGAGAATAACCATAACGAAAAGTGGCTACGTTTGAGTCATCACTTTTGTAATAAGATTCATTTATTTAAACGCGTTGTTTAAATTGTAGTTGTTGTTTCATTGCAGTAAATTTAAAACATTCAGCTAATATTATGACATTTCAAATGACAGCTGCTTTAATTTTATACACAAAATGAGTCACTACTTTCAATTGCAATACTTTCATTTAAAACTCGCGAGGTTGTCAAGCTATAGCTTTTTATTAGAATATGTTTTTGTTTAAAACAATTTTCAAAAAAGAGGCTGAGATGCGACCCACACTGTTAACTTCCCATCTCGTCTGTCGATTTGTCTAGCTTACAAGTTTGTAGGTTTTTGTGTTTTGTTAAAAAAGTTGTCAGTTGAATTATTCTTAAAAAATTAAAAATTACCAATAATATTTTGCATATATAATGAAATAGTTTGATTTTGAAATCACAGACATTTCTCTTAAAATATTTTATTTCGACTATAGGGACCTTGAAACGTCGAATATCTTACGAACAAAAAATGATTTTATCTCCAAAAAATTGTATGCAGCGAGAAATAACGTTTTTGATATCAGGTAAAATTTTGAGAAAAATCGAATTGACAGTTTTTTTTTATAAAAAATAAAAACCTAAAAAAACATTACTAAAAGTTGGTAAAAATTGATTTTCGACTCAAATCTTTTCAAAAATTTAAGATTATGGCTTCAGACTAATTTTTTCTTAAAAGAAATATGTACTGTTTTTAACATACCGTAAAAGTTTTGAAAAAAATCAAATTGACATTTTTCTTACAAAAAATAAAAAAGCTACACAAAATTAATAAAAGTTTGTAAAAATTGATTTTCGACTCAAATGTCTTTTCAAAAATTTAAGATTATGGCAAATTTTTTCTTATAAGAAAAACTGTTTTTGATTATTCGGTAAAATTTTGAGAAAAAACGATTCGACTGTTTTTTAACAAAATATAAAAACCTAAACAACAATACTAAAACTAATTAAAAATTTACTTTCGACTCAAATATTATTTCAAAAATTAAAAATATTCACTTCAAACTAATTTTATCTCACATAAAATATTGTTTTCGACGTTCAGTAGATTTTTTATAAAAATCCAACAATCCGTTCTACAAACAATAGTACGTAAATTTGGTAAAAATTAATGTTCGGTTTTCGATATCTCGTGAACAATAGAAGATATTGACTTTAAATTAAAGTAAAAACTAAAAAATAAAAAAGAATTGGGTACTCTTACTATGGAGGGTCTATATAGGTTTATCTAAAACAGTTGGATAAACAATATTTTTTGTTTTTCCATTTTGAGCATGAATAAATAAACAGTTGGGGGTACCGAATCTGGAACAGGCAACATAAAGTTGGCCATGTGAAAAACATGATTCCTCCAAATTGACACCACAAACGTGAAATGTTTGCCCTTCGGCCTTATTTATTGACATCGCAAATGATAAACGCACAGGATATTGTAATCTTTTGAATTCAAATGGCATATCAGTTGGAATCATAGGGATACGCGGTATCAAACACACTTCTCCTTTTGATTTACCAGTTAAGATTGTAGATTCAATCAAATTTGGCAATAACTTTTTCACTGTCAATCTGGTGCCATTACACAGTTTTGGTGGATTAATATTTTGCAATAATATAATCAAAGAACCAATTTTTAGATTCAAGCAATGTGGTGGTATACCAGCAGCCGGTTCCAATGAATTTAAAAATTCAATTGGATAATATTTATTGCCTCATCTTGATTCAATACACTGTCGATTGATTTATATGTCGTGAATACACCTGGCAGTTTTGCTTGAATTTGAAAATTAATGGCATTGATATGAATGTTCTTCGGTGCTAAAATGGCGCGTTCTCTTAACCAATCATGATTTCTGTAATTCTGAAGAATATTTGGAAAAACACATTCAATCAACTCATCTATAGATTGCGCAATTGTACAAACATTGTTCGGTAAAGTGATCAATCCGTTGGTACTGTCGATTGGTATTTTGCCATTACCAATTTCTAACAATTGTTTTGAAAACTCATGGGCAGTTGCATCATTATGTAGGTGAATACGCATATTAATGTTCAGTCTCAATTTTTGTACATATCTCCAAAGAACTGATGCCTTCAAAAAAGGCGTTTATTTCATCATCAGGAGTTGATCGAGGAATGACAGGCAATGTTTGACGAAAGTCCCCTGACAGCAGTATTAGAGCACCACCAAAAAGCTGTTGATTACCGCGTAAATCTTGAATTGTTCGATTAAATGCTTCTATTTTTTTAATCGCCATTGTGCACTCATCCCATAAAATAATTGACGTTAATCGCAGAACTTTTGCCATAGCAGAATTTCTTGAAATATTGCAAGTTGGAGTTTCAATCACCTGAACATTCAAAGGGAATTTTAATGCAGAGTGTGCGGTCCTACCACCTTCTATAATAATGTAGCAGCAATTCCCGAAGATGCAAGTGCCAATGCAATTTTCTGTTCCGATCGAATAGTCGCTAAAATCAATGATACAACGAAAGTATTGCCTGTACCACCAGGTTCATCCAAGAAATATAATCCACCTGCATTATTGGAAACGGCTTGCATGATTGTGTCATATACATGTTTTTGTTGAATATTCAATTTGGTGCTATTACAATTTTGTGATTATCAGATGGCACACGATCAAGAGCAATTTTGAACCATTGTAGCTCACGAATAATTTCTCGTCTTGTATTTGAAACAATTGCACAACGTTGATCCGATTCACGATTTTCATTACCAATAAAATAAATTTGCAAAAATTGATGATCAGCTTCGGGGTATGGCAATAACGAATCAGCTTGATGATAAATCTTGCCCCGAATCTGTAACATGTATGCAATTTTAGGTAGATGTTGAATCAGAATTTTTAAGACTTTATGATTCAGATCGATATAAACATGGGACAATCCTGTTGAGGTATTTACCTTAAAAGTTGGCATAAAATTATCTCTAATAATTTTAGTAGCACCAAAAGAAGTCATTTGAAATGCCGAATTGTATTGTTGAATATTACTCAAAAACTTCTTCGACGTTTGAGATGTACCAAAAATAAATGAATACAATGGTTCGGGTGGAGTTTCTAATGTTGGCAATCTCACTTTGCCATTAGCACAAAACATTCCGGGCGTTTCACCGCCGCATCACAATGTGGACATATTGCGTCCATCATCCCAATGTATCCGTACACACTATAATCAATCTGACTATTGTAATTAAAAGCAGCACGCAGCATTTCATCCAAATCAGCACGACGACGTATTCGTGATCGCCGTGCAAGATTAAGTACAGATACAGGGTCAACAGATCTATTCTGTGCAGTACGTTCACGCTGCGATGCATTAGCTTGTGCGCGTTCATCTGTAGTCTGAGATCGTCTTAATAATTCCACTTGATTTGCATTACGAGTTCGCCGGCCTATGTTTGGTCGTCTTGCTCGTGGCATTTTACCTTTACTCAACAACTCAACGATATTTTGGAAAATATAAACACAACAAAGCAATCATTTTCGCTAATAAAATGAAATGACATATGATGACATTAAATTTGTTTGACAGAACTAACGTCATTTTCTTTGTCTTCGATTGTTTTCCAAAGGTTCAAATTAGCTTTTAAGAATTAGTACAAATTGTTTGAATATGGGAGTATAGAAAGATGTTGATTTTACACTTTTTCATGATTTTTTTTTAATTTTCCCTACGTACAAACCTTCTCTGGACTTCCACGAATAATTCAAGACCAAAATTAGCCAAATCGCTAAAGGCATTGTTGAGTTCTAACATTACAACGAAAAGTGGCATTGATTTTTATATATATAGATTATCGGTTTTTTTATAAATAAAAAAAAAAACGAAAAAAAAATAATTGCCACCTCGAATAACTTACGAACAAAAAATGATTTTATCTCCAAAAAAATTTTATGCAGCGAGAAATAAAGTTTTTGATATCAGGTAAAATTTTGAGAAAAATCGAATTGACAGTTGTTTTGCAAAAAATAAAGAAGCTAAAAAAAAATTAATACAAGTTAGTAAAAATTGATTTTCGACTCAAATATTTTTTCAAAAATTTAAGATTATGGCTTCAAACTAATTTTTTCTTATAATAAAAACTGTTTCCAATATTCGGTAAAATTTTGGGAAAAATCGATTTGGCAGTTTTTTAACAAAAAATAAAAATAAATACTTAATTCCAACAGGCCGTTTTTTTTTTCATAAAAAATTAAAATCTACAAAAAATAGTACACATTTTGGTAAAAATTGATGTTCAGTTCTCGATATCTCGTGAACAATAGAAGATATTGACTTCAAATTAATTTTATTCATCTAATTTGTATTTGTTTATATACGAAATAAAAACTTTTAAGTAATGCTACTAAAATTGGAAAAAATTGGTTTTCGAATACAAATCTCGTCCACAAAAATAGATTTCGAAATCAAACTATTTCAGCATATGCAAAATACTGTTGGTAATTTAAAATTTTTTAAGAATAATTCAACTGACAACTTTTTTGACAAAACACGAAAACCTGGGGTGGAATCGGCTAAGGTAATGATTGTTGATAAATGACAGTCAAAATAATCGAATTTGATCTATGTAAGGTGATAGTGATAGTCAAATTGATACTTAAAAAGCTGTCACAACAAAAATGTGATAGTCATTTTCCTACAAATATGTCCTTTCTGAATAGAGCTACCAGCCGCTTACAAAAAACGAATGGACAATTTTTTCAGTTGCCTTTTTTAGGCACAAAAACACATTCTTGTGACCGACAAAGCTTACGACATTCGAAAAAAGACAAGAAAAGTAAGAATGTTATTTACACACAGCGAATTTGATACTTTTATTTATAGATATTTTTTTAGGAATCAATTTAAAATTTCACCATAGCAACAATGAATTGTGAAAATTATAATCTAAATTGTTCAATCGAATTGAATTGAGTTGAATCATCTTACACAGATGGAGTGAAAATGTTAGTCAAATTTGACTATCAAAAATATGATAGTCAATTATCACCTTAGACGATTCCACCCCTGCAAACTTTTAATCAAGACAAATCGACAGATGGGATGGGAAGTTATCAGCGTGGGTCACATCCCAGCCTCTTTTTATTGTTTGATTCTTGAGCTGTTGGTTTAAAAATAAAATAATATTTGTCAAATTTCGGCAACTATTGAAGTACTTTTTATATATGTATACTTGGAGCAGCTTATACAAACTGACCTAATCTTAGATTAGTATAAAAATTATTTGATTTTTTGGTGAACTATTTCAGTAATTTTTAAAATTATTTATTATCACTACAGTGGCAAGTTAACAAATTTTTTCCATAGTTAATAAGAGTCATGTAGGTATCACAAATCTACATATACATACATCCCATTCAGATAAAAACCTCTCGTTTCTGAAAGTTATCCATCTTTTCACATAGAATAAGCTTAAAAATAAATAAAAACAGAAAAGGTCAAATCGATATCCAATTGAATGAATACAAATTATATATTTTTCAGTAAATTCAATAACTGTGCTGTAACTGTATGTGTATGTGTATTTAACAATCTAACCACATTAATACTCTTCCGAGCAAGTAGTTATCTTCATGTGAATTCTTCTTTCAATTATTTTTTAATACCTACAGTTGAAAGTTCAAAAGCAATAGGCAACTAGAAGTCAATTTACTTTCAAAAAATCATTTCATTTGTATAAAAAATACATATACACATATGTATATTCCTACTCGTATGTATGTATGTTTGTTAACCTAAATCGAAATGAAAATAAAAATCTCAATCAAATGGCAAATGCCCTTTCCCCTTGTACCTTCATATAGAGAGAAAAAACTACATAAATATTGACCTCCCGTTGCTGCCGTTGTTGGTGGATTCTGAAGCTTCTCCCCCAACTCCCACAGCTAACTCTAGTGATTTCCGTCTTAAACCAACATCATCTCATAACCAAACATATACACCCATAAAAAAATATCCTAGATCCACTTCACTCGAGCTAACGAAATTTACGTTCTTCGAAATGACTATCAATTCTATTTGTTTGCCGAAAAGAAATGAAATCACTTATTCCTCCACTTCACGAAATATCCGCCATTGTTGAGGAGGACTGAATCTGGATTCTGGAATCGCTCCTCGCTTGGAAAAAGCAAACAGCTCATACTCTTGTGAATACAAAGAAAACACAAGCAAACCGATGAGAAAAGAAAGTAAAGTAAAAAAACTGTTATCTTAGCAAATGTTCTCCCAGGTCCCATATCCTTGCCAAACCTGTGTCTGATTGTTGTTCGTTTGTCACATATGCCAGTTCCAATATGATGACAACGTGCCAATGCTGACGCAGCCAGCAAACAACCTTCCTTCGTCGTCGTTCGTCCTTTCTGTTTCGTCCTACTTGCACCTCTTCTACATATTACTCAAGAAGAAAGTTTCTGTGTGTTTACACACATATCTGCTTATTTATCTGTCATCGTTGTCGTTTGCCGTTGTCGTTGCCGTTATCGTCTTACGTTCTTTCTACTTCGTCTTTCGTCCTTCGTCCTTATTCTATTAAAGTATGTAGGTGCTTTGCATATATGGCATCGCTCATAAAAGAGAACAACTCTCTAGAGTGGCATTTGCACGGCACCTCTTCCTTTTGAATGTCGTTCTCGTCAATGAAATCGGAAAAGAAAACCCAAATGCGGAAGGAATAGATAAATGGATAGATACCGTACGAATTGAGTTTCGACAGCCATAACTTGAGAATTGAAAGATTTTTCCTTTGTTCCTGGCTTGGTATTATTTTGCTTATTCTTTTTCTTCTTTTTCTTTATTTTTTTCCAGTCATTTTTCATTTTGTCTTGATTTAAGTTTGGGTTATTCTCAGATCGTATTTTCAATGCGGTTCTCTTCGACTATGAAAATGGGAAAATGTGGTTTTTTTCTTATGTCCTGGGAGTAAAAGAAAAGGGGAAAGCCAAAGGGGACGAGGGAAACAACACACATCAAAGACCGAAGCTTTGGTGGAAATGAAAATGGAATGGTACTTTAGAAAACAATTTTCTCCTACCCAACCAGATGTCATGAACTATGACCGAATGGTGGTAGTAAATTTAAATTGTTTACCCTTGAGAATCAGAATATACAAGAACCAGTGTACATGTACAAGTATCGTTGGCTTGAAACTGCTGCTGCTGCTTTGCTGTTTCTGGTCCTGATGTTGGTTCTGCTGATTTTTTGGAATTGCGAAAATGTGCGGCATTTGAAATAGTGTGGCAAACTCTGGATTTGATGGCGCAGTCAGGTGTTGATGGAAATGTTATTATGTGATTCTTGAATTATATATATATTTTCTTTAGTACATACAAATACAAAATGAAAAAGAAAATGAAAATAATGAGAAGAAGAAGAAGAAAAAAATAACACGAAGAGTACCTATGGCGTATACGTAACCTTTTTTTCGTTCGTATAGGAATTTTTGTGTACGATACACTTTGGGAGTTGAACGAAGTATTAACTTTTAAATGACAAAAGCACATCATCTTAGGTTTTCCTCAAGCATTGTTTTCATTCGGATTCTGGAGTTCTACGAGAGAATCTTTTGTGTTTTGGTTTTATTTTTTGTTCGAATACATGAATTTACGATTTTTTGTTTTCCTTGGCAATATCTTTACATTTTTAAGACATTCACAAGATTGTAAGATTGTAGAAAAAATAAACAATGTAAGTTTTATTTAGATACATTTTATCAGTTAATTCTACTTCCATGAACGTCTTTTTGATAGCCATAAGATGCAAATGTCAAGATGTCATTCATTTCCTAGTAGCATTTAAATTACATGTTTGTAAATTGTAATATTTAATGCACTATTATTCCGATTTTTATTTTTATTTTAAATGTCAAATTAAGAAATTAATGAACTAAAACAAGTGACTTAAGATCAAGAAAGAAAGACAGCTAGCTGCAAACAAGTTACACATCTGTTATATATATATGAATAAGTACAAAATATTTTAGAACCTACTTCATTATTATAAACTAGCTGACCCGGCAGACTTCGTACTGCCTCAATCGATAAATAAAAGACCTAAACTTTTGTATAAATTAATTTTAAAACAAACAAAACGTATTGAATAAAAAAGCATTTTTTTAATGAAGCCTGAAGTTTTTTTTTATTATTTTCGACACATCATGTTGCTTACTTAAAAAACAGAGTTTTCCTGAAATACTGGCTATTTATAAGGTTTAAATTTTTATTAACAGACACACACTGTTATGATACAGTTTGTTAACCAATTTAAAGCTTTCTCATAAACTATATTTTTTGTTTTGTTTTGTGGTGCGTAAATAAACAAAGAAGACGGTTTTCCGACGCGCGAGCACGCGACGTATAATTGTCCATCCGCAAACTTCTAAAGACTGTCCTTGCGATTTATTTATAGTCATCGCAAAGGCCAGACGTACTGGAAATTTTAAGCGTTTAAAATCGAATGGTAAATCCGTTGGAATCATCGGTATTCGAGAGATCAAGACATCCTCTCCTTTGTATTTTCCTTTTATGATTGTTGCCTCAGATTTTTCACAGCCAGTCTTGTTCCATTGCATAGTCAAGGTTGATTAATGTTACGCAGCATGATGACAACTGATCCTACTTTTCACTGCAAATTGTGAGGTGGTAATCCAGACAATTCCAGTGAATTTAAAAACTCCGTGGGATAGTTGACTACGTCATCCTGGTTCATAACGGTGTCGACTGATTTGAAGGAACTTTTGCGCTATATCTGAGAAAACACGCTGAATAAGCTCCTCTTTTGAATCTGTGATGTGACAGAAATCTGTGGGTAATGTGATGAATCCGGTCGAGGTGTCCATTGCAACTTTATTATTTCCAATATCTAACAACTGCTTCGCAAACATATTTGCAGTTTCATCATGTTGCAAAAATACTCGCATGTTAGTTGTTAATTTTAGTGTCTTTACGTACTGCCACAAATTCGATGATTTTAGGCATGCATTTAGTTCATCAGCAACAGTTGATCGGGGAATAAGTGGAAGAGTCTGACGAAAATCACTTGACAACAGAATCATGACCCCACCAACAATATTTTGGTTGTCACGAAGATCTTTCAATATTCTGTCCAGTGCCTCCAGTGACCTCTTATGAGCCATTGTGCATTCATCCCAAACAATTAATTTGCATACCTGTAGGATCTTGGCCATTTCGCTATTTTTGGCGACGATGTTGCAAATTGGTCTTTCGGTGATTTGCATGTTTAATGGTAATTTCAAGGCAGAATGCGCAGTTTGTCCGCCTTCTAGCAGAGTCGCAACTATTCCAGATGAAGCCAACGCTAGAGCAACATCATTTCGCGATCTGATCCTCGCCAAAAGCAATGAAATTAAGAACGTTTTTCCGGTTCCTACGGGAGCATCAAGGAACTAAATTCCACCAGATCCACTGTTCACAGCTTCTATCAAAGTGTCGTACGCATGATCTGATCAATGTCTCATTGTAAATTTCTTCAGTCATTTGTTGTGTAGGATTCAAAAATTCACGGCGCACACGATGCAAAACATCCTCAGACATGTCATCTCTATACTTAACCCAAATATTATGGTTGTGTTCAGAAACTTAATTTGTGACAAAACTTAAGATTTATCAAACTTAAAAAAATAATCTGATACAGTTACAACTGAAGTTAGCTAAAATTAAGTTTCGCGAAGCCGACCAAATTAATTGCAAACCTGTACTATACAAATAGTTTATTACATTTTTTGTCACGTTCGCGATTCACTTTTGATTATTTTCGGAACGCGACATTAGATCCTCCAAAGCGCACGCGAAGACTATTTTCATATATATGATTGAATTTGAACTTTATGCAGCGGTAATAAATTGCAAAAATGACTCTTTGACGTTAGGAACACACCTAAATTGCTTAGACAACAGTGAGTGATTATAATTTAATATGAACTTTATTGAATAGCAATGAAGTTCAAATCGACTCTAGAAAACGTTTGTATGGAAAAAAAAGGGCTGTTTTTAGGGTTTTCCCGAAAATTATTCGATTTTTTCTCGCCTTTTAAACCTTCCCTAGACCTCCACGAACATTTCAAGACTACGCTGCTGAAGCGAAATTAAAACGAAAACCACAGCGGAAAAATATTTGTGGAGAGTTCTGTCTGGAAGTTGAAGTTCAATTTTAAGCCTAGTACGCTGCTGATGCGAAACGAAAATTCCCATACAAAAATGACATGACGAAATCATAAACGAAAATATTCGAAAAATTTTTCAATAAATAAATAAAACGTCAAAATTTCGCAAGCAATTAATATACCGGCAATTAAATTGAGAACGAAAAGAGTGGAGAATTGTACTACGAAATCTAGTACAGCTATCCACTAAAATGACACATTTCGTCGTTCAGCAGCGTACTGAAAAACGAAAAGCACAGCGAAATTTTTCGTTTATGATTTCGTCATGTCATTTTTGTATGGGAAATTTCGTTTCGCATCAGCAGCGTACTTGGCTTAAGATAAGATAAATCCGTTCAGTCGTTCTCGAGTTTAAGTGAGACTAACGAACATAAATTCATTTTTATATATATATATATATAGAAGAAGAAGGTAGAAGATATAATGCGAGTAATATATCTTTATTTTTAATGTGAAGTATTGTGTGAAGGCTATACCTTTTGCATTTAACCATGATGTCTAAAATTTTTTGATGAAAATGTACGTTATGATGTTCCTTAGTTAAGATTATTTTTCTTCCTCTTTAGGTCTTAGTTCTTAATGATGGATTCCCTTCAATATTAAAATTACCCGATATGACATCTACAAACCCTAAAACTATTACAAACCGCTTTTCTTCATTCTTCAACTAATAGTACAGTAATCATCTTCACGAACTTGGCTATATTTTTTTTTTTTTTTGATTAATTAAAAGGTACCTTATGCGCATCTCGTATCCTAATCGAAGTTGATGTTATTGTTGACAAAAAATTAAGTCTACTTAAAAATGATTTCCCTTGTGGTCCGGATGGTTTGACTGCAATATTAATAAAAAAGTGTGCTACCTCCCTATGTAAACCCCTTTCATCAAAGTTTCGTCTCTCTATTTCTCAAACTATCTGTCCAAAGAATTCGAAAGATTTTTATTATTTACATAGTTATGAACTTCAGGCCCATAGCCCAGATTTCTTCAATTTCCAAGCTTTGCGAAAGAATTGTCTACATCTCTCTCTATTTTCATTGAAGACCTATTTTGTTCACAACAACATGGTTGCTTAAAAGACAGACGAAAAAAAAGACTTACTGCATTGGTGTCTAAAACTCTAAACGAATTAGAGAAAATATATGAAGTAGGCGTTTCTACATACTTTAGTAATGCCTTTGATAAAATTAGTCACAAAATTATTTACCTTAAGCTTAAAGACCTTAATTTTCCACTTCTTTTTATTTCATGGCTCAGATTGTGCCTATAGAACCGCTGATATTGAATTGTTTTCAGGTTCTCAATCTCCGATCCTATTTATGCGAACTCACAACTATTTTTTCAACTCATTTGTATTATTTCATTAACAAGGCCAACTCATCCCTTGGTTTCAGCAAACGTTAGTCTAAAGAATTATCGAAACCCTATGCCACTTAATCCCTATACACCACCTTTGTTAAAACTCTCCTTGAATACACTAGTCAAATCTGGACTCCTCTTCAGAACTCTCACTCTTAAAGAATTGAATCTGTGTAGTCTTCTTTTGAGTGATAATCTATTCTGACCACCTTATGACAATCACTTGAAACTTATTAATCTACAAACCCTCCAAAAACGCCGCGAAGTCGATGATATTCTTTTTCTGCACCAGTCTGAATGAATTCTTCAGTAACTTAAACTGGTCACGATACTTCCTCGATAGGGACGTGGATTCCAGTGCAGATATGATTACAAACTTAATTCTTTGTGGAATGAGAAATTTTATCCCGAATAGGGTAAAATCTATCAAACCCAAAGAAAACTCATGGTTTGATTCGAGCTGTAAAGAGGTTATTAGGACCAAAAATGTAAGTTTTCGGAATTACAAAGCCAACCCAACTGAGGAAAACCGGAATAAATTCAAACAAGCTAGAAAGACCTGTAACGGACATATACATGATCAGAAATTACGGCAAAAAATACTACAATGTCCCAATAGTAGTAAAAATTTCTGGTCGTTTGTAAAAAATGTGCGCAACACTACGTCATCGTCAGTTCCTACGCTCGTTTCCAATGACACTCCCTACGTAAGCTCGATTGATAAAGCCAATTTGCTTGCAGCACAGTTTGCTGTTAATTCGATGCTGCCAATGAGTAACATGACTCCGCCTGTACTTGAAAGCGTAAACGATTCTATGGGACGAATCTTCTTTCTCACTCGTTCAGTTACTAGAGTACTTAAAAATCTTGACATTCACAAATCCGCTGGCCCGGATAGTATCCCCGCTATTGTTCTCAAGAGGTGTTCTTCAACGATGGCAAAACCACTGCGTAAGCTTTTCCATCTGTCCTATTCTACAGGTCTCTTTCCAAGTGGATGGAAAACTGCATTTGTCCAGCCTGTCCCTAAAAAAGGCGAATAGTCCTCACCATCTAACTATCGTCCAATTGCACTTACATCCCTTCTTTCCAAGGTCATGGAAACGCTGATCAATTTTCAGCTTAAGAAATATCTCGAAGAACGGAAGCTTCTTAATGACCGGCAGTATGGCTTTGGTAGCAATAGGTCCACTGGTGATCTCATAGTTTATCTCACCAAACAGTGGAACAAATCTTTACATCGTTTTGGAGAAAGTAAGATTATTGCACTTGATATTTCAAAGGCATTTGATAGAGTTTGGCACCAAGCTCTCTTATCGAAAATGCGTGCATTTGGTATTGATGACCCTTCTTCGTTGGGTTAGAAATTACCTTTCGGACCATTCAATTCAAGTAGTATTGGACGGGTTCAAATCTGATATTCACAAAATAAACGCTGGTGTGCCCCAGGGCTCCGTTTTGTCTCCGACGCTCTTCCTTATTATTTTTATAAATGATCTTTTGTCTGAAACTTCTAACCCACTAAATTGTTTCGCGGATGACAGTACCCTCAGCTTTTCATATTCGTTTTTAGATTCTCATCCTTGTCCTTCGGATGTGGAACTTCAACGGCAGCGTATGATAAGCTCATTAAATTCTGATCTCGACAGCATTGTACAATGGGGAATCAAAAACCGTGTAGAACTTAATGCTTCGAAAACTCAATGCTGTCTACTGTCGCAAAAGCGTAACCCTCCCCCAATGCCACTATCCATGAGTGGTACTTGCATCGAGGAGACTGAACACCTATCAGTCTTAGGTATGTCCATTACAAACCACTTGTTGTGGAGTGATCACATATTTGACATCGCCAAAAATGCTGCTAAGTGTTTCGGTTTTCTCCAACGATGCAAGAAGTTTGTTACCCCTTCTGATCTGGCTATAATTTATAAAGCCTATATTCGTCCAAAACTTGAGTACAATTCCCATATTTGGGCAGGTGCTCCTATAACCCACTTGAGTCTCTTAGACAGAATTCAAAAGAGAGCTCTAAAAATGATAGGTGACCGTTGTCTTACTGAAACTTTTGCATCTCTCGAGCACCGTCGTAAGGTTTCATGTCTCTCATTATTTTATCGCTACTTCCATAAGCAATGCTCTAATGAAATAGCCAGTTGCATTCCTCCCCTCAAAAAATTTAACCGTAATACTCGTTCTTTTAGGAATGCCCATCAGTTTACCCTTGAGCCCAATTTCGGTCGTACTGTAAAGTACAGAGATTCTTTTTTTAGTCGCACTACACGAATGTGGAATGCTTTACCAGATTCAATATTTCCCACTTATTACAATGTGCAGGCATTCAAAACCAATGTGCATCGGTATCTCCTTTCAAATCCTATCCTTCCTTCCCAATTACTCGCACTGTGTATACTCATTATAAGGGTAGTCATATACCCTTGAGTGCGCGTACAATTAAAAAAAAAACAAAACAAAACAAAAAAAAACACTACTTAAAACTAAAAAAAAAAACGAATAATGGGAAATTGATAAGCTATTTTTATTTTGAAATTTCGAACCTTAAGGCCAAGAGGAAAGAAATGTATGTTCTCAAACTGAATAAGAGCACTGAGTTAGCACAAAAGAAGCCCTTTATCATTACAACTTCAAATTTACGTTATTGTGTTCAACTTAACTTACCTCAATCTTTCGAGGAAATAATTTCTTGGATGTACATTTAGGCGTATACACCCTTTTTTTTGGGAAAAATGAATTCGGAATGCAACGATACCTTTAACTGATACATCATTAAAACAAGAAGAGTGAATAAGCAGAAAAATAACATTGTAAGAAAATCTTCGTATTCGATTGCTCTTTGAATTCTGTTCTCAATGTTGGTTCTTAAACCACATATTTTCCAAGTCATATTCTTTAATAGCAAGCAAACAAAATTCGGTTATCATATGACCATAACGCTCCGAATTGACGGTGATACTCATCGACTATTTCGAAGAAGTAAGGTCCAATCACACCTCCGGACCACAGAGCTCACCAAATAGGGACTTTTTTGTGGATGTAATGGCCTCTTTTTCAATTACTTGAAGATTTTCCAAACCCCATGTACGACAATTTTGTTTATGAACGTACCCAACGAGTGAGAAATGTGCTTCGTCACTGAAGAAAATTTTGTTCGAAAAATCGCCGTTCACCGCCTGTTCTTAAAGCATCCATTCGACGTATATACGATATTGTGAATGGTCAGCTAGCTTCAGTTGTTGTGTAAACTGGACTTTATATGGATGTAGCTGTAGTGTAGATCCAAATACAAAATACGCCATAATGTCCCGTAAGACAGTCCTAAATTCTGAGAACGGAAACACTTTCACTTACAACAGCGATATTTTCAGAGGTACTACGAGAGAAACGATAATGCACAGACCTTACAATATCTGTTAACAATCCAGTCTCTTCAAATTTCTTCATAATTTTGCCAATTGCTTGCGTAGTTGGAGACGATTATGTAAACCATAATCTCCTCTTAAAGCACGATATGTGGCTGTAGCAGAATCAGCATTATTGTAATAGGTTTAACAATTTTTATGCGTGGTGCGACATTTAATTGATTTGTTTGCATAAATGTCAGTCTAAATTTGAAAACTGAAAAAAAAAAATTGGTTTAACAACTTAGTTTGACAGATGTCGAATTCCAGCCCTATACTTTTGAAATCGCAGAATGGATACCCCGTTATTATATGTACGTTATGACACTTTCAACTAAATGGGTTATATATTATTGCATCGAGGAGGATATTAATTAGTCTATCCATTTCTCAACTTTTCAAAGCCGCTAGAATCAAAATCTAGTGTTTTTTTAAGATATCAATGTGTGTGCTGTGCAAGTAATGTTTTTTCGTCAAAGATATCTCAAGAACCAGCAGAAATAAAAATATGTAGGTATTTGAAACATATTTTTCTTACAGAAATTAAAAAAAAAAAAGAGGCTGGGATGCGACCCACACTGATAACTTCTCCCGTCTGTCGATTTGTCTTGCTTAAATTTTATTTATATGTATCAATTTTAACCAAATTTGCGTACTATTTTTTGTAGATTTTATTTTTTATGAAAAAACGGACTGTTGGATTTTTATAAAAAAATTACTGAATATCGAAAACAATATTTTCTGTGAAATAAAATAAGTTTGAAGCCAATATTTTTAATTTTTGAAAAGCTTTTTGAGTCGAAAGTAAATTTTTACCAAGTTTTAGGTTTTTTTTTTGTAAAAAAAAATTGTCAATTCGATTTTTCTCATAATTGTATCGAATGTTGAAAACAATATTTCTTATAAGATAAAATTAGTTTGAAGCCAATGTCTCAAAGTTTTAAAATTATATTTACGTCGAAAAACAATTTTTACCAACTTTTGTTAATTTTTTTTTAGGTTTTTTAATTTGTTGTACAAAAACTGTAGATTCGTTTTTTTTTCAAAACTTTACTGAATTTTAACAACAATATTTTTTGAAAGATAAAAGTAGTATAAAGCCAATATCTCAAAGTTTTGAGAAGATATTTGAGTCGAAAATCAATTTTTACCAACATTTATAAATTTTTTGTTTAGGTTTTTATTTTTTGTAAAAAAAATGTCAATTCGATTTTTCACAAAATTTTACCGAATGTTGAAAACAATATTTCTTATAAGTTAAAATGAGTTAGAAGCCATTATCTTAAATTTTTGAAAAGATATTTGAGTCGAAAATCAGCTTTTACCAACTTTTGTTAAATTTTTTTTTTTCGGTTTTTAATTTTTTGTATAAAAACCTGTCAATAAGATTTTTTTTCAAAATTTTACTGAATGTTGACAACAATATTTTTTGAAAGATAAAAGTAGTTTCAAGCCAATATCTCAAAGTTTTGAGAAGATATTTGAGTCGAAAATCAATTTTTACCAACTTTTGTTAAATTTTTTTAGGTTTTTAATTTTTTGTAAAAAACTGTCAATTCGATTTTTTTCAAAATTTAAATGAATCTTGACAACAATATTTTTATAAGGTAAAAGTAGTTTAAAGCCAATATCTCAAATTTTTGAAAAGATATTTGAGTCGAAATTCAATTTTTACCAACTTTGAGTAATGTTTTTTTATAGGTTTTTATTTTTTATAAAAAAAACTGTCAATTAGATTTTTCTCAAAAATTTACCAGATGTCAAAAACATTATTTTTCGTTGCACAAAATTGTTTTGGAGATGAAATCATATTTAAGTAGTAAAATTGTCACCTTTTTTTAAACTGCTATGGTAAAAAAACCACCCACGCAATTTTCTTGAGAAATTTATTTGAAGTCGATATCTCTTCTGGTTCTTGAGCTATTTATTGTTTTCATTTAAATAAATATTTGACATACATGTACATTTGAAGAAATTTGCTCAAATTTACAAAAAAAAAACTCCCTTAATCACAATGACGAATTCCAGAAAATTTGAAATAGGAAAGGTATGAGAGACGAGAGGAGGGGTGGAGTGGTATACCAGCTAAGTTTCTTCGCAGTCGGTTCATAAAATTTTTGTTATGAAGACGAAAGTTATGGCATTTAATTCTAAAAAAAAGAGGCTGGGATGCGACCCACACTGATAACCGCCCATCCCGTCTGTCGATTTGTCTTGCTTAAAAGTTTGTCTATATGTATCAATTTTTTACAAATTTGCGTTCTATTTTTTGTAGATTTTATTTTTTTTATTAAAAAACGGACTGTTGGATTTTTATATCGAATGATATATGAATATCGAAAACAATATTTTCTGTGAAATAAAATAAGTTTGAAGCCAATATTTGTAATTTTTGCAAAGCTATTTGAGTCGAAAGCAAATTTTTACCAAGTTTTAGTATTGTTTTTTTTTAGGTTTTTATTTTTTGTAAAAAAAAACTGTCAATTTGATTTTTCTCAAAATTTTTCCTAATGTTGAAAACAATATTTTTTATAAGTTAAAATTAGTTAGAAGCTATTATCTCAAAGTTTTGAAAAGATATTTGAGTCGAAAATCAATTTTTACCAACTTTTATTAATTTTTTTTAGGTTTTTATTTTTTTTTTTTTTAAACTGTCAATTCGATTTTTCTCAACATTTTTCAGAATGTTGAAAACAATATTTCTTATAAGATAAAAAAAGTTTGAAGCCTTAATCTCAAGTTTTTGAAAAGATATTTGCGTCGAAATTCAATTTTTACCAACTATGAGTAAATTTTTTTTAGGATTTTATTTTTTATAAAAAAAACTGTCAATTAGATTTTTCTCAAAATTTTATCAGATGTCAAAAACATTATTCTTCGTTGCACAAAATTGTTCTGGAGATGAAATCATATTTTGGTCGTAAAATTTTCGAGGTGACACATTTTTTTCAGTTTTTTTTGATTTATAAAAAAACCGTTAATTGGATTTTTTTCCAAAAATATAATCGTTTTGTATTACGTTACAATATATATTATAAAATTTAATTCAAGTCTCTAGCATCATTAGTTCATGAGATATTTAGGTTTAACCAAAATTTTCACCTTTTTTTTAAACTGCTATGGTAAAAAAACCACACACGCAATTTTCTTGAGAGCACTTTCTGCATCTTTCTGCATTATTATCTGTATAACAAAATATATTTGAAGTCGATATCTCATCTGGTTCTCGAGCTATGGACGACAAAAAAAACGTCGCGAACGTACAGACATATACGGACGTACGTACACACGCACGCACAGACATCTTTCTAAAAATATTTTATTTCGACTCTAGGGACCTTGAAATGTCGAGAAATGTCAAAACTTTTAATTCGACAAATCGGACCGATTACAATAACTTTCTATGGGAACATAAAAATGTCACCGATAAAGGATGGGAAAAAGTTGGACAAATTTGTAATTGTTTTGTTAAGTTTTTATTTATTTAATTTTTAATTACAAATAGTGTTTTTTGTTCAAAAGATGGTACTGACATACGACAATATTGCAAAATCGATCTGGAAGATTCAGAAACAAATGATAAAATTCACCATAATATTCCCTTTCACGATTTATGGGGTGTACACCAAATCTACGGAACCTCGATCTTATTACAGATCTATTTTTTCCAACTAATCGCTCAGCGACACGTGTCGTTTAGTAAATGGCAATTGGCAACCCATCGCTCAGATTGGTCGCTCAGCGACTCATCGCTCAGTCGCTCAGTCGCTCGTCGCTCATTGCGTGGCCGGACCCTAAGAAAAAAATTGCTTCAAGATAATATACTGATAAAATAAAAATTTTGAAAAAAAGACTTGTGTTCAGCGACGAAGCCATTTTTGGTTCAATGGGTACGTAAATAAGCAGAATTGTCGATTTTGGAGTGAATATTAGCCAGAAGCATTGCAAAAGCTACCAATGCATCCAGAAAAAGTCACAGTTTGGTGCAGTTTATCGGCTGGTGGCATCATTGGATCGTACTTCGTCAAAGATGATGCGAATCGTAACGTAACTGTGAATGGTGAGCGCTACCGTGAGATTATATAAAACTTTTTTTTTGCCCAAAATGCAAGAGCTTGACTTGCATGTCAGGTGGTGTGATTTCAACAAGACGGTGCCACATGCCACACAGCACGCGCAACAATGGACTTATTGAGAGGGCGAGTTCGGTGAACATTTTATTTCACGTTCGGGACCGGTCAATTGGCCGCCTAGGTCGTGCGATTTAACGCCTTTAGATTATTTTTTGTAGGACTATGTTAAAGCTCATGTCTATACAGACAAGCCCGCTTCAATTGACGTATTGGAAGGCAATATTGAAGCATTTATTCGTGAGATACCGGCCGAAATGTTGGAAAGAGTATACCAAAATTGGACTAAGCGGATGGACCATTTGAAGCGCCGTCATGGTCAACATTTGCATGAAATAATCTTCAAACATTAAATTATATGAACCGTACTACCGATTCAAATAAAGATTTCAAGCATTTTTCTGAATGGTATGTGTTTTTTTAAGACTTTCCGAAATCTTTTAAAAAATCACCCCTGTATAACATTAGACTCATTTCATGTATACGCTCTTTGGTACTTAAATCCAATCTGAAGTAAAAAAAAAACATTTTTTGTCAATCTAGGTCCCTTTCTCTATTACATGTGTTTTATGAAAATTATGAAAAAAGATATTAAAGTATGAAAAATCATGTTTAGAAAGGGTTTATTCAAATAAATTTCCCAGAAACTTTATATCCGATTTTGAAAACTAAATAAAATTTAATAAATCTTTTCTGATGCTATCAAAAACTACAATATTTAATAGTACAAAGAACATTACACTTTATGAAAGCTTTCTCAACAAAACTTTACATCTTTTTAATAAAATGAAAGATAAATTCTTTCAAGAATTCAACTCCTATATAAAAACGCATAAGACTCACCTACGCTGTATTATACTTTAATAGAATTTCCAAAAATAATTTAAGAAGTATTGAAGTTTTTGACCTTCAGGTATATCCTCCTAGTTATACTATAGATTCCTATTGAATGTTGTTTATTTTCTCAAAACGACATTCCATCATCCTTAAAAATATTATTCCTTACAAATCTTTTTCCTAATGTACCTCTACATTATTTTTTCTGTAAAAGAATTTCTCATAATATGTATAACCAAACTCCAATAAATTTTCTTCTAAAGTAAAAGGAATTTCTTTTCAAAAACTTATTTTTTTTGGGGGGGGGGGGGGAAGGCGCAGGAATAGGAGCATAAATAGAAAGAAAAACAAAAACAAAACAAAGTAAAATAAGATGAGAGTAGTAGGTAAAGAAGAATCTTCATAAAAAGTAGAAAAATATCCTTTTGAAGTGTTTGTCGATAGACGATACAAAACGACAACGACAACGACGCCACCAACGACGACGTCGACGTCAATCTTCGACTTCAACAACGACGCAAACAAAATCATTTAATTTTTTGTTTTCCTTTATTTACTTTCTATTTTTCCACAAAAATGTATCATCAGATGTCACAGAAGATTAAAATAAATCGCTAAAGGACCTTTTTCGTTTATTGAAAGCAAAAGAAAAATAATAATAAATATAAAAATAAAAATAAAACTTCAATCGAAATACATTTTTATAGAAGTGCTGTTGTTTTTGTTTTATTTGTACTATATTTGTTGTTGTTGTTGTTAAAATTTCTATCCATAAAATTCAACAACTGGAGTCTACAATATTGAAGTTCATATTAAAACTGTCAATCATTTTATTCTATTCCATTGCGTTTGTTTCAAAGAATTGATGGGTATAAATGTTCAACCTCCTCGTAATAGCGAACTCTACTAGTACTGTACGTGACCTTTGTTTTTGACAAATTGGCAAATAAATGTCAAAAATTTCGCAATTAAAATAAAAACAAAACAAAAAGAACAAGGTGTGTTCTTTTGTGTTGAATTTTGGATCAGAAAGTTGGTGATTTCTGTTTCTGTATTTTTTTATTTATTTTTGTATGACGTGCATAGATATCTGTATTTAAGTTGTCAGTGGAAATTAAAAGCATCTATCGAAAATTTAACCGACAAAAAAGTGAACAGTGCTGTGGCTTGATTTTTGCTTAAATCCAATCTTCAATTTCATTTGGAAATTTTAACTGGGTTTTCGTCTTAACTACCATGGTTAGGGTAGGCTGGGTTAGGGTGGCTCTTGACGGAAAAAAACCAAACCACTTAGCCAATACAGTTGGTCCGTTGTGATACTCTAGATCTGGGTTGGGTTCGATATCCCGGTTTTCATATTCCTGTTTCTTAAAATCCCGATTTCAACATCCCGTTTTCTATAATCACGCTTTTTATAATCCCGATTTTTTATAATCCCGCTTTTTGTAATCCCGTTTCTTTTTTATAATCCCGTTATTTTATCATCCCGATTTTGCAATCAAAACTAGTTGTTTAATTTTAAAAAATCGCGCGATTTTAAAAAATTAAACAACTAGTTTTTTTGCAAAATCGAAATTAGAAAACAAATTAAAAAATGAGATATGTTTCTGGATTCATTTTATTGCAACCTTTAACAAATATAACATATCAAAAAATAAAAAGTAAAACAAATCAAAGAAACAAACTCAAATCAATTAACAAAGTCAACTAGAGCGGTTAAACCGTTATTGAGAGGTAGATTTGCTGTAGGATGCATATTTTTTGTGAAAGAGTTAATATTGGAAAAAAATATGAATGTTTATTTTCAGTAAAAACTAAACAAATTACGATATTATTATATTTTAATCAAGTAATTTAACATTCAAACCTTTGACTCCTATTGTTATTTAGTTTAATGCACGTATTTTGTAAAAAAAAAAACGGGATTGTCTGAATTTTACGGGATATTAAAAACTGGGATTGTAATTGATCGGGATTTTGAATAAGCGGGATTTTAAAAGACGGGATTTAAGAAAATCGGTATTTTCGAAGACGGGATTTTAAAACTTTTTTTTCGGGATTTTTTAAAAACGGGATTTTAAAAAGAGGGATTCGGATACGCTCTAGATCTACATACTCGTTGAACCAGTTACAGCTAGCTATGAAGCGTTCAAGACAATGGATGTCGAAATTTCACTGGGAGGTGGAGTCTTTGTCTTTGTGACAGGGCAGGACATGAACATAAAAAATGAGACATTATCTCCAATGATTTTATATTATCTTGACTATCTGAGAAGATTCGTGTATCGGTTGTCAATACCACATTTTCTCTGAGCCAATAGAAGGTTTCTTTGAAGGCCTTGAACACGATGCAATGATTGTGAAGACAAAATAAGAAACATAGATTGCCTCCACCCACACCGTCATCGGTTTTTGATCCATCTGTATAAAAGTTCTTAGCTATCATACATTTAAATGAAAGCCCAAAATTTGGGAATTGTAATATTTTTAGTTCAAAGTTATCAGTTCCGTTTTCGGAACCATCAAATCGTACACCTTACAAAACTGTCATGGCACAAGTTTGGCCGCAAGAGAAGAATTACAACGTCTGGAAGCAGCCTTAAAGCTGATCAAACAAGATTCCGCCCTATATCCTCCTATTTTGATTATATGAATACGTTGAGGATGCTTATAGTGTCGGCTACTAATCATAACTTCAATAGGCTTTTTACAGCATCAATAGGGAGTTTATCTTGATACTTTTTGGAGAAGGAGTATCCCAGATAAACTCATTGCTATTTAAATGTGCCCAATGATGTAGTACCCGTAGCGTGATGGTTAGTGTGTTGGACTGTCATGCAAGGGGTCTTGGATTCAATCCCTGCCTGTGCCACCTAACTTTTTTCACGGGTACTGCCTCTTGCGAGGAATTGACAAATCCTCCAAGAGTAATTCTTGTCATGAAAAGTGCTTTCTCAAATTAGCCGTTCGGATTCGGCATATAAACTGTAGGTCCCTTCCATCTCTGACAACATTACTCGCACACAGGGATTGTTGAGAGTTGTAAGTCACTAGGCCCTGGTCCTTCATGGACTGTTGCGCCACCTAATTTATTTATTTAATGATGTTGACAAAAAACTTTAAAGTCAAAACCCAAAGTGGAGCCAAACACTGCCGCATACTGTAACCAAGTCTGTTTTTATTGTTGAATGTGGTAAAGACAACTTTGACAAGAAACCCAGGTATACGATGGACTCTGAGAAGATACCTCAAAAATTTAGACTACGAAGATAATGTAGGCTGACTCTCTCATAGGATCATGGATATCCATCAAATGACAACAAGGGGACAGAGAAGCAGCGCATCGTCGCAAATCACTACAGGGAAAACTGACAAGCTTTGTAACCTTTTAACACTCCTCTCTGATAAACATTGCTCTTCAATCAGTTGAGAAAGTAGAGAGTTTCCAGAATATCGGAAGTATTGTCTATACTAATTGTGGAAACGAACAAAATATCGCCAACCGTTTTGAAAAATGAAATACTACTTCCAGAAACACATTGATACTATTATACCATGGCTCAAATAACAGTGGATTGGACATACGCTTCGAAAAGGCAGTTCAGTAAAATCCATCAACTCAGAAATGCAGAAGATTAAGGAGACCAAGAAGCACAAATAGAAAAATAGTGGAAGGAATCATCGAGATTGTGAAACAGATCATGGAGCTCAAACATATCCGAGGAGCATTTAAGGACATTTAACTAGAACACACCCATGAAATTCGTAGGTCTGAGGAACTTAATAAGTAAGGAAGTTATAAAAGCCTTATGGATCGAATATCAAAAAAAAAAATAATTTAAAGGACAGAACAACGACTGCTGAGTCAGCTAGTTAAAAATAGAAAGGAAAAAGAAATTAAAAAGTCTTTTCTTTTTTTCAAAAATTCCAATACTAACGCTTATTTCAAACAAATTAAAATTACACTTATGATTCTTAATACTTA
This sequence comes from Eupeodes latifasciatus, assembly GCA_920104205.1. Classification (NCBI taxonomy): domain Eukaryota; kingdom Metazoa; phylum Arthropoda; class Insecta; order Diptera; family Syrphidae; genus Eupeodes; species Eupeodes latifasciatus. The sequence goes on from OV049924.1 coordinate 398,249,058, forward strand.
ACATATTAAAATCCAACCACTTTTTGAACAGTTCTGGAAAGAAAATGATCCTGAATTAAATGTATGAATTTTCGTTTACAAAATTTGTTAAAAAACTTCACGCAGTTTTGAATCATGCATTCAAACTGTAAAAATTTTTAAATGTTAAGTTAAGTTCTGGCAACCCAAAAAACTGTTATTTGACGGCTGAAAGCTTAATTTTTCAATAATTTTTTTAAAGCGAAAAAACTACACAAAATAAACTATACTTCAAAAATGAAAAAAAAATTGTCCCCTAGAGTAATATTCGAATTTAACTTAAGTTCAATTGTCAGGTGTCAAATTGTTATTTTCCAAGGGGTTTTCAGCACTTTAGTAAAAACTAAAATATTTTCGTTGATTTTTGGATACACTCTTTGACAGTTTAATAAAACATTTAACTTATAATTTGAACTATTGAACAGAATTCTTTTTTGTGCAATTTTTTTTGAACAGCTCTGTTTTATATAAAATTTGTACCTTTTACAAACTCAAAAAATACGTGAGTATAGCAGATGGGTATACGTAAATATGTATGTATGTTTGTATGTACGACGACGTACGTACGACTTCAGCTTGGGGAAGCATAAACGTGTGAACCCGCAGGGGTGTCAGTCAGGACGTCAGGGACTTCCCTCGAAGCTTGACATCATCTGTCGAATTCAAATTAAATTTTATTCAAAACTTTTTTTTTGGCATATACGTATCAGCCATTGATGCGGTAATCCAATGCTTTCTCTTGTGTCACCTCGTTCCCCCTCCCACTACCGCTCCCGCTTCCACACCAACCCAATACACGAACCTATTCATTGTTCGTGTTTTATAGTAGAAAGGTTATTTTTGGAGAAGGGGTCTTGATGTATATGACGATTTTTTTTTTTGTTTTTGTTTCGTTTTGGATTGCTGTTGCCCCGCTGTCAAAAACATTTCATCTGCAGTGCCTCCCATCTCAACACAAACCTTCATGGACGGGACGGTACGGGAGTTTGTCCCTGTTTTGTTTTTCAATGAAAGTGTCTATTTTTGAAAGTGTGTCAATATATGATATTGTTTACGCGACACATATTGACACCCTTTGGCTTTAACAATATTCATGTAGATGGGGGTGGTGGAGTGGGAATTTTAAGGGTGTTCTTTTTGTTTTGTTTTCGAATATAGTATAGTTGATGCCTTCTCCGGCACACGTAGTATTGGAGTGCGATGGTTTTTTTTTTGAGAGAGAAGAACATTTTTCATTCTCGTTTTTCGCATTCAAAGTTCTTTTTGTTTTGTCTCAAGCCCGGTTGCGTTGGGAATATACTGAGCAGGGATACGCGCTAGGGGTTGGTTTAGGTGGCACATTCGAACAAAAAAGTTTTCGTTTGGTGTTGTTTCACAGGTTGCTTTTGATGCTGATGTTGATGCTGATGATGATGATGATGTGAGCTTTTTGTGTTATTGTTTCTCGTTTTCTATACTTTCTGCCTGTGTCATTGTATTAAAATGTCAAAAAGTACGGAAGATAAGATGACATCGATATTGTACGTGTCATATCGAGGTAAAAGGATTACGGTGTGTTTTATTTTATTTTTATTATAGATGTTCTTAAAATGTATGAATCTCTAAGTATGAATGAAGGTGAAGATGTTGCTATAGAGAAAGGTACACCTAGATATCCTTTACAATCATCAATCTTGATGCAATGTCATATGATATATGAAGCAAGAAAAGAGGATAAAAGATTTTGTTTTTTGGGATATTTAGTTTGGATTTTGAAAAATTTTAACAATCCAATGAATGACCTGTGTTGAATAACAAAATTCTAGAAGAAAATTCCTTTTGGTTTTATTTGTTAGACTTTTACGGAGTGAGGATTAGTGTCAAAGGAGATGACATTAATGACACAAGGCATACGAAAATCGAACAGAGCAGCATGGATGACGATGAGGATGCACGTATATTTTTGTGTGAATTTCTTTGATATGATGACACAGAGTGTTTTATTGTTATTATTTTATAGAATAGGTTTATTTTCGTATCTTCCTTAAAAGAAAGTGTTTTTGAAGGAGGCAACTTTATCACACAAAGTTTAGATAAGCAGATCAATGTCAGTTATTTGTTTTTGAAATCTCAAAGAATTTCATAACCTATTTATTCAAAATAAGATTATCTGGAAAAATTTTTGTTTTATTGTAGGAATTCTGATTCGTTTTTCTTTTCAAAGATTGTCTTTAATTTTGAGAATTTAAGAATATAAAAGTATTCATGATAGTTTGGGGCTTAATGTTTTTTTTTCTATCCTTTGCAAACCAATATTTAAAGTCTTTCGTTCACTATTTTTATACGCAAGGTTCTGTCAAAATAGATAGTTAAATTAACCACCCCCAACCATGCTCTTTAAACAATTAACCAGTAACACTCACACTTCCAGAAATACTTTCCGATGTATTGTCAATTAAAGAGATGTATTGTCAATTTCAGCCGCACACCAAGAATGTTAAACACCTTGCCTAAATCTGTTTTTCCCTCCAATGTTGATATTAAAAATTTAGGACTAACATACAGCGCACTGGTATTTCCCCTCATAGCCCTTCCTTATTTTCCATACCAAACAGTTTGTTTAAACCTTCAACGCATCACTTTACAGTGCGCACCAAATACTAACAAATTATCGACTATCTAACCTACGCATATATGTTTTTGCTTGCTTTATTTTCAAAATTTTCAGTTATTGTAAATTTATTAATCATTTCATATAATTGGTTGTTCAAAACTAATGAAAGGATTGTTGACCATCTCTATAAAATAACAAATATTTGTTCGTAGTTCAAAAACATTTTTCTTGTTTATATTATACGCGCACTGAAGGGGATATGAATACCCTTATGATGATTAATCACAGTGCGAGCAATTAGGAAGGGAGGATAGGATTATGAAGGAGATACCGATGCACATTGGTTTTGAATGTCTGCACATTGTAATGAGTGGGAAACATTGAGTCTGGTAAATCATTCCACATTCGTGTAGTGCGACTAAAGAAAGAATCTCAGTACTTTACAGTACGTCCGAAATTGGGCTCCAGGGTAACTGATGAGCATTCCTAGAAGAACGGGTATTACGGTTGAATTGTTTGAGGGGAGGAATGCAACTGGCTATTTCATTAGAGCATTGTTTATGAAAGTAGCGATAAAATAATGACAGGCATGAAACCTTACGACGGTGCTCGAGAGATACAAAAGTTTCAGTTAGATAACGATCACCTATCATTTTTAGAGCTCTCTTTTGAATTCTGTCTAGGAGACTCAAGTGGGTTATAGGAGCACCTGCCCAAATATGGGAATTGTACTCAAGTTTTGGACGAATATAGGCTTTATAGATTATAGCCAGATCAGAAGGGGTAAAAAACTTCTTGCATCGTCGGAGAAAACCTAAACACTTAGCAGCATTTTTGGCGATGTCAAATATGTGATCACTCCACAACAAGTGGTTTTTAATGCACATACCTAAGACTGATAGCTGTTCAGTCTCCTCGATGCAAGTACCACTCATGGATAGTGGCATTGGGGGAAGGTTACGCTTTTGTGACAGTAGACAGCATTGAGTTTTCGAAGCATTAAATTCTACACGGTTTTTGATTCCCCATTGTACAATGCTGCCGAGATCAGAATTTAATGAGCTTATCATACGCTGCCGTTAAAGTTCCACATCCGAAGGACAAGGATGAGAATCTAAAAACGAATATGAAAAGCTGAGGGTCATCAGCGAAACAATTAAGTGGGTTAGAAGTTTCAGACAAAAGATCATTTATAAAAATAAGGAAAAGTGTCGGAGACAAAACGGAGCCCTGGGGCACACCAGCGTTTATTTTGTGGATATCAGATTTGAACCCGTCCAATACTACTTGATTTGAACGGTCAGAAAGGTAATTTCTAACCCAACGAAGAAGGGACTCATCAATACCAAATGCACGCATTTTCGATAAGAGAGCTTGGTGCCAAACTCTATCATATGCCTTTGAAATATCAAGTGCAATAATCTTACTTTCTCCAAAACGATGTAAAGATTTGTTCCACTGTTCGGTGAGATAAACTATGAGATCACCAGTGGCCCTATTGCTACGAAAGCCATACTGCCGGTCATTAAGAAGCTTCCGTTCTTCGAGATAGTTCTTAAGCTGAAAATTGATCAGCGTTTCCATGACCTTGGAAAGAAGGGATGTAAGTGCAATTGGACGATAGTTAGATGGTGAGGACTATTCGCCTTTTTTAGGGACAGGCTGGACAAATGCAGTTTTCCATCCACTCGGAAAGAGACCTGTAGAATAGGACAGATGGAAAAGCTTACGCAGTGGTTTTGCCAGCGTTGAAGAACACCTCTTGAGAACACTAGCGGGGATACTATCCGGGCCAGCGGATTTGTAAATGTCAAGATTTTTAAGGACTCTAGTAACTGAACGAGTGCGAAAGAAGATTTGTCCCATAGAATCGTTTACGCATTCAAGTACAGGCGGAGTCATGTCACTCATTGGCAGCAACGAATTAACAGCAAACTGTGCTGCAAGCAAATTGGCTTTATCAATCGAGCTTACGTAGGGAGTGTCATTGGAAACGAGCGTAGGAACTGACGATGACATAGTGTTGCGCACATTTTTTACAAATGACCAGAAATTTTTACTACTATTGGGACATTGTAGTATTTTTTGCCGTAATTTCTTATCATGTAAAAATTTAATGCGTCGTATATGTCCGTTACAGGTCTTTCTAGCTTGTTTGAACTTATTCCGGTTTTCCTCAGTTGGGTTGGCTTTGTAATTCCGAAAACTTATATTTTTGGTCCATGAGTTTTCTTTGGATTTGATAGATTTTACCCTATTGGGGATAAAATTTCTCATTCCACAAAGAATCAAGTTTGTAATCATATCTGCACTGGAATCCACGTCACTGTCGAGGAAGCTAGTGACCAGTTAAAGTTCCTGAAGAATTCATTGAGATCGTCCCAGTTGGCTTTCTCATATTGCCAAACGGTTCTCGTAGGTGTTTTAACTTTAACTGGGGTTTTTTGGCATGAGAAATTTGCAGATATGACACAATGGTCTGATGTGCCTAGAGGCGATAATACACTGACAGTATATTTATTAGGATCAGAAGTAAGAAACAAGTCTAGAGTGTTGGCGGATTGACCTGCAACGTCAGGAATTTGAGTTGGCTCGTCAACTAACTGAGTCAGGTGGTTTAACTCAGCAAAAATCTCGACATACCTTCCTTCGGATGTTGTCTGACCAGAATAGCGCAACCACGAAGAATTGTGTATGTACATTGAAATCGCCCGTAACAACGATCTCACTGTGCGGAAAATGGGATACAATTCTCTGGATAGAGTCAGACAGCGCATCGAATTCGTTAGAAGTCGAATTGCTATCCAGGCTTGGGCTGCGATAAATAAAACACGTGTGAATGATGCGCCTTTGAACATGTCAGAATTGGGCTAACGAAACATTATATTCCATTGCACAAAAACTTTTTAGATCGGAATTCAAACCATAAAAGAGGGAAGTGTATCTTAAAAGGAATATAAAATTAAGGACTACGAAGAGGATGTTTTTTATGAAAATAAGGAAGAGGGTCGGAGACAAAACGAAACCTTGGGTTACGCCGCTATTTTTGTTATTTGTTTTAAACTTGAATCCATTGTATGACCATTTTTTGGAATACCTGCGTGTCAAGCATTTTTGATTTATTTAATAGCGCTGTTTAATATTTAATATGTTCGTTCACTCTTTTGGCAGTTGATGCAACTAAAAGGTAAGGATAATGAATGTGAACGTCAAAATTTGAACCATGGAAATATCCACATTGGAGCAACGCGTTAAATTTACTAAGAATGGAGGCAAGAAATGACAACAGTGGATGATCAATTTTCGAAAAAAATCATCTTCATTAATGAGGCACATTTTCACCGCAGTTGATCCGTCAATAAGGAAAACGTCCGCATTTGGGCGAATGATAATCCAAGAGTGTTTGTCGAAAAGCCAATACACCCACAAAGAGTGACTGTTTAGTACCGTTTAGGGGCTGTCGGCATCATCGGGCTGTATTCTTTCCAAAATGAGGTTGGTTAGGCTGTTACTGTGAATGGTGTTCACTTTCGTGAGATGACGATGACCTTTTTAAGACTTGAATTAGAAGATATGGATGAAGGCGATATGTGGTTTCAACAGGACGATGCCTCTTACCAAACAGCTAACGAAACAATGTCTCTTTTGGGCGAAAAGTTCAATGGTGTGTTATCTCACGTGGTTGCGATGTCAATTGGCCACCAAGATCATGTGATATGATACCGTTGGACTTCTTTCTTTGGGGTTGTTTGAAAGAAAAAGTGTACATCAATTAGCCTGCAAGAATTCAAGAGCTTATAGATGAACATTTTGCAACATCGCATGGAGGTGTGCCGCCTAAGTCACAGCGGTCATTTAGCCGATATTTTGTTACATAAAACCACCCTTAACATCTATATTCAAATAAAATTTTGAGTTGTTCAATGTTCAAGTGCCGTAATCAAAATCCCAATACGTGTCAATTTATCAAACCAATAATATCAACTTATCTTAAACACTTTTCGATCGCTGCATTTTATTCACTTAAAGCTACCAAATTACGTTCTCAGAGCCATGTAAAATCTCCTAACATTGAAAGCTTTACTGTTGACATAAAAAGATTTAATGTCACTAACCAAAATGATGGTGACTTAATGTCAAATGAATAAGCCATAACAAATTTCACACAAGAATATTTCACTGATTTTCTGAGAGGTGTTTCGAGAAATTGATACGAAATTATCAAATCGAAAAAAACAGGATTTGAATCCATTTTAGTATTTCAATTCTGACTCTGAAACAGAGTCGTATAAAGACATATTTAGTTCTTCGATATTATCGGTTCGCAATGTGATCGGAAAATCATTTAAACGGCTAAAACTTATCAGTTTTTGACTTGGCTATATCCACTATCAAAACTTATCTTGAGAATTCGGTTTGGTAGGCTAAGGTTTGAACGACTCATTACCTTGATAATGTAATCTGTATTTGCCTTTAAGTTTTTTAGAAAAATATAAGGTAAACCAAACTCCGTATATGTATGGGGTGTTCTTAGGTAGCCTGACAAAGCGTTTTAAAAAACTATCTTTGGAAATTTTCAAGTTCTTATAAATGCTCATAAACGTATATTTCATTACCATAAGAGAAACAGTTATTCATTGTAGTGTTGAAGACTTTAAATTTCTAAATAGTATTCACAAAGTTTTTACTAAACAAAATAGACCGCATGCTGTTTACAGCAACTTTGACAACTTTCGTTTTTCTTTAACATATGCATGAAGACTTAAGTTATATGTATGTAGATACATATGTATATAATTCATCCACAGCTTCAATAATATTGTTGCCAAGAGTCCAATTGCGATGATAACCTGTTGCATGATCTGAAAACCGTAATTTTAAACTACGAGCTAATTTTTTTGATATCCCAACTATCAAGGTTATTTTGTAACTTATTGACTTGAAGCTGTAAAGTAAACGGGTTATCATCCATGATAACGAAATCGTTTGCATAAAGGAGGAACTCAATCGCAACATCACCTATCATAATACATTCTGGAATATGATTTTTAACATTATTAATAAATAAGGAAAATAACAAAGGACCTAAAACACAGCCTTGAGGAACGCCTGTTTGACATGTGAAGAATTTGTATGAGCCATCTTGGAAAAAATGCAATATTGTTCTCAAGCATCTTCTCACAGAATGTTATGAACTTGGTTGATAAACCTATTACTGAAAGCTTGTAGATCAATGATTGCCTATTGACTGTGTCAAATGCATCTTTCAGGTCAATAAAGAAGGATACAAATTTTTTTTGTTTGGCCGCAGTACTTAGCACAAAGTATAGTAATTGTACGAATAATAGTTTTCTGGCTGATGCAGATTACCTTTCTTAAAAACAGCTCATTAAATAGTGCTTTGCTAATTTAATATTAATGTAACAAAAAGACTTAGGGTGATTTTGTTCACTTTTGTTCAACTTGGAGAAAACTCTCAAGTTAAACAACTCTCGAGTTTGTTTCAACTCGAGAGTTTATCGGCAAGTTGAAAATTGCTTTTGTTCACTTTTTTATCAGTTGAGAACAAGTAGGCCAACTTTAATTTTTGAAATATTTATGACATTTGATATAAAATGCCAATCTAGTAAGTTGTTTTTGCTTATTTTTCAAATTTTAAATCACGAATTCAAATCTAGAAATTGAAATCAAGAAAAATTGAAAATTCTAAGGAACTAACAAAGGGTTGTTTATACACCAGAAGAGGACAATCGGCTGGTAAAAACGCATTGACATACAAATCAATCATAGAAAACAAACTGACTGATAGTGCTACAAATCGGGATAAAGAAAAGGCATGGAAGAAAATAACGATGGCATTCAATGTTGCACCTCCAAAACAAAGTCAGTAATCCCTCTTACACAACAATTGATTTTTCGAAAATTCGCAAATTTATTGATAATTTGGTCGTCAATACTCAATGCAAATACCTCAGTAGCAAATCCAATCTCCTGCATTGTCATATGCACTAGTTTTTCTGCATATTTTACCGGAAAAGACCTCAAAATATTCCGAATTTGTGGAGAAAGGTTGTCCAGGCGTGTTTGATGCTCGGAAATGCCCAGCAGGAGGATTCATCAGAAAAAATTACGTTGCTCCAATCGCGGTCCAAGTTTTCCTTCGCCCATTCCACTCGTTTTTCAACGTGTTTTGCACTCAACATTGGTTTTTCCAAAATACTGCGATATTTCAGTTCATTGGCAAGCAAGTGCCTGCGAATCGTTCCGTAAGATATGTCAACACCTTTTGCTTTCAATTTCACAGCAGCTTCACGTAAAGTCACAGTTGTATCTTTTGAGAACAATGCGAGAATCTTTTTTTCGTCTTTTTTGAGACTTTGCTTGTATTTCCGCGATCAGGAAATTCATCAACGTTACCGACCTTTTTATAGCGATTTATCCACTTGCTAACGAACTGCTTCGACTTTCCCATATATTTCGCAGCAGCAGTTTGCGTTAATTTGGGTCCTTTTTCATGCAAACATAGAAAAATTGCTTCAAAGCGAGAGGCGTAAACAGCACTCATTTTGAAAAATCACTCAATTGAAGACTAAATTTGACAAACAGCTGACTTTTTACAAAAAGCATGAAGGACTGAGGCGCCCTCTATGTCATAGCAAAAGAAACAGGACTCTCTGATTTTTTATCTATATCTACGTGTAACAGTGACCACGCTCTTATGTAACAGACTGTATGTGCTTGTATGTTTATTGTAAACGCTTCATTATTTTAAAGGAACGAACCTTAAATTCATTGAAAGAAAAATAAATGAAGATTAAGCAATCTCTAAGAGATCGGGCGTATTATTTCTCGAAAGATGCAAAAAAGACCGGTGGTGGTCCACCCAAAAGAGATTTACTACCATTAAGCAAAAATTGGCGATTCTGTTGTCTAGTTAGATGTTAGGTCTTCCTGCGATATAAGGCGATAGCGACTACGCAATAGCCAACAACTTGGATCTGGAGTACGCTTCTCAGCAAATCAGTCCACCTACCGGTCAAGTGCACAATATTTTTTTGGAAGAGGTCGTTATCGTTGAAGATTTTAGTTTTTGCCTGGATACGCAAGTAAAGGAAGTCAATGTAACAGTTTTAGACGATGGCACCACATTTGACTGTCAAGCTAAGAACACGTAAAGATCCATCGTTGTCCGACAAAGGCCCAGTTACTTGGGAGAGAGTCAATCCGGCAAAATTAAAAAAAAAACATAAACCCTTTGCTTTAAAGCCGTAAGCGAAAAGTTGAATTGCAAAATTCAAAAAAATATATAAAATTGTCGGAGGAAACTCAACTACATGTCGAACGTAAACACAAGATAGAACTGGAAATAATGCTAGGCGAGAAGGAACGGTATCAACTTGAACGTGATAAAGGTGCCACAGATCTGAAAAGGGCAAAAATAGAATGTGAACGGGCTGAATTTGAAAGGGAACGTTATATCATTGAACTAGAACGAGCAAAGCTTCAATTGGAATCCGAAAAGGAGATGAGAATTCGGTTGTCCTCTTTAAAATCTGGAAACTATGTTACAGAAAAATCATCTACTTCAACTTCAACAGCAGCAGCAAAAAAAGAATACAAGTAAATGAGTTATAAAATAAAGTGTCTGAATAAGGACAAAGAATTTTAACATGGAATGCTAATTTAACATTGGTTGAAAATATGAACGAACTAATTTATCTCGAACATTGTTTATAGTAGAGGAAGATGTTACGAGTTCGAATTTGCAATTCATTGAACAGATTATCAACTGCATTTGTAACATTTAAAAAAGGTGTTGCCAGAAAGTTCGTATTCTTGTAACCTGAATCTCCAACAAGTATAAAATCGTCGAAATCTCCTTCTTCGAATCGTTTTTTTTTTTTAATTCAACATATTGAAAATTCGCTGATCATGAGCAGATCCCTGTTTAATAAAATTTTAAAAAAATACTTATAAAAATACATACATATTTATCCATAGAAAGTTATTGTAATGGGCCCGATTTGTCAAATTGAAAATTTTGACATTTCTCGACGTTTCAAGGCCCCTATAGTCGAAATAAAAGATTTTTAGAAAGATGTCTGTGCGTGCGTGTGTACCTACGTCTGTACGTTCGCGACGTTTTTTCGTCGTCCATAATTCAAGAACCAGAAGAGATATTGACTTCAAATAAATTTTGTTATACAGATAATAAGGCAGAAAGATGCAGAAAGGGCTCTCAAGAAAATTGCGTGGGTGGTTTTTTTACCATAGCAGTTTAAAAAAAAGGTGAACATTTTGGTTAACCCTAAATATCTCATGAACCAATGACGCTAGAGACTTGAATTAAATTTTATATTATATATTGTAACGTGATACAAAACAATTATATTTTTGGAAAAAAAATCCAATTAACGGTTTTTTTTTATAAATCAAAAAACGGAAACAAAATTTGTCACCTAGAAAATCTTACGACTAAAATATGATTTCATCTCCAAAACAATTTTGTGCAACGAAGAATAATGTTTTTGACATCTGATAAAATTTTGAGAAAAATCTAATTGACAGTTTTTTTTATAAAAAATAAAAACCTAAAAAAAACATTACTCAAAGTTGGGAAAAATTGAATTTCGACTCAAATATCTTTTCAAAAACTTGAGACTTAGGCTTCAAATTACTTTTATCTTTTAAAAAATATTGTTCTAAACATTCAGTAAAATTTTGAAAAAAATCGAATTGAAAGTTTTTTTACAGGAAATTAAAAACCGAAAAAAAATTAACAAAAGTTGGTAAAAATTGATTTTCGACTCAAATATCTTTTTAAAAATTTGAGATAATGGCTTCTTACAAATTTTAACTTATAAGAAATATTGTTTTCAACATTAGGAAAAATTTTGAGAAAAATCGAATTGACAGTTTTCTTACAAAAAATAAAAACCTAAAAAAAAACAATACTAAAACTTGGTAAAAATTTACTTTCCAATCAAAAAGCTTTTCAAAAATTAAAAATATTGTTTTCAAACTTTTTTATTTCATAGAAAATATTGTTTTCGATATTCAGTAGTTTTTTTTATAAAAATCCAACAGTTCGTTTTTTCATAACAAAATAAAATCTACAAGAAATAGTACGCAAATTTGGTAAAAATTGATGATCGGTTCTTGATATCTCTCAAATTAATTTCATTCATCCAATTAGTAAAAATTTAAGAAATGGACTAAAATTGGTAAAAATTTGTTTTCGACTAAAAATCTATTTAACAAAACTAGATTTTCAAACGAAACTATTTCTTTATATGAAAAATGTTGTTGGTAATTTTAAAATTTTTAAGAATAATTCAACTGACAACTTTCTTAATCCAACACGAAAACCTACAAACTTTTAAGCAAGACAAATAGACAGACGGGATGGGAAGTTATCAGTGTGGGTCGCAACCCAGCCTCTTTTTTTAAACAGTTTTTACCTGCCAGCGAGCCTGTGAGCCACGATGCCGTTAATTTTGAAATTTTCTGCAGAAACCGTCTGAACATTGAGAGAAAACCATCCATTACGATTTCTGAAATTTTCAGCATCACTTCCCCCAGGCGATTGTATGCGAACATGTGTGCAATCAATTGAACCAATTGTTCTAGGGAATTAAGCAACCTTAAAGAATGCACTGCTGCTTGCACTCGTTTATTTTGCGCGGAAGCACCTTTTATTCGCGTCTTTCAACATGTAAATAATTATATTCTTCTTCTTCGCTACTAAAAGACGACCAATCTTCCCAAAAATAATTGCAACGAAACATTATTTTTACACACTTTTTGTAACTGCAACACGTTTTATTTAATAGACTTGAGTCACTTTTTTGATTTGAAAAAAAAAGGTAAATACACAAAATAGAGAAAAATCCCTGTTTTTGTCTCTCAACTTCTACTATTTTTGGAAGTTGAGAAGACCTAAAGTTGATTAACTCGAGAGTTGAGTTCATCTTTGAGTGAACAAAATCACCATTAAAACCACATAGAAAATATAAAACGACTAATAAAAGATAAATGTAAAAATGCATATAGATACCGTAACAAATAATGTCATGTCCCCAAAAACAAATGTCATGTATTGTTTTTACTTCCATTGGAAAATCAAAATTATTATTATATTAGACTTTGTCATTGTCATAGTCATATGATGAATTTCGTAATTTAAATCGAAATTAAATTTGTATAATAAAGACAATATCCATATGTTACATCAATGTGATAGATATAATTTTGAATTTGGTCAATTCTGAGAACCTGTGGCTTGAATTTTGAAACTAACCATAGAACGCAACGCAACACAACTCTAAGCCTGATGTATGAAAACTTTTTCCATTTCCATTAAATTTCAATAGGATTCAAAAAGCTGCAGCTGCAATATCCAATCGAATGATGTGCTTGGTTATCTTACAGTCATATCTCCAACCCCTCCCCCTTTATCCCTACCGCCCTTACATCACCAGCACCATCCCACAATTTTATATATCGACAGACCATGAGTGATAAAATACCTCAATTTATCACTCGAAAAACGTTCGGAAAATAAATTTTCGCAAAAGTGCGCTGCTGATTCCGAATTTGAACGCTAATTTCCTTTGGCATTCATTGCATGCAGCATGCATCATGCAGCATGCAAATGCCATGCACATGGACTGCATGTCAACAACTGCGGTTCCATTTCCGACAGTCGTTGATTGAGAACCAACGAATTTTCCAAATGGAATATGGGTTTTTTGGGTATGGGGTATATGATGGGGTATGATGGCCGATGGGGCATTCAGCATTGGCATGATGAGCATCCTCGGAAGCTTGGCTGATGCTCGGCATTGGCATTGGTATTGCCACTGGTACTGGCACTAGCACTTCTGCTGCCAGAGATCACAAGAATGGACATAAATTTAAGTGGCAATTTATACACGTTTCTCCGCACGAACTGGGTTCGTCAATATTTTATCATTTTATGTGCAATTTGTTCGGCATCACACAAAAATTCGATACCCTTTCGTTTCTTCCTGTCCTACACAGACATATGTACATATAAGCAGCAGCCTTTAAAGCGCTCTCACCCTCTCACTATACAGTCCGAAATTACTTTAGCATTCAAAACGGGCTCCTAAGTGCATTTCAATAAATCTCTGTATTTTCAAAATTGGAGAAATTCCTTTTGTGTATCTAGAGCTCCTAGCCTACTATATGTATGTATGTGTGCACAGGAGGTTAGATATATGGAATATGGGAATGGAAAAGCCATCTGCACACCGTATGTCATCGCAGTCACAACGTTGCGTTGGTGACGTCCAGAAGGACTAGCTTCTATACAAAAGTCACAATCTTTTTTTTGTCTCTAAACTCTCCACAACATATGGCAAGGTGAGCGGTAGCGGTAGAATAGGCTGAGAGGGTGCTGGCTCAAGTGCAATATTAAATGGAAAGGAAAAGTGCAGGAGGATGGATGCGATGGGAATAGACAAAGAATCTAAGGGATTCTAAGAACATTCCACAGGGGTCCAATAAGCAGTGACTTCCGCGCAAATATTTATTATCCTTTCCCAACCATTTATTCTGCGTTTTTCTTCTTCTCTGGTTTTCGCCTACCTAGTGCTTCTTTTTGTCAGATCATTTCAAGGCGAAGGATTTTTATCTCTATACCACTCTTACCACCCTCATCGCTATCTCGAGGACGACCAACGATGTTGAATCTTTGGTAGGCACGTGGGAAAATCAAATTCGGTTCGTATTCCTGAATCCTGATGCATACTATCCTTAGGTAACCAGTTCCATACTAGCAATATACAGCAGCAGCAGTACGAAACCAATGTGTATGGGCGTACAGCGGCGGCGAGTCTACATCAATGTAGAATAAAGAATGAGATCAAGATGGCTCGGAGGGTATATAAAGTGGCAGCTACGAACAAAACAGAGAAAAAAAAAGGAATACATCTAGGGCAAAGCAAACATATGTTCAGTGTACTCACTTGGGGAATCTTGATTCTTTTCTTCGGCTTGTTTTTTCTGCGATATCAAAGGATGAAAGGATCCAAAAACGAAAAAAAAAATACAAAAAGAAATGTTATGTAGGTAGGAGTTGTAGGTATCGTCTTACACTGGATATATGAATCTTAAAGGAACCTAACGACCAACATACCGACCGGGATGTGGAAAGATGTATGTTTGGTACATTATTTATTGGCACGGGTGGATTTACGTCAGATCTAAGAAAAATGCACCCAAGTGAGTAGTTTCTCAGTTTCGACCGACTTGAAAATGGAAATTTTTCCATCGAAAGCCTAATGACGTGAAATAAATAAATGGAATGTTTTTGAAAATTGTTTTCTTTTTTTTTCATTTTTTTAAATCATATAAATTACAAAAACATGAAGTTATTACACACGAGTAAATTATGTATGCATGTATTTCATCTGAATAAGAAAATGTTTGTTTTCTTTGAAATATAAAAATACATTTTGGGAACTGAACATATGTACACATTGTAGCTCATTTTTTGACGTAAGAAAGAAACTCAAAATTTGAATATTAAAATCCATGCTGTGTGTTTCAAGTCATCAGTTTTGTTTTTATAAAGCAACACATTTTAGTTCCAAGATATATGGAGGGATTCTCAGTGAAGTCACTTTTAAATTTCTTATTAGAAGATATTTTCTTGAAATATGAACATGAATTTATTGTTGATTGCACTTGAAGCTATTTATTCAAGTCATTGTATTCAAGGCTTAGGATACAATTTTACAGAAAAAAGTCGGGCTATTTTCGACTTCTCTCTTACATTAGTACAAGTGAAGTCATAAATTTAAATTTTACAAAATTTTATAAGCAGATTCTTACATTGTATAAATAATTTCTCTGTAGTACACGTGGCGTGATGGTTAGTGCGTTGGAATGTTACGCCAGAGGTCTTGGGTTCAAATTCTGCCTGTAATTCTTGTCATGAAAAGTGCTTTCTGAAATTAGGCGTTCGGAGTCGGCTTTAAAACTGTACGTCCACTCTATCCCTGATAACATTACACGCACACAGGTGCGAGAGTTGAAAGTCACTAGGCCCTATTTCTGAGTGGACTGTTGCACCACCTAATTTATTTATTATTTATATTTTCATTTTTATAACAAATTTTCCTTGACTAGTTCTAAAATATAAATAAATAAGTATACGTCACAGTGACCCAAATAATTTTTGAGTTGCTTTCTTAAAAAAAAAAATAAGGCAATAAAATACAAGCAACTCAGAATAATGGCAAGGGACATGTGTTTTGGTTGCTTAATCACTTGTTTGAAAAACTAAGGCTTAAAGAACCAGTAGAGATATCGACTTCAAATAAATTTTGTTATACAGATAATAATGCAGAAACGTGCAGAAAGGACTCTCAAAAAAATTGGGTGGGTGTTTTTTTTACCATAGCAATTTAAAAAAAAGGTGTAAATTTTGGTTAAACCTAAGTATGTCATGGACCAATGACGCTAGAGACTTGAAGTAAATTATATATTACATATATATTGTAACGTGATACAAAACAATATTATATTTTTGGAAAAAAAAACCAATTAAGGGTTTTTTATAGATCAAAAAAACGGAAAAAAAATTTGTCACCTCGAAAATCTTACGACTAAAATATGATTTCATCTCCAAAATAATTTTGTGCAACGAAGAATAATGTTTTTGACTTCTGATAAAATTTTGAGAAAAATCAAATGGACAGTTTTTTTTTTTATAAAAAATAAAAACCTAAAAAAAACATTACTCATAGTTGGTAAAAATTGAATTTCGACTCAAATATCTTTTCAAAAACTTGAGGTTAAGGCTTCAAATTTTATTTTATCTTTTAAGAAATAGTGTTTTCAACATTCCGAAAAATGTTGAGAAAAATCGAATTGACAGTTTTTTTACAAAAAAAAATTAAAAACCTAAAAAAAAATTTAACAAAAGTTGGTAAGAAATAATTTTCGACTCAAATATCTATTCAAAAATTCGATATAATGGCTTTGAACTACTTTCATCTTTTAAAACATATTGTTGTCAATATTCAGTAAAATTTTGAAAAAAATCTAATAAACAGTTTTTCTTACAAAAAATTAAAAACCGAAAAAAAAAATTTAACAAAAGTTGGTAAAAAATGATTTTCGACTCAAATGTCTTTTCAAAAATTCGAGATAATGGCTTTAAACTACTTTTATCTTTCAAAACATATTTTTGTCAATATTCAGTTAAATTTTGAAAAAAATCTAATTGACAGTTTTTTTACAAAAAATTAACAAAAGTTGGTAAAAATTGATTTTCCACTCAAATATCTTTTTAAAACTTTGAGATATTGGCTTCTAACTAATTTTAACTTATAAGAAATATTGTTTTCAACATTAGGAAAAATTTTGAGAAAAATCGAAATGACAGTTTTTTTACAAAAAATAAAAACCTAAACAAAATTAATAAAAGTTGGTAAAAATTGATTTTCGACTTAAATATCTTTTCAAAAAAAATAAAATTTTGAGAAAAATCGAATTGACAGTATTTTTTTACAAAAAAAAATTAAAAACCTAAAAAAAAAACAATACTAAAACTTCGTAAAAATTTACTTTCGACTCAAATTGCTTTTCAAAAATTACAAATATTGGCTTCAAACTTATTATATTTCACAGAAAATATTGTTTTCGACATTCATTAATTTTTTTATAAAAATCCAACAGTCCGTTTTTTCATAAAAAAAATAAAATCTACAAAAAATAGTACGCAAATTTGGTAAAAATTGATACATATAGACAAACTTTTAAGCAAGACAAATCGACAGACGGGATGGGAAGTTATCAGTGTGGGTCGTATCCCAGCCTCTTTTTTGATTCTCGCATTTGACTTCGCATTTGACTATAACGAAACGTCAATTTTAACAGAATCCTCTTGCAATCCTTCTATTACAAATTGAATGCCTTGCAATTCATCAATATTGGCACGTGCCGCCCATTCTAGCATTTTAGGATATGTCCCATAACAGAGAGCTTAGTTGAAGGAAAAAGTATGCACATGGCCAATATTTGACAACAAATGATTACGGAATTGAAGATAATTGATAGAATTATCTAAACGAGAAATAATTCGGTAACAGAATTCGTCGGATTAACTTTAATCGATAAATATCATCACTATTTACTGAATCACAAACTCGTTAAAAATTTTCTAGCCATTTACGGGCATCATAAGCTGTTGTATGTTTCCGAATTTTGAACAAGACAAAACATTGGAGTGGATTCTAGTTTACGTTGCAATTGTTGTAAAAAAAAGGTGTTTCCAGAATCCAAAGTTTTGCATCAATTTAAGCTTCTTCTTATGTTAAAGATAGAAGCTGGTTCGTGGAAGTGTTTTTTTGAAAAGTGATTGTTATTTTGAAATTCTTCCTGAATTATTGAACGATCGTCTTCATTATTTCCACAATCGACGGAATTGTTTTTTTGTTCAATTAATTCATTGATTTTTACAGCTTATGCATTTGCGTCAATGTATGTAGTTGTTAATGAAAAAAACAACATTTTTTTTCTCAAGCCAATCTTCCAATTCAGATTTCTTCACTTTCAATCATAACAGAATTCATTGCCGAATTTCTCAGAATTTTCAAAACTATCCCATTTCTAAAGAGTAACCTTTCCAGGAGTAAAAGCCAAACGAAATTTGCAATTTCAATATTTATTATTACAAAATTATAATAGTTGTTTTTTACTTGATTTTTGGGAATTAAATGAATTTTAAAAATAATTATTTCCGACAAATTAATTTAAATTTAAAAATAGTATTTAAAAAAAAGGTAGCTTGAAAACAAGTATACTCATACACAATTAATACTAATTTTTCGGCGCTACCTACCAGGACTTCCTGCTGAAGAAAAATATTTTAAAAATTAATATTGTTACCAAAAAATCAACTTCCAAAATATAATAAACTCGACCATATTCTACATACTTTTTATTATACTTATATTAGTTTTAAGTTTTGAAAGCAATAATAATTAAAATGTATTAATAAATTCTTTTTGCTCTTATTTTCCAGGTAAGTGAAAAGTCTTATACATGCCATGGATAAAGGATAACTCAACAAATGATTTCATCAAGGTTTCTTCTTGTATTGTATCTTAACTTATATGTTTTAAAATTTGTATAAAAGTAATGTCATATATGAAAAGCTCTAAAATCATCAACGATATTTAAAATACACCACTAGTGTTTATTTGTTAACTTAATAACTATTTTAATATAAATTAACATTAATTTGTAGCTTTTGCAATATAAAAGCATCAAATGATACTTTCAATTAAGCTTTCAACAATTACCATCCCTTCAAAACTTCCAATCCTATTTACTGACTGACCTAACTTAACTTCTGCTTCCATTATGAAAATCCATATAGCTTCTCCATAATGACATTCGTTTGTTGGAAAAATTTAATTTAACATTACGAAGCGGTTGAAAGAGTCCTTTTAATGTAGGTACAACAAACCTCTGATTAGTCCTCCATGTAGTTCGCTGCCCTCTCTCGGAACCCGGAGTGAGAGACAGAGTGCAAATAAACATGCATTTGGTCCGCTGAACATGTCCGCATTGGGAATGGTAAAACATATTTTAAAAAAAATGTTAAAACTACAAAAACAAACTATACCAAATGGCTTCATCCGCATGATGCTGCTGGAGGCAAGGCGAGGCGCTGCGCTGAGCACTATATAAGGTCCTTGATGAATACGATATAGGATATGTGGTGTGTACTGTATGCCTCTTTGTGCAGTGACGTTAACTAATGCACAGTGCTTAGTTACAAGGCTAATTTGTAGTAATTAATGTTCGCATGTGCGTTATGTGTGTTATTTGTACCACCCTGTGTCACATTATGGTCAGCAAAACAGTCCTAATCGGCAAAATGCCTTAATTGTGAGTTACATAAATAGAAGAGAAAAGAGAGAGAAAGAGAGATTGCAGCTTTCATTTTACCTATAAAAGGGCTATGAGTATAACAACAACGACAACGAATGAAGGGAAGGAATAAATCCACTTGGATTGAATTCCATGAGCTATTCAGTAGAGCGTTTAAAAATTTAATTTGAAATTTTCTCCTAATTGGAAGCTATATATGGGCATCATACTTTATGTATGATTATTAGCCCAAACAAATCTGTGACCCAGATATTCTGTCATGGCAGAACCAATCACATAGGCATAAGTTGTCTCAATAGAAGGTAAGCAAGGCATGTAGGCAAGGACTTTGATATATCCTGTCCTGTCCTACACTATATACACTGCATCCAGCACAGTACCCTTTAAATAGGAATATAGAGAGGAATACTCTACTCTTCTACTTGTCAATGTTATTGCTGCAATGATATGTAATGACTGTCTCAAACCTGGAATGCATATTACTTACTGTGCACACACACAAAACACCTCTTTATTGCAACCAACTTGGTCCATTGGCAAGCATAGCATAGCATTTGGGACCGATATGAGGGAGAGCTTGGGATAGGGTGTAAGGTTTCATGTCTAAGAGGGTTATATGATATTGTACTTCTCCAGATTTAACATCTATGGCCAAAATAATAGGAACAACATTGTTAATTTTTGGTTTTTATTCCTTAAGCACTTGTGTAACAAATTTAAATTTTAACCATTGAATTTAAGTGGTAAATACTTTTGAAAGTTTCTTAAAATGTGATTTTTTTAAATTAATTTTGGAAGTCAATATTTTGAAGTCCTTTTGCTACAGGCTTCTTAAATGGCCTACCAAACAAATAAAAGCACTTGATTTAAATTTTAAGAAACAATAAATTTCGACAAAATGTCAATTAGTTTTATTTATTGATGGAAAATCTCTGATATTTTAATGAAACATCCTTGTTTTAATTTAATTAAATCAATGAGCCTTTTTAGTACTGACATTTTTCTTGAGGAGCTGAATACCACATTTTGGTGAAAACTCTTCAAAGGTTCGTTTTGTTGTCAGAAGGCTTATGTCTATTCTTTTTTATGATTTAGGCCCAGTTATCGTAAGTACCAGTCAAAAACAAAAATTATAAAATAAATAAATTAATTTGTCAATAGTCCGTAGAGAACTCTCCTCGCTAGTGACTTACACTTCTCAACCATCCATGTGTTTGATCCATTTCAGGGATGGAGAGGTCGTACCGCATTTATTCCGAAGTACTTTTCATTACAAGAAATATTTTCGAAGGATTTGTTAATTCCTCGAAAGAGGCAGTACCCGTGCAAAACAACTTTAGGTAGCACAGGCATGGATTGAACCCAAGACCTCTAACACGACAGTGTCACGCACTAACCACCACGCCACCAGTAATACAAAACATAAATTAAGTGGCTTTGAAATCAGAGCTGCTGAGAACACCACTCAAGGCAAAATTCGTCAAAACATTCGATTTTTTTCTGTGGACCCAAGAGAAGTAACGCTTAGACATAGTGTGGGTCAAAAGTGGCATCCCTATTAAAAGTAATAATACTTTTATGGATTTAATTAACATTTGATTTAATAACAAACCAAACAAAATCCAACGTTCAGCTTGACTATGTACGTATAAGCGGATCGCTTCGCACGAACTATCTGGGGTACTGAAAACCCCAACTCTACATAAAACCTCTTGATGTAAATTAGCAAACAAATAGCTGCAAGCTCTGCTATTCACCTCAAAGCTTTATCACAGTAGGTTAATAACAACATTAGCGGCTCCGTAATTCAATCATCAATCCAAAGCACGCAGGTTACACCATCCCCTACTAGAATTCGACAGAAACTTCCATATTTCTATACCTTCTAGATCTTTCTGGGAGTATAGAACATTCCTAGAAGACGAGTCAATCCATTTTTATACAGATGGATCATAAACAAATAAAGGAGTTAGTGGAGGCGTGTACTTTGAACGACTAAAATTAAGTATCTCATTCCGATTTCCCAATCATTGTATAGCGAATTCCACGCGGAACTTTTGGCGATAAAAGAGGTGTTGTCCTGGCTTAAAGAAAACGTGATATCAACATCTGATATACGTTTTTTTCTCAGATAGTCAGGTCATTATCAAAATCTCTGGACCCTGGCTCTACACACTATATAACAGTTATCCTTAACTGCCTATCATCTCTAATGGAAATTTTGAGATCACCATTGCTGGGTGCCGGGCCATAGAGACATTCCAGGAAACTGTAAGGCAGATGAACTCGCCAGAAATGGTACAGTACAACCCATTCTACCACGTTTGGCTGGCATATACCAATCCCTACATGTAAACTTTTGCTAATGCAAGACGCTATAAAGAAGGCAAACATCAGGTAGAATATCATCACCATTTGTCAGGTCTGGAATAACATTTGGCCTACACTATAGATTAAAGGAGTTCAAGCACATGTCTAATAGAAAAGCACGCCACACGGCTAGGCGTGTTCTTAACTGACTTTGGCAGATGCTTTATGGATGAGGAAACAGTTCTTCAGCTCCTCTGAATATGCCCTGCTCTTGCTCAAAAATGCTTAATCATATTACCATAATCAGTCTTTCACGTTTCAGAAAGGATTTTAACTGGTTTCATTGAGCTCAGAAAAAAGCCTCGAGATGCCTGCTGGTGTATCACCATTAGCAAAGCAACTGGCATAAGTCCATCCCGGACAGCCACTTTAATCTAACATAACCTAACCTAGCTCTGTCTCTTAAAGTCATTTTAAACGGTTTTATTCTACAAAAAAAACGAAAAAATTCATCCTATTGACTATTTTGGTAGTCAATTTTCAGCCGATTACCGCGATAGTCAATAGAACAATTTTTGGTTGTCATTTTTGGGATCCGAAATTTTTTTACAATTTGGTAGTCAATATGACAACTATAGTAGTCAATATGACACTTGCGCGGTAGTCAATATGAAAACTGCGGTAGTCAATAAGACAATATGACAATTTGTTCTCAAAACCGTAATATAATTTGACTACCGGATAATCAATATAACGATTCTCGATAGTCAATTTTAGTAGTCAATATGACAACCACGGTAGTCAATACTCGAATGACAACTGCGGTATTCAATAGGACAATTGCGGTAGTCAATATGACAATTTTTGTTGAAAACCGTAATCTATAAATTGACTTCCGGGTAGTCAATATAACAATTATCAATAGTCAATTTTGGTAGTCAATATGACAACCACGGTAGTCAATATGACAACTGCGGTAGTCAATATGACAATTTTTGTTGAAAACCGTTAATAACCAAATTGTCATATTGACTACCGAAGTTGTTCTTTTGACCTCTTTTGTTGTCATATTGACTACCCAAAATTGACAATCGAAAATTGTTCGATTGACTATCCTGTGATCAATTTTTTTTTTAAATAAGGTTGTCATATTGACTATTTTGGTAGTCAATGCGACAATTTGGCCAAATTTTAAGTTGACTATCGACGATTGTTAATATGACAACTTTTTTTTCTGTGTAGTAACTTCGGTCTACTTTCGCAATCCCACTTTAAAGTTCTAAAATGTCTTCAAGACTTAGACATAATTTCGAATTCAATCCCTGATTAAAAATCCTACTAATATTTTGACTTATTCAACCAATCAGTACTATTGTATAAGCATTTTTTTTAAAGTGTGTCTATTATTTTGACCATCTCTTTAAACTATAATTGACACATCTTGTTTGTATCCTTATAAAATTATTATTAGTTCTTAATAATATAGCTTTTTATGACCTCTCAAATTTAGTTTAGTAAAAAAGAAACCAGTTAAACTCAAAAGTAAGAAAATGTTCCTATTATTTTGGCCATAGCTGTATAGGTACAAGGTACATACATATAGTAGAGAAGCTCTTCATCATCATGCATGATGTGTCCTAAATTAATGTTTTAATGAGTCTCTGCTTATGCGTGGAGCATAATACCCATTACACTCATAATATGCTCCAAGGGATGGCTTGGCTATATACCTACAACAAAGAATTTTCGGATTGGAATCGGGAATTGGGGGTTCATGTTCTTGGTATACTGATGGATCGAGGTGCTCGAGTCCTTGTTATTGGTATGATTACACCATTTTCTTGTATTGAATTTCTACTAAAACATCACAATACATACATATATAACAATCGAAGAACACCAAGGCAACTGAATCAATTTATTGGCGTACGATGCGATGATGAGAAATAATGCCGATCGCAATCATCACACACATGACCCATCTCCTTTTCTCTCAATATATACATACATACATACTATTAAGGTCCACATATTCAAGCAAAACAACAATAATATCAATTTTTAATGAAGCACAAGGATACCATCAAAATCTTGTGTCCTTCTATAAGGACGAAAGAGAATGGAAATATTGTGTCGTTTGAATGGAAATGGAAATGTGGTGTGGATTATATGCGATAACTTAAGCGTGAAGTTGAAGGTTCATGGTTATAATAAAGAAATTAATTAATCACAATCATCAGCTGGACTTATAACACACATTTTTCGTTGAATGTCGGAATCGGATGTGGATGATGATAATGAGGATGTAGATGCGAAAGGTCAATTTTTTGTTTGTTACTTTTCGTCTGCATATGCTTATGTAAAGAATACATATTTATTTTTAATCAAAGACGTAATTTTTCAGGTCTGATGGAATAAAATAATTATATACATACATACATACAAGAACTTCTTCCTTATCGCCAGAAATAAGGTTCCTTTCAATATTATACCTATTTCTGTATATTTGGTTTTATACATACATGCATACATATGTATATGAATTAACAATGATTTATTGTAATTTAAATTTCCGTATTTAATTGGAAATAATGAATTCGTGGCTATTTATTATTTATTTTTAATTAGTAAGAACTGACATTGTGTCTTATGAGTAGACCCTTTTTCCATACGAAGCTTTATGAAATGTGTGACTTTGAACTTTGAAGTAAGAAGAGGACATAATTTTCTGGTTAAAAATACAAATGAAAGTATACCTGTGGATATAGTCAAAGTTTAATTGAAACACGTTGACGAATTTCGTAATGCATGATAAATTGATGAAGGACGATATTGAACTGTTACTTTCATTAAACGACAGTGTCGTCCGTACGTGTAACACCTGTAAAATTAATTACGTATTTACCACTGAAAAGAAGCAACAGTCATCATATTTTCCAGTTGTTGAAACGACTGTTTTCAATCAATCATTAGGAAAAATCTATCTCCGCCCAATGTGAAAGCTTTAGTTGATTTCATTAGTTTAGGTAATATTAATGGTTTACGGTACGGATTTTAACCGTATTGACAAAACTAGTCTTAAAGGGACAAATATAAAGATCTTGGTGGTCAGTTTACACAACCTCCAAGAGAGATGAGATTACCATACTCTGATTCAAATTTTTTAGCTTTGTGTCACGTCTTTGTAGGATGTAGCGTTCTTCCTGTTGACAACTTCTCCAGAGCTTATTCAGTGCAAATAGGTCGTTGTATGTGCTTTGGATTCTCCTGAACACTTTCATCAAAACTAGCTTATTGTTTAAGTACGAGTGATGGTTGGTAATTAACACACATTTATAAGCCACACTCAGAATAGGACCATATTGTTAAATTACAAATTTATAATATTCCAAAGAGAAATCAGGGGTGGAATCGGCTAAGGTGATAGTTGACTATCAAATTTTTGATAGTCATTCGATTGAACAATTTCAGAATATAATTGTCACAATTCATTGTTGCTATGGTGAAATTTTAAAATGATTTCTATAAAATATCTAAATAAAAGTATTATATTGTCTGTGTTTTAATAACATTCTTACTTTTCTTATGCTTTTTCGAATGTCGTAAGCTTTTTCCGTCACAAGAATGTGTTTTTGTACCTAAAAAATGTAACTGACAAAATTTTCCATTCGTTTTTTGTAAGCGTCTGGTAGCTCTACTCAGAAACGACATGTTTGTAGGAAACTATCCAATTTTTCTAGCGATTTTGACTATCACCTTACACAGATCAAATTCGATTATTTTGACTGTCAACAATCAACAATCACCTTAGCCGATTCCACCCCAGTACATTACATTCACACCAGTTTTTTTCCTGGACATAATAGACAAATAAAGGCAGAGAACTATCAGTAAATATAGGTCACAGGGGGTGTCCTTTCAATACTCCTCTGAAACTTAACATTAAATAAAGTTGAAACAATTCTAGAAAACAATGATTATCTCAACTTCACAACTTTTTGAAATTTCTGTCTAGTAAAGATAAATATATCAAAACTCTTCCACGAGTGCCAATACCTTCCTGAACAAACTGTAAATGGACTACCAACACCACCTTCCTATCGACAAAACCGATCTTAACAAGTCATGATGCTTAATAGTATTTTACGCATAATTTCGTGAATCAGTGCATTATAAGAAACACCTAATATTAGGCAACGATGATGGATCCAAAAACAGGCAGCACCTAATGATAAGTTACTTATTAGTGTCCTTAAAAAAAAAAACATATTGAATATCTTATTATATAAGTGCTACTGGCGGATCTGCTCGAATGAGTTAAGAATGAGGTATCACACTCTTCAGTTTTGTAACTACCTCCACACAAAAATTCATGTCATAACATAGCTCCGTTGCGACATGAAGCACGAACAAACAAACAAACAAACTGACATTCCCATTTATAATATACATATATGGGCTAAAATACACCTGCATATCAACAAAACAGCTCGAACCAAGTCATGAAGCTTAACGCTCAAAACAACTTATTTGTCTTGGAAGATGGCTATCATAAAGACAAAGACTCTACTTGGAAGACTTCTATGTAACAATTCCAGGGATCAAACGAGTTCACTCATTTATTGTCTCAATCTTTTAACAATAAGCTCCACCTTTACGTGAAAGAAAGATCACATGGTATTACAACGAGGTAACCTCTGATCAAAGCTTCTAACATTGTAAGCTTTCCAACCACAGTAGTCTCCTTAACTTAAGTTATGCTTGTGTGCAAAATGGTCACTCGGAGTGCTGTCTACTTTACACAGAACATGCATTTTGATGAAATACTTTGACTGTCTATTTAACAAAACAAACTAAATAAATGACAGCCAACTTGGCAGATGTAGTTACACTAGAACTGTCAAAAGTTCGGAAATTTGAATTGGAATGGTAAATCTGTTGGGATTATCGAGAAATGTGTACATTTGCGACAGTCGCGTTTGTTAAGTAACATATCATAAATACTTCATAAACAATTAATAATTGAATATGAATTAAAAATTATAACCTTAAACTGTTGAGAGTCTTTCAAGAGGAATAAAGATTTTGCATCCTTTCCAACGATACCAGGTTAAACATTAGCAAAAAATTGTACGACACAAAGTCTTGTACCCTAACATTATAGAGGGTCATCTAAATTTCGAATAATCATTACTTGCAACCCTTATTTAAATTGCAACTTATGAAAGGACAGTTCAAGTGAGTTAAAAAACTCTACTGTGTATAAAATTCTCGGTTCTAAATCCATGACATTAAATATTTCATTTAAAGATTTGTTAGTAATTTAACAACTTTTACCAAAAAGTGGTTTGCTGTCAAAAAATAACTAAAATTTCTGTAACTTTAGTAATGCTTTAAATTATTTT
Organism: Eupeodes latifasciatus; assembly: GCA_920104205.1. Classification (NCBI taxonomy): domain Eukaryota; kingdom Metazoa; phylum Arthropoda; class Insecta; order Diptera; family Syrphidae; genus Eupeodes; species Eupeodes latifasciatus. The sequence continues at coordinate 398,276,319 of OV049924.1, forward strand.
CATAAAATTTGTTTCTAAGAAAAAGAGCAAATATTCGGGTTTTCAAGAAGAAACCTTGAATAAGAGATTGTCAAATTCCTCAAACTAGCCTTCAATTCCATCTTATTGTTTTCATGCACATAAATAGGAACTACATATGTATATGGCAAGTATTACATTAGTTAAAAAAATCGAATCAAAGATGACATTAGGATGGAAGAAAGTTAAAAAAAGTGGGTCCCCTGATTCCGTCCGTCTGTCTGTCTTAGCTGGCCCCTAGAGCCCAAGCCATTGTGCCGATAGAAATGAAGGTTTTCTGCCGATTAGCCTAAAGCGCTTTTTTTTCATTTTTTTAATACGAAAAATAACAAATTTTTTGGTTTAAAATCGCAAATACGATTTTTTTTTTCAAAAATGAACCAATAGATTTTTTAAAAACTTTCTTTAATTTTTTTTTTCTTAATTGGCTTCTTTTTACAAAAAAAAACCATGTTTTTGTATTGCTCCAGAAGGGTACCCCTCATACAACCGTTATTTTGTTTTTAAGTTTTCTCAAGAACTAATCGACCGATTTCTATAATCTTCTCTATCTGTCATTATTTTTTTTTTGTTTTGATTATTAAAAAAATAATATTTTTTTTACAAAACTTCATATCTCAGAAAGTGGTGAATATTTTTAACGAAGTTTAAATGTAAAATGTATATAAGCACTAAATAACTGCATACCAAAAATATTTTAAAGACAAAATTTAAAAATTGTATCTATAACACTTAAATTAAATTAAATTAAATTAAATTAAATTAAATTAAATTAAATTAAATTAAATTAAATTAAATTAAATTAAAAAACACGCTCTAATGATTTTCGAAATAAAATTATGTTAATATAGGTTTTTTGATTTAAAAATTTGGTATAAATTTTTGAGAAAAACTTATTTTGTAAGTAGGTACATTTTTAAATCTTACAATATATTAAATATTTTAAAACAGCCTTTTTTGAAGAAATAAGCAAGTTCTAGCGACCCATCGTTCAATATATTTCTTTCAAAATTGAATTTCTGTTGAATAAAACTTTTTGCTTTAGATGTTCTTGAACTGAGATTTAAAAACGAATTTCAAATATATAAATGTACCAAAACAAAAGTGTAACAATGGCTAATTGAAAAACACAATGAACGTTTCATATCTATTAATATAAACGCTTTGAATTTCTTGAGAACTGAAGTGTAAAGAGATTCTGAAACGTGTAATTTGTGACTACACAAAAGTTTATTTCCACCTTATTTACCTTAATATGTTTTTATTTAACCCATTTCCGGCGGCTACTAGTTCCAGGTGAGATAGAAGCTTGAAATTTCATATGCTGTCTATTTATATCTGAACTTAGTGAAATCTGAAAAAAAAAGTTTAAAACCTTCTAGTTTTCCGGAAAATTCGTGTTGCGTTTTCGCAACATTAGCCGAAAGGGGTAGCAGAATTAATAAAAAATTTCGAGTTTTTTTGTTGTAAAATTTAGGTATAAGCTTCATTTTGAATATTGTTTTTGGAAAGGTGAACACGTATAAAATATTATTAGTGGTTGTGTGCTTTAAACTTCATGATGATACATATTATTATGAAGAATGGGTCCTTGTGTGGTATGGATCAAAACATTTCGGATGAATTGGAATCTTACACTTCTTGGAACAAAAAATTGTTTGACTGGAACAATTTCGACATCGAAGACACTTTTCCATTTTTATTATTGTATGTTTTGTGTCATCAAATTGAACCATTTCGTTGGGATTTCCTTCCCTTTGATGTGTTGGCGGAATATTTGATGATCGCAGTAAGGATTCTACAACATATGTATGTCCTAAATTCAAGTTGTGACATTGGTGTTTCCTTTGCAAACTTTTTGCCAATGCCATGAATTTTCCATGCTGCATCCAATGCATTTGATAAAAGTGGCCAGTACGACTTCTTTCCTCGAATCCGTATCCGGTAATTGCTGATAGCATTATCAAACAAGTCCACTCCTCCCATCGTGGAATTATATTCATGGATTGCATTGGGCATGGGAATGTTGACGTGTTTCCTTTTTTTCGATCAAACCGTTTTGCTTGGGTGATTGGTTGGTCCATCAAATGATTTGAAAGAACTGTTACAATGGAGTTATCGTTCCAACGAACAGCGGCAATTTCATTTTCCTTGTGGAATGCAAAATCCATAGTTCCTCTATTTTGTTTCTTCATTTGTTTGGGTTCTATCAACTTTGCTTTACCAGTTCTATTTTCACGAACAGTGCCTGTAGATTGGTATAAAAGAAATTAATTTTTAGTATAAATAAATGGTAAGTTAAAATTACCTGTTGCGAAGTAACCCAATTCTGAGAGACGACAAATCAGTTTGTGCGACGTGAAAAAATTGGCAAAAGTACCTGTGTGTTGGTCTGGATTCTGGAACATCGATATTAGAAAGAAGTCTCGGAACAACATTTTCCCCTAAGCCAAATCCAGCACTTGCAAATCAGCACTTGCACCACCATACGGAATGAATTGATATAAATATCCATCGTGAGAACACAGGTCCCAATATTTGTATCCAAAACGAATTGGCTTCCCTCTTATTAACATTTTTGCAGAATGACGTCCATAGCGATGGTGATGGGAAAATACTCCGAACTGCATAAAATTCTTATTGAGCATGTTGTTTAGAGGTGAGACTTTAGCAAACTTGTCGCTGGGATTAATTGTACTGTTATCACAGGCATGTAAGAACGATTTGACATGGCTTCTTTTATTATATTGCAGCGAAAGACTGGTTGATTGGAATGTTAAATTATTTCTATCCGCATTAGCATACGTATTGGTGCTTTCAACAATGAAATTGATAATCTCATTATCAAGAAATAATTCGAATATTTGAAGAGGATTGAAACTGCCTACAAGAAAAAAGGATTGTATTCAACTTAGGAAGTTCTGAGTGATTTTTATTTTAAACTTACTTATTTTGTTATAGATCGCTTGAATCTTTTCACTTGATACGTCTTTTGGAGTATTTGAAAAGCCAGCTCGATAGCTCTTTGACCACTTTGGTAATTTATATTGAAAAGACGTCGATTCTTTTTTAGAAGTTGATGCAATATTTTGTGATGTTGATGCATTTTCTGAATCATTTGGCTCACATTGTAGATCGTTTAATATTTATAGAAATTATGTACTTAAACGCATCTATGTATTTTGTTAAATTCAGGGCCAAACATTATCCTCTCTACAGTTTTTAAGTTTTGTTGACTCCTTTAAGATCAAAATATTTTCTACAATCAGCTCCAATCTACGAATAAACAGACTGATAGCGATAGTAATAATAGACTCCCGAAAATTGAGTTCGAAAAAACTACTTCAAAAAAACCCAAGAAACTCTTAATATCGGATTCTTTCTCTTTTTTGAATATCTGGGTTTTTGAATTTTTATAGCGTTATTCGCATTAATAGAAATGAAAACAAGAAAAGTACGAGTATATATTATTTTTGGAAAAAGCTACGTTCCAAAACAATTTCTTAACTTTTTGCGTGAAAGCAACAAAAACCCTCTAAACTATTGGGTTTTAGCTCTTAAATATGACATATTCAAAAAAATGTAAGATTCTTGGAATGCTTTCATATCTATAAATTCACAAAATCTTTGTTGTTCAACTTTTTATCAAAACTACGAGGAAAGGAGTTGAAATTGATGCATCGCTCTTGCTTCGTTCTCTCTAGTCCTTCCCGTGTTTTCTTGCACATTTCAAAATAGATCTTATATACGAGTATATGTATAAATAAAAAAAGAAAAGCCAACGACAAAAACAAAAATCCTTTTTTTCACAAAATAGTTTTTCTGACTAAAGTACTTTTCTTATTCTTATAATTTATTTTGTCTTAGTAAAATAGTTACCTACTGTCTTCTTATTTTGTGTCTTTCTATATTTCTTTAATATAAATTTTAAATCCACGATGAGTTCTTAAAGACTTTCACTTCAAAGTTTATACTTTGCAGCTTTACACTCTTTACGAAATTCAAATAAGAAAAAAAAAAGAAAACAAAAATTGAAAATCTTGAACAAAAAATATTCAGTCAATTCATCAACATAACAACCTCTCAGATCGCTAAGTCAGCCATTATTTTCAGGATAAAATTTCAGCTCCTTTACACTTGGGATTTCATATCCTTACAAAGAAAGGAATACACAGGTATCCATATGTATAGCTAAGAAATTCATACACATGGTGCTAGGTATAGGTAGCCTACCTACTTACATCCGTTAACATTCTTCTTTCCGACACACTTAACTGCACTTTATACCTTAGCTACATTCTCAAGGATTTAAACCAATGCTATACCGACATATTTCTATTTCGAATGAAAGCCAACAGAATACACATCACAATGTAGAGTACATAATGTATGTACATATGTACTGATACATGTATACAATACATACGAGTATGTACTGATAAAGGACTATGTAGGTATATGAATATCTTAAGGATTGCTATATCATCAAACTCTGGTTTTAGGATGTAGCACCTGAAAATTTACAAAAGATATTTATTGTCGGCAAGAGAAAATCTTAAATTTCCATCACTTTATTCCTCCTGCATTTCTGTCTGTCTGTCCATTCGTCTATCGTCTATTTATATACCTACCTTCTATAGAAGATCTGGGAGAAGAACGAACACGATAAAACGAATGAACCATAACGAACAGGTTGAGAATTAGGATATCTTAGTATAATATATTAGATATCTAACCATCCGATTCATCAGGAAATAGTACTTCGACGCTACTGCTTTATTCTCATTGAATCGGCATTAATCTTAGACAGATAGGACGTGGTACTGGAAGTGGCTTAGATATACAAAGGTACCTACGAGCTACGACGTTAGAGACTTGAAAGTTAGAAAAATTAAAACAAAACAACAGCAAAAGCAAAGCGCAAGGAAAAATAAAATAACTCCCTTCTTCTTTAAATTGTTATTGTTTTGTGTGTGTGATATCTGGCAAAAGGATCCTTCAAATGCAGTGAATCAACCATCAGGATTATACCGATTTAGTTGATAACTGTACCGATTTATTTTAGCTTTGGTTATCTTCATATCGTTTCGTTCTTTGTCGTTCTATATAGTTCGTTCTATTTTGTCGGCCGCACTCGATTGGATTTGCTTGTGAAAAGGATAAAGTGCTTGTATCTTTTGTGGTTTCCACGACATTGCCAATGAAAACAGTCGAGCCACCTTCTGCTTCTATGCGACACCGACAACGACGACGAGAACAAGAACGACCATCACGTTCTTCGTTCTTGTTGCCATGCGATGACAAGAAAAAAGGAGATTTTATATCTATAAACCTATCTAATCTACAATAGAAGAAACTTGCTTCACACTAAGAATAACATTTTAACAGAGAGATACAAGAGAATCCTTTGGTCGATTTTATTCATTATTCCTATCCTATCTACATATATACGCATAGATTGATTGTAGTGTAGGTGCTATGATACTCTTGGAGCGATATCATCCTTGGAATACAGGATTTTGTTGCATCGTATATTGAAGCCATCACTTTAATCGAGGAATACAAAACTTGAATTCAAACAGATGGTCGATTGCAATTTCGAGCTTTCTCGTTTTGGTTAGAAAGAGTCCCTGTTGGCATTTGCCGACTATAATACCAAGAACGACCCAATACTGCCTGAATACCGCCGCCACCGCCGCCACCGCCGCCGACGACACAAGCCTTCCTTCATCCAAACCACCACCACCTCCCTTGGAATAGTCGTCCTTGTCTTTTATGTTATTTTATATATGCACTGTCTTTGTTAGCATCAAAGTGTACAATTTATTTTCAGCTATTTTAACAATAAGAACGAATGCGATTCGACACATCTCACAGTCGTGCATTTTGTATGGAAAAACTAGAAGAAATTCCATTTAAATTGAAATGTGAAATGCAAAAGGATGTGAAGTGAAGTTTTGAGGGAAGAATCAATGAGTTTGTTGGATTGATTGGGTCTTTTCAATATTCTCAATTTTGTTATTATTGTGGTGGTTTTTTATTCTCTTTGCAAATTTAAATTTCGTTTGAAATTCTTCATTTTATTCAACTTTTCGTAAGAAAAAAAAAAGAACTTTTATTGTTCCAGGACTCATCCGTATCATTAAACGGAGTTAAAATTATGTATTTAGCATTCAACTCTTTTAAAAACCAAAGTAACGAAATGATGACCTTAACTTTTGAAACAAACACAACATTATGGGTGTACATAATTTTAAAAAGGTTTGAATTTAAAGTTTTAAATGCAATAATGTGGGAAACCTTATAAAAACAATCTGATAGCTCATGTAAATTGTTGTTCCACAAAAGAACGTAAAGCCTTTACACTGTTGAACAATATTTTTAAAATATTGAAATTGCAGTAGGTACTTCAAAAATTAAAATGCTGAAACTAATGGTTTATTAATTTAAAAAACATAATAGTTGCATAAATTCTTGCTAAATTCCATATCTGAACTTTTAAACAGTTTATAATATTTTACTTAGAATTCAGCAGTAATGAATGGATGCTTCACATAACCAATCGTACCATGGTTGTTTAGCTTCTCTTTAAGCCTGTGAATCGAGGGGCTCAGCAGCTTTAGATATGTAGAGGTGGTAAGAATATCTTTTTCATTTATTGTTTCGATATAGCTAAGGTCTGCTAAGCCAAGTTCATTATTTAGATTTAGCGTGAATCTTTCTTAGTTTTGGTTCTTTCATTGCTCCGTAGATTTTCCAGTTTGATCATTACGGATATTAGAAGGTGATCGGAATGCGAAATTTCTTTGTTTTTCATTGATTGATTGAAGACACAATCCTTTGAAAAAACAGTAATTTATAGTTGAGCATGCAGTGTCTCGTATAAAGGAAGACGCCCTTCCTTATCACTTTTGAAGCGTCCGTTAAGTAACGTTAGTCCCATTGTTTCACAACATTTCTATTAGTTTGTTACTGTTCTCATCGATTTTGTTGTCCATTGAATTTCTCATATCTGTTGTTGACTCAGATGTGATCTCCGTTTCTACGTTTAGAACTTATGTGTCTCCAACTCTTCCATTCAAATCCCCTATAAATATCATATTTTCTTTAACATTTTCCAATAAGAAGTTATCAAGATTTGTAAAGTCATCTTTCGATTTGTTGCAGTTGATTTATACTGGTATCAGAAATGTTTTCCTCCTTCGGTTACAATTTCTATCAGATCGCGGTTTACAGTCCCATTTATTAATATTCTTACTGCTGAAGTCCAAAAAAGTTGTTCAAAACGTACAAAATTTCTTTCAACAAAGGTTTTATAAAGCATAAGTATATTATAATTGTTTATAAATTGTAGTAATCATTATATAATAATTTATTTGATAAGCCTGAAATATGAAAAATATAAAAAATAAGATTAGATATAAGTTTCGGTTGACTTGGCTGGCTCAGCATTAAATTTAAAAACGCTGAATGCCTTAACCTCTATGTATTTAAGGCACTGGTTTTAGACCAACCTGTGTTAACACCACCACAGTCTGACATTTCTCCTTAGTATAGTTTTCAATTAAAGAAGTAAGAACTCCATTGTGCTTGATTAGGTGCACATGTTGGTCAACCAAGGGGCTCCACTCAATTCAATATGATTTCAATAAGAATTTCAATATTAGTATCCCCATTATCTTCAAATTTATTATTTCTCTTAAATATAAGTTTCGTAAATAACTAATATCTCAAAATTTTGGAAATACAATCTATGAGCATTTCTTTACTTCTATGTTGGGATTACCTTTTGCTAAAAAAGAAATGTGAATTAATTAATTTAGGAACCAGCTCTTACCTCTTTTATCAAAAATTTAAACTACATAGTTTGACAAGTAAAGAAAAGAGACTGCCATGCTGTCATTTTTTCATACAGTTTGCTTCATAAGACTTTCGAAACCTATTTCTCTAAGATCTTATGAATTACCCTCCAGAGTTTATTGAAACAAATTTTTCTTCTTAAGCGTCCATTGTGTCTCCTACATTTCTTCAAAAAAATAAAACGGGGCCAATAATTATCAATAAAGCTATTCTTTCCATTCTTTCAGGAAATCGAAATACTGTCAGGATTTATGTCTTGTTATGAGATTCGAACATTCTTAGACTATTTTTTTTTTTCTAAAAATTAAAGTTGTACAATTTAAAAATTTAGTCTCAATAATCACTCTTAAGTTATTTTATAGAAATATTTAAAATTGAGTAAAAACTCCCGTAGTTCTTATACAAAAATATTAGCTCTTTACTATTTTTAACGGACTCTGGAATCAGCTTTTGAATGATCATTATGTTGATCAAGTTCTTCAATCTCGTCCTTCAATGTTAATGTGTTTAAATTGGAAGAAAACCTTATACTTCCTTATCGCGCTTTCAGTTTTAAATTGTAGAAAACCTAGTTGTTCCAAAGAGTGGGATACATACAAGTTAATACGCAATAAATTGAACAAAATTAAATTTTCCCATATATTTGGGAACACAAAGTAGTCGTTTCAATTGCTACTTCGTCTGGCTTCACAGTAACGCATTATTTCACTCGAGCTATAGATCACGTTAGTCTGAAGTGTTCTAATTTTTTTCAAAAAAAAGTCCAAAGGGGTCAAATTGCAGCTCTCTCCCGCCGAAACACGATTTGGGATGTACATACATATATGAAAAGATGTTTCACTCTGCATGATCGTCCAAGCCTATGTCTTCAATTTCAGAAAGGAAAAAATCGGTTAACATGGCTCCTCTGTAACGGCAATCGATTACTGAAACGTTTTTCAAAGCCTCATTTTTGAAGAAAAGTGGTCTAATGGCCAATTTAAGCTATGCGTTCAGACACCGAGTTAATTTGACCAATCCAGAAGCCATAAGCGCGTTGAGTGCTTCTTTTCGGGTAAATTTTCTAACATTCCTCTAATAGCAAAGTGGCATATTTCAGGTTGATACAGACTTTCAGTCGATATTTCGAGTCTAAAACAGTGGTGTCATCATCGAAAAGCCCTAAAATTCAAACGAAACCACGAGATTTCTCACTTTGTCAGCAATTGTTAAATTTCTTAAACATCTAGACTAGACTTCGTTTGACAGTGACCGAAGATGACGTTTATGACAATACTGTCACACAAAATGACATTTACGATAACTTTTTAATGACATATCTGATTGATTGATTGAAATTCGTAAATATTCCTCCCTTTGTACACAAAATTGTTATAGTTTCAAAAAGGTTTGTTTACAAGCACAAAAACTGCAACTGCAACTTTCATAGATTCAAGTGTTCGATTTGTTTAATTAACAAATTTCTTTGAATATTTTTCAAAATTGCAAATTATATAAAAAAATCAATCCATAAATTAGGTGTTACAAATTTAAAAACCTTATATTTTTTCTTAAATTAAAGTCTGTATAAATCTTTAAAGACGATTTACTTATAACTGAAATATTATAATGTTAAAAAATTTCTCAAAAACTACAAAGCAAACATTACAAATAATAATAAAAAGTTATTCTTGTTGTTAATAAAAAATAAATAAATTGGGTGGCGCAACAGTCCGTTGAGAACTAGGGCCTAGTGACTTACAACTCTCAACCATTCCTGTGTGCGAGTACTGTTGTCAGGGATGGAGGGGACCTACAGTTTTAAGCCGAATCCGAACGGCTAATTTGAGAAAGCACTTTTCATGACAAGAATTACTCTTGGAGAATTTGTCAATTTCTTGCAAGAGGCAGTACCCGTGAAAAAAAAACTTTAGATGGCATAGGCAGGGATCGAACCCAAGACCTCTATCATAACAGTCCAACGCACTAACCATCATGCCACGGGTACTACTTGTTGTTAATGGTTTGGAAAAATATTCCATACACTTGCTCGACTGTAGTTCAAGTGAACAATATACCTTCTTATACCTCCTAGTCCTGCTCATGCTCCTTCTCCTTTAACGCACATTATCATTCTATATAAAATTCAATTCCTTTTGGGTGTCAATATTAAACGTACTCGCACCCACCAATAACATTCACTCTACATAGGATCAGAAAAGGTTTGCACTCGGTATTTAATTTCCATAAAATGCATGCAATACTCACTTTATAGTACAGTACAAGACGAGTACACTTGCCATATCACAGAGGACATATACATAACGGTTAAGATCTACACAATTCTTGCATACACATACAGCTATGGCCAAGAATATAGGAACACCTGATTGGCATAGTATCCTCGCTGCGTAAGCTTTTTCATTTGTCCTACTTCTCAGGTCTCGTTCCGAATAGATGGAAAACAACATTAGTCCATCCTATCCCCAAAAAAGACAAATCCTCCTCACCTTTTAATGGTCGACCGATTATACTTACGTCCCTTCTTTCCAAGATCATGGAAACGCTGATAAATTATGAACTCAAGAAATATCTCCAAGATCGAAAGCTTCTTAATGACCGACAGTACGCTTTTCGCAGCAATAGTTCCACTGTTGATCTCATGCTTCATTATCACTGAACAGTGGAGCAAATCTTTACATCGTTTTGGAGAAAGAAAGATTATTGCACTTGATATTTCAAACTCATTTGATTGGGGTTGGCATCAGGCGCTCTTTTTTTAAAAGTGCGTGCCTTCGGTTTCATAAATCCCTCCTTTATTGTATTAGTAATTACCTTTTGGATCAATGCAAATAGTTTTGGACGGGTTCAAGTCTAAAAACTACATAATAAACGCTGGTGCACCCCAGGGCTCTGTTTTGGTTCCAACACTCTTAACTTCTCAATATTCGTTTTCAGATTCACATCCCCCTTCTTTGGATGTGGAACTGCAACGACAAAAAAGGGTTAACTCATTAAATTCCGACCTAAACAGCATTGTTCCATGGAAAATAAAATACCGCGTGAAATTTAATGCTTCAAGGTGTTTGGGTTTCCTAAGGTGATGTCAAAAATTCATCTCCCCTTCTGATCTGGCTGTTATCCACAAGACTTATACACCTCCCTTAAACACTTTAATCGTAATACTCGTGCTTCTAGGAAAAATGCTCATCAGTATATTCTCGAGCCCAACTTCGGTCGTATACTGTCAAGTACAGAGATTCGTTCTTTAACCGTACTACGCGAATGTGGAATGCCTTACCACAATCTGTCTGCAGTTTTTCGTTGCAAATATTGCTATTTGGAATGTTTAAAGTGCACTAAGACATAATTTCAAAATTATTCCAATATTAAAACCCCTTCCAAAAATGTTACTTTTTTTTAACTAAACAAACCTATTGTACTAAAGTGTTCCTATTATTTTAGAGACCAAGAAAAGAAGAGTGTTGTATAGGAAGGACTCTATGTGTACCTCGATACATCAGAAATAATAATACGAATAATAATCTCCTGCAGTTATGTGCATCGTTTAGTCCTGCTGGTGCGTCTCTATACCCTTTTTCGGTATACTTCCTCCTTCACAAACTGTTCACTTTTAAAGGATCTTTTTAAAGTTGAAGTATTAAATGAATGAAATGGGATGAGACATAAAAGAAAGAGATGGAAAAAGAGAAGAATTGTGGGTGACATTCCATTTGGGAAGAAGAAAGCAATCGCAGAAATGTGTTTTCTGTGTATAGTTCTTAAGTAATTGGGATGTATTGAAATAAAAGGACCTCTTTCTATCTGTATATTATTATGTACATTGATAGGTTCCTATCTTAACAGAGGAAGAGGAAGCAATAAATTTGCAGATCCTTTAGCAAAAGTGTTTGTAGGTAGATAGATATCCTTTCTCTCTGACCAAAAGGTTTTGTTTGCAAACGGCTTCATTGAGCCGGTACAATATTTTCTTATTCCTCTTTACCGCATAAAGAATTTTGACCATAAGGGACTCGGAGCTGTCTGATGTTTTGTTTGAGTTGTCCTAGATACGAGTAAATGTATATTTTGAATATAGAGTGACTACGAGACGAGATATTCGAACCTTATTTCGCTTCAGATATTATTGTAGGTATATAAGCTTTAAGTGCCAATTTATTTACGACACAATTTTACACTCACTCCTTTGAAAATTTTGTGTCTAAGGAGGCAAATTTGAATACATTACGATGTAGTTAGGCTACAAGAAGAAGTAGCCTATAATATAGGTATAGGTAGGTTGTGTAATATTTTTTGGAAATGTTGACCAAATTTTGAGTTGTTGCTTTTGATTTTGAAATGGGAAATTGAATCTGATTGGAATTTCGTGTTTTTGATAATTTGTATATTTGCATTCTAAAGTCAAAGTTGTATAGAAGATGGGAAACGGTAATAAATATGAGTACATGGAGCTTCTATATTAAACTTTTGATCATGAAATTCTTGAAATGTAGGTAGGTAAAGACAGTTTTCATATATTGATTTGGTATTGAGAGCAAACATTTTGGTTTTCAAAGGAAAATATTTTATTTACGTAAATGAAGGAAAATTTGTGTTTATTAGAATAACAGGTAACTAACCGTTAAGAAATTTCGTCTAATCAAAAAATATCGAATAATATTGAGAATTTTCAATAATCAATAAGGGATCTTATGGATTTGTTTTATATTACATACATATATCCAATTTTTAAAATCATTATTAAAGATTTGAAAACCAATCGAAATTTTTCCATATCTGAGCTCTACTACCTCAGGAGTGGTTCAGTTCTTTGTAAATCAGCCGACTTGAAGAAGATTGTGCGATATATCAATGCATTGTTGATAGAAACGGTCATCTTGCTTGGGAATATAGTTGTAGAATGCTTGACGCCAGCATCTCGGCTTATTAGAAAAGCAGAAATCTATTTCATAAATACCCGCGATCTCGAACCATTCCCGAAAAGGAGTTAGCCTAAATCTCAAGGCATGCATTATTATTTGATATTGCAAATTTGTGATTCGTAGCAGCAGTACTTTGACTATGAAGTCAGCATTCGCTCTCAAATTTTTTCTATAGATTTGTGGTATGTCTGATTCTACATGCAAAACATACGTAGGTGTTGTCAAAGGCAACCTAAAAATACGTTAGAAAAAAAAGCGTTGCACTTCGTCAAAATCTTCAACAATTCTTTACCCATAGACTTGATTTGCGTAGCAAAGACAGGTATTAATAATTGAGTCAAGAACTCAAAACTTGAAGAAGGAATCTAAATTCTGATTACACTGAACCAAAAAGGTACACCATACTGACGAAAAAGGTCATCTATATGATGTAGAATTCATCAATTTTAGTCCAGTGAACCTTTTCATCTAAATGATGAAACGAGGTTCATCAATATGATGACAGTTTTAAGTGATGAAACTCGTTCATCATTCATCAACTTTGTTCATCAATATGACGAATAAATAATTAATGAATGTGTACATCAATATGATGAATTAGTTCATCATGCTATTGATCGAATTCATGAATATGATGAATATTATTCATCAATTCAGTGAATATATTCATCAATAAGATTCACATTTTCATCATATTGATGACCTTTTACATCAATATGATGAACATTTTTCATCATTTCAGTGAAAATATTCATCAATAAGATTCACATTTTCATCATATTGATGACCTTTTACATCAATATGATGAACATTTTTCATCATTTCAGTGAAAATATTCATCAATAAGATTCACATTTTCATCATATTGATGACCTTTTACACCAATATGATGAAAATTTTTCATCATTTCAGTGAAAATATTCATCAATAAGATTCACATTTTCATCATATTGATGACCTTTTACATCAATATGATGAACATTTTTCATCATTTCAGTGAAAATATTCATCAATAAGATTCACATTTTCATCATATTGATGACCTTTTACATCAATATGATGAACATTTTTCATCATTTCAGTGAAAATATTCATCAATAAGATTCACATTTTCATCATATTGATGACCTTTTACATCAGTATTATGAACGTTTTTCATCATTTCAGTGAATATATTCATCAATATATTAAAAGGATGCATTAATGCAATGATAATGTTCACCAATATGAAGAATTCATATTCTTCGTATTGATGACGGCTTCATCAATATTATGAATATGATTTCATTCATGATATTGATAAATCCAATCTTCAATACGCGGAACAGGAACGCATAATGGTTAATGAACTGAAGTTTCATTGCATTATTAGTTTCTTTTAATAATACCGTTGAAAATATTCACCTAGAAATAGAAAATGCGTCATTAGGAAAATCAATATTATTATATTAGTACGATACTTATCCCAACAGTTCCATATTAGTATAAAAGTGTCTTCTAAATAAAGTGCTTCAAAATCATCATTTCTCAATTTGGAAATATTTCCAGAACCATTCCTTCCCATTCCTTCTAAGTTTTTTTATATAAAAGTTAAAGGAAAAAATAGATTAAATTTTTTAAATATTTAGTTTTATTTAAGAGTAGGTAACAATAAGACTTAAATTTACTTAATTATTAATTAATTATTAATTATTAAATTATTTTATTCGGCTTTAAGAGTCTGTACGATAGTACTTATTCTTGAAGTTAAATTTTTTTTTTTTGGTTCAATAGAATAAAAATAATATTGAATAAAAACCCAAAACTGTTCGCAAGCAGCTGGGTATTGTAAGTCAAAAACAAAAAAAATTTTAAGGCAAATGTCTACTGCCCGTAGTAGTTTTTTGAATTTTAATCTGTATCCGTCCAGATACACGTAATACTCTGGATCATCGTTCTTTTGCAAGGATAAAATGAAGGGTTGCACGTTGTTATGTTGGGATTTTAAAAAATCCAAATGGTCTTCAAATTGCTGAACACTTTCTCCTTCGAAAATGAAAGCTTGTTGGGAGTCTTTTATCGTAAACCTTTGGACCGATTTCTGCTTTGATGTTGATTTTAATACAACTGGTCTCGTTGGAATGAGATAGCAGTGTACACTTTTCAGTAGGGTGAGTACCGCATCTTCTATAAGATATAGAAAAAGAGAAAAAGAGAATTGTAATTATGTATGTTTAAATGACAACAAAGAAATTATATTTGGTGCTAAGTATAACCTTATTTAATATTCAAAAAAGAAAAAGACATTTACTTTTTAAAATTTTAATTTTTACCTTTGTTCGCATCGCAGTCTGCGATTTGGGAAAGCAGCTCTGTAGTTTTCTTGTCTTTTATATTTTGAATGAGAAACTGTTTTATTACTTTAAAGTTGGTTTCCCAGTTCTCGCAAATGGTTTGGCTTTCAGTAAATAAGTGTTTAAAGTCTCTGTCAATCTATTAAAAAAAAAGAGTTACTTAATAAACAAAACTTTTTAAGATTAAGACCTTACCAAACGATAACCATTCAAATTCTTGTACTGCGGCCATGTCTTGAAAATCTCCTCCTGCGTTGAAGAATTTCGTATCTCCAGAAGTCGGTACTCCGTGCATGAATCCCATATACTATTAAACTCTTCAGCTGACAAGTTGTCAAAATTTAAACTTTTTACACAAGTTTGTGCATCAGGCTCTGGAACTAAAGAAAATGATTGAACGCTCGTCCATTAAAACTACTATGTATATACTTACTTAAATTCCGTTTGCAGGATTTTGGGTTTTCATTTGATGGCGATTTTTTAGTCTTCTTTGGTTCTAAGGATTTGTAAATCCTTTTTATATTGTGGAGCTTCGTGTAAATTTTACCTCGCTTTTCCGTGCGGTAATATTCAATTTTTTCTGTCGGAAATCGGTCCAATATCTCCTTTTCGATCCTGTAACTAGTTTTTAAGGACATGGGAATGCTGTTTTCTTCGAAGTACTCTGCGACCAGACAGATGAGTAGATGTCGGTGCTCAGTTTGAAACTTTTCATGTTTATTGTAATACTCTACAATTTCTCGTCCATGCTTTTTAGATGATAGCATAGTCGATAGATCTATCGATTGACTGCTAGTGGGTTCTGGAGATGACGTGGGTGACGCAGCTCTGGATGAAGGATACGATGACGCTGGAGAGTTTGGAGCTTGAAATAGCATTTCGGTGGATAGTGAACATGACGGTAATGGATTGCCCGGTAATAGGGGCATGCCAATAGAATCCCGCCATTTTTGCAAATGATGCTCGAAAAGTATGCGGTCACCATGTTTAAAACTGACAAGCAAGGATGCAATATGAGTCTCTTTTATTATTTTCAAAATGTTAACTGTTACATTTTCACCTAATGAAAAAAAAAATCGATTCAACATTGGACTTAATCTATTAAGATGCCTGAAAATGGTACATATCATCGCCTTTTTTTAAGCCTCGTATTTAAGAAAAAATTATGATGTTGTGATGACATTATGAGTTTTTCCATAGGACATACGAGGATGAAAGATACACGACGATATATTAATCATAAGTATGAAAAATTAAGTAATGAAATGATCATCTTACCAAGCAAGTAATCGTACATATTAAGGCAACCCCAACTCTTTAAGAGGATTTTTAATTCCTCATCGACTTCCAAAGTGTTGTTTGAATATTCCGTGACGGGAACTAGTTTATAGAGAGAAGATTGCTGCTGTCCTCCAGTATTGACGATTTCTAGAGTTTCCTCACTGATTGCTAGAGTTTCAGTATCTTCCAATTCTATGGAGCTCTCAGGAAAATCCATTTCTAAATCTTTGGTAAAAATAAGTTATCGTTAAAAGGTGCTTTGAGCTCTAATTAATATTAATTAATTAATTTTTACTACTGTTGAAAGTGTTCTTTAAGCCTAATAAGGTGTTTTCCTTTTGATGTTTTTGTCAAAGTTACAGGAGGTCCGATAACTTCATCAAATGTAAGGATTTTAAATTCACCAAACATACTTGGATCAACCTCATAAGCTCTGAAGTGAGATTTGAAGCAAATGTTCGATAATTTTTGACAAAACATAAATGTATTGGCTTCAGCTTGAACTATGGTCTTAATAACGTATATATTATAATCAGTCGAACACCTCCCTACATAATATCCAGTTTTATATTTTTTGCCAACGTACTCTATTTCATCGTAAAATGCTAATTTACTGCCTTCTTCTTTTAAGTTTAATTTATCTCTCACAATGTTAGCAAATACAGTATCACATTTATGTTTTTCATTTAAGTGAATTTCATTTATATTGTTGTTAGAATGAAGAATCAGAGTTGCAAATTGGAGTTGAAATTTTTTGGACAGGGTGCGACAAATATTTTTTCTTGACGTTATTCCATGAGCATACACTTTGAAAGGCCTGTGCTTTGCTTCAAATTTAAAACACCAAAAATTTCTTGCCGGTCCTGATTTTTGTAGTATAGTAGGGTAGTGTGTCAAAAAATGGAATTTTGGTTTCAAATTATCATTGAACAAGTTAACATATTGCTCGTTATGATGCTTAATTTTCAATTGTAAGGCTGAGATAAGTAACTCTGTAACTTCGAAAGATAAAATTAAATCCGTGATGTCAATTAGTTCAAGAAAAAATAGCCAAACTTTATCTTCACAGGGAATCAAATCACCGATCATTAGTGGTAAATACAAAGTGAATGTTAGCATTTCACGTGCTGTCATTTTCAAGTGTTTATTTTTTAAGTGGTTCATTGTTAGTTCGATTGAAAAATTTCCAATCTCCGTTGGGCCATAGTCAAACGTTTGCTTTCTTTTATTTAACATTTCTAATGTCAAGTACTGCATTTCCTGTGTCAGGTATAATATTATATGACACAAATCATAATGGAATATTCCTTCGCATAAGTCATGCATTGCATCCACACAAAAGTTTTCTACCACATGGAATGATGGTATTTTGTTAAATGGGCTTTCTTTTGCGATTCCAGTATTTTTAGGATCACGCAGAGATATATCACAATCATAGTTCTCGACAGTTCGAACATTCTCTGGTACTTCAACACCAAGCTTATTGCAACTTTCCTTGTCCAATTTACAAAATCTGCAAAATGAAGTGCTCGAGAATGATTTTGAAAAATCAAGAAGTGAGTTTACTCCCAAGTTATCTCCGAGAAAAAGAGCCATTATAAAATGAACGCGATGCACTTTTCCATTGCCATCTAATATGTCCACTCCTGTCTCTTCGAGAGATACCAGTTCTTCTATTAAATAATGCAAACAGTCCTCATTTCCGATATTTTTCAAATCTTTGGATTTTATTACTGCTGCCAAAAAAATACTCTCTAGCTTAGAACTTCGCTTTGGAAAGCAAGGAAATGAGTAATAAAAATTACAAACAGAATGAGTTGTTGCATGTGCACCTAAAGGATTGTTTACAGCAAAATCATCAGCATACAAAAAGTATGGTATCAAAGTCTTGCCTGGATACATATCGCATTTCTTTTTCCAAAGCGGCCCTTGGATAAAATTTGTGTACTTTTTATCAGAATATAAGGAGTTCATATATTTCAATATTTCCAACAATATATTTTCTTGCTCAAAAACTTTTCGAAATTGTGACATTAGTGGTAAGACGCTGCCCTTGCAAATTTTTTCCCCATACACTAGTTCAGAGCGGACGTAAATAGGCTGGATATCGCTTTTTATAGTAAATTCTTTAATGTCATCCATGCACCCTTTCCCTTTGAGTGTTTTACATAAATTATGGTCCGTAGCACAATTTTTAAATGGATCTCGGAGGCTAAAAACCACACTAAGCAAATCTGTTTGCACCTGAATGTTATTGTTAAGGCGATCTTGTGCGAAAGTTTTTATCTGATCCAGCAAAGGATCTATCAAATATGTCTTGACATTTTTTTGAATTTCGTAAACACTTTTTCTTGAAAAGTTATGATTCCCATGCAGAAGAGTTGAAAATTTTAATGCTTCATCAAAAACATTAGGCAAGAATTTATTTTGGTTTAAGTTTTCAGCTACATTTTGATTAGAACCAATAGTTGTACTGCCATTTGCCAATAACAGCACAACTACTGTTTTCATTTGACGAAGCCGGTAAACTTTCAGCCGGAGCAGTTGAATTCGCATTATCTTCTTCCATGCGTTCAATGCTTCCGGTAGGAGAATGTAATCTCAAAATATGCCGTTTGTAATTGGAAAGATCTGTGAAACACTGAGCGCAAGAAGTAACATAGCAAATAAATGTGCTGTTTTGTTCCAATTTATGTTTCTTTCTAAGATGTTTGCCTAATGCAAAGACGTTATCAATATTCATTCGGCACAAGAAACACTGCATTTTATTTTTGTGCAATGTGTTTTTGTTTTTTATTTATCTGAAAATTCAAGAACAAAACGAAATAATATAATAAGAAACATAATGAACTATTGTGAAACGTTCATCAATGTGAAGAACAATATTGTGAAACGATCATCAATGTGAAGAACAATTGTGAAACGTTCATCAATGTGAAGAACAATATTGTGAAACGTTCATCAATGTGAAGAACAATTGTGAAACGTTCATCAATGTGAAGAACAATATTGTGAAACGTTCATCAATATGAAGAACAGTGAATACATACATGCATACAAGACTAGACTGAAATCCCGATAAATTTTTTTCTAATCCTTGCGAAATTCAATCATTGAAATTATAAAATTATTACTTCATTTGTTAATTAAAACTTTATTCGCAAGGGAAATGCAAAAATAATTAATTGAAATTCATATACATTTGATTTGCACACAATCTCTCGGAAACTAAAACTCAAATAACGCAAGGCTTTTGTAAACTTTTAAAGCGATGCAAAAAATTGATAAAAAAAAATATAATAGACATGAAAGTTATGAAATAATGAGAAAACATACCTTTAATTTCACTTTTATAGGTATTTTTATAGCTGTTTTCAATTGTTTAACAATTTATTTCACTTTTTTTTATTTATTCTTAATCGCCTGAATCACTTGCACTACCTTCTTTAAGTTCCAAATGCACAATGAATTGAGTACCTATATAAAAAAAAGATTGTGTTTTGTTAATATTATCATTAATATGAAGAACAATATTGTGAAACGTTCATCAATGTGAAGAACAATTGTAAAACGTTCATCACTATGAAGAACAATGATGAAACTTTCTTCAATGTGAAGAACAATTGTGAAACGTTCATCAATATGAAGAACAGTGAATACATATATGCATACAAGACTAGACTGAAATCCCGTTAATTTTTTTTTAATCCTTGTGAAATTCTATCATTGAAATTATAAAATTATTAGGTACTTTATTTCTTAATTAAAACTTTATTCGCAAGGGAAATGCAAAAATAATTAATTGAAATTCATATACATTTGATTTGCACACAATCTCTCGAAAACTAAAACTCAAATAACGCAAGGCTTTTGTAAACTTTTAAAGCGATGCAAAAAATTGATAAAAAAAAATATAATAGGCATGAAACTTATGAAATAATGAGAAAACATATCTACCTTTAATTGGCACGAGTACGATAATTTTGGCGCCAAGATTTTTGGTTTTTTTGGCTTAATACAAGCATTTTTTTTACTAAAATTTTGAGTTTAAAATTAAATTTTTCAGAAACTACGCATAGTTTTGACTTGAATTAAAAACTGGCTAATAAAACAGAATGTTGGCTTTAAAAAAATGTATAAAACTTAATTGTAAGTATCACCGTTATTTTTAATTATTTTTTTCCATTTTAAATAATAATTTTTTTAAATTGCCCCTACCGCATAAACGGGGGGAGATAGACCCCTCTCCCATAGTAAAAAATGCTTGTTTTTAGCTGTTCTATACAAATCCGTCATTAAACTTTGTCGCCAAAGTTATCGTACTCTCCCCCTTATTTTTGTCGCATTTTTCTACCTTCAGCTTGCATCATCTAAAATAAAGCTAAAAAAATATTTATGGAATGCTAATGATTTTTGGTTATAGTGAAATACTTACTTGTAATTTGTTGACTTACATTGCAGAAACTAACAAATGAATATTTTGCACTGTATTAAACTAAAACTTTAAAATTTTGTACATGTACTTGTCAAGGGCTACTACTTTTCCAATGTTAGAACCGAGCGAATATTCAGCGTCTTCTAAGGTTTTAAAATATTTTTAAGCTATAATTTTGAATTTTATTGAATTTTATTTTTGAAATGCGATTTTTTCACATTTGCATAATATCAAGGTATTGATTTGTTCTTCTCGAATGATGGTTAATGGGATTTTATTGATTTTCTTGTTTTATTAATGATCTAGACACTAAATTTAGTAAGTTTAGCCTACCCTGGTTGCATGACAATTCATTTGCATTAGTCATCATATTGATGAAATCTATATAAATTCATTAATACGACGAAATCATTCATCGATATGAAGACATTTCCCGAAATACAAATACATATTATATAAAGCAAGATAAACCCAGGGTTGTCGTTACATAGTCGAATTATGCATTCGACTTATCTACAAAAAATGTGCAAATAAAAAATGTTGGTAATAGGTACATATCTACTTTGATTTTATTTTCATTTTGTGAATAGCTCAACAAAAGCTACTCGCGTAAGCCATGGTTGGCCTCACTCGCGTTTTTCGATATATTTAAAATTTGAAGTAAAAATTTCAAGATTTTTGAGCTAATCTGGAAAATGCGTGAACACATTTTAAACCAGACATGAAGATTAGATTATTGAGACATCTGGTTCCTTTTTCAAGCTCACAGCGATTCCAGTTTGACAAAACATCTCTAAAGGTTTTTAATGTGCTTACTTGGAATTCGGTCCGGAAATTCCATAACCTAAACTTTTTGATATTTTTACTTTTAAAAGTCAAAGAACTCATCTTAAATTTATTCAAAATTTCCTTCTGGGACCGAATTTGTAATGAGCATGGAAATATATGTTGAAGTATAAATGTAATTTTTTTTTGATTCTTTGACAACAAAAAGTGCAGTTATTTTTTATGGGCTATACACTTCTTTTTGAAAAATTAAACTGCAATAGACCTGCATTAATTGGATAAACGCATATGATGAAAAGAATCATCAATATGATAGTATTTCATGATCATATTCATATGATCAGTATATGATGAAAAATTTGATATAAATTCACATTCTGCATGTTAAAACAAAAGTCTATTTTGTTCATAAATCTGAAAAATTAGTTCATGAAAACTCGATTCCATCCACCCATCCATTTAAATTGTGCATATGACAAAAAAGTCTCTTTATGTAATATGTTGGTTCATCATTACGATGAATTAGTTCATCAAAAAGATGAAAGTCTGTTAGGTTAATCAATATGATGAAAAAGTCATCAATAAGACTATTCATTCACATTCTGTATTATAAAAATAAAAGGCTGTTTTTTCATTGATGTGATGAATTAGGTCATCAGTAAGATGATCACGCATATCAATCAATTCATCTTCTCCACATCATAAAAAATAAGTCTTTTTTGTTCTTCAATATGATAAATAAGTTTATCAATGTGATGATCATTAACATCATTCCACTTTCCATGAATAAGATTGAAGTCCATTTTTGATGATAGTCTTCATCAATATGATGAAAAAAAAATCCATTCATCAAATTGAAATTCATTCATCCATATGAAGAATAAATCATCAATAAGATGAAAAAAAAAACTTAATTCATCAAAAAGATGCTTTCATCATATTGATGAAAAGTTTTGATGAAGTGATGAACTTAATTCATACCAAATTATGCTAAAATATTCCCAAAAAAGTTGATGACTGCACTTTCATCTTATTGATGATGCGTTCATCCGTCATCAAAAAGTTTTCATGAATTTGTGCATCATATGCATGAAAAGTTCATCTTATTGATGATTTTCAGTTGATGAACGCCATTCTTCAATATGATGACGTCTTTTTTTTTCAGTGTACAAAAGAATCTGCTCCACATAATATTAATAGCAGTTAATAGCTACCGAACTCTTTTCTTACTTATGGGGAAGCAAATCTAAGTTACATGTAATTAAAAACCTGAAATATTTTTATTGTTTCACAACTTATTTGGGAACAGAACCAAGGAAACACTTATTTTGAGGTAAAGTCTTCCCTTATGCCCCTTAAAGGGTTCCCAAAGGACTTAACAGGTCTGAGGATCTAAACAAACAAACAAACATAGGTCGCAATAGTTTTTAAGTTTATTAATAGCAGCTAAAGTGAGGAAGGGGATTCAGCCAGCAAGTAGGACCAGATCGTCTGCGTAGAGCAGCATCCTTATAAGTTAGTCACATACCCTCACTCTACCAACTAAGATTTTGGTTAGCAATGCTAGATACAGCAAATATCTGATCCATCGTTGATAGACCTATACGAATCCAGCTTGGGAAGAGCTATGGAGGTTATTTCTTTACACCCAGTTAACCATAATGGCATAAAATATTGGTAAATATTTTCTCAAAGCCGGTAAAATTGAAATTTGTCTATAGTTTTCTGGAAGAGTACCTTTTAAATATTGCATAAATTATAGACTTCAAAAACAACTGTGGACAAAGAAAGCTCTTCATTTATAAGCATATTAAAAAAAGTCAAAAGAATTGTAAGAAAATAAGGTGTCTATGTGTGCACACAGTTTTGGTGGGTTAATATTTCGCAATAATATAATCAAAGAACCAATTTTCAGATTCAAGCAATGCGGTGGTATACCAGCCGGTTCCAATGAATTTAAAAATTCAATTCAATTGCCTCATCTTGATTCATAACACTGTCAACTGATTTATATGTCGTGACTATACCTGGCAGTTTCGCTTGAATTTGAAAATTAATGGCATTGATATGAATGTTCTTCGATGCTAAAATGGTGCGTTCTCTCAACCAATCATGATCTCTGTAATTCTGAAGAATATTCGGAAAAACACATTCAATCAACTCATCTATAGATTGCGCAATTTTTTCCAAAAATTGTTCGGTAAAGTGATCAATCCGTTGGTACTGTCGATTGGAATTTTGCCATCACCAATTTCTAACAATTGTTTTGAAAACTCATGGGCAGTTGCATCATTATGTATGTAGGTGAATACGCATATTAATGTTCAGTGTCAATACATATCTCCAAAGAACTGATGAAGGACAGGCAATGTTTGACGAAAGTCCCCTGACAGCAATATCAAACATATACCGTCATTAATAATACAATTTACGTCGGAAGCAGTGTAAGTGTTGATAAACAATTGAAGTCTTGCAGCATCTATATCAATGACTCCAGCTACGTTGTAAACATCACAAATAAATTTCTGAATGGTATTGAATGTTTTTTTCCTCAAGTTCAATATCACTAAATAATTCCAACTCGCCGAATATTACATACATGGTAAATAATTTTAGTGTCAGCTTCTTCATGATCTGGACACGGAAGACTTTCTTCAATATTAGATACAATTGTATTATTAATGACGGCATTTGAATGACACTGTTTAAAATTAATGAAAACTTATTTACTGCCAATGAATGGAACCATCTCGTTAGAAACCCAATGTAGGATAAAAAAACTCAACAAGAGCCTGTTTAAAGTGTACATTTTTCAATTCTTTTGCGAAATCAGATGGTCGAACTTGATCGGACCCAGTAATATTAAACTCCAACTGTGCTGATTCATACCGAAGAGATCTCTCATAATCTTAAATTTATGGCGAAAAGTACTGGTCAAAAATGACATCATATCTTACCGCTTTTATTTGTGTTACCATTTGCAACATCACACTTTTGCAATGTCTCTTTTATAAATAATGTTAAATTCACATCACAACTATTACAAAAAAACACAGTTTAATGACTTTGCCATGATATTCTTTAAAACACTGCAAATATATTTGTTTTATTTACATTATATTTGTACCCGAATAGCTGCACTGAACGAAATAAATACGACAGAATATTACACAGAGTATACCGACAAAGGAGATAATAGGCGCACGTATATATCTCTTTCGCTTGAGCGTACCAATAATGATTTTACACTCATAATCAAAGCGAGATTTAAAAATGTCTGGGGAATATTTGGCCCCTACAATTTGTCTGGCTGTTTGCAAATGGTGTTGAAATAGTTTCCAAAATATCATGTATAAAAATTAATACTCAGACTCTAAGAAAACTTACCTCATTTTTTCGCTAACTTTAAAGTGTCTGGTAAAAATTACCGCCGACGAAAACTGTCTGGCAATATTGATTTTAAATTTTTAATAAAATTGTGTAAAATATATACAAAAATTATCACTCAGAATTTAAGAAAAGTAAGAGATTTTTTTATTTACCTTTAGTACCTGGTACAGGTAAATTGGCCGCCGCGCTGGCCCAAGCTAGCAAGTATGTATACCTTCATAGTATACACTAACACTATTCTGTACGATACATTTTGTTACTCAGAAAATAAGTAACGTCTGGCGGCCCTGGGCTCTTGGACTACAAGGAGTCAAAGAGCAAAATTCTGATAGAAGTTCTTAGAGCTTAATTATATAGTTTTCTATTCTTTAAAACAGTTTTCGTTAGAATTTTTGGAGTCATTCCTATTTCTTAAACAAAAATTATTTAAGATTTAAGTTAAGTTTAGTCTAATTGAGTAACATATTTCGTAAGCTATTTTGTATCCGATTGTATAAACCATATTTTATATCATGAGCTTGATACGAGTACATTTCAATAACAATAAAATACAGATGTAGTGTTTAAATTAATTTATTTCACAAATATCATTTCCTCCATATTTCTTCAGTGGCAACGAGATACAAAGTACTTTGCATTTGTCCAAAAGCCGTATGGCGTCAATGGTGCGTTAAATATTGGCTATCAATGCTTTATTTTGCATCATACTGATGTTAAACTGAACTATATTACAAGTTGTGCCAAATGTCTTCGATATTTAGTGGATCACTTTTTTAACCTAATAATTAGTCAGCCTCAGAATTGCTTGATAGCGTAACGGAAGCGTTTAGTTTAGTAAAATGCAAAACTTTCTTTCGATAATGACAGAGATTTCGAAAGATGATTTCGAACTTACATATATGGACCAATTATTGTTAAAGAAGTTGTTGATGCATTAATCCAACGACTAAATCAATTTTAAAGATCTTCTACTGCAACTGCTATAGATCTTTTGGACAGATTTAGCTTTGAATAAACGATGCCATTTATTACCATTATAGTTTCGGAATTTATGATATTATACTATAAACGTTGACTAAAATAAGTATACTTCACTTAACCTCAGCTCTATTCGACCTTCCAGAAAGCGTATTTATATTAAATAACAATTTGCTAAATGACCTCGCTAGATACTCTAAATTAAGTTCAGATTTATATCAACTTCAATCATTTTCTTCCATTAAATCCCATTTTGTTATTATCTCTTCTTTGAAAAATCCCCTATTATCCGACCACAAGTTTTAACAAAACCTCACACAAAAACCCTCAAACCTCAATTTTTCTTATCCTTTTTCTTTTTTTTTTATTTTCAAATCGTTTTCCCTTAAATGTCTCAAATCATTGCATGCATCACAACCAAAAGTACTTCCTCTTTTACTCTTCCCCTGTCCCTCTCTCTCTCTCTCTTCTATATAACTTAACACTTTTACAAAAGAAAATAACTCTTACAAAATGCATTTTAGTTATGAAATCTCATTTCCTTCTTTCATCCTAAATAACCACATTTCACTTTCAACTGTATGTGGTGGCAATGAATGATATCCTGTGCTGCAGAAATAGAAAATTCAAACCCATGACAGTTCAGTTTACGTTTTCAAATGCAATTTGTCACGAAAACTTAAACACAAAAAAGCTCACGACTACGACGACGAAGGATACTTTTCAAACGCAAACAAAAAAAGAAAAAAAAATGAAAAGAAAAATAGAAAAATCATAGAGAAACAAGAATATAAAAAAAAACTAAAGAATAACGAATAACGAACAAAGTAACTAACAAAACTTTGATATAGAAACGCAAAGAAAAACCCAAGTAAACTAACTAAAGTGCATTTCACTTTGTATGCACTAAGATAGGTAACCGGAAATCCTGTTCCATTAACAGTTAAAAGGTAAAGAATAAAGAAAAGTGTAAATACATGGTGTACCTATACTAGTGTAGAATATATAGGAACCGACATAAGGACGACGATGACGACGAAGACAAGAAGGAGGAGTGACGATGACGATGACGATGACTATGACGCAAGGACACACCACTTAAAAGCGTATTGCGTGACCCGTGATTGAATAACACAACAAAAACCAGAGCTCTTCTTTTTCGTGTCAGGTCTGGTGGACTCAAAACTCCGGACTTAGTACTTTCCGTGTACCTCGCACTCGCACTAGCACTGCATTGTGTGGCAGGATGTTGTTTTCCTTTTTTGTGTGTTGTTCACTTGCCTCTATTCAACACCCAACTATATACATAAACCATTGGACGACGTCAACGATACAAAGGACATTCCCAACTATAACCACGGACCAAGAATCATGCTGGCGACTATTTCTATTAAGAACTTTTTTTTCTACCCGTCCGTAGGCGTCACCTTCGTCGTCGTGTCGTCACAATCGTCTTCGATGCCACGAAGACCAAAACCAAAACCATTGCCACTTGGATTTTACAGTTTACAATCAATAATATTTTCTATACTTTTCTTCCCAAAGACCCCATACATACAGAGGTAAAGGACGAGTCTAAGGATATTCGATCGAATTTAATGATGCTGCATAGAGAACGAACCGAACGACCAGAGATAAGGAAGATTGGAAGGTGTAGGTGGTTGTATAACATAAAATACGATCCGTTTTACTATAAAGTAATCGAAAACTTTCTTCGTATAAGGTAAACGAATCTCAGCGACAATGTATGTTCAGGTGTTTGCATTCACTCGTCGAAACCATTGTTCCAATAAGTCAGGGGCGTATTTGGTTTGTGGACAAAGTACACAATTTTCAAGGCGCAAGGAAATATGTGGGGCCTATATCTCTAACCTAGGAGGAAACATATGTCTTCTAAGAACTAGTATATAAATCATCAAAAAATAATAATTTGTCTTAAGAAGTTTTTTTGAAAGATTCGAGAAGGTTCTATTCAACAAGTCCTTCAAGCCGGTAAAAATACTAAATAATATAAATATGAACAACAACTGCTTTTCACACTAGAACTACAGATTTTTTGTAATAAAACGATTGTATTTGCCTTTTTTGGATTCGTAAATTATAAAAGGCCTTCTGAAAAAAATCGTACACACTTTTTGTGGACGTATGTCTTGCATTTTGGGCTCTAGCCGAAATTTCTTTGATACTTGCAAATTTTTGTTACTAATCAATGTTCGCACGTTTTCAACTTAAAAAATATATTTTTTCACTGCAAAAGGTGTACATACATAATTCGTACTGTTTTCTAACATTAAATACTTAAACAGGAAAAACTTAGTATGCCTTGAAATTAAGATGAGACATAATTCCATATCCATACTTCTCTGATTATATGTATAGTATATTGTATGGCACATACAAACAAATTATTTATGAGCAATTATTATATTAATTCAATGCTGTAAGATAACTACCTTGGATATTATGCCTTTATGTACTTAGATTTAGATGAGACATAACTCCATATTCACTTCTCAGGCTCCATTAAGGACTTGTGTTCTACCAAAAAAAAAAAATAAATAAATAATTATAAGTGCAATTCAATGCAGTAAAATAACTACCTTGGAAATTGTGCCTTTATAAACTTTTATTCAGATGAGACATAACTCCATATTCACTTCTCTGGCTTTATTAAAGACTTGTGTTCTACAAAAAAATGTATTTATGAAAAATTATACGTGCAATTCAAGGCAGAAAAATAACTACTGTGTACATTTTGCTTTCATGGACTTTTTCAGATGAGACATAACTCCATATTCACTTCTCTGGCTTCATTAAGGACTTGTGTTCTACCAAAAAATTAATGAATAAATAATTATAAGTGCAATTCAATGCAGTAAAATAACTACCTTGGAAATTGTGCCTTTATAAACTTTTATTCAGATGAGACATAACTCCATGTTCACTTCTCTGGCTTTATTAAGGACTTGTGTTCTACAAAAAATATGTATTTATGAAAAATGATACGTGCAATTCAAGGCAGAAAAATAACTACCGTGTAAGTTATGCTTTCGTGGAGTTTTTCAGATGAGACATAACTCCATATTCACTTTCTTGGCTTCATTAAGGACTTGTGTCCAAACAAAAAATTAATTTATGAATAATTATAGTTGCATTTCGTGAGCAGTAAGATAACTACCATAGAAATAATGTCCTTATGAGCTTAAATTTAGACAAGACATTAGTTTAATTTTCTATTTTCGACTTATGTCCTATACAAAAAAAAAGTATTTTTGAGCAATTTTGATAATAATATTGGATATTTACAGCAACTTCCAAGGAAACTACCCTCCCTTTAATAAACTGAATGAGATAGAGCATAGATACCCGCGAAGTGCTACAAAGGCAACGTGGTATTTATTAGAAATAGCTTTATAAATATATAAAATTTGGTTAGTGGGGATACAAGTTCTGATTCCGAATGTCACTCATGATTTCTAACGCTGCAAAAAAGAAAAATACCCTGCTACTATTATTTCGCTTTTATTTGAGTCATAACACCCGGAGGTATCATCACCATTTTAGTGCAATGTGTATTTCTTTATAATTACGAAAACAAAATCTCTAAAATCGTATATCTTTCAAAGGCCCCTTTCTGACAAAGTCTGGTCTTGTCCACTTTCATCGCCTCCAATCAGTGGCTGTTGGCTTGGCTATGGATCTGAGATTGCGATGTTGGAGGCACCAGCAGATAGAGCTGCTTCTATGTATGTACATATATTTCTATATGCAGAAAATAAAGTGCACATTAGGGATGCTGCAGTTCGTGGTAAAACAAGTGACAAATTAAAAATCGGATCACGTTTTTGGCGTCTTTTTTGCTACGAAACTTTTTCCAAAAACTGGAACGACAACGACATTCAACGGAAGTGCAACATCACGGAAAAAATACATAATTAGCATTCGCAACATCAAGCTCAGGTTTTTGGTTTTCGAGGAATCAGGAGCATGATGATGATGATGGTTTTCCAGAACGCAACCCGCCACCGCGCGCGCCAGTTCTCTTCTGATTTTCACATTAACCCCCACCAACATTGAATGTGCTTGGGCTTCTATACCTATAGAAGCTAAAGCCATATACTTTAGAGTATTCGTAGAGTGTGAGGAATCTGTTGTTTTATCGTGCTCTACATTCTGCTCTTTGAAATTTTGCCGTTGATAATCTTTTGTAAATTATGGCGTGAATTTGTATGAAATTCCATTTTAGTCCCTTTTACTCCGATCTTTTCCATACATATCCTTTTTGCCATCATATTAGATAAAGGTAGATACGTTCCTCTCCTCTTCGTTATATATATACATTTATATATGGCAAGGATAACAATGTTTTTACTCATCCGGATTTTAACAAATCCCGGGGATTTAATTTCAAATGAAGATTGGGAGTAGTTATTAGCACAGGGGCTTCGTTCTGCATAAGGCATGGCAAACGGCGAGGCGCGACGGACTAAACCCCTTCGAGCTTATAATAAGCGAAGGCATTCACATTTTAGTTGAAAAATTGAAAAACCAAAAGTTGTAGAATTCACAATCTAAGGAGATATTTTGAGGTGGGAGATGGGGGCGGTTGGTATAAAGGTTTTCAAAGTGAGGTGTTTTCTGGTTTTTTGTTGTTGTTTTTCGTGTTTTAGGGAATGTGTTGGATGTTTATTTTCTAATCTTCTTCGAAATTATTGAAGAAATTATTTTGCACGTACATAATAAGAGCGAGGGCCTTATATTATAGAGTCTCTTTGAATATTCCAAAGGGAAATATCTTTTGAGAGATATAAACTCGTAATATGTATCTACAGAAGGTCTTTTGCACGCATCCAACAACCAACCATAGGTACGTCGTACAACCAAAAGGATGTCGATATTTTTGTAAGGTACCTACGTTTATAAGTTATGTTTACTTAAAATTATATTACATACAATGTGGTGTATTCCCCAGAGAGAGGGAAGTGATGGGGTATTATAGGAGTTTGGGGAGGGAGACGAAAATCGGGAATGTTTATTTGAGTAGATTTTCTCTAATCAGTTTAAATTTATGTAAGAGTTACAAGACAAAAGAGATTTAGATTCAGAAAATAATGGTCAAGCGATCTTTTGGTGTTGGAAATTTTTTAATAACTCTGAGCTTTGCTATATTTGTCGATTGTTAAACATTTTATAGTAAGGGTTTTTCATTAATATTAATTAAATATATTGGATTATAAGCTGCATGGTTTTTGATGGTTCTTTTCGACCTTCGACTTCATTATTCATAAACATGAGTTTATGAATAGCCAACATTTTCCTCTACTGCGCCGCGGCCGTCCCTCGGGATTGGATTCGAAGACCTTCCGGGCTGGAGCGTTGATGTCCATTCGCTCTACATGACCAAGCCATCTAAGTCGTTGGACTTTAATTCTGTTAACTAGGTCAGTGTCGCTGTACAGCCCGTCCCTTACAGTTCGTCGTTATATCTTCTCCTCCATTCTCCATCTAGCATACGGGACCAAAAACCACCCGAAGAATTTTTATCTCGAAGCATCCTAAGACGCTCTCATCTTTCTTTGACAGGGTCCAGGCCTCAGCGCCAAAAATGAGAACCGGTATTATGAGTGTCTTATAGATGGTGATTTTAGATGCTCGAGAGAGGACCTTACTACTCAATTGCCTTCTAAGTCCAAAGAAGCACCGATTTGCAAGATTTATTCTTCGTTTGATTTCAGCGCTGGTGTCGTTGTCTCAGTTTATAGCGGAGCCTATACTTGGTCTTGGTCTTGCCCTCATTGACCACTAAACCCATCTTCTTCGCTTCCGTCGCAATGCTCAAAACCGCTCCACTGACATCACGCTTTGATCTTCCAATTATGTCAATATCATCTGCGTATCCGAGTAATTGGATGGACCTTTGGACGATTGTGCCTCTAGTGTTGACGGTTGAGTTTTGCACAATTCTTTCCAGAACGATATTGAAGAAGTCACATGACAGTGCATCGCCTTGTCTAAAACCTTTTTTGACATCAAATGCATCGGTGAGATCTTTTCCGACCTTAATAGAGCAGAGTGCATTCTGCACAAACTGATAAGTTTAACAGGGATGCCAAAACTAGACATTGCTCTGTAGAGCTCTTCCCTATAGATGATGTCATACGCAGCTTTAAAATCGATAAAGAGATGGTGGGTATCGATTTGAAGTTCCTGGGTTTCTTCCAAGAGCTACCGTATTGTGAATATTTAGTCGATAGTGGACTTTCTTGGCTGCATTAGTTACAACTGCAAATATACCTATTCGTATAACTACGGATATATGTACTCGAGAACTTCATAAATTCCATCCTTAAGATCTTGAATCGATTTCTGAGTATTGGCATAGAACTTTTCTTTACATGGCTCAAATGAATAAAATCTCAAAAAGTTAAAACGATACAAATCGGTAAACAATTTTGATCGTCCCTATCAATATACTCCGATTCCGACCATAAAAATATCATTATTCATAGATCAGTTTCTGCTTATTAACGTAGCCTCCAAGGTAATAATGGGTCTTATCCCTTACATATACGACTAGGAATCGATAAACCTAGGTTTTCGTTAACACTATGTGTACACTGTACGTACAACAGATGTAATATTGTCAATTTTTCTTAAGTGATGTACGAGTATTAGGTTTTAATTCTATACATCAGTTAATTGTCGCAACAGTTCAACTGTTTCCACCAATTTAACTACTCTCAGTTGAGAAAACGTTTCACAAGTTGTAGTGAATTTTAAAGCATTGTTGGAGCTTGGATCGGTGTAGTTTTAGTCTCAAATTTTAGGAATCCTATTTGGTCTAATAATAGTTTGTCCAGAGACTTAGAAATGTCATGAATAAGTTGCAGTAAAGGAGCAAAATTTGTGCTTAATTTCGTTAGCAATTTGCACAGGTAAGAAGGTTACGAATTTTTGAGAAAATGTGTATACAACTAATACTTTGAATCGAACATTATAGAAATTCGAAGCGTTTTTGATCATTTTTAAATACTAAACGCAAGTCCCTTGGGATTCCATCCAAGGATTCATACAAAGAGGTAGCCTCATATAATTTGAATGCTATTTGCAATAGTTTCATCTCAATATTGCAGTCACATTTAATTGATTTGAAATTAAATTGTGATAATATTGAAAACTTAATTCCATTTGGTGAAGCAGGTCTATATTTTTGAGTAGACGATGTACTAGATATTTTATCTTCTTTTGATGAAAATATTGTCAATCCACATTACAACATTCTACCAATTCTTTTAAAGACTTGTAGATTTAATTTTGTGGTTGCATTTTGCTTTATATTCAAGATTTGCTTGGATCAAGTTGTATTTTTGGAAACGTGGAAATATTCATTTAGTGTTCCTCTGCATAAATCCAGTTCAAAAAGCGGTGTTGAGAACTACAGACGTATTGCAAAACGTTAGTTGATCCGTAACGTTTTCGAAGCAATAGTGAAAAACATCAACACGGATTATAAACGGAAGTTATCTAAACATCGACTAAGTTATCGGTTTTTAAGAGGTATTGCCTTAATCACATGGAAAAACATTTTCAAATCGAAACCATCTACACTGATTTTTAGAAGTTTTTGGTTTTCATTCTGTGCTACTCAGTTAGATTAAAAGTTATCTAGATGACAGAAAACAATATTTCAAAATTGTTGAAATACTGAACATATCAGGTTTACCTCAAGGTAGTCACTTTGAACGGTTTCTGTTTATTCTTTGAATTAATGACTTGCCAAGTCTCCTCTCTTTTTCAATATGCCTTTTTTATGTTGATGATCTTAACAAATCTTTGATCTTTGATAAAATCGTCGATCTAGATAAATTTCTTGAATGGTGTATGTTGAATGGACTCTTTTTTATCAATAACAAATATAGTGTTATGACTTATTCTAAAGTACGAAATCCTTTGTGTTTTGAATATAAGCTTGAAAGCGTAGATTACCAGAAGGATCTCGGAGTGATCCGAAAAGCCTTGCCACACTACCGCACTGGCCAGAGTTTCATGAAATGTAGGTCAAAAATCACCCAGGTATCGTATTGGATGTCTTTTAAATATTATCTTCCAAGAAAGTAAGAGACACCAAGAACAAAACGAAACATTTCTCCTCGACAGCACTTTTCAAATCGGAGCGATACTTTTGATATCTGTTTCTTAAAGCAAGCTATTTGTTTATATTCAATAATTTTAATTTCAATCCATTCTTCAACCCATCATATTTTTTGCTGAGCCGCTTTCCTTGGTAAATGATTACTTGACATATTGTAAATTTCATAATGCAGTCTACTTATTTAAGCGTCTTCAAGAACAAAATTGATAAATCAGTTTCCAGGGTTATCATTTAATTTGGCGTGCTTGTAGGAAGGCGAAAAGTCTATCTCTTCAGCGTAAGCATGGTCTGCCATGATGTCGCCTACCATAAAATGTACTACAAAGGACTATTCAAACTGATTCCTCTTCGATCATACAAGCTAGATGTCCAGCCCAACAAAGTCTAATGAGCTTAATTTTTTTTCACAATATCAGCTTCGAGGTAGATTGCGTAGAGTTCTTGAATATAGAGTCTCCGAAATATTTCTTTCTCCGCAAGAACTTCCTATCGAACGCGCCTAAGAGGTCGGAGTGCCTTTTACTAAGCACCCAGGTCTTAGATCTATATGTAACAGAACCATCGTCCTTTACAGCATCAGCTTAGAAGTAATGGTAAGTTTTCTGGATTTAAAAAGCTTTAACAGACTAAAGTAGTGTCTTTTTGGCGTTGAGTAACCACCCGCGTATTTCTTCTTTTATATTGTTATCGGTTGCTTCTATTGGCCGAAGATATGATGACCGATTAACCTTCTCGCAGTAAACACAACGCTACGCTCTCGTTGTTGGTCTTAAAGCCTGTAAACAAATTGTAAGTTGGAATATTAAATTCTAGACGTTTTTATATCGCCTGCCTAAGGGTAAAAATCTGATCGGTTGTTGATTTTCCTTGGATGAGGACACACTGATATTGTCCGGTGATAGTTTTAGCGTATGGGGCTCAACAACGTGATACGTGATGCACGTTGTGACATCTCCTTTCTTATGTATTTTGGACATATAATATCTTTTCGCAAGTGTTTTGGCATTTCTTCATGTTCCCATACGTGCATGTCGTATTAAAACAGCTCGGCTGATATGCCATCGGCTCTCGTGGTTGTGTTTTGTTTGTGCCTTTTCATAGGCTTCTAGACCTCTTTTATGATTGGTGGCGGTAGCATATAGGCTTCTTTTTGAAGTGGTGGAGCTTCCACTTCTTCAGTGTGCAGTTCAATAAAGTAAATCGCCTGGTGCAGACCTCGATTTTGGCTTTATTCAAGTTCACAGATCAATTTGTTCTCCCAGGCTGCTCTTATCTGTCTGTGAAGTCGTTTTTCTGTTCCTTTTCGCGTGCACGCGTTCTATGAGATTGTTGTACACTCGGTATGCAATATTCTTAGCTTCGATGGTTTGCATTTTTATCATCGTACCACAGTAGCTCCTATCTCTGGGACTGCTGCCTAAGATGGAGTTGGCAGTAATTATGATAGTATTTTTAAGGTGTAAGATAATCGCTCGCAACAACAACACCTGGCGGTTAGCCCTTATTTCTTGGCAAGCTTTTAAACTTGCTGCCCCTTGCATTGCTTTGTCGCTTAGTTTTTGAAATTCGCTAAAAGTATTTCATAAGAGTCACCCTCTCTCTAAATCAAAATATGCTTCGAGTGAGTTCCTCTTTCTAAGCTACCAAGATTAAACAAACACTCCAATTTGTTAACCTTTGGTCTTGTTTTTTTTCTATCCAAATATTGATTTATCTAGGGCGTGAAGAAACCAATACCCTATGGATATAGGATAAACCACAGCCACCACGATACTCTCACAAGGAGGCCATCCCATATATGTTCATGGCGTTAACCATGGGGCTGTAACATATCCCGTGGTACCATAACTTTAATGGTGTGATAATTTAGGTCTTTGATGTGGAGTCATCTAGGGAAGATAACCCTAGAAGTGGTCGCCCGATTTCATCTGGGACTTAATTCACCGAGCTTTATCTACATTAACATCATTCTTTTATTATAAAATGATTTTTACTTCCACTCCAAACTTTTTAAACTAATATGAAATACCGACTCAATTGTCGATTTGTATATTTACTGATTTGTTTGCATTTTTTATAATTTTTATCAGTAAGTCTACCTCGAGGCAGGACGACGCACGGTCCCTCGTTACCATCGATCTTAAGATTTTTAATCTTAGGAAGGAAGATAATTATAATTTCTTGCGTTCGTTCACAAGTAGATAATTTTCTCAGTGCATTTCTCAGACGTGCCTTTTTCAATTATAATTAATTGGAACAGTATCACTCTCATCAACGAACTACACTGAATTCTCAAACTTGTGTCCAGGAGCCACCGCGAGGA
Organism: Eupeodes latifasciatus; assembly: GCA_920104205.1. Classification (NCBI taxonomy): domain Eukaryota; kingdom Metazoa; phylum Arthropoda; class Insecta; order Diptera; family Syrphidae; genus Eupeodes; species Eupeodes latifasciatus. Next base: position 398,312,797 of record OV049924.1, read on the forward strand.
GGTGCAAGTAAGTGCTTCTTCCTTCCAGACTATAGATAAACAGATAGTCTTCCCTATGCCTATTGGAAGTCAGTTTGACTCCCATTTTTAAGGTGTGTACTGTACACTTCGCTTCCACAACCGGCATACTGGGCCCAGAACTTACTTTCCGCAATCGATCAAATTGAGGGCTCGTTGCGTAGGGTAGCCGTGTTGAATGTTGATTCGAACCTGATCGGCGGATTCACTACGTCTTCGTAAGGCAATCAGAGACTCGGAACCCCATACATGCAAAATAGTGATCCGAGTCGATAGTGGCATCTCAGTATGTTCGTACCATTAACCGGCTCTATTAGGTGATACCCAGGTGGCTTTGTAGATATTTTTACACCGGAACCTGTTACTCGAAACGACAAGTTGTTCGATGCTGGCAATTTTAAGACTCGAAGTCCGTTGTCAGTAGTATTCTCATGCAAACTATTGGTGCACACGTATGCGTAATGCCTGAATACCAGATCCCGACCTATGTTTGCATTCAAATCCCCATGAATGACTTTTCCATCATAACTTGAGCAGGCATTGATCGCCATTTCAACTTGTTCTTTCTCTACGTCACGGGACTCTTCCGTAGGTTCGTGAACGTTTACAAGTTGAACTACAGATTTTTAAATATTTGCTTTCGGCTGCTTAATATGCTCAAATCATTTGAAAAGTATTGAATTTAAAAATGTATTCTGTCATTAGTTAACACAGCTTACCACATTGTTTTAATAAATTTTGTTTTATTTAAGGGTTCAAAATTATTTATATCATTTCTAACCGATGATATTGTAAATATTTCTGCAATGCAATTTTTAAACTCTTGTAATTTAATAATTCGATTAAAAGAATATTCAATATTCTCAAGATCAATTTTTATACTATCGATTCCTGTTGATTTCTAAAATCAAGAAATTATAATCTCTTATTTATAGCTTTTGTCCCATAAACTGCATGCGTTCTTTTATTTCGCTATAATTTGTCAAAATCTATAAGTATTCCTTTAAAATTCTTTTTTCTTTATTGTTTGAACACATCACCCAAGTCCATAATACTAAAACCCAAACCCCAACATTTCTAATAATTTTTGTAGAACAAAAATATTTATATCATAAGAATGCTTCTATACTCGCGTATATATCATGAGGTCTTAGAAAATTATAACATTCATTCCCAAAAGAGAACCTTCACATCGTCAAGGAGACTTACCCTGAAGATATGACATTCCTTACAATTCACCTTCCACCATCATATAGAATCCATCCTGCTCCTGCTGTGAGCTGTAAGCTGTGATGGAAAAATACAAAAGCGAACAAAAAACTGCGTGCACGGAAAATGAATTCCAAAAATGTCTCTTGGTTAAGAAGACCAAGGAAGCAAATGAAAGAGAGATTTTATATGTATATGATGAAAATGTCCTTGCCTTTCAGAGCTTGACGACGATGATGATGATGATGATGATGATGATGCTCCCCATCTACCGCGCTATATATGTAGCCCCTCAGACCATGCTACTCCTTTGCATTCACCAAAGATATTACTTTTCTTCCTTGCACCACCACCGCCCGCCGCGCCACCGTTCAGTAGAGCATACACCTCTGCTTTTGCAAATGAATTGAATGCCCTGAACATTTTTTCACCTCGCTTGGTAGGCAACGTTCAGTCCAACAAATATTACGTATACGCCACCGCATCCCCAATAACAACCGCAAACAACTATTTGAGCAGAGAAGGGGATGAATGGGTAGTCGTTGTGGTTGTTGTTGTCGTCAACCTCGTTGAGGTGGCTCGAGACCCTAGTACTTGGCTAGAGGGCCAAGGTAAGTCAATGCGACCACCTTTTCGCTGTTTTTTTCCTCCCTTGTCATGCCCACCAAAAACGAAATACACCCCACACCTGCATATGTACATTAACTATGTACCTACCAAGTACACACTGCAGCACTAGCACCAACCCCAACCCCAAACCCAGCCTCATCCCCAGCAGCTACAGCTCACTGAGTTAAGGGTACGTATTACCATTTCTGTATTTGTAGGAAAGCTAGAAGGACTACTTTCATATCCCTTGACAAAAGGTACGAGAGTGAACATCACTTGCAAGAGGTTATCCATAAGCTATCTGGTGTGGAATTTATTTTCCACTGAGAGGCAGGCAGGCAGCTAGAGAAATACTATACGTACAACCATCAGGCCAGGTGATGCAGGTGCATGAAGCAGGTGCAGGTGCAAGTGAGCAGAGAGGCTTCGCTGTGTGAATCTCATCTCTGAATTCAGAACATTCAGTGGCGACAAATATGAGTCGTTGTCCTTTTGTGCTCCATGCACTGCATACCACCTACAGTTGGTGCCCCACTGCCACGATGATGCATGGAGTTCACCTTTAACTCTTTTTTCTATTTTTGTTGCCTCTTCTTCAATTTTTTGTTTTCTTTTTTGTATTATTCGGTTGACTAGTGAAACCACAGGGAATTGTTTTTACATTTTTAACATTTCGTTTTGTGTTCTTGAATTAAATCCTTTTTGTTGTCATCCTTTTAGGGTTCTTCTTCTATTTTTTTTTTTAGTTGTTGTTGTTTTCTGCTCAAGGGCTGTTATTCTCTACAATTTAAGAATCTCGTTCCTTTTAATTCGGTAGAGCACAGTTGTGTTTTCCATGACCCAGTTCGGGACACAAGAAAAGGAGAAACTGAAGAGTTTTGGGGACATCAGAAAGACAAAGCATCGAATGGAAAGCGCGCAGCATTGCATAGCCAGTCGGCAGTCGGGGTGTAGATGGAGGGTTTTAGGTAGGAGGAAAGGAGGAGGTCACATATAGGATTTGAATTCCAATTGGAGTCTGTGGGATCCTTTGACCTGGACACTGATTGTTTTAGGTGGAATTGCTTCTACAGCTTCTGCCACTGCTTCTACTTCTACCTCTACCTCTACTTCTGCTGTTGCTATTGGAATTTCTATACTGCTCTATATATGTGAATATAGAATATGTGCGGAGCTTAGGAGGAATATCTAAAGAGGAAACTGGATTCTTTTGCTTCTTTGAATCCCGTTTGGTGGATATAAATTAAAAATACATGGCTCAATAAATTTTAAAGATTTACGACTCTATTTCTTTGCTATCTTTTGTCCTTTGTGAATATTTTTCTCTCTTCCCAATTTCTGTTCACTCTGCGTGTAGTCCTAGTTTTCCTTATATAGTTTTTTTTTTGTCTCTTTTGTGTCCGGGAAATGGAGTATTTAAGCACTCCTCTAGGAACAGACAACAACGAATAAAAAGCAGATAACTTTATAGACGATAGATTCTTTGGTCCTTTCTTTGGCAAGATGTCATATTCACACAGATGGATTGCTTTTGAGCTGAAGTGCAATCTCTGTGATTGTGTGAAGTATTTTTCTTTTCTCTTTTCGTAGAGTATAGATATACTCTATTCCGCTGTAATCCTTCAGTCAAGAGACAGTTTACTGAGGATAAACGGTGCGGGAATGGCAAATGATTTGTTGAATTCTATGACATTTGAAAGATTGACAGCCACCCACCACCCAGTACGAGTTGATGGATAGGGGATAAGTATAGGGACGGGTATCGAGGGTAGGTATATTTTGTACATTTGAAATAAATTGATTGATTTATGTTCGTGTGTTTGTCTGACTTCAATGGATTTTAGTGAAATCAATGCGAAAGCTTTACATTAAACAGATTAAGAGGCAAAATATTAGTTTTTTTTTTCTAAAACGTTTGATTTTGATTCCCCGCTAAAAGTGAAATCGAATGCAGTTAGTTTCTTTTGAGAAAAAAGTTAAACTTTTACTTTTGTAAAAATTTAGAACAATACGTTTTTGGGTTATATATTTAAATGTTTAGAAGATATAAAGCTATGGGAAATTAATTTTGTAAACATTTGAGAAATGATTAGCTATTCCAAAAGCTTTTGAGCTAACTGGAAAATATTATTACAAAATTTTAAAAACGGTGGATTTGAGCACGTTACAGTTCATATTAAAAACGTCTTGGATGTTTTGACACTAACAAATTCGTCATTGATTTAAAAGTTAGTTCACAGTGAAATGTGATTTCTTAGGGGCAACTCTGCTAATAAAACTATATTGATTTTGACAGTAGTTTTGTGACATCTGTCAAGTAAATTTGTGCACAATTCAACAAAAAAAATAAAAAACGGTTCCTGGGCTTATATTACGATCTATTAATTCCTTTTGGCTTTGTTAGCTTCCCATAGGAACTTATTGTAATGGGTCCGATTTGTCGAATTGAAAATTTTGAAATTTCTTGACATTTCAAGCTCCCTAGAGTCGAAATAAAAGATTTTTAGAAAGATGTCTGTGCATGCGTGTGTCCGTACGTTCGCGACGTTTTTTTTTGTCGTCCATAGCTCGAGAACCAGTACAGATATCGACTTCAAATAAATTTTTTTATACAGATAATAATGCAGAAAGATGCAGAAAGGGTTTTCAAGAAAATTGCGTGGGTGATTTTTTACCATAGCAGTTTAAAAAAAAGGTGAACATTTTGGTTAACCCCAAATATCTCAGGAACCAATGATGCTAGAGACTTGAATTAAATTTTATATTATACTAGCTGACCCGGCAGACTTCGTTCTGCCTCTATCGATAAATAAAAGACCTTAACTTTTGTATAAATTAATTTCAAAACAAACAAAACGTATTGAATAAAAAAGCATTTTTTTTAATGAAGCATGAAGTTTTATTATTATTTTCGACACATCATGTTGCTTAGTTAAAAAAACAGAGTTTTCCTGAAATACTGGCTATTTATAAGGTTTAAATTTTTATTAACAGACACACACTGAAATGATACAGTTTGTTAATCAATTTAAAGCTTTCTCATAAACTATATTTTTTGTTTTGTTTTGTGGTGCGTAAATAAACAAAGAAGACGGTTTTCCGACGCGCGAACACGCGACGTATAATTGTCCATGCGCGAAACAGGGAAACTTCAAATTGATTCCGCAAACTTCTAAAGACTGTCCTTGCGATTTATTTATTGTCATCGCAAAGGCTTGACGTACTGGAAACTGTAAACGTTTAAAATCGAATGGTAAATCCGTTGGAATCATCGGTATTCGAGGGATCAAGACATCCTCTCCTTTGTATTTTCCTTTTATGATTGTTGCCTCAATGACGTTATTCATCAGCTTTTTCACAGCCAGTCTTGTTCCTTTGCATAGTCGAGGTTGATTAATGATACGCAGCATGATGACAACTGATCCTAACTGCAAATTGTGAGGTGGTAATCCAGGCAATTCCAGTGAATTTAAAAACTCCGTGGGATAGTTGACTACGTCATCCTGGTTCATAACGGTGTCGACTGATTTGAAGGAAACAAACTGTCCTGGAAGAAAATTCTGAATGGTCGCATTGAGATCCTCGATATCTTTATTTTTCGCTGCCAATATTGCTCGTTCACCCAGCCAATTATGGTTATTGAACTTTTGCGCTATATCTGGGAAAATACGCTGAATTAGCTCCTCTTTTGAATCTGTGATGTGACAGAAATCTGTGGGTAATGTGATGAATCGGGTCGAGGTGTCCATTGCAACTTTATTATTTCCAATATTTAACAACTGCTTCGCAAACATATTTGCAGTTTCATCATGTTGCAAAAATACTCGCATGTTAGTTGTCAATTTTATTGTCTTTACTTACTGCAACAAATTCGATGATTTTAGGCATGCATTTAGTTCATCAGCAACAGTTGATCGGGGAATAAGTGGAAGAGTCTGACGAAATTCACCTGACAACAGAATCATGGCCCCACCAAAAATATTTTGGTTGTCACGAAGATCTTTCAATGTTCTGTATAGCACCTCCAGTGACCTCTTATGGGCCATTGTGCATTCATGCCAAACAATTAATTTGCGTACCTGTGGGGTCTTGGCCATTGCGCTTTTTTTGGCGATGTTGCAAATTGGTGTTTCGGTGATTTGCATGTTTAATGGTAGTTTCAAGGCAGAATACGCAGTTCTTCCGCCTTCTAGCAGAGTCACAGCTATTCCAGATGAAGCCAACGCTAGAGCAACGTGATCTGATCCTCGCCAAAAGCAATGAAATTAAGAACGTTTTTCCGGTTCCTCCGGGAGCATCAAGGAAATAAATTCTACCAGATCCACAGTTCACAGCTTCTATCAAAGTGTCGTACGCAATTCTTTGTTGTTGATTTAATTGTGGAACATTTGTACGAACTGTTTCGGCCAATGCTTCAATGTCGTACTGTTGTTCCCTTTGCAACTCCAAAGCGCACGCGAAGACTATTTTCAAAGATATGATTAAATTTGAATTTTATGCAGCGGTAATAAATTGCAAATTGACTCTTTGACGTTAGGAACACACCAAAATTGCTTACACAACAGTGATTATAATTTGATATGAACTTTATTGAATAGCAATAAAGTTCAAATTGACTCTAGAAAACGTTTGTATGGGAAATAGAAAAGGGCTGTTTTTAGGGTTTTCCCGGAAATTATTCGATTTTTTCTCGCCTTTTAAACCTTCCCTAGACCTCCACGAACATTTCAAGACTAAGATAAGATAAATCCGTTCAGCCGTTTTCGAGTTTTAGTGAGACTAACGAACAGCAATTCATTTTTATATATATAGATAATACAAGGCTTTACGTTGGATGACCCATCAATTTAATGTGTTCAGTCTTAAAAAGTTCAGTTGTACATAATAGTTAACATTATGTACGATTGCATCTTCATTTGTTTCTTTTTTCGCATTTAGGTTTTTCTTCCAACAAATTATTTGAAAAATTTCAAATTGACCATTTAACGTTCTTCTTTTGAATGGATCCATGCACGAATCTCTGTATTTTTTTTTTTTTTTTTTTTTTTTTTATAATAAGCGCACACTAAAAGGGATAAACTACCCTTATTATGTAGACACAGTGTGAGCACTAGGAAAGGGAGAGAGGGGTTGAAAGGAGGTGTCGGTGCACATTAGTTTTGAATTCCTGAATATTGCAATGGCTGGGAAAGACAGAGTGTGGCAAGGCATTCCACATTCGCATAGTACGGCTAAAGAACGAATCTCTGTACTTGACAGTACGACCGAAGTTGGGCTCTAGAGTATATTGATGAGCATTCCTAGAAGCGCGAGTATTACGGTTCAACTGTTTAAGGGGAGGAATGCAACTGGCTATTTCTCTAGAGCATAAACCATTAAAATAACGGTAAAAGAGGGTGAGACAAGAGACATTTCGACGATGTTCAAGCGATGTAAATGATCTTATGATGGCAATATCACCAATCAATCTAAATGCTCTACGTTCAATACTGTCCAAGCGGCTTAAGTAAGTTGCAGGAGCACCAGCCCAGATATGGGAGTTATACTCAAGCTTTGGACGTATATAAGTCTTGTAGATAACAGCCAGATCAGAGGGGGAGAAAAACTTCTTGCCTCGCCTTAGAAAACCCAAACATCTTGCGGCATTTTTGGCGACATCGCGTATGTGATCGTTCCACAAAAGGTGGTTGGTGATACACATACCGAGAATATCGAGATGTTCAGTCTCCTCGATGCAAGTGCCATCTATGGATAATGGCAAGGGGGGTATATCTCGCTTTAACGATACAAGACAGCATTGGGTTTTCGAAGCATTAAATTCCACGTGGTTTCTTATTCCCCATTGTACAATGCTGTTTAGGTCGGAATTTAATGAGCTTATCATATTTTCTCGTTGCAGTACCACCTCCGAAGAAGAGGGATGTGAATCTGAAAACGAATATGAGAAGCTAAGAGTACTATCGTCAGTTTAAACAATGTATTGGATTAGAAGTTGCAGACAAGAGATCATTAATAAAAATGAGAAAGAGTGTTGGAGATAGAACAGAGCCCTGGGGCACACCAGCATTTATTTTGTGGTTTTCAGACTTGAATCCATCCAATACAACTTGTATTGAACGATTCGAAAGGTAATTACTAATCCAATGAAGGAGGGATTCATGAAAACCGAAAGCACGCATTTTCGATAAGAGAGCCTGATGCCAAACCCTATCAAATGCTTTTGAAATATCAAGTGCAATAATCTTACTTTCTCCAAGACAATGTAAAGATTTGTTCCACTGTTCGGTGAGATGAACCATGAGATCACCAGTGGACCTATTGCTACGAAAGCCGTATTGCCGGTCATTAAGAAGCTTTCGATCTTCGAGATATTTCGTGAGCTGATAATTAATCAGCGTTTCCATGACCTTGGAAAGAAGGGACGTAAGTGCAATCGGTCGGTAATTAGACGGTGAGGAAGATTCGCCTTTTTTGGGGATAGGCTGGACAAATGCGGTTTTCCATCCGCTCGGAACGAGACCTGAGGAGTAGGACAGATGAAAAAGCTTACGCAGTGGTTTTGCCAGCGTTGAAGAACACCTCTTCAGAACAATAGCGGGGATACCATCCGGACCAGCGGATCTGTGTGTGTTAAGATATTTTAGGACTCTCGCTACAGTACGAGTGCGAAAAAAGATTTGCCCCATAGAATCACTAACTCGTTCAAGTACAGGCGGAGTCATAACACTCACTGGCAGCGTTGAATTGGCGGCGAACTGCCTAGCAAAGAGATTAGCTTTCTCTAAAGAGCTAACAAATGGAGTGTCATTGACAACAAGAGTAGGAACCAAAGAAGAGGAAGAATTCCTCATATTTTTTACAAATGACCAAAAATTTTTACTGCCTTTGGGACATTGCAGTATTTTTTGCCGTAATTTATGGTCATGTAAAAATTTGGTCCGTCGAATATGGGCGTTGCAGGCCTTCCTGGCTTGCTTGAACTTATTCCGGTTTTCCTCAGTTGGATTGGCTCTAAAATAACGGAAACTTACCTTCTTGACCCTAATAACCTCTTTACAGCTCGCATCGAACCATGCGTTTTCCTTAGGTCTGATACTTTTAACCCTATTCGGGATAAAAGTTCTCATTCCCAGGAGAATCAAACTTGTGATCATATCAGTGCTGGCGTCAACGTCACTATCGAGGAAGCATAGTGACCAGTTAAAGATCCTAAAATAATTATTGAGTCCGTCCCAGTTGGCTTTCTCGTATTGCCAAACGGTTCTCTTAGGAGCTCTTTCTTTAACTGGAGAGTTTTTACACGAGAAATTTGCTGATATGACACAATGGTCAGATGTGCCTAGAGGAGATAGAACACTAATAGTGTACGTACCAGGGTCAGAGGTAAGAAACAAGTCAAGAGTGTTTTCTGCTCGTCCTACCACGTCCGATATTCGAGTGGGCTCGTTGACCAACTGAGTTAGGTGGTTTAACTCAGCGAAGATCTCAGCACACACTCCTTCTGGTGTTGCCTGGCCCGAATGTTGAAGCCATGAAGAATTGTGTACATTGAAATCGGCCGTAACAACGATTTCAGTGCGAGGATAGGACGAAACAATTCTTAGGATGGAATCAGACAAAGCATCAAATTCACGAGAAGTTGATGCTCTGTCTAAATTTGGGCTTCGATAAAGGAAGCAGTAGTGAATGATTTGCTTATTCACGGAAAATTTAAACCACATAAAATTGAAAAAAGAATTGGTGCAGAGACCATATTGTGGCAAAAACTGATAAGCAACATCATTCCTAATGTATATGGCGAGACCATGGTGGGAAAAGAATAATGGCACCAAGTTATACCCTTGAATAAAGAATTCAGTAGGATGATTTGAATCATTTTTTGTACATTATACAGTGATTTTCTGTCTTCACAATAAACCGATTACGCAAGTGAAGAAATTTCGAGAAAGCAGAAGTGTTACTGATGTCATAAGGGCTCATCGTTATATACGCGTAGTTGAAACCGTTATCGCTGCAAGTGTTGCTGATGACCCAAACTTATAGATTTCAAAAACTTCTTTCGTGGCCCGCAATTGACGATATGTGGTTTCAACAAAATAAAGGGCAATAAGTTTCACAACACGAAAAATCATTTCTAAATGGCATCAGAAGTTTTCCAGGTTTTGTGAAGTCAATTAGTTACCGAGATCATACGATTTGACTACGTTCAATTTTTCCTAATAGGGTTCACAAAAACCGTGTTTACGTAGATAATCCCCAAACTCTAAACGTGTTTAAAATCAGCATGAATCATGACACCACCCGAAATGTTTGAAAAAATTGTTAAAAATTATCTCAAAAGTAACGAGTGCTGTAAATCTTTCTGAGCGACTAATTGAATGATATTGTTTTTCACACTTAATGGCAAAAAATCCAAACTTTGTAATGAAATTAAACTTTTTTTTTGAATCAAAGTGTTTCATCTTTCCTTTTAAAACCAAAAACTGAATGTTATTGTACCAGAATTTAATAGTGTTATAGAATGGGGTCTCAACACCAAACGTGAATTTAACCTAATCAATGTACCTATTATTATTAATAATACGCATTCAAAGTCTAAACAAATCACTTTACGAAAATTCTTTGTTCTTTTTTCCTTATAAGAAACGCCAAATGATAGTTAGTGATAATAGATATAAAAGCATTCAGCACCCAATGGTATGCTCTAATTAGTGTTTTTAAAAAGAATATATTGAATAATGTAATTATAAGGGTTACCGGTGGATCTGCTCGAATGAGCTGTAAATAATATAGTTTAACTTGGAAAAAAGTAGCTTAAAATACTCTCCAGCCTTGTAACCTCAACACAAAAAATCATGTGATAATATTGCTCCGTTGCGACGACGACGACGTGAAAGAAGGACAAAAAAACAAACAAACGAACTGACTTTCACATTTATAATAATAGTATAATTAGTCACATCAAAAAGACCAATTTAGTTTGACCTCTATCATCAATCAGCCGCAAGCAGTCAAACTTAAAATAAGCAAAACTCAAGTTAGGACCAATTTCCCAAATCAAAAAGACAATGAGCTCCTTCCCATAATTTAATTTCAAGTTAACATCAACCCGGTCTGATTAAAATCTTCCTTGAAAGATCACATCAAATTTGAACAAATGAACACGTCCAAAACAGGGACAGTTTATTTCAAAAAATAATCAAAACTGTCCTAGTTTTGACATCTTCCAAATGTCAAAGTGTAATATGGGCAAAAATTGAGCTTAGTCTCATTATCAAAATATAAAAGAACCATCTTAGCATTAGTATAAGATATCAAATAAAGAAACGTAATGAGGTGTCAAATTATTCTTTGAATCTTTATCCAAGGTTGAAATTGTAATAACACGACTAAAATCATTGTCCTTCAGAATTCGTTAAGTTTTATTTTTTGTTATGATGTTAAAAATCTACCTAATACTATTTAACCTTTAAATATGTAGTTAAAAAATAAAAACCTTCACTGCCCAGCCCAGTGCTCACGGACTATTCATACAAAAAAACAGAAATGAAAAGAAAACTTACAATCCAAAAGTCTTGTATTATTAGCATGAAACCACAGCAATTAGTTCGTGGTTACCTTAACTCAACAACCATCAAGCATAATGGTTTTCTTTATAGCAAGCAATAAAATCTTCCAGATTGCTCCTTTATTTAATCCTTAACCACACACGAGCTCCGAGTACTAACAAATTCTCTGCTCCTCATGATTCATGTGTTTTTCTTTCTTTTCTTTTTGGTAAACCATTTTCATATTTCTAAACTCGCACGGAAATTAAGGTTTGAAAGTTTTATGAATTACATACCGTATACCGTTTTACATACATTCTTGTGTATGTTATATTGTACACACAAAAACAAACATTCATAACCGCGCGAAGTATACGATTACGTAGTAGTAGTAGTGATAGTACTGATGTTAAATATAAATGTAAATGTAAATGTATTTGTAGGTACATAGAAATTTGAGCTATAAAAAATGTTTTGGTAAATTTTACTATAATATAAAGGAGATATGTTTATGTTGCACTAATTTTCACAAACGAAACATAAAAATAAATAAAATTACCGTGTTTTTGGATTCCACAATAAATATGAAAGAACAACAATATTCGTGGTCGAGACAGCTACATAGTATATTTTGTATACGTATAGTTTGTAAAAAGCTTCGCAGATAACTGCTGGATTGACAAAAGCCATGAATAGGGCCTAATTCTAAGTTTTACTTATGTCTTCATTGCTCGAATTGTTAGTTTAATATAGATATTTACTTTTTGATGGCACTTAAATTTAAATTAATAAACGAAAATAAGTTAAATGGAAGATTTAAGCAATTCATCGCTCTTGTAAAGTTTCAGAAATTTTAATAATTAATTGCCATAGATATTAAACAAGCTGTTATTAAAGGTTTAACATTTAACTAGTTATCAATTTTCTAAATATTTAGCACTTTGATAGTTCTTCCAGAGCTTTGTTAGCTTATAAAAAATGTATTTTCCTTTATTACATTGGCCGAAAAAATTACTTTTTCTTCGGGAGCACGAACAAAACAATACTTTTTTAAAGAATAAAGATGTCCTACAAGAAAAGAAAATTCTGAAAAATAAAAGTTTATATTTCATTTGTGGTGTTTTTGTGTGGTAACGTATGTAACGATGATGGTTAAAGAAAAGTTCCCAAGAAAAGTTTCATAGTTTTTCCGTTATTTGTCTAAATAATAATTTTATTGCAACTTATGTTTGAGGCAACGTTTATTGAAACTTTTAAAAAATACACGTACTTACAACCAAAGTAGCTCGTACTTTATGGATTCATTTAAGATGCGTAAATTTCCTAGCGTATTTGAAGGTTTATTTGAGCGTAATGTTTGAAGTGAAATTAAAGGCACAAGGAATTATTTGGAGTTTTCTACTTATCTGAACCACTAAAGCTTAACTTAATTAACAATAACAAAATTCAACAAATGTTAAGATCTAGTTGCTTTATAATGTTACAAAAATGTTTACTTACTTTTCTCTTTGACATCTCCGTCCTCCACAACTACAGCTACATGCCATCGCGTTTGAGCGACTTCTTCGAAGCTTCTGAGATGCATTCTTAACTGTTTTGCACCAAATTTTTCTGTCTACAACGACGATAGGAATTTGACAAGTTATGTGATGGACAAAAAGTTAAATTCGAATTTATCCTTTAAATTTTTCTATTAAAATGTTTAAAACAATTAAAAAATGTTTTTTTTTTTAAGTTTAAACTTAAAGAATCTCTTAAAAAGAACGTTTGTGATTTTGCAAAGTAAAAATCTTTTTTTCTGATACAATTTAAATAATTTAAGTATCTTACTTAATTTCTGGAAATTCTCATTAATTTTGAGTCTTTATTAGACTCTTTATGAAGTTTTGAGCAAACGTTTTGGAGTTTATTTTGAGTGCTGATTTCGAATTATAACTAGATATTTGCTCAAGTTTCAAAAATACCCGTTTTCAACATTATTTTTGTATTTTTTAATATATTTCAACAACTTAATATAAAAAGAGGCTGGGATTCGACCCACACTGATAACTTCCCATCCCGTCTGTCCACTTGTCTTGCTTAAAAGTTTGTCTATATGTATCAATTTTTACCAAATTTGCGTACTATTTTTTGTAGATTTTATTTTTTTTATGAAAAAACGGACTATTAGATTTTTATAAAAAAATTACTGAATATCGAAAACAATATTTTCTGTGAAATAAAATAAGTTTAACAATGTTTACCAACTTTTATAAATTTTTTTTTAGGTTTTTATTTTTTGTAAAAAAACTGTCAATTCGATTTTTCTCAAAATTTTATCAGATGTCAAAAATATTATTCTTCGTTGCACAAAACTGTTTTGGAGATAAAGTCATATTTTAGTCGTAAAATTTTCGAGGTGACAAATTTTGTTTCAGTTTTTTTGATTTATAAAAAAAAACCGTTAATTGGATTTTTTCCCAAAAATATAATTGTTTTGTATCATGTTACAATATATTATATAAAATTTATTTCAAGTCTCTAGCGTTATTGGTTCATGAGATATTTAGGCTTAACCAATATTTTCACCTTTTTTTTAAACTGCTATTGTAAAAAAACCACCCACGCAATTTTCTTGATAGCCCTTTCTGAATCTTTCTGCCTTATTATCTGTATAACAAAATTTATTTGAAGTCGACATCTCTTCTGGTTCTTGAGCTATGGACGACGAAAAAACGTCACGAACGTACGGACATACGGACATATGGACGTACGAACGTACGTACACACGAACGCACAGACAACTTTCTAAAAATCTTTCATTTCGACTCTAGGGACCTTGAAACGTCGAGAAATGTCAAAATTTTCAATTCGACAAATCGGACCCATTACAATAACTTCCTATGGGAAGTTAATAAAATTGTTTAGAAAACAGATTCGTTACAAGAACAAAACTTACTTTTAAACCGTCGAACCTTTTTCTGTTGACAACTGTCTTAGCTGACAACTGGTTTAGCGTTTCTTTCAGATTTTTGTAAGAATGGTGAAGTTTAAAAAATTGTTTTCGATTTTTGAATATTATATTACATTATATAATTATTTCAACTGTACATTGAAGAAAGTGTTGATAGATTTGGAAAACCATCACGGATTTTATTTAAAAAGCTGCTTCATAAATTTAAATTGCCTCAAAAAGCCTTATACAAATACGTGTGTCTTTGAATTTTAAAACAGTAATATCTCAGAAACCTGACGTAATAATATATGTACATACATTTTGAAGTCGGATTTGAATTAAGGCCATCAAAACCCAGTAAGAAAACCTTGTAGATCAGTGTTATCATTTACCTCAAAACTATGGGTTTCACAAAGTTGACATTAATGTGATTTTTACTTTAGGCCAGCCACTTACTATAGACAGCTACAAGTTGCTCAAGTTCAACACCATTGGCTAATATGACAGCCCATTCGGTAAAAAAGTTCCTGGCAGTCAAATAAAAAGATTTTTTCTTAAACAGCACATCGAGAATGTGGAATGCTTTGTCCAACTCTGGTGTTTCCCATCCGTTTTGATGTTCAGAACTTTAAAACCAATGTGCACCGATCGATATCTCCACTTAAATCCTTCTCTACTTTCCTAACGCTCGCAATGTATTTAAATATAATAAACATAATAAAGGGTACTAATAACCAGTTGAGTGATAGGAAGATGCTTAAGTGGATTTATATCAGTAAAACCAGCATTAATTTAAGCTCAGTAACTTTCCAAAATGGCTTATTTTTTTTTTTTAAATCGTTGACAATTTTAGGAAATAAGTTTTGAACTAATACACACAAAATTTCATAGAACCGTTTGAGACTTAAGAATTTTTATTAACTTCTTTAAATATTATTACATTGTTTCGTAAAAGCGCTTTCGTTGTGGTTTTGTATTAGTTTTTGATGATATTTCTTTCAGTACTTTTACAAAATATTTAGAAAAAATTTTAGTGCGACTTGAATTTTTGAACAAAATAATTTTATTTTCAAGTCTTTAAAAAATTGAAAACATAAATTCTGGAAATTTAAGAAGGTCTTAAGTCATAATTTAATTTAACAAAAAAAGCACAAGTTAAGAAATTTCTGACTACAACTTAAAACATTTAAGGGAACCTCTTAAGCGCAGAAAGTATACAAATATACAGAAAATCGGGCCCCGAAAACAACTCTACTCCATACTAAGGTTAATCCGATCTTGAAAACGAAATATTTGGCGGTGGTAGGGTGAAAAGTATGTGTGTAATATATAAAATAAAACTCATATTTGCATTTTTATAGTCCACCTTTGACCTGGAATCATGTTAAATTTCAATATAACTGCACAACAGGATGCGAAGTATTTTTACAGCTCAAAAGAATGGTGAAAAACAGAATTTCATATGCATATGTATATAATAATGGAGGTCGGTTTTGCTGACGGCAGAATATTCCATATCCCGTATCCCATATCCTGTCCACGTTGCAGTCGCCGTCGCAGTTGCAGTCGCCATTTTCGGCGTCATCGTCATCGCCCACACTCAAAAATTTTTCTGCCGAAAAAGTTGTACCTCCATTGCAGCAAAAGTGTTGAATTTTTTCCATTGTATACGTACTAACACACGGCACTGTGCTGCAGCAGCGGTGAACGAAGGCGGGAAGAACGTCCAGTAAATTCCGTGCAACGAACACACAATGAAAGGCTTATTTGATTTTTGCATTTGGAAAAGGATTATATTGTGTATCAGAAGACGAGATGTACATTTTTAAGCCCGGGCGGCGCTGGCGGCGCGGGCGTTAGTAACCTACAACACGTTTTTCTTTATTTTTGTAATATTTTTTCAAAGAAAAGAAATTTCTGAAAAATAAAAGTTCATATTACGTCTGTGGTGTTTTTGTGTGGTAACGTGTATGATGGTTAAAGAAAAGTTCCTCAAGAAAAGTTTCATAGTTTTTTCCGTTCTTTGTCTATAGCATAATTTTATTGCAACTTATGTTTGGGGAAACGTTTATTAAAACCTTAAAAAGATGATAACAACCAAAGTAGCTCCTACTTTAAGGATTCATTTTAAATGCTTAAATTTGCTAACGCATTTGAAGGTTTATTTGATCTTAGTGTTTGAAGTGAAATTAATAGGGTTTTAAAGGCACACGGAAATACTTGAAGTTTTCTACTTATCTGAATCATTTAAGCTTAAGTTAATAAACAATAATAAAGTTCAACCAGAGTTAAAGCCTTATTGGTTTATAATGTTAGAAAAATGTTTAATTACTTTTCTCTTTGACCCCTTCTAGGGACATAGGGCGTCAACTACCGCTACACGCTATCTTCGTTTGAGCATTAAATTCTTCTAATCTTCTGAGATTCATTCTTGACTATTTTTCACAAAGTCTTTCCCTAGCCCCCAGGTCTTCTTCCATTAATAGTAACTGCCACTCTGTTTTCTTGTTTATAATGATGTTGATAGGAATTTGACAAGTTCCATTGCCTTAACCTATTGTCCTGCAATGTCAACTTGAGTAGAGTTTACAGAATCGTTGAAGATCTTTTTTCCCTTCTGTATCAAAGTCTTACTTTATTGGTTTCGGTTTCCAGACTTCTCACCATCTAAAGTGGAGATCCATGTCCTTGTATAAAAGCAAGCAAATATCGGCGGCGTATTTAAGAGTTATAGAAGGGAAAACATCGTCCACCGAGTACTCCGTCCTTGTTCAAACAGGGCTGCATGGAGATCATCACCAATAACTACCATTAATAATAAAGGTGATAACAAGCCTTCCTGTCGAAATCCACTATTGATTTCGAAGTTTTCAGACTATGTAAGACTTGGCAAGTTGCCTACATAATGGCTGTAAGCTTCTCGGGTATACGTCTCCTGTGTAATTCTGACCAACCTCGATGCAGACTAACGACAGCTTTTCAAAAGATAAAGACGAGATAGTTGATTATAATCCTTAATATATGCAAGAAGAGTCTGCTCGGAACTCCGCTTGTTCTTTAAGAAGAGTATAATTAAGATCTTCCCTGATTCTTTCCAAGATTATTAATGTCATTATCATAGCCACTGCAGAGAGAACAATTGCAGCAATGCATCTGACCATAACCGTGAAACAATATTAAGGGATGTAGCATTTTCATTGATGTTTCCACAGCTGATTGGTAGAGCTCTGCCGTCTGAGCCTAGCGCCTTGTTGTTTCTTAGGGATCTGATTGCAAATGTTATCTCGGCTTTACTGGGAGGTCAAGTATGAACACAGGAAATTGCTTCTACGAATAACTTATTTGGGTTAGGGGATAGTACACTACCACTACAGTACATGTAGTTCCTTCCACCTCCGTAACTAGCAGGGTACCTTCTTAGTTCTTAAAAGGATGTTGTTTCCTGGATTTATTACCAACCGATTCCTTGATTTTCTCGCACCTGGAACTTGCATCCTCTGCTAGTTCTGACGATGATGTTTGTCTCGTCTGGCACTACGTTGCACTTTTTACCGTTTCCTTCGATACTCAGATTCGATAATAATTATCTTACCTTTTTATGCTGCTGCGAGTTGAAAACTGGTAGCACTTCTTTCTGCAATCTTTCTTCAGGTATCTGCCGGGAGCCATTGTACTGTGGCTTCTACCTATACACACTCCAGCACCGCAGTTGCAAATGAATTTTTGAATGTATTCCAGTGTTCCAGTGTTGGTCAGTTACGAGACGGACCTGACATCTTTGACGCAATCAAAGATTTAGAAGTCTGTGTATCTTGAAACTTTCGAACGTATCAAATACAAGCTTTCATTTACAAAAATGATCGCATTCAATTGAGTGTAAAAAAATGAATGCATTCTCTTAATGAAGATGAAATCAATTGAATCAACGTCATTGAAATCAATTAAGATTGCATTTACAAAAGATTGCAATCTTTTGCAAAATCCACAACCTTTCCTCCATTTCTGCTAATTTCAAGAGTTTTTGTGAATTTAATTTCTTTCCTGAAAAAAAAAACCTTCAGGAAAAACTAAAATATTCTGCCCTGTTTTATAAATTGCTTGCTTAAATTCTTCTAATCATCTGAGATTCATTCCTGACTATTTTTCACCAAGTTTTTCCCTGAGGGCTACTCAGGTCTTCTTCCATCAATAGTAACTGCCACTCTGTTTTCTTGTTTATAACGATGTTGATAGGAATTTGACAAGTTCCTTTGCCTTAACCTATTGTCCTGCAATGTCAACTTGAGTAGAGTTTACAGAATCGTTGAAGATCTTTTTTTCCCTTGTGTATTAAAGTCTTACTTTATTGGCTTCGGTTTCCAGGCTTCTCACCATCTATAATGGAAATCCATGTCCTTGTGTAAAACCAAGCAAATATCGTCAGCGTAGTTAAGAGTTATAGAAGGGAAAACATCGTCCACCGAGTACTCCGTCCTTGTTCGACTAGGGCTGCATGGAGATCTTCACCAATAACTACCATTAATAATAAAGGTGATAACAAAGCCTTCCTGTCGAAATCCACTATTGATTTCGAAGTTTTCAGACTATGTAAGACTTGGCAAGTTGCCTACATAATGGCTGTAAGCTTCTCGGGTATACGTCTCCTGTGTAATTCTGACCAACCTCGATGCAGACTAACGACAGCTTTTCAAAAGATAAAGATGAGATAGTTGATTATAATCCTTTATATATGCAAGAAGAGCCTGTTCGGAACTCCGCTTGTTCTTTAAGAAGAGTATAATTAAGATCTTCCCTGATTCTTTCCAAGATTATTAATGTCATTATCATAGCCACTGCAGAGAGGACAATTGCAGCAATGCATCTGACCATAACCGTCAAACAATTAAGGGATGTAGCATTTTCACAGCTGATTGGTAGAGCTCTGCCGTCTGAGCCTAGCACTTTGTTGTTTCTTAGGGATCTGATTGCAAATGTTATCTGGGCTTTACTGGGAGGTCAAGTGTGAATACAGGAAATTGCTTCTACGAATAACTTATTTGGGTTAGAGGATAGTACACCACCACTACAGTCCATGTAGTTCCTTCCAGCTCTTCCTTCTTAGTTCTTAAAAGGATGTTGTTTCCTGGATTTATTACCAACTAATTCCTTGGTTTTCTCGCACCTGGAACTTGCATCCTCTGCTGGTTCTGACGGTGCTGTTTGTCTCGTCTGGCTCTACGCTGCACTTCCTCCGTTTCCTTCGATACTCAGATTCGATAATAATTATCTTATCTTCTATGCTGCAGCGAGTTGAGAACTGGTAGCACTTCTTTCTGCAATCTTTCTTCAAGTATCTGCCGGGAGCCATTGTACTGTGGCTTCTACCTATACACACTCCAGCACCGCAGTTGCAAATGAATTTTTCAATGTATTCCAGTGTTCCAGTGTTGGTCAGTTACATCTTTGACGCAATCAAAGATTTAGAAGCCTGTGTATCTTGAAACATTCGAACGTATCAAATACAAGCTTTCATTTACAAAAATGATCGCATTCAATTGAGTGTAAAAAAATGAATGCATTCTCTTAATGAAGATGAAATCAATTGAATCAACGTCATTGAAATCAATTAAGATTGCAATCTTTTGCAAAATCCACAACCTTTCCTCCATTTCTGCTAATTCCAAAAGTTTTTGTGAATTTAATTTCTTTCCTGAAAAAAAAACCTTCAGGAAAAACTAAAATATTCTGCCCTGTTTTATAAATTGCTTGGCTTTCCTGATTGTCATACATATATCGATGATACTCTTCAAATCTCGTTAAAAGTTAATCTTAAACTCAAATTTCCTGTGATATAAATGTAAATTATATACTTACATTCTGACCCCATCATATTACACACATGGGACCATACATACATATATATGCATATGACATGCCTTCGGAATCTGTAAAATGGAAGAAAAACCAACCTCAATCTCATGCATATTCGTCCTTCATCTCATCCATTGAAAGTCAATTTCAAGTCAGTTCCAGACGATTGAAAGCTTCACTTGCATCTGCCAATCTTATTCAACCACATCACAACCAAAAATCAAATCCAGGATATATTTATCCTTGTGCAAAATATATATGAAAAGAGGGAGAGAGATCGAGTAAGAGACGAAAAAATATATAAACAAGAATAACGAAAGAAATCCTTAAAGGACTATAATGTTTTTGTATCATATCCTTGAGTTTGCGAGCATTCTCAAGAGATTGCGAACGAAACGAACGAAACGAACCAACAAACGACGGACGACGCAGGACGCTCCATATCCGGTCATCCATATTAATATTGAAAGGCAAATCGATCTGATGTGCATTCATATCAGCATGATTTATTACATTGAGGGTAGAAGTCTCAAAAAAAGAACCCTACCTATATAACATACATGATGTATGGGTGACCTTATGATCTATGCTCTGCTCACCATAGCTATACGAGTATATGCTCTGGCCAGGCCGTATCCGCATCGGTGCTCTGCTCCATACCTAACTCCTTGAAACTTCTGTTTTGGGTTAAATTCTTCTTAAACGAAAAATGGAATTATGATTTCTTCTATCGATATACAATCGTTTATTTGTTTTTCGTTTTTCCGATACCTTCCAACCCCTATATTCCCGATGTGCCGAATGCCGTTGCGTTGGTCCATCAGTTTTCGTTTACAAACAAACCTTGAAATTTGGGTCAATTGGGGTATAAATGAATAAGTTCTACCGTCATTTTTTGGTATAATACACTTCTTGAATACAGGTAGAGGGGTAGAGTTAAAGAGGATTGTGTGATTTGAAGCCATCAGGACCAGGGAAGGGAGAGGGAAAGAGTTTTGCATGATTTGAAGCCATCAGGATCAGGGGAGTGTTGGGTTTTTTCTTTTTGTATCCTTGTTGATTTTCTTCAGCTTTATAAAGAGATTTTCATAATGAATTTTGCAATTTTTGGACTTTAAGCTGGTTTGGGGAAGGAACGAGTAATTGATTTATTTAGAAAACATCAATTTAATACAAATGCTTGAATGTCAATTGAGATCTATAAACGATATAGAAAACGTTTCTGGTTTGGATAAAGTTACTCGGTTCATAAACCCATTTAGATCTTACTCTAAATTGATAGTTTGCTAAGTTAAAATAAAATAAAACTAAAGAAAGACATTGCTTCTGTTAAAGTTGGTCAATATACTTTAAGTCAATTATAAAGTTCAAGTTATCTAAACTGCAATGTTTAACTGTTTCTACAGGGTCTTTAATCGGGGGCGTCTTAACCCTCTGTTTAAATAAAGCACAATAAGTGTGATAATCGGGGACCCTAACGCGAGGATAGGACCTTAACGCAAGGATAGGAATAGAAAACAGATTTGCGGGAAAAATAACGAATTCGAAAGACACTACTGTCAATGCACGAGGAACTAAATTGTTAAATGTTTGTGATGCTTTTGGGGTTCGAATATTAAATGGCGTTTCTGAGTCTGATAAGTTTGGAGAGTACACCTTCGTGGGCCAGCAAGGTAGTTCAGTGATTGACTACTGTCTAATAAAGGGAAATTGGATTCCTATAATTTCAGATTTCAGACAAATTTCGGCAGGTACTAGAAAGCATCTATGACGAAAATAAGGCCGCGATATGGAATGGCGCCGAAAAGTCGAAGAGTTTCGAATCGAAGATGGGAGTCAAGCAAGGATGCAATTTAAGCCCAAGTCTTTTTGCTTTGTTCATAGAATACCTGACTGATTTTCTTCCTGGTGGTATTGAAATGTCGAGGCCACCCATTAAAGCCTTGCTTTTTATAGATGACGTCATACTGTTTGCTTACTCGCCCGAAACCCTACAGTTGATGATTAACCTACTAAATGTGTATTGTTGGTTATAAAATCTAAAAGTCAATTTGAGCAAATCCAAGGGATGATATTCCGGAATGGTTCTGGTAGAACAGCCAGGAATGAGAAATGGCACTATGACAGAGAACCAATCGAGATTGTTAAAGCCTACAAATATCTAGGATTTACCATAACCAGCAATCTTAATATATGTATAAACACACAAGAAAAGCTGATTTAATCTAAAAGTGCAATAGCCGCAACATGGAAGAAATGCTTCTCAAACCAGTCAATATCACATAGTGTTAAACATAAGGTCTTATTTGGCGAATCTATTATGATGTATGCAGCACAGGTATGGGGAGGGAAGAAGTTTCAAACGGTCGAAAAACTTTAGAGGTTCTTCATTAAAAGATGCCTTCGTTTACCGAAAAACACCCCAAACTATATGATCTCAATTGACACAAGACTGTCACCGCTCTTCATCAAAACTATTAAATGTCATGTTGATTATATCAAAAAAGTTTTTAATATGCCAGATGAAAGACTCCAAAAAATTCTGGTATTGAAAACAATTGAGAAGAAAAATCTGTGGTATAAGAAGCTAGAAGACCATGCTGCCTACTGTAGAACGGACTTTCGAATAGTTGATGTAAATGGTAAATACTGCGAAGACGACCTCCGGAATCTTATTGCAAATTTAGATGAAAAACTGAGAGTCGACGGTATTAATGAAGCTACATCCCGGTGCATAGATCAACGTACAACCATCTAAATCATAAATTATGCGAACGTAACTACTTTCGAAACGAGAACAAACAGGAGCTCATATCAGCAATTTTCAAAATGAGAGTAGAAATGCTAAGTCTTAATTACTATACCACATCGGGAGGATCTACCTATCTACTGCAGCCTTTGTAACTTAAGAGTAAGAGAAGATGTAATTCATTTCATAGGAAAATGTCCAATTTTATGTGAAATACGCAGAAATTTGCTCGACAGCAATGCAAAGTCACCAGAAGAAATAGTTGCCCTCCTCAACTGTGAAGGAAACGTAAACCAATTATTTAATTATTTTCGATGTGCAATGTCTTACCGCAATCAAATTATAAACGAATCCTTTTAAAACAGTAATTTATTTAATTTATATTCTAAGTGCTAATTCAAACAAAAAAAACTTCCATTAGATAAACATTGTTAATTTTCAAACAGAAGTCAATCGGCGGACGGCATAGCCAAGCCTTAACGATTTTACTAAATTATTTTTGTAAACAATGTACATATGTATATAAACGAATGTTAATAAATCGAATTATCTATCTATCTATAAAGATGTGTGAGATGAGACATCATGGATTTTTTGTAATCATTTGAAAGAACTACTGATTTCTTTTGTTGTGCATTATTTATGAGGCTTAGGAAGACTCGTTGGGGTAAAAGGTTCTTCCCGAAAGAAAACAACAACATTTGGTTTAGAGTTTTCAAACTCTCTTTTCAACGTACTTATGATTCTTAAACTTATAATTTAATTAATTAATTAAATGGCGCAACAGTCCGTTGAAAACTAGGTAATTTCAGGACCTACAGTTTTGTGCCGCATCCGAATGGCTATTTATGACAAGAATTACCTTTGGAGAATTTTTCAATTCTTCGCAAGAAGCAGTATCCTCGAAAAAACACTTTAGGCGACAAAGGCAGGAATTAAACCCAAGAGGTCTAGCGTGACAGCATGGAGTTGAATTTTAGAGATGATTACATGGAATACGTTGGCATTATGGACCGCTATGTATAACCGCCTTAAAAATAATCGCACATAATAATTTAGTGTAAATGTAGTAAAAATAATTGTGTGCATGTGCAGGGCTTTAAAGGGTATCAGCTGATAATTAAGATTGAATATATAGATTCATACTTATACAGCAAACTATGAAAAATCCTCCTGTTGGGACTATAATGACGACTATGTAGACTATGTACGAGTCATTTTGATATAACAAGTTTATCATTTGCACGCGTTTTTAAACGCTCCAGAATGACAGCCAATTTCACAGATGTAACTTAAACAATATGGCCGTTATGAACTAGGGTGTTAGGTAAGGTAAGGTTATAGTGGCTATTCGTGAAGGAGTAGGATACACTTGGGCCAGTTTAATAGCCCATTGTGATATACCACCAATCCCTTCATTTGTTTTTGATCCATCTGTGTAAAAGTGGACTGACTTGTCTATCAGGAATGCCCTAACCTCCACGAAAGATCTGGGAGGTATAGAAATCTGAAAGTCTCTGTCGAATTGAAGTTGGGGGATGGGGTAGTCTGTGAGCTTTGGAATTGATTCTAAATACTTATGAATTTCGAAGTGGCCAATGTTGTTTTTAACCCACTGTGATGAAGCTTTTAGGCGAATAGCAGAGCTTCCAGCTATTTGTTTGCTATGTATATCAAGAGGTGTTGGATAGAGTAGGGTACCCAGTGATGGGGTCGAGCGAAGCGATTCGTTTAAACATAGTCAAGCGTTATGACATTTACACAAAGTTTCTTTATTCAATCAGAGCTAGATCGGAGTGCGTCCTATGAGCTCTGAATAAAATTACAGAGCTAATTCAGTTAAGAGCTGAGCGTGGCTGACTTTACGTTTGTTTCGTGAGGCATACAAAAAAATTCTAAAACTGTTCGACAGTTCTGTCCTCTGTGTGCTTCATAATTAAATCAAATATAAAACTCTAATAAAATTCTGCTCAGAGCGTACTCGATTTGCTCTGCACAGTGCTTTGTTCTGAGCTTAAAAAGAAAAACACCTAAATATTTCCTTTTGGTAACTACCGTAAAGAATTATTATGTTAATATTATAAATACACAAATTTCAAGGCATTTCCAATTCCCAAAAATTGTATCTCATTATAAGAATTCTGAAGAAGCTGTATGCTGATAAGATAAGTATAAAAAGTTTAATATGAACGCAAGAGATGCAATTTTTTGTATTGAATAAATAACTGAAATTTTTTCCAAGAATAAAAATGAAGCTGTATACAAAATAAATATAGTACATTCTCAGAATACAAATGTACCTATACAATCCCTAAACTCTTACTTGAAAAATACTGGAGAGTTTTCAGAAAATCACTTAAAGGTGTGAGTTTTGTGGCTGATTTCAAAATGTATTTTTGTAGCCTATTGTGGATGATGTTGCCTTGAAAAATGGTTAACATATTTTGTGTAAACATTCTACAAAAAAAAGTATTGGCAAAAACAATTTTGGAATTTTTCGGCTCCTTTCCTAGAAATGAATAAGCGCAATACATTTTACTATTTTTAGTTAAAGAAAGATGGTTTATTGAAATTTATTTGATAATGGGCTTCATCTTTGGGGAAGATATTTTTCCTGAACGCACACAAATATATCGATTGTGTTTTTAATAACGTGAGAATTTTAAACAATAATATTTACAATACAGATATATTCTTTAATAAATATGATTTAAAATCACGAAAATAAATATAAACCAGAATAAAGTGTTCATATATGCGTTATATGGAATCTCGATTTATTCGGGAAAATATGCGTCAAGACAAGGTGTAATGGTCATCTTCTGATGAGCCCAACCATTACATAGGGGCGAAACGCATATATGAACTCTTTATGCTGGTTTATATTTATTTTCGTGATTTTAAATCATATTTATTAAAATAAACGGTGTTCAGGAAAAAACAATTCGACTGTTAACAGTCAAAGATATATACTGTTGGAATTCGTTACTTATTAATATATTGAGAGATATTTTGTACAATTGACATAGTCAATTTGATCAGTCCCATTTTTAGTACATTTTCCAATGAATCTGGTGGTATTACATCAATGGTGGCTTGAATATTGGCTTCCGATGCTTCAAAAGTTGCTGGTTTGCCAGCAAACGCCAATGACTTATCATAGCTCTATACAAAGTAATTAAGAAGCCTTAAGAAGCACAAAAGGGCAACATATACATGATCATTTCTGGCAATAAAGTTGTCACCAAATCAATAATGTAATGAATTTAAGGTTAGGAACCAAATGTAGTCGATATTTAGCTGACCCATTTTTGGAAATAAAAAAGCAGTCATGATAGTTTGGTAGCTCTAAAAAAGGATCGTTTGCATGTAAATTACACCAAACATTCAATTTTCAATGGCTTGAAGATTGTCTTCTCCTTATATATCCGACAATATTGCTTGTTGACGAAGCCATTTGACCAAAATGAGCTTCATCACTTAACACCGTTCTAACTAAGTTCTATGAACTTAGCGAACATTTTTGTGTTTGTGACGTTAAACTATTCGTGATAAATTGTAAAATTTGAGTTAACAGAAATGTTAATACAATTTTTATATTCTCAACTATTAAGAAATAGAAAACAAATATCGAAAGTAATAGTGCAGCTAAAAAAACACCCTTTACGAATAACTAAGTCGATACACATCAACCTTATTCCATTGATTTAGGGAAAATAGCTTAGAGATCAATTCACAAACCCAACTCTCGGGAATTATCGTATAACGTTATGATTTTGATTAAACCATAACATTACGACTTTTTACATGAACAAAATATAGAAACCTGCCCTATTTTATTTTTCTTGAATTAGGTCTAAAAAGAAAGTGGTTCCAAAACGCAATTTAAAATTCATTCGAAATGAACATTTCAAACAAAAAGAAAAGAAACAAAAGAAAACACTAAACATGAAATATTCACTTAAGTGCAGTAAAGCTTAATGGCTTTAATCTTCCAACCCAATTTGAAGCTGTAGGTACCTTTAAGCTTCAAAAAAAAGAAAACAGTGTCTGCCAAAAACCCATCACATTACATTTTCTCAATTCGAAACATTACCAATCCGTATTCATTGTGATTTCTTTTATATTTATTTATATTTTGTTTCTTCATTGGAAATACACTTTTTTTTTTTGATGTTGTTTTGCTTACTCGACATGAAGCAGCTGAAGTTGAGTATAGATACTTGAGATACTTTACTTATACGTATACATACTCAAGTCATTGGTTTGAAAAGAGCAACAAAGCACATCTGGGAAATACAACCCATATCGAAATGGCCTCTGTTTTTATTGAACACTTGAATTATTCAAGAGATTGAAAAAGGTGCTAAGCATTAACTGACGCACGTATCCAGGTTATTTGTGTCAGGCTCTTTTGGTTATCGCTTTTGGTATCTCTAAATACAATATACTTACACATAGCTATATACATAGCACCTTACAGTTCATCCGCTCCCGGCCGCCGCCGCGCCGCCATAGTCATCGTCGTCGTCCTTTCCTTAGCTAGTTTATACGCCCACAAGAAGACATTAAATCGATTTTCCATTTCGTTTCCGGAGCTAGTTGTCCGGTAAAAGTAAAATGTACTTAGTGCAATTTACGACTGCATGCCACTTAATGCCTTGCAAGTAATCACAAAAAGGCGTAAAAGGATTAAGGATTAACTGACACGATAGCCATGATTGTATAGATCGTCCTTGTATATGCACAGTTTAGTTTGCCTTTGTCGGTTGGTGTGGGGCAGTAGTCGGCCGGCAGTAAATGTTCAGAGGAAGCAAAAACAAAGAATAAAGCAGCAAATAATATCCTTTCTTCGTCCTTACAGCTACAACAACAACAAAAAAGAATTGTCCTCATACAAAACACAAAAACGAAACAAATAAAAATATACCTAAAGGAATTTTCTTTATGCCTGAGTCCACTTCACATGACTTCACTGCCGGCCAAGCCGGGCCGTTTCGTCCCGTCCCATCCCGTACTGGCCGACATTATAGAGACATAGAGACTGGACATGGATATGTTTCTTCATAATAAACAACACAACATTCCATACACGATAGAGCTGCTATAACAAGCGTTTTCATTTTGCCACAAGGCACAGAAGAAGAAATCATAAAGTTTTATGTTTCGAAAAGTCGGTTTATTGCCCGGACCGGGCCGGTTCGGACGATGCGATGCGATTCGATGAAAGCTTGCTGAATTGTTGCTCTATAGATCCGGCCTAGTTCTTCATTATTTATACTTGCCGAGAGATGGAGCTGACAATTTAAACAAAAGAAACAAAAACTAAAGGACTATTTTGTGCTTTAATATGCATTATACAGAAACATACACATATGTAGGTAGGTACGGTACCTAGGCCTTTAGACCCTTTTTTGATATATGTATGTATTAATTTTTGTTGTAGTATTATTCAGCATGAAATTTTATTTAAGGTAGATTTATGAGTAATTTAAAACAAAGGATACCCGAACCGTCTATCCTTTCCATATCTAAATCTATCTATAGGTAGGTAACTTACCTATGTACATTGTATGTACATCGGAAGTTCTTATAGGAGCAAGCGTTATAATGTTTAAAATTAATTAAATCAAAGCAACAAAATGACGTTAATTTAATTTTATATACATAGGTAGCTCTAGGTGGGTATACGGTATACCCAAAAATGTGTTCGAGCGTGCTGATTTATTACAAATAATAATGATGTTGTGTGTTATTTTAGGGTCACACACACAATACGCATATATCAACATGAATTTTGTTTAATTTTGTTTGTACTCTTAAGATTCTCGAAACTTCCTTACTTTAATGACCTGAAAGGAAACGTGCGTAATTTTTGAAATTCAAGTTTTTGGGCTTTCTTATCGTATAAGTATATGTAATTGCTGAAACTAAAAAGTTCCGACAAATTGAAGAGAAAGAGTAACTAAATCATCATATTTTGAATGAAATTTATTAAAGTTCCGTAAAAGACAGTTAGATACTCCAAACTTTACTTTACGACATAATACAAATACTTACAGGACATTAAAAATTCGTTCTTAAGAAATTTGAAGGTACCTTAATAATTGTTTTACGACATGTCATCACTTGGAAGTATATAGAAACCTATTAACGTTAATTTCGAAATACTAAAACTGACCAATAAAAATGTTTGTTTTCTAAATTCCAAAATGTTTCAATTGTATCCTAGGACGATAAGGTATCCTTGTTGTAATCCTGGGGGACAATTCTAGTTCTGCTTCTTTGAACAAGTGAGTCGAAAAATTGTTGTTTACTTGTGCTTTCACTTTTTCGAATAAATAGAGTTTTTCTTTTTGAATTTAGAGCAGAGAACTGATGAAGTGATGAGTATGACATGAATTTCAGATGAGTTTGTTCGAGGTACTAATTTTTCTAAATAAATTGGTAATTTGTTTTACTTGAAATGTCGCATAGGACAAAACTCATAAAATCGAAAGTTTCATTAAAACAAATCTTGACTTTTCTGGAGCTTATTTTTTGTTTTAAAAAATTCAAATAAAACATTGACTTCTGATCAAAATAAGTTCGCAGTCTGAAAAAATACGCTCGAAAGGAGCTAAAGTTTTGAGCTTTGCCCGCGCTTTAAAAGAAAATAAAGAAAATCAAAATATCACCTAGCGACATTGCAGGGATTGGGGCATATGTACATGAGTTAGTTTATTAAGTTAGCGTTCCATAATCAAAAGGAACAAAGATTAACCAAAAGTAACGCTGTTTATTGTTAAATTGATGAAGCACGGCTTTTCTAGGTTCATCTCTGCTACTTTCAGTGGTTGCCCTTATTATTAATTGTCAAAGCGAAACTAACTTTAATAGGAAATTGAAGCCTTTTTGAAATCATAAATCTGTAGGAATTATTGGAAATATTTAAAAAATATTTTATTTCAGTCAAATGGAAATGTTTATATGGCAATACAGGTTTTATTTAATTTGTTTGCAATGATACCAACATTTACATGTGAAATTACAATGATAAAGCGCTCCTTGTTGTGAAAAAAAGAATTAAATTTTGGATCTTAAATTGAGATCCATACACAAAGCAGGATCTTGTGTTGTTGTTGTAATGCATGTAAATTCAAGATCCGGATAAGATCATGGTGATAATAAAACGCGGCTAATGTTTCGATCAAGTTGAGTGATACGAAGTCTTGTATTGTATTGTTACATAATCGAAATTTCGCAAAAGCATTACTGGCACGCCTTAATTCAATTGCAGCTTATATGAGGGCAATCCGGACAGCTTAAGTGAGGTAAGAAACTCTACTGGGTTTGATGTGCTCTTTACGGAGTCCATAGACAGTGTCTATTAACAAATACTTCTTCATATTCCCTGCTTATTCATACAATATATTTGAATTTATTTTGAAAACAAAATCGTTTCTTGGTACTTCAATCCTTGTTTGACAGAAAAATGAGTTCCGAATTACTATTTACTAAACTACAAACATTTTCCGTTAATGTCACATAGCCCTAGGCATCGGTTTTTAACCGCGCGCCGATTTCATATTTTTAATATTATTTGTACAGTCAAACTTCCCTATAGCGAATTTGCACGGGACCAGAAAATTATTACGTTATATAGAAAATTCGTTATACAGACATTTTTTGTTTTTACTTTTATTTAAGGAAGTCAGTGATTTTAGTTTGGATTACATTCTTTCATTTTTCTTTTTCAACAAAATCGTCTAATAAATTGAGAGATTCAAATAAATTAGTCCATTTTAGCATTGCTTTATCAATATCCTCGAAAAGACATTTTCGAAGTGTTTTGCTTTTAGTGCTTAATTCCTCGTCTTCTGCATTTCTTAAAATCGCTGCTTTGTTTTTTAAATTGTTGATAAGCTGCTGGGAGGAATTCCAAATTGCTTAGCAATATCTGTTTTTTAGTCAATCCTTCTTCAACTTTATTAATTATCCACAACTTTTTCTCAAGAGAAATGCTATTTCGAGACATTTTTAATTATATTCACTGAAGCCTGAACATAGAATGCTTGCATTTAAAATCTTGAGGAAATCCCCTTATGTATAAGGTTTTTTTTCTCTGCATGCTGTTGTTTTTAACAGAAAATTATTTGAAAAAATTCGTTATGTGGAAACAAAAACGTATGAGATTTGGATTTCCAGCAACAAAATTTGTTCGTTGTAGAGAAAAATTCGCTTTATGGAAATTCGTTATAAGGAGATCAAAACACACCAAAAAAGTAACCAAAAAGATGTGTACTCAAAATCAATTCGTAATAGAGAGATTTTCGTTATGTAGAAGTTCGTTATAGGGAAGTTTGACTGTATTATCATACAGCCCTATTATGGTTATCAAATATCAACACGATATTTGATAATAATTGATAATTATCGACAAAATTAATGAATCGGTATTATGGTGATCAAATATCAATATTTTTGATAAATAGTGAATTAAAAGATCTATTGTGAATAGCTTTATTGATAAACTCGGTATTACGGCTATCAAACATATTGATACCTATCAAATATTCTATCAGCTACAAAATCTTCGTTGACAAATGTATCAAATATTCGTAAATGGTAAAGAATTGTAATTTAAATACGATTTATAAAAGTTTTTTTGTAGTTTTTATTGAATATACAAATTGAATAACGAAATGCCTTCACTAAAAAATGTTGTTTGAAGGCAATTGTACTGATTTTCCTCCATTAGTTCCACAAGCCTTTCTATTTGTTTTCTGTTGCTAACTATTCTACTCCTAAATAAACAAAATATTATTAAGAAAAAAGAGAAATTTATTTAATGAAAACAACTTACATTATTCCGCCGAATTTTATTTATAGACCAAAACAAAAGAACTAAACACAAATGACAAACGTCAAACACCAAACAAAACCTATTCACAATCGTATATTGATTAGTATTCACAATGAGTGAAAAATTATCATTTGTAACTCATAATACCAAATTATCAATAAATTGATAGAAGTTATCAGTTATCAAATAATTGATAGTTGATAGCCATAATAGGGCTGATAGTGTCGTGTGTTAAGGTCATTATAAGTATTGCCTAATAATAGGCATCATTCATTTATCCAAAAGTAGGCAGCACCTTATGATATGCAGCTAATTACTGTTCTAAAACAAGAATATCTAATTATGTATAAGTGTGACCGGGCGGATCTACTCGAATGAACAAGATATTTTATCGCGGTAAAAAGTAGCTTAAACTATTTGTCAGCCTTGTAACTACCTCTACACAAAAAATCAACCCATAATATTGCTCAGTTGCGAAGTAAATGACGGACAAACAGACAAACAAATGATCAAACTGACTTTCATATACATATATATAATATTAGTATAGATTTCATACCACCATTCAAGAGGATCCTTGTCTTTTCAATTAAATAACAATTATAGAATTCTATGAATGAGTTTCTGACAGATTTGATATGGTAGAACTGTCAAATTGACATTTGACTCTCTTCGAAGCCAACTCATCGGAATCTGTAATGGCTGTGTTCAATCTCAAACTGTAAGGGTATACGGATACATTTTTGTTAGTGTTTCAAATGTAAAAGAACAGCTGATTCAAAATCCGGGATTCACATATCCGGGATAGTCTATCAAACTCGAGATTGATCGCAACCAATCTGTATAAATATTGTGACACCAGTAATCTTACAATATCCATATGAATTTCAATGAAAAACTGTTCTCAAATTTTGTGCAGTCTTAAATTTCTATTGTCAGATGATTCGATTTTCATCAGCCCATAGAATTTATTACAGTGTGACAAAGAAGAATGATTTATCAGCAAAATGTCAATGGCTGACAATAATATTTCGCGAAAAATTGTGAAATAGAAATGAAGGCTAACACAATTGTTAGACAATCTCCTTACTAACAAATCTAACAATATTGCAAAATTCGTGTATACCTACTTAGCTTATTGTTTTCAAGGGAAAATTTAACTAAGCCCTAAATAAATTTAACGCGTTGGTTTAAATTGAGTTTGTCTGAAATTGAAAAATGTCAAATGAAATGCAGAAAAAAACTTGATGCATTCAACGTCGGCCCTTTAAATTTAACCACCTTTTAAATTTGTGGATCAATATTTTGTTTAATTTGTGATTAGTCCATGTTTATAATAAAATTGTCGTAAGATACCTACTTTGTTTATGAATTCCTTTTAGGTAAGAACAACAATAAACAGTTTAAATTACACTATTAACATGTACATACATAACATACATACATAGTACATATAAAGAATCCTATGAGATTTCATTTAAAATACCATAGAATTCTCGAAAATATGCGGTTAAGAGGCATACGACATTTGGACATTGGACTTGGATTTTAGCAGTATGTCCTGTCCAACTATTTTGTAGACGAGTGTATTCAGAATGTCATTACTTCAAACATTTTAAAATACAATTGACATTTGCTACCTTTTATTAGTCAATTATGTTACGATAGTATAATGAGCTCTTTTTTTTAATTTTTGCGACAACTTTTGCATCGATTTCAGAAAAGCTTGAAGTTCCATACATTATATGCCACCGTGCACAGACAGCTTTAGCTTTTCGGAATATCTACATTTTTTATTTCAAAGTTGACAGATTTATAAAGGCAGTCAGTTATGACTTATAATGCAACGATAAAGAAAACCACGAAGTTGTAAGCAACTTTGTCTCTCAAAGTTGCTCAGTGAGCGATGGGTAGCAACGTTTGACTGCAATTAAGACCTAAGTGCAGCAAATTATAGGATCCTTTAATCTGTCAGTTAAAAAATTGTCCCAAGTGTCTAACAATTGTGTGTTGACAATAAAGCCAGATACGTCATTGTCAGCGTAACATTTCCTGGAAATTTTGTCATTGCCATATAATAAATCTTCTTCGCCAATGCAAAATCATTAAACTTTGGACAAAATCTACCAACCTTGTGAACAAACAATTTTTTATTCGAAAGTGTTTGACTTTTATTGGGCTTATTTTCAGCTCATTGACAGCCAATGTCAGAACGCGATCAGATCTGAAAATATTGTAAAATTTGACAAAATCGTGAAAAAAGTAAACGCATTCAGCTTGAAGAAAACATCATCAGTGCGAATGTGTTCACCACTAATACAAAATTCAATTAAATTTATGAAGAGATGCGGATAATTCCCAGAGGCATATTTAACAACAAACTCAATATAAGCAAAAAGAATCTCATGATTTAATGATTCATGTATAAGTACATAACTTTTGTGGCAAAGTAAATTCTTTTAAAATTATGGATTCAAGGAAAAGATAACTTGTTAGTAGCTTCATGCACATACTCGTATTTCATAGAAGGTAACCTAGCATATAGCATTAAATTGCGTCCATTAAACTACCGGGCCAAAACTAAACTTTATCCTCCGCCCAGCCTCCTGCCCCACAATAAAGGCAATAAATAAAACATAAAATAATAAGACCTCTTTGTTCAGTCGATTGTAATCCTGTAAAAGCGTGAAAAATAAAGAATTTGCACTAACATAAATTTCAAACCCAAAAACAACAAAAAATACAAATCCTTGTGAGACTAGAAAATAAAAATTGCCCACCGAATGCGAATGGTTGATACCTATAGTAAAAGCAACCTGGATGGATAGGCCACTCCGCCGTGTTTTTCTACCTTTTGCGTTTTTTACCTTTTATTTTCTAAGTTCAACCTCCTACACAGATTTTTTGAAAAAGTACAAAAGTCCTCCTAAGCTCGACATCAGGCGGGACAAAAAAAAAAACACATTTTTCCTCGCTGATGTACTCGTGCGGCCGTACCCTTATTTCAAGCAAATCCTAGTGCGGAAAACTTGATAGGTTCTCGCGTTCCTCCACGGGTTTTGAAATATTCGTAAATTCGCAAACCTCCCCGCGTGTACCCATTTCACAGCTATGCCACGTCGCCGTCGGCGGTGGATTAATGACACCTCGTAAATCAAGGACCCCTACGCTTTGTAGCTCTACGGCTGGCTGGTTGGTTGGGCGGGACGGGCAGGCGAGAGTGTTGTTCCTCCTACCGATAGCAAAAAAGAAAAAGAAAATTACAAAAAATAAAAATGAAGAAAATAATCGTGGGAAATGAAAATGATAAATGCAATAACTTCCAAATGGTATCTGGCTTTGCAAACAAATGAAAAAGTAAAATAGTCCTTGAAAAAAGGAAGAATACTCACCTAGAACTGGAAACCTGGCCAAAAAAACTAAAATCAGGTGTGCACCTTTGCTGAGCTGGCTGGCTGTGGTGGATAGGTAAACAGGTTAAACACCCCAAGCAACTTGGCTCTAAGTTAATTCTTACGCTCACTCGCTTCGCTTGGCAATGGCCCATGAGGAGTTTGAAGGATTGTTCGCGCTAAGTTTGCCATGTTATTGCTTCTTTTTTCTCATCCAGTTTGCGGTCGTTGTTTTTTTTTTCTATGTGTTCTGCCCACGTGGTCTTAATGGCACAACAAATGACTGTAAGTCTCCAAAATGGCGCGTACTGCCTGGGAATACGACTGACGACGGACGCTATAAGCATCATTAGCCGTGGTTTGCCTTTTTTATTATGTAGATGGAAAATAAAAACCTCACAAGCCATTCACCCGCCCAACCCAGCAAGAACAAGGACGAACAAAAAATCCCTGCAAGGAATAGGTAAGGTAATGGAATAACTTCTAACCTACATAGTTAAGAACGAATTATTGTTCATGCATGCAAGGTGGTTCCACTCCGCTCCGCGCACCATTCCAAATTGTGCCCATTTTCCCCAGATACACCCTAAACTATCGCTGGCACAGGATCACTCTAGTTATAGCTCCATATATCCAGCTCCTATCCATGGCTGATTATGAATTCATTTAGAATAGATGTGCAAGGAACAGGCGAGAGCAAGGAACGTAATGTAGGTGTAGAAAGTGCAGTTAGAACTTTCTCAGACAGCAGGTGCCGAAGGACCTCCTTCACTTCCTGTTGTTTTATTTACACGTTGATTTAATTTTGAGTGAACGAGCTGAGGATGGTCCGATCTGATGGTTGGTTAGTTGGTTGGTTGGTCGGTCTGTCAGACGGATGCCATAGTTGGCGGATGAAGCTCCTCCAGCTCGACTCTGCTCTGCTCTGTTCGGTCTTTCGGTCGTTTGGTTATTCGAACTATAACAAGTTGAGAAAATCTTTTGCATTCTATGCAAACACAAAGCTCTGGATAATCGACGAAGTTTTCAGCAAGTTCTTAAGGAATGGGCATGGGATACTATGGAAAATCCATACAGTTTATGGTGATGATATGTTGCTATATTGCTGCAGGTAAGTAGGTACATATATTCACTCTGTAAATATGCAGAGACAGCTAAAGCTTAACTTTGGACAGGAGGAGGATATGATGCTGCATCAACATCAGCATCAGCATCGGTATTGCCTTTCTTGAATGTTTGTGCTTCTCTGTAAATATATTGGCATAGGTGTACCTGGAATTTGTTTTTGGGTTAAACAGATAATTGTTTTTGCAGTGGAAACATAATCTTGGTTAAATGCTCTAGAAGAACCAGGTCTGGTATAATATTCCATGCAAAATATCCTTTTGCACCCATATACATAAAATGCATCTCATGTCTTCTTCATCTCAAAATTCATCCTTTGTTTTCGAATAAGACCAAATCGATGAGTTAGGAAGTGGAATACCTTTATCCGTCTACGGACTTTGTAGAAAGAAACATTATTATTATTTGAGAACATAAAATGATATTAAAGGTTATACTAAGACGACTTGTACAACAGGACGTGCTGATTGCATTTAATAATAATTTTGTATACCACAGCAAATCCATCGGAAACTTATAACTCTATAAAGTATCTATGAATTTCATATAAGAGTATCTTAGAGTTGGATTCTGTAGAGCTATATGTAAGCTGGTGAGTTATTTGGGTTAATCCTTTTGTTTTGAAATCTAATTGGGCTTAATTTACACTATTTTCATTCACAAAATAGAGATTTGGTTATTGCGTTTCAAGTTGTTTCAATATAATTTAAAGCTTATCTTTTATGAGTTACAATAAGAATTATTGTTGAGATAGTTTTCTCAGAGATGTACATATCACATCTTCGACTAAGATAGATCCTTATATAGTAATTTAATTTGTTTCGTTATCCTTGAGATTTAAATTAAGGTTTCTGCTCAAACTATGGACGTAACTAACAATTTTCATAAAATCGAATAAGAAACGAAAAGGATAGAAAATTCATTGTTTTTGGTCTAATGCATTCTGATATTTAATTTGAAAAACTTCTTAAACTAGTTTTTATGAAGAATCTCCAAACCTAGTGATGAATTATAAAAAAGTCCACTTTTCTTGTTTGGTTTTCAAAAATTCAATACCTACGTAGGTTGCGTAACCCACATTAAGAATTTGTCATGTCGATTGATTTAAATAATTCATTGGTATTGTTAATTGGACGCACTGTATTGTGCTGAATGCATTCACTAATTCATTTCAAACTTGAATTGATGAAACCTTACTGAAAAACTTAAATTTTAAACTTACTAACTATAGCCGTATTTTATTGGTAAATTATTAGCTAGTGCAGTAATGGAAAGTAAGTGCAGTAATGGAAAGTGTGAATAAAACATATGTTCACTATTATATGCATTCTTATTTTAAATCTCCAAGTTGGTATCTGTACAATCATACTTATGTCAAAATCAGCTGTCAACCAGTTTTGAAAATACTTACTCAAGGGATGTGTTGAAAAAGTATTGTTGTTTTTATGTAAAGTTGAATAAGAGTTCAAGTTAATGTGTACATGCAGGTCCAGTCAGAATAGAGTTGAGTATGAATTGAAAGATTGAAATGACATAAGAGTGGCTGTCCACATTAAATTTTTAATGTTAGGTGCAAGCAGTGAGACAGTTAGATTATATGTGAGTGAAAAAGAGAGAGATGGGTAGACTACAGCTCAAATGCAAACAATATTCTTGGATTCAACATGAAAGATTTTGTATTGTATGAGTGAAAGATAGATAGATTTCAAGGGTGTGAGATAGGGATGTATAGATGCCAAAAGAAGGGTGTGAGCGAAGATTTTGTTCTTCCCCGTAAGCCCGTCTTGCCAACAAGCTCCCAGTTGCTGGCAACTCAGTTTTTCTGTGTGAAAGGGGACAAATCAACGCGAAACATTCAGCGCCACAATTAAACTTTCTCTTCTCAAAATAAACTTACACTGCGATAACTAGCGCGAAGCGAATTAGGGCGAATAATTCACAATGATAACAAAAATGACAAATAAACAATGCCGCGTCGACGAATGTGCCACTTTCGCGTTTCGCTTTGGTTTTGGGCGAGTTGACAGTCTAATCGTAGATTAATATTTCAAACCAATTTATTTTTATTCTAGTGAAAACAGAGCACAAGAAAAATACAAACGCATCCCCAAATAATAAAATCCTGCCAACCTTTAAGTAAAAAATATTTCTGGAACTGGATGAAGTGTCATTCTATTCCAAGCATTCCAAAACTTTATCTGAACTATTTATGTGCACTATTTTTACTGCCTTATTTTATCCGCACTATTTCTTTGTTGTTGTTTAGTGTGTAAGATTTTGCTGCGCTGCGTATAAATTTACCAATAAAAAACTCCTATGTAATGTATATCTCTAATAGCCATTTCATTTTCACACTAAACCAGTTTTTGACAAAAACTTATCTAAAACCCGAAAATAGTTCACACTGAACATTTGAACGTTTTCGTTTGACATTTCAATTTTTACAACATCGACCTTTAATTATTATTTGTGAAAATAAAACGCAATTTGACCAATTGAAATTGATTAATACATAAACAGAAAGTTGAACAAAATATGTAGATTTTGTTAAACTTTTTTCATTATCTCAAGCATCTATCATTAAAAAAAATGTTACTCATGTAAAACTTTACCTGAGGGAGGGCTGTTTTCTATATTTTCCACAACAAATTCAAGGTTTACTTAAATTCAAACCTCTAGAGTTATGAGAACAATTCAAAATATCAAAGTGAAATATTTCTTTTGACAGCAGCCATCAGCTGTTTTATTTATAATTGAGCGCTGAATGTTTGGAAAGGTTTGTTTGTCTAGTTTATATTTGAATTGTTACTAGTTTTCGACATGAGAAAAGTTGAGTTTTCGATGTAGGTTTTTGACCAAAACCGATAATTTTGCGAAAATCGGGTTTTGCGTTTGGTGTGAAAAGATTATAAAATGTTAACGATAATGGCTCGATTAAAAGTCGAACAATGCGTTTAAAGTATAAAAACCTACAACAAAAGTGGTGCTACAAACATAGCCACTTGTCGTGCATTACGATATGAATATGATTATGTTTTTATTGCATTCGGGATTTTCTGGTCATGTAATTACCCGAAATGTGTGAAATTGAACGCTGTGTATCTTTTTAAGATGGCCAATTGAATGTTATTGTTTTTCACCCTTAAAGTTAAGGTTCAAGCAAAATAATTGACATAAAATGATCATCGAAAATGTATAGCTGTGTTATATTTAACTTTACTTTTAGTACCGATAGATGAAAGGCCCTGTAGTAGCTTGTTTGAAAATAAATATTGTTTTATTGTCCACTTAGCACCATCTCAATTGGCCAACAACAATGTGGGGCACTCCATCATTTTGAACCTCTTTGGTTCTATACCAAAGTACATAGACTACACTATTCCTAAACCCCTATTTGGAAAAAACTTCCAGGTATCCATTCCATCCAGAGATGAATGGGAAGACAAAAAACTCCTGGATAACAAAAGTATTCATTTTTATACAGATGGATCCAAGACAAATGAGGGAGTTGGTAGTGATGTGTACTCAAAAAAGCTTAATCTAAGCATCTCATTCCGCCTCCCTAATCATTGTAGCGTCTTCCAAGCGGAAATTTTAGCGATCAAAGAGGTTCTCTCCTGGCTAAGAGAAAACGTGATATCAACTTCTGATATCCGCATCTTCTCTGATAGTCAGGTTGCTATTAAATCTCTTGACGGTGTCTCAACCAAATCTCAAACGGTCCTCGATTGTCGATCGTCTCTTATGGAGATGGCGCAGCAATTTAACATTCACCTATGTTGGGTGCCGCGCCACAGAGACATCGCGGGAAATTGTAGAGCCGATGAACTCGCTAAAAATGGAACCGTCATGCCTATTTCACCTGAAAGGGAGAAGATAGGTATACCGATAGCTATACATGTAAACTCATGCTACAAGAGACAGCTTTTGCGATAGCAAACTCTAGGTGGCACAATTTACCAACATGCGCAGCCACAAAACTCATATGGCCTTCACTGGACCTAAAGCGCTCTAAAGACTTGTTATCTCAAAGCAGAGTTCAAATTAGCTTCCTAATAGGTGTCCTTACGGGACACTGTCTCATAGGCAGACACGCAATACGACTTGGTGTAGCCTCAAATGACTTCTGCAGGAGCTGTATATGGACGAAGAAGAAGAGGAAACAATCTCTCACCTTCTCTGCACTTGCCCTGCTCTTTCACTAAAACGCAAACTTCATCTGGGAGACTACTCTTTTGATAATCCCAGTGAAAGTGAACTAGCTAAAAAGGATATCAAATATCTTCTTCGCTTTATTAAAAGCTCAAAATGGTTCGACTAGTAAGAAGTAATTCTCTAGATTCATGTGGTATCACAATGGGCCTTTTCTTTTGGCCTAAGTATGTGGATTCTAAATCCGCAGCCACGTTAACCTAACCTAACTTAGGAAAAACCTCGATTTTTGTCCACTAATATCTGCTCTAATGCAAAACAAATTTGTTATATAAATCATCTCTAAGATTTAACATCTTTTTCGAAGACCATTATAAGTTGTCGGCAACTTATTTGCCTATTTAGTTCTCCCATTTTCAATTGTCAACCGTGGACACAAGTACAAAGTTTCATTCTCGGTTTGCCATTTTTACCATCAGATGTGACTTACAAACAAAAATTATTCTTCATCAAATATTTCGTTTACTTAAAGTTGTTGGTTTAGATTTCTAGACGATATCCATAGTTATTTTTCTCACACTCATTTCCACCAAAAAGTATTTTTGACCATCAAATAGGAGAGAGATAAAATGAAGAGACGTCAAAATGTGTCACCTTTAAAGAGTATAGACATTCCTCTTAAATATCACTCAATTCAAATTTCAAGTCTTTGAAGTGGCATAAAGCATACTAGAATAAAATATGCACAAGTTGAATTTTTTCCAAAGCAAATAAGCTCTCCATTTTGTATCTTATTTGAATTCTTTAATAAAAAGTCCTAAGCAAGGAAATTAAATAAAATTCTTTCTCAGTTCTGTTTCTGAGAAATTTGTACAGTAAATCTTGTTTGTATTTCTGAGAATACTACAATATTTTACTTACCTTCGAAAATTTCTAAGAAATATAAACAGTTTTATTTAAAGTTATTATGATCCTTTTATATATTGTCAGGTAAACAGAATACTTGACAATAAAGGGCTAAATCGGAAACGATGGCAAATAAAATATTATGTATTTCAATTTTCTTCTAGCTAAAGATAATAATCTTATCTACCTCAAATAATAAATAAGAGTAGAAATTATGGGTAAGAGCAGTAAAAATTTAAAATTAATGTGACATAATC
Source organism: Eupeodes latifasciatus (assembly GCA_920104205.1). Taxonomy (NCBI): domain Eukaryota; kingdom Metazoa; phylum Arthropoda; class Insecta; order Diptera; family Syrphidae; genus Eupeodes; species Eupeodes latifasciatus. Next base: position 398,354,392 of record OV049924.1, read on the forward strand.
AAATTTTATCTCACTTAAAAATAATGTTTGCTATTTAATTTTTGTGTTCATGTTACCCTGGCAATGATATCATCCCATTGGAAGGGAAAGATGGCACTCTTGACAGTTCAATTCCGAAAGGAAGAAAGACGCAAAAGTATATTCGGAAAAAAGTGATGCCAAAATATACTTTGTAGAATTGCATATGTTTCTAGGTTAATATTTTATGTTGCTCTAAATCTTATGAAATATTTTATTCTATTTTTAACCAGTAATTAGTTTCTATATATATAGTATATTTCTTATAACATATTATATAATAAATGCTGTTTTATAGTATAATACAGTACATAACGGTTATAAAAAACTAAAAAATTACACAATTCTTGTTTCTTATAACCGAGTGTTTCTTATATTCTTAGAATGGATATGAGAAACAAGTTTCGTATAAGGATATACCCAGGAGTGTCAAACTTGCATTCTCTGCTCAATATTAAACCTAATTAACACACCCAATTTTAAGTGAAGGTAAATACAGCTTTTGTCCGTTGTGTTAACCTTCACTCAAAATTGATATTTCAAATGAACACTGAACTGAAATTCTCTTCAAATGTCAAATTAAAATGACATTTGCATAGGTTGCTTTGCTTTTTTCTTAATGGTCTGTTCTTTTTTTTTAAGTTTTGTAATTTTCTTTGCAAGTTTCTTGAATCCAACCAACTTTACATTAAAAAAAGAAGGTTCGTAGTTTCAAAAATGTTTCTTTTATCAGCGTTTTTCTTATAAACGTGTTTCTTATCACCACACTGCTTAACATACAAATATATTGGAAAGTTCATGGTCCTTTTGTGTAAGTTTTTCCAAGCTAGGTTTTCTTATAAAAGTGTCTCTTATAAGCGATAAATACTGTTTAGACAATGACACATGCTTTAAGGCCTTAAGAAATACAAGAATGGCAGCTGTATATCTGACTGTTCATTTATCAAAAACTATTTTTAAATATTTTGGGCAATATTTGTTACAAATGACAGTGTTTACATGAGACTCTATTGGAAAGACTCGTTTTTATGTCTCCCTTTTTTTAAATATTTAAAAGAAAGTGAAACAGGCATTTTAAATTTTTTTCTTAAATAAATATGAGGGAGATACAACTATGAACGGTCAAAATATATTGCGTCAAAAATGCTCAACTTAAAGAAAAATTGGAGTGTATTTCCTTCCTAGTATTATCAAAAATCATACATTGAAAATTCGTACAAATTTACACTTACAAAAAACATAATAAGAGCTGTCAAGACGGTTAAATAATCTAATAAAAATGAATGATTTTTGACATTGTTTTACTGTAGAAATTTTAAAATTGAGATTTGATTACATCGGAAACTTACTCATAGGATTCGGGAATTGGTTTGTGTTTTTGAACAAAAGGATTGATCACGGAAAAAAATTACTTTCCAAATTTAAATTTTGCCGAACCAAGAGTATTTTGTAACATTACTATTTGTAACGAGGATTTTTAATAGCTGCTAATTTTTCTTTGCTATTAGAAACTACATTATTTATCGAGTTGAAAATTTGTAAATTTTTCTAGGTTTCAAGTTTCCTTAGTCATAAATCAATTCTTTTTAAGATAAATATTTTGTGCGCGTGTTAACGTATTTTCTGGTATTGATTTGGCTGACAATATCCTAAGAACCTACTTAGATATCGACTTTAAATAAATGTTATTTCACTTATGTGAAGTCACAGAGATTTGGTCTAAGCTTTCAAATAAATCACTTAGTAGTTTTTATATCAAAACTAAAATAATAAAATTATTAAAAAGTAAAATATTAATCTTTGACTAAGATATTTAATTCCATTCCTGACAACCTTACCCGCACACAGGAATGGTTGAGAGTCTTAAGTCACTAGGCCCTAGTTCTCAACGGACTGTTGCGCCACTTAATTTATTTAATTTTTAAGATATTCAATTTTGTCTTAAATAATTGTATTCGTTGGAGAATATTTATTTTGCATCTTATAAAGTTTAAAAAAAAAATTCAATCCATAGTTTTTGTTTAAACTAAATTGGACAGAAAAGAAGTTGTACAGAAAATGCAATCGAACTTGTTGAAACTGTCCATCAAGTTCCAATATTAATAATAAAGAATGTTACATCTCGAGCATCGCCAAATGAACTCAAATTAGTTTTTTCGTATTTACGTTCTAGGTATATTTGTTCGGCTACGAAAACCTTATTATACATTCTATTTAAGCACGGAGCTAAATAAACAAAATATTTATATTTATAAATTTGAACTTTTATTCGAAACATCATTTTTATCTGATAAAACAAATTTTCTGAGACAATTCAACCCCGGCTTGTGAACTTTTTAACTTAACTAACCGCCTATTATCTGTCAAAATTTACCTCCTAATAAATGCATAGAGCCATTTATCAGTCCGCTAAGTTTTGACAGCTAGAGCTGCGTTGCGTACCGGCTAAAATGCTTTAATTTTTGCTTGACTCAGCTTGACCTCGTGCTGCATACCATGCTTTAAAAAATAATTAATAAATCCTCCAAAAAATGTTAGACATAATATCTTAAGAAGAAGAAAAGGTACTGACTACAAACTTGTAGTATCTTATACAATATGTTTTTGTAAACGTTTGTTCTTTTTTTCTTAGAAAAATCCAATTACCTTATTTTATTGGTTTGACGTTCCGGATATCTTGACAAAGCTAAGCTTTAACTTTAATCATTGATTGAATACTTTTCGAAGTTTTTTACTTGATAATGGGGCTTATAATAAGTTATAATCAAGTCCGTCAAAGGACAGCTGTCTGTTTAAGTCCATTCTATAAATAAACTTTTGGTCTCGTTCAGTTAATAATTGTAATTAGGGGTTTTACTTTTTTCAGACAATTACAACTATTATTATCATTAGAAAAATTGTAATTTATTTACTTAAAAATTGTATTTAATTTACTTAAAGTCATTAAAACTTATAATTCGTAAATATATTGTTGCCTCTGGAATCATGAAATAATAAAATTATATAGTACTTAAATCCATGTACTCCCATTAAAAATTACATCAACGGCAACTCTCATTACACTACTGCATTTTCTGCACAATATTTACTCCGAAAGCAGAGTTCCATTTCCATCGTTATCGTTTTCGTTCAACCAAACCAAACCAAACGAAACAAACAAACCCAAACTCCGATACTTTCGAATTTGACATTTGTATCTGTTTTATTTTCTCTTATTATTCGGAACTCACATTCGGAGTCGGTTTTCGATGGTTCGTCGGTCGTCTATCATTTCAAATCGTGTATTCTCAAAATAAAAAATTCTTTTTCTCAACTTAAACAAACTCCAATCATCCAAATTATTGTTCCCCAAAGTGCTTCCCAGTCACTGCCGTGTTATAAAAGTGCAAATTGTCTCGTGAAACGTTGAAATTCATGTGAAAAACACAAAAACAAACCAACGAAAAAGAAGTGTTCCATCTCTAAAAATTGTGTGCAGCGCAGAAAATCATTTGGTAGAGGCGAATGCACTATTCTTTTTTTAGTTTCTTCCCCCATCATCATCATCTTATCCTATCTATCGTTCCCTTTGTGTTCTTTTTGCATCCCCAAGGGATTCTCCTATACGAATTATTCGCGATTATTTAGCCTCGGGAAATGTTAAGTTCAACTGTGATTTCTGTGATTGTTTATTAAAGTTTTATTTTCATTTATTGTTTATTGCAAAACAAAATTGAGAGAAATATCAAAATTAATATCTGGGTTTGGTACAGCAAAAGAAGATTCGCTCGAAAAAGAGAAAAATTGACAGCTCTCGGCACCAATACTAAGGTAGAAGTCAGGAAATCAATAAAATGTGTCAAAGTGTTTGATAATACACACAAACGAAGCGCACGTTTTTCGTATATGTATACACGAACACACGTGCTTCCAGCCAGGCGCCATGTTTGTACACAGTGCGGCGAAGGCGAATATCGAAATGAACTGTGCTGTGCTGTGGCTGCTGCGAAAGTTAGGTTTGCTGTCTGGTTTTTTGATTCTGGTGTCTTCCAGGGTTGCCATGTTATGAACTCGAACTTTTTAACAAAATTTAAAAATACTTAAAGCCGGAAAAATTTAACCACTTTCAATGAAACTGTAAAAAAGCAGTGAATAATTTTGAAATTCTTATTGAAATTATCGCAAATTCTCATTTTCGTTTTCGTTTCAAGTGAAAATGAAAAAGAAAATTATTTAAACCTTAAGCTGTGTTTGATTGATTTATTGGTTTTACTTAATGACAGTTCATGGAATAAAAAGGTCTGACGCATAAGTTTAAAAAGTTGATAAGAAAAAGGTTCTGTTTATAATCGTTGTTGAGAATTTTATAAAAAGATTCAATTTCCAATAAATAGCGGAATATGGCAATCCTGCTGCTGCTGCAAAAGTTGAATTCGCTGTCTGGTTCTGTCTTGTTGGTTTTTCTCTTTGTTTTGCTTTGCTTTGTTGTTGTTATCTGCTTCTTCGTGATGTATTCTTGTGTAGTAATGTGTATTTTGTTGTTGGGCTGGCCTGGGTATTTTGTTTTTTGGGCTCTTTTGTAGCTGGAAACTGGGATTCGGCATTCGATTCGGACAGAAAATAGATACATTTCTGTTGGTTCGACTCATCTCCACTGCCGATCCTACTGCCAACTCTCCCGATCCCAATTGCGAATTAAACAGAGCCGGCCCGTTTGTGATTCTTCGCCTACTCCAAGGAGTGGTTCTGTTCCGGTGGTATCTTGTTGTGGGTTTTTTAAGGTCGATGACGGAGCAGCACGAAGGAGATGACGAGGGAGCACAGATTTCATCCAAAAATGGAATACGACTCCGGAGATTTTTGGGGAAAATCGACAAAAATTCGCGTTTGTGGAATCGAATTGCATACAAGTTGGCCAGCAGCAGGAACTGGTGTGAACTGCTCGTCCTCTTCTGTGCACACATGATTCTTTTCTTTTTTTATTTTTGGAAAAAAATCTAAAGTTGGCAAACAGGATTCTATCAAGTTGGTTGTGATGATGGCCTTTGGGAGTTGTGGGAAGCAAAGAGTATAGGTTCATCTTTTTCCCTACACATACACACACTCTGGTTTGTGGACTCCAATTGGATTTTAGTCTTTTTCGGAGTCATCGTCGTCGTCGACAATTTTGTATATTTCAGTTGCCCGGGAACTGGACGAGATAACATCTCATTATTCATTGTTGGTAGGTACCTACTCCTCATATTGGGTGGGTAGTAGAAATTCTCTAATAAATTTTGTTTTTGTCTTTTAGTTTCCCATGCCATGAGTCAGATTCAGAGTCAGTCAATGGACTCATTCGCAAATTCGCATAGCATAACGAAGAGTGCGCCTCTATCGATTTTGCCAATATGATTTTTTTCCACTTTTGTAGGGAAATTCAATTGAAATGTGGAGTTTAGTTCTAACGCATAGTGATGATGATACCATGATACCTACATATGTACCTACATGACCTGGGCGTGGATTTATCAATATTTGGATGTTCATACTTTGAAGTAGATGAAGTATTATTGAGCTTTGTAAGTTTTCTAAGAAAACAAGATTAAAGTGAGTGAAAACAAAATGTTCTTGAAGGAAAACTAAGAGACAGTTATACATAGGGTGTTTTCTGTGAATAATTCTTGAAAGATGTGAGATCTGTATAAATGTATATCCTTGGTTCTCTGGAGTTTTTGTCGGATGATGCATTGTTTAGACACTTTGAACGCTACAAGTGGGTCTAATCCTGACCTCGGTCAGCCAGTACTTTTGACCCACTATTGCATCTCATTCTAAATCCTATGGGAGGCTTTTGTAAACCGTTTTCTACTACTTGTGTGCGAGTTAAGACTTATGGTTGCGCATGCATCTCGAAAGGTTTTATGCCTCTGGAAAAAATCCCCGATATTTATTTTGTATTCTTCCATTGGCTAACTATGACTAGGTAGTTAAAAAGGTAGCAATCTTCATTTTAACCAAGCGATAAATTAGGAATGGTTCCAAAACTAAGCAGAGGACTTTTAAGTCTTCTCTTAAATTATCAACCCACTATTGAAGGTGTACATAATATGTACAAACTGCTCTTGCCTCTGAATTAAAAATTATCAAGTCTTTTTTCAGTTTTCAGGGAAAGAAAACTAAAATTCCAAATTGAATAGGGTGCTCTAGTGTTGCTCGTTCATCAAATTGCATACATGTTTATACATATATAACCTACCTACAATTTTCTTACGTAATTTATATTTCTTATATCTCAAAGTCATCTGTCGTCTCTCACCTTCAATCAGTCAAAGAGATAAATTATATATTTCTCATTCTCAATATTCACTTAACATATTGATTGAAAGGCTGTGAATAAATTCATTATAATACATTGATTCGGTGGCGGCGCGCGGCTGTTTGGCTTTGGAATTCATTTTAGTTTTCTTTTTGAAGAAAAAATATGTCTATTGATTCTTTTTAGCACGTTAAAGTCATTTAAACATGGGTTTTAGATAGATTGAACGACTTGATATAAGAATATGTAGTTGCATTTATGAAAATCGATTGCTTTATGAACAATTATTTATCTTTGGAGATTAAAAGTTAAAATAATAGTTAACAGTAGGTTCTTGTAGCAAGGGTCATTGACACTTTGACATTTTGGGCTTTATTTTATTTCCAATCAAGAACTTGCTAAATTAAAATAAACCATGTATCAAATACAAACACCATTATTTAGTCCAAATTACAATTAAATGCTGAACGAACCAATTTTAACTGTCAAGTTGAGTCAATTTACGTCAAAATGAAAGATGATGGTCGCATTAACAAAGCTAGTGGCTACGTAGTCAAGGGATTCTGATTGGCTAAATCTAACTACAAAAATAGTTGAAATTTCCCCTCCGACGCGACGTAGTGTAAAAATTTCGGCTACAAAGATAAGGCCCAACTATTTGTAATAGACTTAACCGAAAGTAAACTAATGTCAAAACCGAACGAAAAGTTATCAGAAGTTATCGTCAAAACAAAAAGTAACCATAATGGATTCAAGTAACTTAAGCAAATGCGTTTCAAATTTGACATTTGCTTAAGCTCGAGCCATTTAAATGGCTCCTGCGTAATTGCGCGAAAGTTACCGAAATTTAACGAAACTGAGCAGAACGTCTATTATGGTTAGTGACATATAAGGCTGCGTATTGGTTCGTTCCCTTACTGCTGGAACACAATGCAAAAATCGGAGCCGCAGCCGGAGCCGGAGTCGGAATAGCTGTCTTACGTTTACAGAAAGTACGCACACAATGCGTCGTACGGCTTTTTGATGTTATTTGGTATATTTGCAGTTTACAACCACATCAAATTTCTCAGAAAATATTTTTTGTTCACTTTTATTTCTTATTTAAATATTTTTCCACTTTTTTATTGAAAAACTATTAAAAAAAATATAATCAATAAGTTATTCACTTCAAAAATGAAAACGTCACATGTGTCGTACGTCAAAGTTAAAAGTTGGTCAACTCTTCCGACTCCGGCTGCGGCTCCGATTCCAGTTGCGTCGCGTTGTGTTCGTACATTTGCATTTGCGTTCATTGAATACTTTGACAGCTATTCCAGTTAAGACTCCGACTCCGGCTCCGACACCATTGTGTTCCAGCAGTTAAGCTGGCTTAAGCTCGGTTAAGTCTATTATCAAAAACACTCTATATGAAGATATAAATCCTTCGTACGTATCACCCTTCAAAACCCATTTGTTTACATTGTTGTATTTGTAATGTGGAAGAATTCAACGAGTAAAATTGACGTGTTTTCTTGCATACATAGACACATTTACTGAGTTTTTAGGGGAAATTTCATAAATTAGAGGAGAAATTACACGCACACTAAGAAATACTTTATGAGGCCAGTTTCCGGTTTAGCTTGTAGGCAAACCAATATGGCTACCGAGAATTTATATCTTTACTAGAGTGTTTTTGATTTTGACGTTTCATAATTAGCTGCTCGGTAAAGTAACATGAATTCAAAATGAAATAAATCGTTCAATATTTAAATACAAATATAAATCATTCAAATTGTGTCTTAAATTTGATTTTATTCAATTTAAAAACACAAAAGATAAGTTAAATTTATCAAATCAAAAATGTTTCTTATTTTATATATTTGCATTTGTCAATAATATGACAGTTCCAGATTGACTAGCTTTGTAGTGTAGTTTTGCATTCACAAAGCTAGTTGAATTTTGACTACGTAGCCACTAGCTTTGTGAATGCGACCGATCATGTTTTCCCTTTCAACTGAAAACTGAATTTTATTACTTTGTAACTTATTAATTTTCTGAACAATTCCATATGATGTTTTGTGTAAAAGGGTTCCTTGTGAAATTGGATAAGAAATAACAATACATATCTACATATAACAAAATACAAGCTGCGATAAACTTGTAGCTTGTCCGAGGTGTGTTTTGCAGACAATAATGTTTTTGATAGTTTTTGTACAGTAAATTAAAGTTTAAAATTTATGACACTTGTAAAACTAACTAAAATTTACGTTCAAAGAATGCAGTTGACGTCTAATGAAGTCCCTTATGTTGTCTGAACCTGACAATTTTTCTATTTTGAGGCATCATATTTTGACATCTCATATCAATTCTACAATTTTCTCAAATGTCTGCCTTATTTGTCGGTTTTTTTTTTTAACTAAGGTTTGAGAAAATGATACGTTCAAATGAGTAGCCTCAAAAGAGATCTTATAATCGTAATTCAAACATGAAAGTCAGATGTATTCAAATGTCTAACGTCAAATTCAATCAAATTTGAATGTCGATAGATGTCAACAGCAAAAATGTAACTAAATGTCAATTCAAGTCCTCTTTGACAGCAGCTTTAAAATAAATTAGGTGGCGCAACAGTCTGTAAAGAACCAGAGCCTAGTTACTTATAACAATCAACAATTCCTGTGTGCGAGGCATTTCAGGGTTGGAAGCGACCTACAGTTTTTATGCCAAGTCCGAACGGTCATTTGAGAAACCACTTTTAATGACATAATTACTCTTGAAATATTTGTCAATTGTTTGCAGGACCCTTGACAAAACTTTAAGGTGGCACAGTTAGGGATTGAAAAGAAGACCTCTGGAATGACAGTCCTACGCACGAATCATCACGCCACGGGTACTACTTTTGACAGCATTTCTATCTAAAAATTCAGAAATCTTAATGTTGATGTGTTGAACGCACTCTGGTTGTAATGAACGTGTCTAGTGTGATTAACTACGTAAATGAATGTTCGATTTGCAGAAGTATTAGATGCTTTTCTTTTTACTTTAGTTCAGAACATGCTGACCACGCTTACAATAAAGTCTGCTCATAAAATTTTCTGAACAATAAAATTTCGTTTAAAAATAAAGGGTGATTTTTTAAAAGCTATAGGAAAGAAATTCAGAAAAAATGCATCAAATCTTTATTTGAATTGATTGTACGGTCCATATAAATTAATGTTTGAAGATTATTTCATTTAAAATAAAAATGAAATGTTCACCTTGCTGCGCCTCAAATGGTCCATCCTTTTAGTCCAATTTTGGCATACTGTTTCCAACATTTTGGCCGGTATCTCAAGAATAAATGCTTCAATGTTGTCTTCCAATGCGTGAATTGAAGCGGGCTTGTCTATATAGACATGAGCTTTAACAAAGCCCCACAAAAAACAGTCTAAAGGCGTTAAATCGCACGATCTAGGCGGCCAATTGACCAGTCCCGAACGTGAAATAAAATGTTCACCGAACTCGCCTCTCAATAAGTCCAATTTTGCGCGTACTGTGTGGCATGTGGCACCGTCTTGTTGAAACCACATGTCATGCAAGTCAAGCTCTTGCATTTTGGACAAAAAAAAAGTTGGATATCATCTCACGGTAGCGCTCACCATTCACAGTTACGTTACGATTTGCATCATCTTTGAAGAAGTACGGTCAAATGATACCACCAGCCCATAAACCGCACAAAATTGTGACTTTTTCTGGATGCATAGCTCTTGCAATGCTTCTGGCTAATATTCACTCTAAAATCGACAATTCTGCTTATTTACGTACCCATGGAGCCAAAAATGAACTTCGTCGCTCGCTGGAAGAAGCGCGCGATGAACTTTCTTAACAGAGTACGCATTTTGATAATAAAACTCAACAATTTGCAAGCGTTTTGTTCGTTTGTAAGACGATTCACGACACACGAAACGTGCGTCAGCTGTTTAAGCCAGTGTTGCCAAAAAGATAATAGCTAAAAAAATCACCCTTTACATTTGAGCATTTTAAATTCAGGGGCGTTCGTGATTTTTGAGATTTGAAAGTAGGTCTGATTCTTTCTATTTGAAGGATAAAATTAGTTGTTTTTCATCAGTAGTTAAAATATTGAACTATTATTTATCTCACGAATTTAATTCTTTGGCAAAACAAGCTGTTTCTTCTTTTATTCATCATACGCTTCACCACCGACCTCTGAACGAAAAAAAAGTAATACTACTTTAGAGCATTGAACACGCTCACAAAAATAACAAAACAAAATTATGACTTTGACAGCTCAGGATCTGTTTAGTTACAAGAAAAACGTCTAATGAACGTATTCAGTGTAACAAAAGTAAAATGTTTGTTCGATTCTGGCTGGAAATGGAACAAAAGTAACTAATCAGTTCGCTTCCTTTTATAAACCAAGGTACTACCTGTACCTTGATTGATGTCACGATTCGTTGAATTTGATAGAACTAACCTTCCTCTGTTAAGGTTTATTGAAAAGAAACAAAATATCTATAACTAATTGGCTAAATAAAAACGTACTGTGCCTAATAAGTGTGTTATTATACCCTCATTAGCGTTGTGATTGACATTTTCGTCAGCTCACTTATCAATTCTTAAGTATCTCACTATTCAAACTCTTAACAGACACGTGCTTTGATGTAAAATCATCGAACCAAAATCGATTAAGTAGAATGACGACCACATCGAAGTTCTCCAACAAATTTTTCTTCTTTTATTGATTTAGCCAAATCAAACAAACTTTACAAAACCAATAGAGAACTTCTTCTGATAAAACCCATCACTCCCCCGAATCGCATTCAAAAGACTCAAGGTGAATGGAATGAGAAAACGAGCGAGCAATCATGATGTAATGGCCTTCAATATGTCCGTGCAAAAACAAAAGTGGAAACACTTGAGCCCCTCACACATAAATTTTCTGTTGTCTTAGGTTAAATATTTAGATAAGAACAGCTGTAAAGCTGTAACGTGTAAACATACTTAAGATGGAGCAAAAGCGTTTTGTTGATCTTAAAGATGCAATTTTCTTTTATTGTTCCTCTGGTGTATTTGCTTGTTTGATTTGATGCAAGTGTAATAAATTAATAAGCTTAGGAAATTAATAATAATTTTATTAGATGATGCTCCCTCGTTCATGATGTCAAATTAATTTATCCAAATTAAAAAGAAAAACACCGGATGTTTAATATTCTGATATTGTTATTTATATTTTCCTTAAAGCAAGCATCACGTGTCGTGATTTGGTTTCTCAAAAAACCAAACAAAATTAACTGCGTGACAAGATGTCAACCAAAAAAACACGAGCCATATTATGATAAACAAGCAAAACATAAATATAAACAAAAAGAAAAAGATATATTTACACAAAATACCTACTTATGCATTCGTTTAGCTTTTTATAATATAAAAATAAAAGTTGGGCGGTCGGAACGACCGTCAACTTTAGAGACGACAGCGACATCAACATCGGTGGCGAGTGGCGACACACTAACCTCGTCCGAAAAAAGAAAACCAAGACAATTCATAGGTAAACACCGTTATGCGTAGCTATAGACATACAGCGTCAACTTATATTTTAAAAGTTAAGTAATAAATAAGCGGATGATATTGTATTTTTCTGTGTCGTCTGTGCGGACTACAGTGGCGCCTTTTCATATTTGTTTTGACAGTGTTGTTGTGACTTTTGATGTCATGGATTTTGCAGGAAGCTATTTTTTTTAAATATTAAACTAAAGAAATTCTAAATAAAATATAAGAAGCGCTAAAAAATAAATTCAAGACATACATATTCATGAATTTCATTCAAAATTTATGTTAGAAATGTAATTCTCTTTTTTGAAGTGAATTTAAAAATAATGGAGCAAAATTTTAAACAACCTATTGTTAAAGGTTTAACAATTTACTAGTTAGCAATTTTTTAAGGGAGTCCAAAATTTTAAACCTTACTTTTTGTTTTGCTCACTATGTAAATTGTTAATTGCCTTTTATTAAAAAACGAGCATCCAAACATATCTAAATAGTGACAGTTCGTAAAAATAAACAAAGCAAATACGCTTAAACGGACCTTTTTTTTTTTTTTTTTTTTTATAATAAGCGAACACTTAAAGGGTTTTTTTTATACCTTTAATATGCCAAAGACACAGTGTGAGCATTAGGAAAGGAGGGAAGGGTTGGATAGGAGGTGTCGGTGTACATTGATTTTGAACTCCTGAACATTGCAATGATAGGGAAAGATAGAGCGTGGCAAGGCGTTCCACATTCGCGTAGTACGGCTAAAAAATGAATCTCTGTACTTCATAGTACGGCCGAAGTTGGGCTCAAGGGTAAACTGATGGGCATTCCTAGAAGCGCGAGTATTACGGTTAAATTGTTTAAGGGGAGGAATGCAACTGGCTATTTCACTAGAGCATAGTCCGTTAAAATAACGGTAAAAAAGGGTTAGACAAGAAACCTTGCGTCGATGTTCGAGTGACGTAAACGAGTTGATGATGTTAATGTCACCAATCATTTTAAAAGCTCTACTTTGAATACTGTCCAAGAGGCTTAAATAAGTTACTGGAGCACCAGCCCAGAGATGAGAGTTATATTCAAGTTTCGGACGTATATAAGTTTTGTAGATTGTAGCCAGATCAGACGGAGAGAAAAATTTCTTGCAACGTCTCAAAAAACCTAGACATCTTGCGGCATTTTTGGCAACATCGCGTATGTGATCGCTCCACAAAAGGTGGTTGCTGATGCACATTCCGAGGATGTCGAGATTTTCCGTTTCGTTGATGCAAGTGCCACTCATAGATAGTGGCAAAGAGGGTTTATCTCGCTTTAACGATGCAAGACAGCATTGCGTTTTCGAAGCATTAAATTCCACATGATTTTTTATTCCCCATTGTACAATGCTGTGTAGGTCGGAATTTAATGAGCTAATCATATTTTGTCGTTGCAGTTCCACATCCGAAGAGGAGGGTTGTGAGTCTGGAAACGAATATGAAAAGCTAAGAGTGCTATCGTCAGCGAATCAATGTATTGGATTAGAAGTAACAGACAGGAGATAATTTATAAAAATGAGGAAGAGGGTCGGAGACAAAACGGAGCCCTGGGGAACACCAGCATTTATTTTATGGGTTTCAGACTTGAATCCGTCCAAAACAACTTGTATTGAACGGTTCGAAAGAAAATTTCTAATCCAACGAAGAAGAGATTCGTCGATACCGAAATCACGCATTTTCGATAAGAGAGCAAGATGCCAGACTTTATCAAATGCCTTTGAAATATCAAGTGCAATAATCTTACTTTCTCCAAAACGATGTAAAGATTTGTTCCACTGTTCGGTGAGATGAACCATGAGATCACCAGTGGACCTATTGCTACGAAAGCCGTATTGCCGGTCATTAAGAAGCTTCCGTTCCTCAAGATATTTCTTAAGCTGATAATTAATCAGCGTTTCCATGACCTTGGAAAGAAGGGACGTAAGTGCAATCGGTCGGTAATTAGAGGGTGAGGAAGATTCGCCTTTTTTGGGAATAGGCTGGACAAATGCGGTTTTCCATCCACTCGGAACGAGACCTGAGGAGTAGGACAGATGAAAAAGCTTACGCAGTGGTTTTGCCAGCGTTGAAGAACACCTCTTCAGAACAATAGCGGGGATACCATCCGGACCAGCGGATTTATGTATGTTAAGATCTTTTAGGACTCTCGCCACAGTACGAGTGCGAAAAAAGATTGGTCCCATAGAATCACTAACGCGCTCGATGACAGGCGGAGTCATAACACTCATTGGCAGCGTTGAATTGGCGGCGAACTGCCTAGCGAAGAGATTAGCTTTCTCTAAAGAGCTAACAAGTGGAGTGTCATTGACAACGAGGGTAGGAACCGACGAAGAAGAAGAATTCCTCATGTTTTTTACAAATGACCAAACATTTTTACTGCCTTTGGGACATTGCAGTATTTTTTGCCGTAATTTTTGGTCATGTAAAAATTTGGTCCGTCGAATATGGACGTTGCAGGCCTTCCTGGCTTGCTTGAACTTATTCCGGTTTTCCTCAGTTGGATTGGCTTTAAAACAAAACAAAACCTCTTTACAGCTCGCATCGAACCATGCGTTTTCCTTAGGTCTGATGCTTTTAACCCTATTCGGGATAAAAGTTCTCATTCCAAGGAGAATCAAACTTGTGATCATATCAGCGCTGGCGTCTACGTCACTATCGAGGAAGCATAGTGACCAGTTAAAGATCCTAAAATAATTATTAAGACCGTCCCAGTTGGCTTTCTCGTATTGCCAAACGGTTCTCTTAGGAGCTCTTTCTTTAACTGGAGAGTTTTGACACGAGAAATTTGCTGATATGACACAATGGTCAGATGAGCCTAGAGGAGATAGAACACTAATAGTGTACTTACTAGGGTCAGAGGTAAGAAACAAGTCAAGAGTGTTTTCTGCTCGACCTACCACGTCCGATATTCGAGTGGGCTCGTTGACCAGCTGAGTTAGGTGGTTCAACTCAGCGAAGATCTCAGCACACACTCCTTCTGGTGTTGTCTGACCCGAATGTTGAAGCCATGAAGAATTGTGTACATTGAAATCGCCCGTAATAACGATTTCAGTGTGAGGATACAGGGAGACAATTCTTTGAATGGAGTCAGACAGAGCATCAAATTCCTGAGAAGTCGAAACTCTGTCCAGGTTTGGGCTTCGATAAAGGAAACAATAGTGAATGATGTGCTTATTCACGGAAAGTTTTAACCACATGAAATTAAAGAAGGAGTTGGTACAATGACCATATTGTGGTAAAAGTTGATAGGCAACATCATTCCTAATATATATGGCGAGACCATGGTGTGAAAAGAATAATGGCACCAAGCAATACCCATGAATAAAAAATTCAGCAGGATCGGAATCTTCACCTACTTGGGTTTCACTCAATGCCAAAACAGCTGGTCTGTTAGAATTAGCGTGGATGTACACAGACAGAAAATTCGATCTCAGCCCGCGAACATTGCTATAATCTACTCTAAAATTACCAGTCATTGCAATATAAAAAAAATCCTAAAATCAAAACAGACGAACTTCTAAGTATATCACTTTGCCATTGCAAAAGCAGCTGAATTGGCACACCAAGAAAATCTAAGCTCTTCGGAGATTACTTTTTTCGTGGACAGCCAGGCTGCTATCAAAGCCTTAGCCAGTGAGACCATAAGATCAAAAGCAGTTTTAAACTGTAGGAAGAAATTAAACAAAATCTGCCACACTAACCAGGTAAAGCTCTGCTGGGTTCCCGGACATAGCAATATAGAAGGGAATGATATAGTAGATGAACTAGCCAGGAAAGGGTCAGAAGCAGACATAAGTAGTAGCGACCACTCAGTTGGGGGACCCCTCGTCCCGATTGGGGTACTCAAGAGGAAGATAGACCTTAAGCTAAAAGAGAAAATCAACATCTCCTGGAAATCCAGGGATGATTGTGTAATCTCTAGAAGTTTATGGCCTAACACAAATGAAAAGGAAACTCGGTATATTCTATCGCTGAGTAA
This sequence comes from Eupeodes latifasciatus, assembly GCA_920104205.1. Lineage (NCBI taxonomy): Eukaryota > Metazoa > Arthropoda > Insecta > Diptera > Syrphidae > Eupeodes > Eupeodes latifasciatus. Next base: position 398,370,206 of record OV049924.1, read on the forward strand.
AAAGAATATTAAAATCTTGACAGGTGTACTAACAGGTCATTGCGCCATTGGCACAATGGCTAACAGAATAGGTGCATTTGCACCCGATTTTTGTAGGAGCTGTCAGGATGAGGAGGAAATGGAAACCATTAAACACCTGCTCTGCGACTGTCCGAATCTCCAAACCAGCCGACTCCGTCATTTCGGAAACAGGTTTGTTGGAGAACTGGATGATCTAGCACAGGTTTCAATGGCAAGCATGAGGAAATTTATAGATAGCACAGGTTGGTTCGTTAACGAGCCAGTCTACGCTAATCGACAGATTTGAGGAGCATCGATGCTAAATTTTTACTTTTACAGGGGATCACAATGGACCAATAGGCCCCCGTGTACGCAACAGCTTCATGCTGTGCACACCCCTTGCTACCTAACCTAACCTAACCTAAGTATATCACTGTATGAGATTATTTAAGAGGTCTTTACAATAGAACCACACTACTAGTGTTATGCCTTTAGTAGTGAAGTTAAATTGGTCCGGACCCTAACAATCAAAACAGTAATCTACAATCCATGTGTTATTGAATGAACCAACACATACACACAATTGAGCGAGCTTTCAAAAAGCTTAGCCCAATGCATGCACCTGCTGAGCCACTCAACTGTTCAAAAAATGAAAGAAAGAGTGAGGGGAATGCACTTACTGCGTTCTGGTAGGTATTTATATTATTGCCTTTTTCCCTTTTGGAATTCATTGGAATTCCCAACAGTTGACTGAACGATTTCATCATTATTATTCTTATAAGAATTATTATACAGATGTCATATGGATTTAGCAAATTGCTAAAAGTTAATGTATCTATTCCATGATTTTAACTATAGCAAATTATTTAGAGATAGGGATCGGTTATAGCTATCAGTAAAATGTTTGTTTTTAGTTTTTGAACATGTTACAGATTTATTTCTAGCAAAAGATTAATGCAATAAGATGAATCCTGTATTCAAGTATTTTTTTCAAAAAGAAACAATGCATTTAAAGTTTTATTTAATTTATAAATCCATTTTAATTATTTTAATGATGAAATTTCATTTTACTGAACAGCTGACTGCCAAAAGCCAAAAAAAATTCCATTTCGTTTAACTGTTGGTGTTCCAATTTCTTACTGTTCCGATCACATCATTAAAAATTTTACTGATGAAAGCAACAGTAAAAAAATTGTCCGAGGCGCTAAGCCTCAAAGTGACATTTAATTTAGTGACGTAAATTTACTGATTGCTATAAACGCTCATCAGTAAAACATTTCAGATTCCTCCTGTTTCAAATTTTACTGATAGCTATATAACCGGCCCCATAGTAAGATTTTAATTTTAAAATCGTTTGCTAAAAATGTTCTTAACATTTTACTAAATAATTTAAAATTAAGCGCCAATTCCTTTTAATTTTCATAATACCAGTAATTTTCAAAGTTTTTATGAATCAAACTTACCTAAATTTTATTTATGGGCGTTGGTTTTCGGTTCGATTGTTTTGAAGCGACTCAATTTGACGTCTCATCATTTTATATCAATTTTATTGTTGAATTTGTTTTTATTTAAGAAAAATTGCGCATTGAAATTGAAATCATATGAATGCATGCAGTTTTCAAACAAATAAATCTTAATTTCATTCCAAAATGATGGTTTTGGTAGTGTTATGACCTTAAAATAAAGATTTAACATGACATTTGACACATAAAAACTTCAAGAATAATGAATTGTATTCTTGTACTTACAACAATTTTGAATGGCGCTGTCATTAGAAAGTAACCATTGATTAATTAAATAACAAAAGAATTCCTGAGCTATCAAATAATAAAATGTAAACAAAATATTTTACGGGGATACGAAACGTATGCTTTCACACTCTATATTATAAATAATTTGTGAACTCTCGAAACCATTACAATATTTGAAAAAGTGCGTTCAGCACAAATCTCTTGAAGTGGTTTTCGATGAAACCCAGATGAAACCCAGTAACTTAAATTCTATATAACAAACGAAGAATATTACATAGGTGTTGTTTTGAATTAATTCAGGTTAAGCGTGAAGTGCGAATACAATTCATATCATAAGCTTTTGAAGAATAAAGATAAATACAAATTATTGTCTTACACTCAGTATAATAGCTATCTTAGGAAATTCAGTTTCAAAATTGTAAAACGATGAAGAAGTCAAATTTGTAATCATTAGTGCCAAAATGAAGCTGATCAGTTGTAGTTTTTTTTCTAATAAAAAATACATTATTTAACCCACAACTTTTTTTTTGGTTAATTTTTAGTTTTTCAATGATGAAATTGTTTTCAATGAACCGCTGATTGTTGATTTCACGTTTCGGAACAAAATTATTCCACTGAAAGCGTTCCATTTTCTTTTTATTTCCCGCCTGTCAGTTTTAATTTCAATGATCAACTCTAACCTCAAATGCTTTATTACTATAAAGAAATTAATAATTCTAAAGCGCCAGTTATAGCTATCATTGGTTTTCATCATTGAAAACAATCATTTTAATTTTTTTGACAGGTCGTTTATATTATAGCTATCATTAAAAATTTCTGTTAATGAACAAAATTTCCTGATTAAAATCAACCGAAAAATGTTTACTGACAGAAATTCGTCATTGGAATTGTGTGAAATTGGATCACAAATCAGTGGAACGATTCGTTTCTTTTTTGAACATAAAAGTATCAGCTGTTCAGGAAAATGAATTTCTGTCCGGAAAATAGAAAAATAAATGTGCAACTAAACTTTTTTTTCTCCAAAAAAATTCTTTGTGTGATTTCCGATCGATCGGTATATAATTTTCATTTCTAAACAAAGGGAAATATCGATTCAAACATTTTTCCGGATTGATTTCAATGATAGCTATAACTGGCCCCTAATCAGGAAGTTTTATAATGATGAAAACCAATGATAGTTATAACTGGCCTCCTAAAACTTACAGTTTTATGTGACAACTTTAAGGACACCTGCCAAAATTTTGCGAATTTTTGTATTGACATAATTTAACCATTTGTTTGGGCAGATGCAAATCATTCTAAAATATTGGTACGAAATTATGTCAAAAGGGTATTTGGCTACTGTTCGTTAATTGGCAGCTACAGTCAGAGCACTGCCTGAAAATAAGATCACAAGATGTAACAATAATAAAATATATCTAAGTGACATTTTACTTAAAGTTTTCAAAATTTGTTTACTTAGAAAAGTGACGTATTCAGCTCTAACGTCACAAAAGTCATACAAAACTGAGTGTCCAACTACTTTTAGTTTCAGTTCTGAGGTTCAAAATAATTGTTAAGAAATTTAAGAAAAAAAAAAACCGTTAGAACTTGCATCTTAAGATCTACAAGCTTGTTAAATTATGTGAGAACTCAAAAAGGTTAAGTTCGAAGGGTTAGATATGTAGGTTGACTTACTAAGGTGATTTGAGGCACTTTAGGGGCTCTTCGATCCTACCCAACAATTAAATACTATTCTTCACCTTCTACCATAAGACCTAAGGCGCTAAGGCTTAAAGAATGAATCTGTTGGTTTTCCAGACCCTATGGCCATGGAAATATTAAGGAATTGATTCCATTCGATAGATATTTTTGCGACAAACACCGACTACTGCATTGAACTTCAGTAAGGATTTGTACGTCATCATTTCTGCCAGAAAGGAATATGAGGATGGAATGGTTACGAAAGACTTCGATTTCACTATCTTTATATTGACCGGTCAAAAATGGAGTATGGAATTAGGTCTCGAATTTTTTCGGAGTCAATAAATGTCTCTAGGTCTTTTCTACTACTAGAATTCGGAGAAGCATGCAAAATACTCAAATCAAAGTCAAACCAAAATACAAACACGGCTTGTCAATTCTGCCACAACATCCTCTACTTGTCCAACAATGTCGAAATGAACTATCCAGCCTCAACATCAACCTCCGTGTCACACTTATTTGGGTCCCAGATCATAGTGGCATTGATGGAAATGAACGAGCTAATGAGCTGGCCTTGTAAGAACCGGCCCTTTATAGTTCATTTTTGAAAAGGGTAAATATTCCGCTTGAAGCTATGAAGGGCAAAATTTTCTCAATTTTTCTGACAAAATTCAACCTCGGGAAGAACACTCTTACGGATTCCCTCACAATACTCATTGAGTCGCGCAGTAAGGGCTGCTTATGACTGTTATCTCCACTTACCTTCTTAAGTTGAGTTGAATTTGATCTTAATAAAACATTTATTTTTTTCTTCAACTTTTGCTTAAAAGCAATCCACTGTATAAAATTTGTCATTGTCGTCAAAGTTCATTCACACGAATACAATGCAGCATCATCGTCGATTTTTCTCTCATTTACCTCGCCCCTCCGCCCTCTTCTAAACTAAAAAAGAAAGACTTTAGACTTTGTCAATTTAGTTTACATTTTTTTATGTGTCGTTTGGCTCGAAGCTTTTAAAAAAAGACAAATCTTCCCCCTTGAATAATGTCGATGGCGATGTCGATGACCCGCCCCTACCCTCGCTCCCTCTCTTTTGTTGTGAATTGTGATTGTGACAAACACCAAATTCCAATGATACAAAAAAGTATCTAAAAAGAGAACTTTTGTATTTTGTGTTTTCTTCTTATTTTTGGCGCAAATGTTTGTTCATCCGTAAATTATAGTTTTTGTTTGTATCTTTTTGTTTTGTCTTTCATAGAGTTTTAAAATATACAAAAAGGAATTCAAAACTAAAATGACACAATTTTATTTTGTTTACATTTTTTTTTCATAATTATACATACATACGTAAGCTATATGTAACTATAAAACTAACGGTATTATATTTATAAATAAAATGTGAAAGCATAGTTATAAAGATTCTTTTTGCAATAATTTTTTTACGATTCTGTTTTGTTTTTATTTCACTTTTCTTTGACTGGATTACACTTTGGTTTGATGAGTTAGACTTATTCATTCTATTTTATGAAATTAAACTAATCATAAAAGTGGACAAGCTACCTATGTAAGTCTGTCTTGACAATAGATCCCAATGACGTTTCTGAAAATGACATTTCTGGCAATGACATTTCTGAAAATGATGACAGTGGGTAGGTTCAGACAATATAAAGCACTTCATTTGCAGTCAACTGCATCCTTTGAAATAAAGTTTTGACTAAGGCAACCAAATTATTTTTCCAAGTGTCATAAACTTCAAACTTGGAACTTTACCTCACTAACCTTTATCTTCAGTTGATCGTTCAAAAATTACCAAAAACATAATTGTCTACAGAACACTCCTCAGGCAAGCTACAATTCTATCTCGACTTCTAGTTTATTATTACTTATTCCCTTTCCAATTAGACAAGTAAACCTTTTACGTAAACAACAGAGTAATAAAGTATAGCTTCAGGTTGAATGAAAAATTATGATTAGCTGTCATTTTGACATAAGTGCCCTTCCACTTGATAGTTAGGAATATTTTTCTTGACTAATTTTCCAGTCAACTTTCCATAATACCAATAGTTTGGTAGTTGTCCAATAAGGTGGTAGAAACTTGCTTTACTTTCAAGTCCCTTATGTCAGCTGAATCGGCCCAATGACGTATCTGGCAGTACTGTCACTACAACTTGACATTTTGAATAATATATTTTCAGTTGTTATTGCATATGTTTTGACAACAGTTACTAATGATGTTTCTAAAAATGACATTTCCGTCAATGATGTTTTCGACAGTGACGTGTTTTGGCAGTATTGTCATTACTATCACATTACACAAAAAAACCTTCTTTAGACAGACAAAAAATAGTCTCACTTAAATATGTCTAATCCATTTCTCCGGAGTGTTGAAATCTACAAATAAATTCATAACATCGTTTTAATGGTTGGTTGGAGAGTTTAAAAAAAGTCGTTTATTTTAGTACTACTTTCACAGTTGGTTTGCGATTCTCAGTTGTTAGTGTTAATGTTGTTCTTGTTTCTCTTTTTATTGTAGTTGTTGTTAGTAATTGACTTTAGCTTAAACTAAATGACTTAAAAAATATAAAACTGTTAATATTATTATGTACCTACTTAAGTGTCAACTTTTACTTGTTTGATAGAGTTAGTTGAAGTAATTACTTGTTGATTGTTGTTTTATGGAAGAAGGAAATGAAATATATATCTTAATTAAAAAGAGGTGTACCAGTACCTCTACCTATATGTATATCTACTGTATAGGTCACTAAACTTTCATTTATTATTTAATATAATCTGATTATTTATTATGTTCCATTGGCTCGAAAAAAAGTCTTCATTGGGAATTGTTGATGAAGTGGTTATTATAGAAATTGGCTTAAATTGATCGATGTAGGTTAAACTTTAATTCGTGAGTTTGGCAGAGGTTTATCTTGTAGTCATTATCTGTCATTTTCTTTCTTTTAAAAAAAAAATTAGCTATAATAGTCGGAAGCATCCAGAAGGGAATTCATATCATGCATTGAATAAATTAGCTGTCAAATCAAACAAAAGAAGATGAAGCGTCTTTCTTTTTTTTCATTCCTACTTAACTAAATCTATTTTGCATTTGCACTAAAGAGTGGATTGATATTTGAAAGCAAGGCACGAATCTTAACGAAGGGATAAAAATCTCTGGGACAGCGTGAAGTGTCAAGTTTTATAAGGAATTTGATAGGTTGTTGTTGATTTAAGTTTATGTTAAAAATGTCAATAACTAAACGAAAATTTATCGTTAAAACAAAGAGTAGATAACTACAATTGCAAATGTCAAACGCAAACTCATGTTCACTAATGAGATTTTCTGTTGATAAATTTGGATGTACACAATACACATAATAAAAAAGATTTTTTATATTTGTGTTGTGTCATTTTAATGACATTCCTTCTTTTTTTCAGCTGTCAAATTTTCATTCAAATTGATTTTTCCTTGATGTACTTTAGAAACACAAAATGATCCTTATGTACATAGGTACCAACTTTGATTTATTTCTTAAGTATTCTTAATACTACTTTAACAATCCAATTAATTACAAACCACATCAGTCAAACTGAATGCTGTGCATTGAATGTAAGCAGGGGTTAAATTCTCGAAAGTATTAGATCTAAACATTTGATTTAACGTCAAAAAATAAATCAATTTGTTTTGCCCAAAAGAAAAAGCAAAAATTTGCTTTTACAAGCTACTTTATTTATAGCAAAGGTCTTAAAACGATTTTGGAGCATTAGGATTAATTTTATCTTTCAGGGAACCCCAATGAAAAAAAGTTTTAACTTGTTAAAGCACAAGATTTCTGTGACCAATTGTGATCACTTCTGCAAATAAAACATTGTCGGAAACTCTTTTTGGAAAATGGCGATTATTTCGTTGCTTTGTGAAACTTGGAGACGTCTTGGTAAAAATAAACATGCGCATCAATATCTCCTATTTCGGAAATATAAAACCTCCTAGTCAAAAATGGGCTTCAATGACGAAGAAGATTCTTCACTCGGCCCAAAAGTGCTTTAGTTTTGATCTTACCAATTTAAATGCGTTGTTGAAACTTGTATCATTCCATTTTTAGCAATGGCGTTGTTTAAGTAAATCAATTGTCAAAAGATGACAGCTGTCAAAATAGCGGACTATTAAAAATGTAATTTCTTATTGAAAAGTCCTTAATTTCCAGTTGGGTAGGGTTTGAATGTTTATTTTTAAAAAAATTAAAGAACACACTAAAGAATGCAAGAAATAACTTCTCAATATTTTTCCAATTCAAATTCTCAACAACATAATCGCCATGTTTGTACATTATCCATATAAAAACTTATTCAAACGAACAAAATGCTTGCCAAATGACAAAGCTATAAAAGTGCAACAAAATGTATAACATATTCGACAATTTGTTTTAAAACAACAAAAATCCAAAACTACTCGTAAGAATATCAAAAAATCCCAAGTATCGAAAAATGGGATTCTCAGATAATCCACTTCACTTGAAGGACACAATCTTAAATATGTATGTACGTATACGTATCGGATGGTTCCCAGTTTAGCTTGTTGAGACAATTTCCTAATTTCTTTGGTTCTTTCTAGTAGGTTGGGTTTGAGCTCTGAATGTTCGTTCCATTGTCACAGCTGTACAGAATCTTTTCGTACACCACATGTATCCTTTTTTTATTTTTGTTGTAAGACTTTTCTGTTTTCAAAATGTTAACATATAAAATAGGAAAGAGAAAACATTGGTTTGACATTTATGTATGTGCTCTCGTTATGACATAAGGATAACATGAAATAGGAGTGACATTTGAATGTATTTAAGGATAATGCAATTTTCGGTCATTTAACACAAAACATTTTGAAAGCTATGTATATGTGACACATTCAAGTTCAAATATGTGTAAGAAAAACTTGTGTAAAAAAACAATTACATACATATATTTCTTATATTTTGAATATTTGAAAAAAGAGAAGAAGTTGTTTTTAAGATTGCGAATATAGAATACAAGGACATTTGAAAGGGAATTGCATTGGCAGCGATTCAAAAGCAAGAAGGACATTCTAAGATAAATCTTTAAAAATATCCGTCTCAGACTTAAAAAGTTAGAGATTTATGGGAGTAAGCCAATACTATAATGAAAAATATACATAAGTAGGGTATTAGGAACAAAAGAATTCAGTATCAGGACACACTGCAAAGGGGTGTACAAAAAACATAAAAATAATCTCATTTACAAGAGCTTTAAAATAACTCAAAGGTTTTAGATCTTTAGTTGAAATTAATGAAAAATTGACCATAGATATTTAAAATATAATATTTAGTCGTCATTGTTCCCGCATATGTTGCGATCCGTAAAATGTCAATTTCAAAAAAAATGATCCGTGGAGAAGGTTGACATATAAACTGTCATTTTTTCAAATTGACAGGTGGTTTGGGGTACGTTTACATATTCTGAAAAGCATTGCCTGATTTATTGTGTTCGTTCCAATAAAAATAACTGTTGTTATATGAAAAGCAAAGTTTGTTCAACCTAAGTTAGTATTAATTATTTTGGCAAATTTCTTTTGCAAAGCAAACAACAATTGTGGGATAATTTGAATGCTTTCATTTTCATTATAATTATATTGGCTTTCATATCATATAATAACAGATTATTTAGTATTGGTTGATAGCTTTCTTTTTTCCTGGTACTAAATCAGCACGTATTGTAAATACAAAGAATTACTCAGCACATTCATTAAATAATGATCTTGTTAAATTAGTTAAAGTATTATATATTTAAATAGCGCCATCTATCAATTCGAAATAGTGTTTTTCTTTTTCAATTTGAGCGGTTGTTAAGTTCATTATCATAAAATGTCAAAATTAGGACATAGGGGCTCCTCTTCGTCATTTAATGAATAAAATTTTGTCAGCCGAATTTTGCACCACTGGTGTTTCAAATGTTGGCTTCAAAATGATTAATCGTTGCTGATTTATCAGTCTGGATCAAATTTTGGAAAAAAAATGTCAAATACATTTCACAAGTTTGACAGCAGTTTGACAGCTACTTTGACATCTAGTTTGACAGTATTACATGTCGGAAACTTAATACTTCAGAGCCATTTTAATGATGTTCCGCAAAGTTTACATTGTTAAAAGTTAAATTCCTCCATTTGCTGCTTTTTATTAAAAGTTTTCTCTTAATACTTTAAACAACCTCAAATCTTTAATAGACAATTTAAATGAAAACAAACAACTATTTCTAAATCAATTATCTCAATTTATTCTCTAATTTAAGTTTTTAAATTGTATCCCTGTTGTGTTTGCAACATTTTTTTTTTTAACTTTTTTCAAAAGAAATTGAGTTATCCTCGTTTAGAACAAAAATAAACAAATCAAACTTTAAATAGTTTGACAAAAAACAGTTCTAGATATAGCACAACGTTTTTAACACTGTCCCCCCACATATGCTAATACTAAACTATAATAAAAGTTTCTCTTGAACTTTTTCTATTCTGCGATGCACTGAAACTATGATGATGGTTCTACCAAAAAAAAGGATACATCCCTCTTGACTAGGTCATACGTGAAGTTGTCCATAAATTTCAATGTTGAAATGTAAAATTGAACATTATCCCATTGAAGCGTTTAAATTTAAAAAAAAAATTAAATTAAAGAAATTTTGTAAGCAAAAGCTTAAATTTTTGAGAAAATGCTTTATTTTATTAGTAAAAACTTGTTTTTTTTACAAACACTTACTTTGTAAGAAAAAAAATGATTTAAGTCAATTTTTAAGGAATTTTCCAGCGTATAACTTTTTTTTAAAGGTTATATTGACAAGGGAAATAATGACAATAAATGACAAAGTGAAGCAAACACTCGAACTATTAAATTAATTTATTAAGTGTTTTTTTTTTTGTTTTTACATTGGATACGAAATAAATTGTACCAATTAAATTTGAGCCATCTATTGTTTTCATAAATAGGTTGGACATTTTGAACAAGCACTTAACAAGTTTGCAAATATTGAGCTATTCCAAGCAGCAAAATTAAATTTTATTAAAAATAGTGCATCTGAACACGCCTAAACAGTGACAGTTCGTACAAAGAACAAAATCAAACGAACATTTATATGGGTTATTATTATTTTTGGAATGTAAGCAACTTGGAAGTTATGGATTGAGCAAATTAATAAAAGCCATTTTGAGATTTTAAACTAAAGTAAACTGTTAAAAACTGCTTTAATGCTTAAATTGTTTAAAATTTACAAAATTAACTTTTTAACTTGGGTAAAACGGCTTAAGCAAATCACTTATGTCCCCTACGCAGCATGGTTTTCTTAAATGATGGTTTACAACCACTAATCTGGTTGAATTTGTGTCTTTCGCGCTCTCTGCCTTAAAAAAAGGCTACGAAGTCTATCTCCCATAAACTAATACTCTTTAAACTGTCCGTTTCTTTGCTTTTAACTCTCTTTTATAACATTGATTTCCTCATACCCTGTAAACCGATATTACAGCGTGCGTCTCAGATTAGTGACCGCATACTATTTCTTAGCTACCTCTGGTGTTCTCCAAGGAAACCACCTAGGTCCAGTTTTGTTCATTCTCACAATCTATCTGACTTTATGCTGATGATACAAAACTTTTCAATCCCATTTTATCAATACGAGTACATGACTCTTCTCTTATTAAACATGATCTTGATTGTTTTTCAGCTTGATGTTTAAAAAACTGTTGGAACTTAAAATTTTCATGTGCCAATCAACCACTTTTTCAAATTAACGCTTAAGAACTCTTCCCCGTCTCTACCTTTTGCATAATCAACACATTACTACTGTTAATAGCATTAGAAACCTTGGCAATTTATGTGACCAAGACATTAATTTCCTTTTCCATATAAACGATATCATTTTCAAAGCCAACTCAGCACTAGGTTTTGCTAAACATTTGGTTCGAAGAATTTTCTGAAACCCGATGTCAAACTGTCCTTATATATAGCCTTTGTTCGCCCACTTCTCGAATACGCATCTCATGTTTGGTCTCCTTTCCAAAGTAATCATATTTCCAGAATCGCGAGCATCCAGCGTCGTTTCCTTCGCTTTTGCTCTTCGTGGTTTACCTTGGAACATATCTCTTACTTTCCCTCCCTATGTTAACCGCCTGAAACTTCTCAAATGAAAGTCCTTGGAGGAACGTAGGCGAATTTCAGACATTCCCTTTTTTTATCGATTCCTTTCTAGGTTAATTGATTTCAATTTCCTCTAAAACTTTTTCTCTTTTAACACTAACCCTCGTAAAACCCGTAGTCCTTGCCCATTTTCATAATAATCTTCAATAACTTTAAAGCGGTAGTCTCCTCTATTGTTGAGAGTTGTAAGTCACTAGGTCCTATCCCTCAACGGACTGTTGCGCCACCAAATTCATTTATTTATAACTCTAAGGCGTTGCGTGATTGTGTATCTTTCCATGGTTCGAATTGAGTTAGTCTAAAGTTCAGAAATGTCAAATGAAATGCAGACGTTTAGGTGTGGTTCACATTCAACATCGGCCTTTAAAGTTTAACCACCCTTTATATCTCGTATGCTTCGAAGTGTAAGTTCGCACTTAGAAACTTCATTCAAACTCCGTCTTCCGAGTCGCCCATCCCCTCAACAATCTTAGCTCAAGTTCTTAATTTGTTTAAGTTAAATTAAGAATTAAATTAGAATCTTACTAAACGCTTAAAATCCCTACGCCTTCCTCTGTTTTCACCACGAATTCGATTGTGCATTTCAAAAATAGAATTTGCTCTCAATTGTTTGCGTTCCTATATCATAGATGATAAATCAAACAGGATTTTTAATAAACTTGTGCTCATAACGCATTATCGTTTTATACAACTAAAAACTCGACAAGCAATGTTCAAGAAATTGCAGGCTCCAGTATTTCGTTCTCTTATCTCATCACAGTTGAACTTAAAGTAAAATATTTTACTCTTCGGTTAAAATAATTTTCTATAAAAACTCGACAACTCCCAAGTGGAAAACACTAAAACAATCACGTCGTTTGTTTTGCTTTTGTTGTTGTTGTTGTTTTAGTCCATTCCATACATATGTGCGGATGCGAAGTTGAAAAACGTAATCAGATGAAAAGAAAAACATCACATCCCCAAATGAACACAGTTTTTCATTTTTAAATTATTAAAACCAACAACAACAAAAATAAAAATACAGAAACAGAAACAAAAACAAAAACAAAATAAACGACGACGACGACTACAACATCACGAACGCTTGCTTACTTGAAGCCTCACTGAATCATAAGTGTGTTTCCACTACTGGAAACGCGCTTCTATAAACATTCCCAGCAGCAGCAGTGAACTCAATTAAAGTTATCAGTGTTCATCAATGCCTCCGAACCGAACAGACAAAACGCCAGCTAGCGACAACACCATGGGCTTCAGCTGGAGCTTATAAACAAACAAATTCCTATACGTTTTTTCGTTTTTTTTTTGTTTTAAATTTCTTTGAATTTCATTGTGTTTTTGTTTTTTTAGTGTCCATTCACTTTAAATCATAAAATGATGCTGAAACACCCAGTGTAACAATATCTAAAAAAAAAGTATCTCATATCTGTGTCTACAGACGGAAACCAGACGCACAAGTTTAAAAAACAAATCTCCTACTTTAAATTCTCAGTGTTCCCATCATAGAATAAAAATAACACAACAAAATTTACCAAAGTATCTGAAAGATACAAAAGTATCTTATCTTAAATAAAAGTATTTCAAATATTCCAAAATGATTCTCGAGTAGACTAAATCGCCCGCGTATTGAGCGCCACCGTCACCGCTGGAAAGAGTGTACCTCATCCATTTATAAATTATAAGCGACTGTGAGTGAATTAATTCGTAAATAAAAAAAAACAAAAAGAATCTAAGAATAAAAAGCCAGCGGAAAAAAAGTATCTGATAGATATTCTCGACTCCAGTCCTCCTTCAGTTGGGAACCAAGAAAAACAAATAAAAGAAATCAGCATTGAACTCTGATAAAATGTTCGCCGCTGGAAAGATCATAATTCAATTGATTTTATTAATTTCGATTTACTGTTGGATTCCAATAACTAGAACCCATGCCATCGCGAGTCCGGCATCATCATCATCATCTTCATTATCGTCATTATTGTCGTCATCACCTTCGACGTTAGCTGGCAATAGCGATGGTGATGGTGTTGGAGATGGCGATTGGGATATTGCATCTGCACCATCCGACTCAAACTCGGACATTGTTGGTGCAGTGACTGTAGATGAGTCGGCCACAACTCAATTACCCAATGACGCACCCATAGAGCCTGCACTAATCCCTCTTACGTTACCAGCATCGCCTCCAGCATCACCACCAGAGTTAGTTCCTGATATTCCAGTGGTGCCATCGTCAGATTTAGTTCCAGCAGCAATACCAAACGCAACAATGATGTTGACGACATCATCATCAGCATCGTCGTCGTCGTCGTCGTTGTCGAGCGAAGGTAGACCGGCACTTGTCGACAAAGATGATTATGGTAATTACTATTTGGATATAGAATTGTTTTAATATAATTTATTATGTATATTATATGTAGATATGCATATTATTATTATTTTTTTGTTCGTTATTAATTAATATCCTCTGTGGGTGGAGGAGGCTTCAGAAAAGCCATCACCACAAGCTTTGAAAATACGAGTATGGTGTGTTGTAGTTTCAGTGCAGCTTTTTAACGAAGCACTTTGTATTTGACCTAAATTAATGCAAATACGAGTACATTGGATGGAACTAACAAATCCGTTGCATTATTATTATAAATATTTATATAATATATAATTATCGATATAGGTACATAATATAGAAATGAAATATACTTAAGCTAAATAGAGCTTAATGTAGCCGAACTGTAAGAGTTGAGATTTGTATTTGTGTATTTGTATAGTGACACTCAGGTGCCAGAGAAACTGCTCGCTTTAGATTTTCCTAAAATGTACGTTTTATTTAATAAGCTGAGAATTTTCAAATGTTGGCAATATTAGACAAATTAAAAAAGTCTGTCTTTTTAAAATGATTTGTAAGCTGGAAGATAATAATCTGGATATTTATTTATTTATTTCATCTGTCGACTTACATCTATCAGACTAACATTAACAATAAATATTATAATAATGATAAAATAAATTATATAATGTAATAATATGTACAACTTAAATTAAAACTTAGTTTCCAAGATGCAAAGCACTAATATATACATATAACGTATAGAACATTTTGTTTAAAAATTGATCTCACTTGACTAAAGTCGATTACATTGGAAATGGAGTTGAACGCAGTACAAGATTTGACTATAGTATTATTACGGGCATAGTTTGTTCTCTAGATCTTATAGATCTTTCAGGTGCATAAATATTAAAAAGAGAAAGAATAAGAGGACATACAATATGGTTCATAAGAACATCTCTAGCAAACATTATTACAAAATATTTTCTTCTAGATTGAAGATTCATTAGCCCGAGAAGATTACATCGGTCTTTATAAGAAGGAGCAAAATCCCAATCCAGCTTTCCGATAGCATAACGTGTAAATCTTTTCTGAATGTTTTCAATTCTATTACTATGACAAACATAATATGGATCCCATATAACAGAACAATACTCCAAAACAGATCTTACTAACGATGTATACATAGATTTCAAAGCGTGAGGATCGGAAAAATCTTGAGAGTTTCTTCTTAGGAATCCCAACATGGCATTGGCTTTCGAGATTAAATAATCATAATGCGGTACAAAGCTAAGTTTCTGATCAAAAATTACGCCTAAGTCCATTTTAAAATTGACTCTAACTAGATCTGAGTTTGAGATAGAATAATTAAATAAAAAAGGATGACGAAGTATGAAAAACGAGAGAACATTACATTTAGAAATATTAAAGTGCAATCTATTAATAGCACACCAATTAACAACATTATTAAGATCCTCTTGAAGAAGACTGCAGTCCTCTATACTTTTCAAAGACTTAAAAATCTTGAGGTCATCAGCATAAAGCAGACATTTTGAATTCATAATATACAAAGGCAAATCATTTATGAAAAGCAGACAAAGTATAGGTCCCAAATGACTTCCTTGAGGAACTCCAAATCGGTTAAAGATAACCTTTGACATTTTGTTCCCAATACGTACAAATTGCCTTCGTCCAGTCAAATAACTGGACAACTATATGAGCAAAGAAGAGTGAAACCACATTAACTGTAATTTTCTTATAAGTATTTGATGTTGAACCCTGTCAAAGGCCTTTGCAAAATCAGTAAATATAACATCTACCTGACAACCATCCTCTAATTTAGTTCTTAAGAAATTAGAAAATAAAGTTAAATTAGTAGTGGTAGATCGACCGGTAAAAAACCCATGTTGGGGTTCGCAAATGTAGTTCTTCACTTCATTATAAATTCTTCGTTTTACAATTGCTTCGAAAATTTTCGGGATCAATGGCAATTTAGATACAGGACGATAATTAGAAATGTTTTGTCTTGAACCTGATTTGAATATTGGGGTTATTAAGGAAACTTTCCATGAACCCAGAAATTTCTTAGTTTGTAAAGATAAGTTGAAGATTGAAATAAGTGCTATTGCCATAAACTCAGAACAATTTTTGAAGAATATGGTTGGAATGTTGTCAGGACTACAAGCAAGGTTTGAATCCAAACTCAACAACTCAGCCCATACTTCATCCACAGTTAGAATCACATAACCAAGATTTGTTATATTATTATAACAATAAATATTACCATTAAGGCTTGAAGCGTCTAAGTCTTCTACAAAATTTGACTGAAAGAATGAACTGAACATATCACAAATATCATCCTCACTTTTCGATACAGCTCCTTCATAAAACATATTTTTTGGATAACTTATCGTTTTTCTTTTCCTATTCAGAAACAACCAGAATGCTTTGGGGTTCTTATATGTGACTCAACAGAGAAAAGATACTGTTTATATAAGAATTTTTTTTATTTTTATTGTCGAAAGTGTAGTGTTTTGATAAAGTATTGATGTATTGTAAATCATGATTTACATCGCTACATTTACAGAAGATAGAAGAGGGATAAGATTTTCATAAATACCTATTAAAGGAAATCCCTTATCAATATTATGTTCCCTTGAAAATTATAGTTTTCGTTAAAGCACTCTTTAGCACAATTTATCCACAAATTCTTTCATATAAAATTTAAAATATTGTTGAGTTGTAAGCATAGAAAAAAATTTAACGTAACCTCTAAGATGTCAAATCAAATGAACGAGATTGCCAATGCCCATGACTTGAGGTGATCCGTTCACAAAACATTTTGCTAAAAAAGTCATGGTTTCACGGCCGGTATGGCATGTTATGCTATCTTGTAGAATCTTTTCCTCCTTCGATTGGTTTGCAATTTTATGAGAAAAAAAAATTAAGAGTCAATTGCCTATGGTTTCAAATTTGAAAACAAATGAGCTAACGACTCACGCACAACGTCTTCAAATATTTATTCACAGCTAAGTTTGAATTTCTTGTTGTAGAATTTTTCCAAATCGAGAGACTTCAGAACGATCACAATGAATACAAAAAGTTTTTTGTAGAAAAAGTGAAATACTACGATTTAAAAGTAATTTTTATCTAAGATCAAAAATAATAATCAATAATCTAGAAATAAGCTATGTTTCTGTTGTAGTTAACTTTTTTGAGAGTTTTATTGACTATTCCGAGCAACATTTTTGTAAATTTTGTTTGTTTTCGAATAAAATAATTTACGGGCACACTTCTTGATTTTTTGAATTTTCCTTCAACTTGATATTTTCAATTTTGTTCTTAACTATAACCAGGAACTTAGATGTCAGACCTATAAAGTCAGTGGGTGGGATTTCTAGCGGCACATAGGGCCTCAATAATGTATTGAGCTCCCTCCAGCTCCTTCCCAACTTATAATTCCTCCTCGACTGTTCCATGTAGTTCTCTGTGTCCCGACTCTTCTGCCTTCTTGAGTGAGTGGGCCAGAAAATTCGTAAAATGTTTTGTAGACACCTATTAACGAAAGTTACCAATTTCCAAATTATTGTAGTTGTTTTGCAAGTGCTGCAACTGTAAAACAGTACTTATTTGACGTTTAAGCGAAACAGAGGTAGCTTTGTCTTAAAGTTACCAAACATTGGACGAAATCCCGAACGCAGCCTTAGATTTGCCGATATGGCTAGCGATATCTTGTTCGGTTCCGCCTTCAGTAGAAACCATACTTCCCAGATACTGAAAAGTCTCTACTTTTTCTATTGGTTTCTGAGTAATGTTCACAAGGGAGGGTACATGGGAGGAGCGGAAATTGAAAATATTAGTTTTTTCCGTGGTGATTTTTAGCCCCACGATTTTTGGCCGCCCGCAACACATCACTGACCACCTACAAGAAAAGAATTGGTGACATTATTCAGCCCTGCCTGACGCCACTTTGGACTTTAAACTATTTTAACAATCTACCTCCGTTTAAGACGTGACATTTAGACACATCATAAGTCGCCTTTATTATATAGATGAACTTATTCGGGATACCTCTCCTCCCCAAAGAAAGCCAGATAAATTGCCTATTGACGCTATAAAAAACCTTTTTCTAAATTGATAAACAGCAGGTGAAGCACTCAGGTTACAAATTTCAGAATTAACTCAGATTACTGAAAAATATCAGAATATCACCAACTAGCCATAAACAGTTCCGATTCAAAATTCGATTTTTAAAGCAGCTACTTAAATTAGTGCTTCAAAATACGAGTACAATACTAAAAATGGTGGTGTTCAAAAAAAGATTGACAATCTTCATGTATGATAATGAGCATCCTTTCAGGCTGAGCACTTGCTTAATTTGTGAGTTTTCGGTTGCTCATTGTTAAAGTAGTAGCAGTACCCGTGGTGTGATGGTTAGTGCGTAGGACTATTATGCCAGAGGTCTTGGGTTCACTCCGTACCCTGTGCCATCTAAAGTTTTTTTTCACGGGTACTGTCCCTTGCGAGGAATTTGACAAATCCTCCAAGAGTAATTCTTGTCATGAAAAGTACTTTCTTAAATTCGGCTCGGCTTAAAACTGTAGGAATGGTTGAGAGTTCTAAGTCACTAGGCCCTACGTTGCGCCACCTAATCTATTTATATTTGAAGTGGTATATACATACAATATCTTATTTCTTAGTTTTGGAAAACAAGATTAATAATTGATATAAGTCCTTTTGAGGTTTCAAAGAACTCGTATGAAGACCTAGGTGAACTATGTTATAAGTTTTGTGGAAAAAGATGTTTTAAAGTAAAACAAGTTTGTTTTTTTATCGTATTTCATTGAGATTGTTGAAGTCTCTTAAGAATAATTGATTCATTTTTAACAAACACTGATCAGCTCCACATACTTCTCTTTTTAGAATTAAAGTATAAATAATAAATAAATTATTGTAATTAAATGGGTGGTTCGATTTGCACTTGAGTATATGCAAACAATGTATGTATAATGCATTTAGTATAGATACCTATTATAGATACTCTATCTATAGAAACAAATTGATTCTGTGTAATGTAGATTATCTCTGACAAGGTCGACCACGGCCATGCACATGCACTATGGCATAAGTGCATAGTACACCCTATTCACGTACGTTCTTTGGTCTGGTCACCACAAAAGTACATTTGTACGAATATAAAAATGTATCTCAATATGAAATTGTGTGTATCTTTTTTTGTTTTGCTCATGTTGATGTTGATGTTGTTTTATTTTATTTTGTATTTTACAAATTTGTTCGTTAGTTTTGTTCCTGCCATTATTGAAATTGCAATTATTATTAAGTCGACTGTACTAAGTAGGTACTCGTACTCGTACTCGTGAGTTGGTTAAATAAAATTAATTTGTCTCATTAGATACATACATAAAACTCGTAGAATATATATTTACACCAAAGTTTAAATACAGAATTTTATTGGCAATGAAGTGGATAGAAAAATAAATCTTTCTGTTTGTTTATATATTTTTATTTTATATTAATAATATTATTTAAGTACCTGCACTTAGCTAATATATGCGTTGTGTATTTAATACAATAATATTAAACATTATACTATATTGGCAAGCTTATTTATTTAAATAAATATTCCTATATTAAGTGTGTACTATTATTTAAGGAGCTTTATGTACACAAATGTAATTAAAACAAATATTTTGATTATTTATTATTTAATTAGTTGGATGTGTATATAGCCCAGAGTGTATAAGCTAGGTAGGTATATAAAAGACGAATTGAGAAGAGTCAATGTTCGATTAAGTTCACAAAATGATGCTTATTGATAATATAATTAACCTTAAGTAGATATTTTCATTTATTTTTGGTGGTTTTATTATTTATTTGTTTGTAATGTGTTCTTGGAATTTATTTTGAACTGGTATTTTGTAGAGCAAATGAATAACTATGTATTTTGGCATCTCGAAGCTCTTTGGAAATAAAAATAAACTGTAGGAAAGATGCCCATTTGTGCCCAATTTCTGC
Organism: Eupeodes latifasciatus; assembly: GCA_920104205.1. NCBI lineage: Eukaryota > Metazoa > Arthropoda > Insecta > Diptera > Syrphidae > Eupeodes > Eupeodes latifasciatus. The sequence goes on from OV049924.1 coordinate 398,390,173, forward strand.
AAAATTTTGAAGTCAATATTTTTCATTGTTCTCAAGATACAAACTCGTACTTGAGTCAGGAATCAATTTTTATAAGTTTTTAGTTGTTTTTTTTTTATAAGTTGGTCAAAATTGATTTTCGACTCGAATATCTTTTCAAAAATTACGGACATTGCCTATAACATAATTATATCTTATACAAAATATTATTTTTAAAACTAATTAACTAATTTTAAGAAAAATAAACAAACAAAAATAAGCACGCAAAATTGGTAAAAACTGGTGTTCGAATCAAATATTTCGGAAAAAGATGAAACTATTGACTTCAAAATCATTTCATTCTATCCAAAATTTTGTTATTAACATAAGATTATGTTATTAGAAAAATCCAATCAATATTTTATTTTATAAGAAATAAAAACTTTTAAAAAATGTTACTAAAATTGTTAAAAATTGATTTTCGACTACAAATTTCGAGAACAAAAACCGATATTGAAATCAAACTTATTTTATCATATGGAAAATATTTTTGCTAGCTTTTAGTTACAGTTTTAGAAAAATTAAACTAACGACTTTTAGAATAATATCATAATACAAAAGATCAAAACCTGCAAAACAAAAAAAAAACTGATAAAACATAGTTTTCGACTCAAGTACTCTGAGAATAAAGAAAGACCGCTAATTCGAGAAAGAGCTTTTCATGACAATAAAGGATTTGTTAATACCTCACAAGAGGCTGTACCCGTGAAAAAAACTTAAGACGGCACAGGCAGGGATTGAACCCAAAACCTCTGGCATGACAGTCCAACACACCAACCACGCGCCACGGGTTTTTCAACAAAGAAAGATATTGACGTCAAATTTTTATCTTACACAAAATATTGTTATTAACACTTTTTTAAAGTTTAATAAAAAATCGACAGAACCTCTTTTTAAATTGGTTTGCCAGAAAGAAGTTCCTTCCGACTTTTTATGATCTTAAGCCCACCTAATCTGACTTTTATCTATAAAGCCTTTATTTTCTAAAAATTAGTAAAACTCCCACATCTGGGCAAGTGTCCCATTAATCCATTTGAGTTATTTGGAATTGATCCATAAAAGAGCCACACAATTATAGGCTACTGTTGTCCAACTGAAACGTTTTATCGATTTTGTTCATAAACAGGGTTTCTAGTGAAATGAACAGTTGCATTCCTCCCCTAAAAAAAATCAACGTAATAGTCGTACTTCTAGAAATAATCATGAGCTTAGATTTAAGCCTAACTTTTGACATACTGTCAAGTACAGAGATTTATTTCTTAGTCGTACTACACGAATGTGGGATGTTCTATCCGACTCAGTTTTTCAATTTCGTTGTAATATACGAACATTTAAAACCCCTTAAGTACACTTAGTACCAGTGGCGTAATGGTTAGTGCGTAGGACTGTCGGTAGGTTCCTTCCATCCCTGAAATGACTCGCACACAGGAATGATTGTGAGTTGTAAGTCACTACCTTATTATACCTTATATACCTTATTCACAAGGGTTAGGTTAGGTTAAAGTGGTTGTTGGTTGGGAAGTCCAACACACTTAGACCAAAGTATGGTCCGTTGTGATACCACATGGATCAGTTGATCAGCTTAACTCGTTGAACCAATTGGAACTTCGAATGAAATGAAACGTAGGAGACAAATAATGTCAGAATTTTTTAGATCGCTGGTATCGTGGAAGTAGTAGTCTCCAAGGTGGATTCTACGTCTTTTTGATAAGGCAGGGCATGTACACAGAAGATGAGAGATTGTCTCTTCTTCTTCTTCGTCCATGCAACTCCTACAAAAATCATTTGCAGGGGCTCCAAGTCGAATAGCATGCCTTCCTATTAAGCAGTGCCCAGTCAGGACACCTATAACGTAGCTAATGTGCAATCTACTCAGAGAGATTAATTGTTTTGAGCGCCTGGCGCTAAGATTAGGCCAAATAAGTTTTGTTGCTAAACAGATGGTGGTGTTATTCCACCTGAAGTTTGTTTTTTCTAAGGTATATTGCTTTAGCAAGAGTTTACATGTAGCTAGGGGGATACCTTTGCTAGAATTGTGAGCCAGCAGAGGTAAAGTCGTTCCGCTTTTTGCAAGTTCGTCAGCTTTGCAATTTCCTGGAATGTCTCTATGGCCCGGCACCCAGAAAAGGTGAATGTTGAACTGTGTAGCCATCTCCGTAAGAGATGATCGACAATTAAGGGCTGTTAGTGAGTTAGTGGAGACAGAGTCTAGGGACTTTAACGCAGCTTGGCTATCCGAGAAGATGCGTACATCATTAGTTGATATAACGTTTTCTCTTAGCCAGGATAGGACTTCTTTTATAGCCAGGATTTCAGCTTGGAACACGCTACAATGATCGGGTAGACGAAAGGAGAGACTTAAGTTTAGTCTATCTGAGTATACGCCTCCACCAACCCCATCCTCCGTTTTTGAGCCGTCTGTATAAAAGTTTATAGGATCATCGTTCAAAAATGATGTATTCTCCCAAGAAGACCTGGGAGGTATAGTCACTTTGAAGCTATAGTTATTAAACTGAGGATGGGGTATGGTGTACTGTTTATAGTTCTGAACGAGTTCAAAATAGTGGTGTGGCCAATTCCATTATTGATCCACAGAGAGGAGGCTTGAAGTATGGCTGTATTAGCGGCCGTTTGCTTGCTGAAAATGACCAGCGGTATTAGATGGAACAGAACATCTAGTGAGGCGAAGGGGGTGGAGCGAAGTGCTCCTCCCATACACAGGCAGGCTGTTCGTTGGACTTTGCTGAGTTTATCGCGATTTGTCGCTATAACTAGCGCCGTCCACCATACCGCTACTCCATAAGTAAGGATCGGCCTTATGACCGAGATATATTGCCAGTGTGTAATTCGGGGCTGTAGGCCCCAATGGCCTTTTTACAGGAGAACAGGGCTACTGTGGCCTTGTTTATTCTCTCTTGAATGTTAGGTTTCCAACTTAATTTCTTATCCAAAATGAGACCTAAGTATTTTGCTTATTCACAAGGGACTGTTGCGCCAACTTTTTTTATTTTTAAAATTAAAATAAATAGGTCCAAATCAAATGATACAAATTGTAATATATAGAAAAACGATTGAAACTATTGGTTTTAAATGAGAAAGACTATTGAATAATTTTAGAATTAGCGTCAAATATTGACTAAATTATTATCAGGCAATACAAAAATAAATTAATTTAATCGAGTGGATGAGTAACTGGGTGAACAAACAAATGCAATGTACTGTTTCAAAAAAACTACAACGATAAAATAATGTGGTTCACTTAGGCGTATACTTACTTTTCTTATTATATTAATTTGCATTTACAAATTTGTCTTCATTCTTGTATGATTTGATATTGTAAACATGTAAAATGCGGGTAAGCTAGTGCCCGGTGTTGCTGCTTAAATGTTCTTCGAAAAGCACTGATTGTTGAAAAAATTCAGAACTACATTTTATTTTAAGAATATATGCGTTTTTATCGATGCATGGTTTTGATGTTAAATGTACAACCTAGCGTCTTAACTTATTTTAATACCCCCGTTTTTTTATTAATTCACTTTCACCGAGAGAAATATTTCAATCTGGAAACATTGTTTCAATTTATACAAGTGTTTGCCTTCTAGTTGTTTTCTTTACCATTATTTGTGTTTCGGTAGAATATTATTATTTTAATTTAACTGCAAAACAAATTCAGTTTCCTGATGCACTGATTCTTCATTCAATTGTTTATTATTATTCTTTTCCTTTCTTGCTTCCGATTATACATAAATTATTATTAAACAAAACAAAAAAAAATACAAAAAATTTGCATTCGCCTAGTTTGGTATACAAACTTGCACACTAAACATACCGAAACCTCACCCATCATCGCATCGGCAGCTCTCTATTATACTCTATACGCAATAATATTTTTAACTAGTTATTTTTGCTGTTTTCAATTGAAACAAAACAAATAACATTTTTGAATGTCCCAGTTCTCCGTATAGCTTTCCAACCGTTTTAACTTGGAAAATATGATGCGGACTATGTTGTTTCCGCTTCCACCCACTTCCCCTTCAACAATGAAATAGAAAAAATAAACAAAAAGATTTGTACGTCATAATTTTATCACTGTAAACGTAAACGTTAACGTAAACTCCGCTGGAAACTTTTGGTCAAAACAAATGCAAATTTATTTCGATTACTCATTCCCTTCAGTCCAGAATACCACCCAACCCCCACCAAGCGACGAGTGACGGTTCCAACCGCAACCAACTAAAATCTGTCCGACCAAACGGACGCGACGTGACGGTCCGCCATTTGAAATGCGCATTTAATTATTAATTAAAATAAATTAAGGGGATTTGTTTTGCAAACGAGAGAATAAGGGTGGGGAATCTAGATTCTATATATTTGTGTATTCCGTCGTATTGTATAGACTAAGGGATTTGTGCAGTTGCATTTTAAAAATACAAAATTATACATCATCAAATGTTATGGAATAATAAAACAAATTAAACTTGTCAGTAATAGAAGATCTAGAACTTGTGTTCACTATAATATTATGAGCTTCGCTAAAGATCTAAAAAGAAAGATTGGAAAAATATGCATCAGACAGACGTTAGAATGACATTCTAATCACATCTAAATAATTACCTATTCTATTATTCTATTTTCTGAACGTGCCCATTTGAAGAATTTCTATTGAAGTATAATGTTCTGAATCAAGGCGTTGGTAATTTTGAAACAAAATGCATTAAAAGAATACAATCTCTCTTTAAAATCAAAAAGAGTTAAATAAAATTGTGCACCATTTTAAAGTCTCAGAAATGCTGAAACATTTTTCTTTAGGGTATAAGATTCTTTCCCTTACACTTGTTTTTGAAAAGTAGTTATTTAAGTATCAGCACCACCAGTGTAAGCACTGAACATTTAAAGGGTCAATAAACATACATGAAGAGGAGAGCTCTTCACTTGAGTGACTGACTCAACTTGGTAAGCAAAAACATGTTGCCCAAACGCCAACTCAAATTAAACCCTTGATCTTTTTTTCGGTTTTTAAAATGCCTGAGAGAGATATAAAAGAAAAGTACTTTCGACTCTACACTGAGGAGGGAAAGTGCAATGGCAGGTCATCAGTTCTTTTTTCTTTTTGGCAGGATTACATCTTTTGAAATATTAACCTGATGGGTTTTTTGATAAGAACAAAAATAAAACGTTATGCTATTTAGAATATTCTGTAATTTTTCTTAGATGTATTTCGATGATGAAAATGCGACTTTATTGTCCAAAAAAGTTGCAAATAAATCATTGAAAGTGTAACTATAACTTTTTTGACAACTTTCTTTCTGTTAAAGATCTAATAACCCTATGTCACATTTTTTCATTATTTGAGGCTATCCACGATTCAAGTGGAGAACTGTTGATGAGGAAGACCATGTGCCATTGATGTACTGAAAACGTCTGGTAAAATGTTCGACGTCCCATTTAAGCCGACCTGCACACTTTTTGTGTTTTTAGCGTAGAAGCAGTTTTTCAATCAATATCAATATCAAAACGAGAGAACCAATTATCGTACACTGTTTTTTAATTATTACAGCTCTAGATTCTCACCACTTTCTGCGAATCGAAGAACTAATCAATTTTTTCCGCAAAGTATCATTCACTATTGTTTCCTTTATCAAAGCCCAAACCTAGATAGAGTTTAGACTTCTCGGGAATTTGATGCTCTGTTTGAATCCATCCAAAGGATTGTCTCCCAGTATGCTCACACTGAAATCATTATTGCGGACGAATTCAATGTCCACAATTTTTCGTGGTTTCTCTAATTGGGCCAAACAACACCCAAAGGAATGTGTGCTGAGATTTTTACTGAGCTTAACTATCTTACTTAGCTTGTCATATCTGCTTATTTCTCGTGCTAAACAAATGCAGTTGGAAAAAGAGGTTCCAAGAGAACCGTTTAGCAGTACCAGAAAGCCATTTGAGACGGTCTCAATAATTTCTTCAGGATCTTGGTCACTATGCTTCCTCGATAGTAAAGTAGACGTCAGTGCAGATATGATTACAATTGGGGTTTAAAGTTTAAACCACTAAATCATGTGAGCTGCAAAGAAGTTATTAAGGAGAAAGAGGTGAGCTTTCGGTCGTTTAGAGCCAACACAACTGAGGAAAACCGGAAAAGGTTTAAGCAAGCCAGGAACGCCAACATTTTTGTATGATCAAAAATTATGGCAAAAAACACCAAACTGTCCCAAAGTCAGTAAGAATTTTTGTTCATTCGTAAAAAGCTTTAGGAAATCTACCTCTTCCACATTCCCTTCGCTTGTTGTCACTGACACTCTTTGAGTTAGCTGTATTGAGAAAGGTTACTTGTTTGCAAGGCAGTTCGCTGATTCCACCTTACAAGGTAATGTCATTGCCACCCTAATTTCTATGGGACCAATCTTTTTTCTTGCTCGTACTGTAGCGAGAGTCTTTTAAGATCTCAACATCCGCTGGTCCGGATGGTTTCCCCGCTTCTTTTCCGAAGAGGTGTTCTTCAATGCTATCAAAGCCACTGCGTAAGCTTTTCCATCTATCCTATTCTTCTAAGCTCGATTCGAGTAGTTGGAAAACAGCATTGGTTATTCAATACCAAAAAAATGCGAATCTTCTTCTTCCTCAATTTATCGACCGATAGCACTTACGTCCCTTCTTTCCAAGACATGGAAATGCTGATTATTTATTCATCACTTCAAGAAATATCTCTAAGTTTGAAAGCTTCATAACGACCAGCAATACGACTTTCGCAGCAATAGGTCCACTGGTTCCATCATGGTTTATCTCAGAGCAAATCTTTACATCGTTTGAGAGGAAGTCAGATTATTGCACTTGATATTTCAAAAGCATTTGATAGGGTTTGGCATCAGACTCTCCTATCGAAAATGCTTGATTTCGGTTTCTATGAATCCCTGCTTCAGTCGATTAGTAATTACCTTTCGGATTTTTCCATGCAAGTAGTATTGCATAGGTTCAAGTAAAAAAACCACACAATAAATGCTGGTGTGCCCCAGGGCTCTATTTTGTCTCCAATACTATTTCTCATTTTTATTAATGATCTCCTGTCTGCAACTTCTAATCCAATACATTAATTCGCTGACCATAGTACTCTTAGCTTTTCATATTTGTTTTCAGACTCACACACATCCCTCCTCTTCAAATATAGAACTGAAACGACAAAATATGATAAGCTCATTAAATTCCGACCTATACAGCATTGTTCAATAGGGAATACAAAACCGCGTGGAATTTAATGCTTCGAAAACACATCGTTAAAGCGTTTGCCATTATCCATGGTTGGCACTTACATCAATGAGACTGAAAATCTCAATATTTTAGGTATGTGTGTCACTAGCAACCTCTTGTGGAATGATCACATACGCAATGTCGCCAAAAAGTCCGCAAGATTTTTAGGGTTTCTAAGGCGATGCAAGAAATGTGTCTCCCCTTAGCGTTCTATACGTTTAACACTTGAGTATAACTCTCATTTTTGGGCTGGTATACTCCTGCAACTTACTTAAGCCTCTTAGACAGTATTGAACGTAGAGCATTTAAATTGTTTAGTGATAATATCATCATTGGTTCATTAACATCGCTTGAACATCGTTATAAAGTTTCTTGTCTAGTCCTTTTATACCGTTATTTTAACGGTTAATGCTCTAGAGAAATAGTCAGCTGCATTCCTCCCTTTAAACAGTTCAACCGTAATACTCGCCCTACTAGGAATGCTCATTAGTATACCCTCGAGCCCAACTTTGGTCGTACTGTCAAGTACAGATATTCGTTCTTAAGCCGTACTTCGCGAATGTGAAATGCCTCTCCCTCTCCCTTTTCTAATGCTCACACTGTGCCTCTGCATAATAAGGGTAGTATTATCCCCTTTTGAGTATGAGCTTATTATACGAAAAAGCTACTCAATGAGTGTCAATGAAACCATTTAATGATTTGTTCTTACATTCATTGATTCAAGATGATTAAAGAAATAGAATCCAATCAATCCCGACACATTGATTTTTGTATGCTTCTAGCTCCAAATTAAATAAGTAAATAAGTCAAAAGAAGCAAATTGGTCCTGTCAATAGCTTCAAATTGTCAACGTCTAATGTCTCTTTAACTAAATTCATAGGTTAGGCTCTAAGTTGAAGACCACGATAAAAAATCCGCAGTCAAATTAAATAACATTTTAAACACTGCATTGCATTTAGCGTTTAAGTGCTTTTCCATTGATGAAAACAAACACAAACAACAAAATTGATTTACATCAAACAAAACATTGTTACAATAAAACTTTATCGTTTTCCTGAAACAAAAAGTAAAGAAGAAAAACTTCGAAAAAATCGCTCATAGTTCTTTTTAAAAATATAACATTGTTTACATATAACCTCAGACACACATAGTTTGATGTATTTTAAAATCAATCATCATTCAAACTCAACAAAACTTATCCTCTCCGTTATTTTATATTTTTGTTGTTTTCTTATTTGTTTTTGAAAATGAATTTGCAGCATTTGAATTGAACGCTTATCCTGATTCTTAAAAAAGTAACAAAAATACCAACAATAAAAAGCACTATCAGACATAGTAAATAGTCGTGCATTTCTACCTAACCTAAAACCTACAAAAAGAAAGACTGATCTAAAATGGAAATGTATTTGGCTTTATCCATTTTTCTTCCATCATTTCTTTGATGCCATTACATTTATCCTCCGCATTCATCCATCCATCCATCCATCCAACCGGGAAGAGACGAAAAGATTTAATGGAGGTCTAAAGCCAAACAAATGTGAATATATTCACATTTATCCTCACGGTTTTTCTGTTGAGTCCTTGTTTTTTTTGAACATTACCAACATCCTTGTTGTCTTCTATATTTTTATTTTTTTTCAAGTTCGAAAATTAATGGGAAAAGAAAATAAAATGATCCCGGAAAGAGGAGCAAAGTTCCTGAACCGGCACATAATGGGCAACGGGTTTTCTTCAGTTAGACCGGTCAGTGGCAGTGGCAATGGCAGTTTCAGTGGCAGTACAGAAGCCCCGACAGTTGTATATTTCCAATTGCAATAAGACAAAAACAACACCAACAAAAATGTTTGAATTTATTAAACAATATAATGGAGAAAAAAACAGAAGATATCCTGAATCCTGATGCCTTTTGCACAACACTTTAGTTGCCTTGATATAATACTAACTGCCACCACCTACCGCCTGCCCAGCATCACTACCGCCGCCGCCGGCTGGACACTAACTAACTATATCAGAGACGATCTATTCTACCGTGTCCCGCACATTATACCCTAAGACTCCCCCTTTGAGGATGGTTCGTTTGTTTCTTAATTGATTTTCCTTCAGGATTCACAGGATTGTTTTTCGTCTTTTCGATTCTTTCTACTATATCTTTCCCTCTTTCTCTCTCTGTCTGTCTATGGAAGATGGTTATGTTGTAACCACACTACTTCTTTTTCCAATTCAATTCTTTTCGTGCTGAACCAATATTTCTCCCTGGGCCATGATAGCAAAAACGGAAAAAAATGGCAAACCAACCGTAGTAGGAGAATGGAAATTTATTGAATTGAATAAATTCATCGTGTGGTACCGGCAGCAGCGTTGGTGATGGCTAATCCCTTCTTTGTTTTCTTCGACACACAACAACAACAAAAAAAACTCCTTAATTCTTTTTATATGCAAACAAGGAGGCACTAGGATTCGATTGTGGGTCGCAATTGGAATTGGCTTTTTTCTGAAAGAGCCGATCGACCTTCTCTCTTTTCTGGTAGAATACAACACACGTCCTTTTCCTTTTACTTGAGTTCGATTTGATTTGAAAAAAAATAAGAAGAAAAATCCAGGAATTTCAGGACCTTTTGCATCACAAATAGAAACATGCAAATACGAATAGTCAAGTTGTTTTAGAGATTGAGGCAGGACTTGAATATAAATTGTACAGTGGGACTGAATGGCTAGGAAACTGGCAAGTTTTTTTTTTTAAATTCACTGTAGGGGTTTACTATTTTTTTTTTTATTAGTAACCAAGTCTTCTATATTGGTCATTTAGGTCCTCCATAATTAAAGAATGTCATTGGTTTTCTTTTGTTTCTATTATTTTGCCCACACTAAAGGATTTTTGCCTACCTTTGGGTTTTAATACAGAAGAAAGTAAAGTATCAAAAGAAGATACTGGTTTAAAGTTGTGAACGTCAAAATAGGAGGGAGAAATAGAGTTGGATAAAGAACTCCACATTCTTGATGTCCGACCGAAAAATGGTCTCTGTTTCGAATTTGAGGCCAAAATTTAAATTATACGCAGTCCGAAAGTGCGAATATTACTGATGATTTGTTTTAGTTTAATACTTACGGCTCCCGAACCGTTGAGGTTCTTAGCCCGAGATATTGTGTTCTCTTATCGTTTGCAGTCCTTTGCAGCTCTCTCCAGTCAGCGAAACCAAGCACTATTGCTTCAGTTACCGCTGGAACTTTGTAGCAGAGGTTCGGCCTTCCACGTCGTGTCGAACTTGGAGGCTGGGATACGAAGATTTTCTTTGCTGGAGCGTTGTTGTCCAATTGCTCGATGTTTCGATCTTTGCACTACATTCACATCATTAACGAGCTCGAATAAAACTGGTTAATTAGAGTTTTGTAAAACTTGCAGTCTGTCTTTCCAGAAAAGAGATTTCAACACTTTTTTTTGGTCAAACTGAAGTAGCAGCGGTTCTTTGTCAGATTTCCACCAAGTTGTGTTTCGTGCCATTGATATTTGTTCCGAGGCAGGTAAGCTCCTTGACTACCTCGAATTTACTGCTACCAATAGTGACGATTTGTACTAGGTGGTGGACAAGTGAGGCTCTGTTTTTTAATAGCATATATTTTGTTTTGTCCTCATTATTTTCAAGACTAACATGTTTCGCATGTTCATCTAAAGCTGTAAATGCTTCTAGAACAGCTTGCTTCGAGCGGCCGATTATGTCGATGTCCACATAGCAAAGTAATTGTGAGGACCTGTTAAAGATAGTGCCTTCCAAAAGAACACTGTTCAGCTATTCCAGATATTTGGAGGATTTAGACTATTGAAAAATACATTTACAAAAACAACGACTATCTTAAAACAAGTTTAGCAGATTTCTACAATCGGGTGTTTTTTTATAGCTTAAACACTTAAAAACCAAAAACTTTCCTGGTCTAAAGCCACATTGATAAGGAGATATTAGGTTGTTGACGATGAGCTTTAGACGTTCACACATTACTGCAGAGAAGAATTTGTAAGCGATGTTAAATAGACTGATTCCTTTATATCGGGTGATTTTTTAAGAGCTTGAGAACTTTTTTTAAAAAAAAAACGCATAAAATTTGCAAAATCTCATCGATTCTTTATTTGAAACTTTAGATTGGTCCATGACATTTACTTTTTGAAGATAATTTCATTTAAATGTTGACCGCGGCTGCGTCTTAGGTGGTCCATTCGGAAAGTCCAATTTTGGGTAACTTTTTCGAGCATTTCGGCCGGAATAGCCCGAATTTCTTCGGAAATGTTGTCTTCCAAAGCTGGAATAGTTGCTGGCTTATTTGTGTAGACTTTAGACTTGACGTAGCCCCACAAAAAATGGTCTAAAGGCGTCAAATCGCATGATCTTGGTGGCCAACTTACCGGTCCATTCCTTGAAATGAATTGTTCTCCGAAGTTTTCCCTCAAAATGGCCATAGAATCGCGAGCTGTGTGGCATGTAGCGCCATCTTGTTGAAACCACATGTCAACCAAGTTCAGTTCTTCCATTTTTGGCAGCAAAAAGTTTGTTAGCATTGAACGATAGCGATCGCCATTCACCGTAACGTTGCGTCCAACAGCATCTTTGAAAAAATACGGTCCAATGATTCCACCAGCGTACAAACCACACCAAACAGTGCATTTTTCGGGATGCATGGGCAGTTCTTGAACGGCTTCTGGTTGCTCTTCACTCCAAATGCGGCAATTTTGCTTATTTACGTAGCCATTCAACCAGAAATGAGCCTCATCGCTGAACAAAATTTGTCGATAAAAAAGCGGATTTTCTGCCAACTTTTCTAGGGCCCATTCACTGAAAATTCGACGTTGTGGCAGATCGTTCGGATTCAGTTCTTGAAATGTCAAAGCATACTGAGCATCTTTCTCTTTGACACCATGTCTGAAATCCCGCGTGATCTGTCAAATACTAATGCATGAAAATCCTAACCTCAAAAAAATCACCCATTAGTTGGTGCAGTTAAGAGGCTCTCCTTTTTTCATGATCGGGCAAACAATACTGGGTTTCCATTCATCGGACATGCTTGCTTCCGACTATATTTTACTGATGAGTTGGTGCATGCTCCTTACCAAATTATCTCCAGCTGCTTTTAAGAGCTCGGCATTCAAGCCATCTGCGCTAACGGCTTTGTTAGACTTCAGTTTAGATATGGCAATTTTTACTTCGTCTAAGTCGGAAAGACGGGATTGTTGGCTTTGCTCGCCCATATTGAATGGATCATCCTGCTTGACAGCAGGATTCGGTTATTCGTCGCCATTATACAGCTGCAAAAGTGGTCCTTTCTTATCGTCAGCATTGACTGCGTTTCTATTATGATGTTTTTACTTTGGTCTTTGCAGTCTTCAGTTTGAGGTTTATGTACTTGTGAATTTCGTTTCACCTGCTCATAAAACGTTCGAACTTCATTCCTGCATTTGAACGTCTTAACATCTTCGACCGCACTCTTCTCATGCTATCTCTTTTTTATTCTATAAAGTCGTTGTTTCTCTCTCCTCTTCTGCTCATAGAGCTCTTTATCATCTCTCGACCTTCTAGGCAGCGTCACCGTCGTTTTGCGTACCTGTTATATGGCTGCATTTGCCTGCCGACATTCCTCATCAAACCAGAGGTTTCCTGTTGGTGGATGCTTGAAACCCAGGACGTCAGAGATGGCTTCTCTGATTGCATTTTGGCAATGTTGCCACTGGTTCTCGATAAATTGTCTTGGTGGCAGAAACCTTTTAAACAGGTTTCTAGTGACTCGGTCGGAAATGGATTTGACGAACTTTTGTGGTTGTATCTTCTCCCAGCATCTCCCTATTTTTCCTTGGGTTCTGGAAACCCGTACAAGTCGATTTTAGCTCCTCGGAAAGTTCGGACAAACATGATGCTGGAAGCGTGCCTAGCGTCGATCGCAATATGGTTAATCTCGTGTTGTCGTGCAGGCTGTTTTTCCCTATTATTCCATCAAAGATGTCTACCCTTCCTATTTTGTTATACAATCTCCCAAGACTGCTTTAATATCGTAGGTAGGGCATTGCTTATATGCTCGAAAAACATATCATTGGTGTTGTCATCCTTCTCTTCTCTGTGGGCTAACGTTGCCGAATTCAGCCTTGATTCGGATAGTCAAAAGGCACTCGCTAATGCACTTATAGCTCAAGACTTGTTGCCTAAGTCTGGCTCCAATGACAAAGCCACATCCAAATAAGTGTTGTTGGTTTTCTCGACAGCAGTCACCATAGTAGATATCGCAGTTTTATCCTCTTTTTACCCGGCCCATCCCATTGCATTTCTGCTTTATAGCAGTCTCGGATCTCCGTTCATTGTTTGGGTACACGTAAATTATTAAGGGACCTACCATTCCACGTGCTTATCCGAAGTTCGTTGCCCTTAAATCGTTGGTGAGGGTTGTCAACAATAAATCCGTTCATATGAGAGGCTTGTTGGTAAAGCTTCGCGAAAAAAATTATTTTAAGTGCTTTTCTGAAGTTGAACAACTTATGATCAACAGACAAACCTTACTGAACAGAAATGTCAAACTGCTAAATAATAGAAAACAACGATCGAAACTTCCCACGTACGAAGTTCCTTTACCCAAATTTTATATTTTGTTGTTAACAAAATAGTCCCTCATTTACCTTAGTTGTTTTTTTCTAATCCATCATGTAACGTGAGAAATGACGATTTTACTTCTCGAAAATGCCTGATTTTAAACTTATGACCGGCAGTGTATCTTAAAAAAAACACCCTATACAAGTATTTTTCAAATTTGACTATATTCCACCTCAAAAACAATTCCATTCCATAGTTATTGCCTCAAGGACTTTTGATTAAACAGCGACCATTTGAAAGATAATGATCTCCATAGGGACAAAAAAGGGTGTCTCGTTGGCTATTGTGTAATATATGTATATATATATATATTATATATGTTATGTATAAATGTGGCTTCGGGCTTAATTTGCAATCATCATCATCATCCTTAGCAGCAGTAGCAGAAGCAACAGCAGCACTCTCGCAATATCCCCATTTAGGATTAGTTCATTGTAAAGGATATCCATATCCATAAGCCCAAGCATTGCATATAATCATCTTAAGGATTGTCCTGGGCTTGAACGTTTCTTCAAAAGATGAGTGCTTTGGTTGGCTGGTACATATATTGTGTCGCCTTCAGGCATAGAATCATCGCATCGGTGTAATCATTTCCATCTCAATTCACATGCCTTATTTATATTTATATATCTATATAGTAAATAGAAGCAGAAATATAGATACGTATGTGATCCTTAAAAAGAAAATGTCAAGAACGGAAAAAGGATTCTCAAGTGTCTGCCAGTGTCTATAGTAGTTTTGTCCATCACAGACAATGAATATCCATTAGCCTAGCCGTAGATTGCTATGTTCTTTTTTTATTTCAAAAACAACGAAAGTTCAAAATTGAACAACCATAGGAAAATGGCAAAAGGATATCTGTGGGCAAGACATTTGAAAGACAAGATGTATGAATTTTTTTTTTGGTTTTGTTTCTTTGAATTCGTTTTCCTTGGACGTTTGATTTTTGTCTAGGATGTGGATTCTAGGAAAAAGTTCTTTAAGATAAAACAACTATAATAGTCCTTGCAAATGGGTGTCTACTGTCTAGTGTTTATATGGATGCCCTGAGTAATCCTTATCCATAGTTTTATTGGCATACATGACTTTACTATACTCCTTTTATACATCAGTTTTTGGTTTCTATTTATATTTTTCTGTTTGTTTTATTAAATAAAAAAGTAAATATAGTCTAGTCGATATAGAAGTTTTAAGAAATTCGAAGAATTTTTTTCTTAATGGCTGGTAGCTGCAATTGATAGGACACTAATTGCTTGTATTTTGATATTTGCATTTGATAGTTGTTAACAGTTGGGTTAAAAAGTTTCTTAAATAAATAAAATTTGAGTTTATTATTTAATACATCAGGTGCCTTCAAAAGCGATGCAATGATTATAGTGGTCAAACAATTGTTTATATCATTTTTAAATTACGATTTAATTTGATCCACAGTTTCAACGATTGTCCATTCGTCGAAGCAAAATGTCTTACCAGCGAGTATTTACTTATAGTTTGAGAGGAGGAACAAGTCGCTAAGGGAAGGACTTACCAGTTCTGGAGAATACTGTTTTTGGAAGCCATTTGATATCATGCAATATTTTCATTCATTGTCTTGATGAAATAGCTTTTTCGTCTTTTTCAAATGGGATCGTTTTCCCTGATTTATTTCGTCAAAAGATGCGTAATAATTGCTGCTAATGGTGTTTCCTTTAAGAGATAGTCGATGAATATTATAACATGCGCATCCCAAAATACTTACTTACTTACTTAAGGTAGCGCAACAGTCCGGGCGGACCTAGTCCTCACCCAACATGCGTCTCCAGCCAGCTTGGTCCCTAGGTAGCTGTCTCCAGTTTCGCACGCCAAGTTGGTTGAGGTCTTCACCCACCTGCGTGCGACACCTGAGTCGCGGTCTTCCTCTACTGCGCCGCGCCGTCCCTTGGGATTGGATTCGAAGACCTTCCGGGCTGGAGCGTTGATGTCCATTTGCTCTACATGATATCGGTATGTTTTTTTTTATAAGAAATAAAAACTTTCCAAAAATGTTAATCAAATTGATAAAAATAGGATTTCGACTAAAAATGTCTGGAATAAAATCAGGTGTTGAAATCAAACTTATTTTTTTCATATGGAAAATATTGTTTGCTAACTTTTATTCAATTTTTTTGAAAAATTGATTTGACAACTTTTTTTTTACAAAACACTAACACCTGCAAAAAAAACAACAAATTGAAAAAGAAATTGTTTTCGACTCAAGTATTATGAGTAAATATTATTTTTATTTCACACCAAATAATCTTATTAGTATTCTCTTAAAGCTTTAGAAACATCGACAGTCGATCTCAAGATCAAAATCTTCGATCATTTAAAAGAATAACTTCAAAAACACCTCCAAAAAAAATGTATCTACCAAATTTTGAACAAATTGTTGCTGCCCTCAGAAAAAAAGCTTTTTGGTTATTAAATTTTGTAGTAGTTTTTGTAGTTTCATATTCTATTCAGAAATAATACTTAGATTTAAATTTTTAATTTAATTAAGAATAAAAGTAATGAGTAAAAAACAAAATTAGGGGTAAATAATGTAGAAATGCGGTAAAAATTGTTTTAAAGAAATCAATTGATTTCTTTGTTTCTAAGTTTAAAATTAGAAAAGTATGATTTTGATTTTCAGAACTTTAAGACCAATGTGCACCGATATCTCCTCTTTAATAATTTCCTAAATTTCCTAACGCTTGCACTGTGTTTAAATATAAACCAACATATAAACGGTACTAATAACCCTTTGAGTACCTGAAAATTAGAAAAAAAAAACTATAAACAAAACAACTTTTTTTGGAAACGTCACTCAAGAATGGCTTTCTGAATTAAGAGGGACGTTTACCTTCGCGGTTTGAAAATGTCGATTTTTTTGTTTGCATATTTATAATGTAAAAATAACTAAAAACATGCTCTCTGAAGAATTTGATCGAAAGCACGCTGGTTTACTAGATATCGAGCCTCAAACCCAGCCCCGTCCTGCTTATTAACGTCGCTCATAGGCAGGTGTCGCGGCCGGCTATTATTCCGAATGACGAGAAGAATCGGTCTATGTATTGGTGTTTTGTTATTGTGCACGATTGTGTACGCGTGTGTACGCGTGTAAATGTTAAATTTTAGAGCCAAGAGCTGTACGGTCCTGGCATAGCTGATTAAATTGTAATTTCTGACAATCGTGTTTAATTGTAACATTTATCTTTAAACACGTTTTCCCAAAAGTCGTGTTTTTCAAAACTGTTGGCACGATTTTGACAAAACTATAGAAGATATCCTAAATCTGTTAAGCGTTACTTATTCACGAAACATCTCGCTAGGTTTAGACACAAGCTTTTTTGAAGATGTTTTAAAGTCTTTTTTAAACAGCAATTTTTTCAAATCACTGCCATTTTGTGAAATTTTCAAATATTCAAAAAAGCTTGTGTATAGACATAATCAACGTTTTAAAAATTAAGTTTAAAACATTGTTTTGTTGTTTCAAAGTTTTGAAGCTGAGATATCGTGCCAGCCGTCCTACTCCGTCGCACCGGTAGTAATGCATTCAACGACGCGACGCGTCAAGGGCAAATTTTATTAACAAAATCATCCTTTTTTTGTTTTTCATTAAAGTAAGGGTGATTTTTTAGATATTATCTTTTTGGCAACACTGGTGTAAACAGTTGACGAACGTTTCGTGTTTTGTTTCACTGTCAAACATCTTCAGTTTGGTCTATAATTTAACCATGAATCGTCTTACAAACGAACAACGCTTGCAAATTATTGAATATTATTATCAAAATGCGTGCTCTGTTAAGAAAGTTCATCGCCCGCTTCTTCCAGCGAGCGACGAAGCTCATTTTTGTCTCAATGGGTACGTAAATAAGCAGAATTGTCGATTTTGGAGTGAATATCAGCCAGAAGCATTGCAAAAGCTACCAATGTATCCAAAAAAAGTCACAGTTTGGTGCGGTTTATGGGCTGGTGGCATCATTGGACCGTACTTCTTCAAAGATGATGCGAATCGTAACGTAACTGTGAATGGTGAGCGCTACCGTGAGATGATATCCAACTTTTTTTCCCAAAATGCAAGAGCTTGACTTGCATGACATGTGGTTTTAACAAGACGGTCCCACATGCCACACAGCACACGCAACAATGGACTTATTGAGAGGCGAGTTCGGTGAACATTTTATTTCACGTTCGGGACCGGTCAATTGGCCCCCTAGATCGTGCGATTTAACGCCTTTAGATTATTTTTTGTGGGACTATGTTAAAGCTCATGTCTATACAGACAAGCCCGCTTCAATTGACGGATTGGAAGACAACATTGAAGCATTTATTCGTGAGATACCAGCCGAAATGTTGGAAAGAGTATGCCAAAATTGGACTAAGCGGATGGACCATTTGAGGAGCAGTCAAGGTCAACATTTGCATGAAATAATCTTCAAACATTAAATTATATGGACCATACTATCGAATCAAATAAAGATTTCATGCATTTTTCTGAATTGTATGTGTTTTTTTTTTTTTGAAAAACTCTCCTATAGCTTTTAAAAAATCACCCTATATCACAACAATGTATGTGATGCCAACTAATTTTACTAGCCCCATTTTGACTAGTTTTGTTTACCCCGTTTCAAACTTTGCTTTTGTAAAAATCTTATTTTAGCTGTTTTCTTATTCAATAGATGTTACAGTCACAACTTTAACCTCATATTAAGTTAATAGTCTCACATTCGTAAAAATATTACTACCTACCTCCGAAAAAATGTCCTATCAGCTTAAAATCACCAAAAAACTTTAAAAGTCCAGATATTTCGCGATTTGCCATGTTGCATTGGACGCTTTCGGTCTCAAATAAAAATTATTAATCAAGCTATCATTTTCAACATCCGATCCCACCAAAAATTAGAATTGCCAGATTTAAAACACGGTCTGATGTAAGCACATTGTTAATTTACCTTGAAATATGGAGAAGTGAAAATTCGAGTCGATGAAGTCTGATGATTTATGATTTCTGACACTGAAATCTCAAAATCGGTAAGATTGTATTGAAATTCTTGACTGATTAAATTTGTTTGAATCTTATTAGTTTAGATGTATACGTATATATGTAGCTACCTATGAATGTAAGGAACTTAAATAAATACAATTCAATTACTCACTTATGTATATTCAATATTATTGAAATCAAAAATGCAAAACAATTAATTATCAATTACGATTTTATGTGTCAATTAAATGACATTAACAATACGTTTCAAAATGTCAAAATGCCATAAGAAAATCCATTTAATTTTTAACCACGTTTTGTACATATTTCGAATATATATGTATGTACCTATTTATTATGTACAGCTTTATTTGTATTCACATGAAGAACAGACTTATTTACTTTTGAATTTAGTGCGAGAGTGCTATAAACCTTGTCATTTATTTGAGGTAAAGTTTCAAGATATTTTAAATTTACATCCAATTGAAATACACAAAAGTTAATTGGTTTCCTTCAATGATGTTCTCAATTTAATTACATTTATTATTTTATACGGAAATTATAACAATTCTGTATAAACAGAGAAACATCAAAGTAATTCAAAAATCACGTTCGTGTGATTTCGGAAATGTGTAGATATCAATCTTAAATGATTTAAAGACTGTTTTTATATTATACGGACATATACCATATTGAAATTGATTAAGAATTCAAGTTAAGTGTTTAAGTCTTGTTTTTTTATAAAGGTGTAAATATTAAGTTCAAATGCGATTATGGTATATATATATAGAATGGACCTTCAATTCAATTGGCAAGGGCTATTAATTTGTATGACTTTGAATTATAAACTTATCGTGTGATCTAAGTTAAAGGGGTGTTTTTTTTTTGTATACTATTGAAACGGGTTTTGTTTTTAAATAGATCAAGTTAAGTTGCTATTGATATTGTATAAATAATTTAAAAATTCTATAACTCCTATAATTGATTTGTTTTTATGTAATGAAAACAAACAAAATCCACTACAACAATGTTTTGATGCAGTTTGTATTCAACAAAAAAGAGAAGCAAGCGAGAAAAAGTTCGTACTTTTAGGAAGACTATAGTTACTCTTAAATATAAACAATGATGCTAAATATACCTATATGTCATTTCAGCACGTATTTTTAGTATTTAAATATCTATTATCCGTCACTCGGTTCACTCCAATCTGCAACTAAGATGTACTGAGTCAATAGGAATAGATGTATTTTTGGAAAATGACTCCAAAGTGAGTATTTTTTCTGTCTACTTCCGGGGTGGAAATAGAGCTCTTGATAAAACTACTCTATTTAAAAGCGATTTACAAAAGATATTCAGTAGCTGGAGCAAAGTCATTTTTGGTGGTGACTTAAACTGTCGCCATCGACTATGGAATTGTCTTAGGGCAAATTGCTGGGGTAACATATTGTATGATGTCAACGAGACACATCCAAATTTTTCTTTACTATACCCACCCAATTATACATATGTTCCTACATCTAAATCTAAAAGTATTTCTACTTTAGACTTTTTTATTACAAATATACCAACTTTCTGTTCCATGTCATTTACTTTTAATGAATTAGGGTCTGACCATCTCCCTGTAAATATGAATATGAGTCTCCGACCACAAGTTAAACAAATCAGATTATGCTATAAATTTTCTGCAGCAAATTGGGACTTATTTTCGTCCTTTATTAACAGAAGCTGCAATAATATTTCTACTACCGCGTTAAACAGCACAACTCAAATTGATTCAATGTGCAGTAATTTTGTTTCCCTGTTAAATAGGGCTGCTGACTTTGCAATACCTAAGTGCCTTGTAAAAGATGATCATTCGGCTCGACTGCCTAGCAATATTTTACTTTTAATAAGACTTAGAAACTCGGAAAGAAGGAAATAGCTTCGCTATCGTTATGATAGCTTCCTCAAAAGTACAAAAATTTTAAACTTAGCAATAGCAAATGAAATTAATAATTACAGAAACTCTCGTTGGAATAATCTCCTTTCCTCCTAAGTAAACCTTTTTGGAAAGTTGCCAAGGTTATAAAGAAAAGAGGTTCAAGTATTCCACCTCTCAAATCGAATAACGAATTGCTAATAACGGCAAAAGATAAAGCAAACCTGTTAGCTTCAAATTTTTCAAGGAATCATGAAATAACTGCTCGCTTTAGTGACGACAGTACTTCTACTGATGTATCAAATACAATTATTCTTGTCTCGTGATCAAATGTCGAACAAACTGGTTTGAACTCTGTTAATCCTAGTAAGGTAAGAAA
Organism: Eupeodes latifasciatus; assembly: GCA_920104205.1. Classification (NCBI taxonomy): domain Eukaryota; kingdom Metazoa; phylum Arthropoda; class Insecta; order Diptera; family Syrphidae; genus Eupeodes; species Eupeodes latifasciatus. Next base: position 398,411,337 of record OV049924.1, read on the forward strand.
ATTGATTCAAAGCTTAAAAAATAAAAAGTGCGCTGGCATGGACGGTATAAGCAATACACTTTTGAAATCTGTCCCACTCTCAGGCTTACGATACCTAACGTCAATTTTCAATGCTTGTCTTAAATTAAGTTACTTTCCAGATTGCTGGAAAACTGCCATGGTGATACCAATTGCAAAGCCTGGTAAACTAAGAGATGATGCTGCCAGCTATAGACCTATAAGCTTACTGAGCTCTATAAGCAAGTTACTTGAAAAAATAATCAATGAAAATCTTGACAATCACCTCCTGATTATCAATTTGGTTTCAGACCCTTCCATAGCACCAATCACCAAATTTTGAGAATCAAAAACCATGTAAAAGAAAAATTTTGTAGAAAAGAGTCGACTGCCTTAGTACTTTTGGATATTGAAAAGGCCTTCGATACGGTCTGGCACGACGCATTGATTCCCAAACTTGTTAAATTTAACTTTCCAATGGCAACAGTAAAAATTATTCAAAGCTTTTTAAGTGGGAGAAAATTTGTAGTAAAAGTACAAGACAATTTATCTTCAGTACATAATATTCCATATGGAATTCCTCAAGGCACAGTACTTGGTCCCATCCTCTTTAATATATTTGTCTCCGATTTACTAAATCTTGGAAATAATATTGGTATTGCAATGTTTGCTGATGACACGGCTATTTTTACATCGGGCACTTACTTTCATGACGTCTGCAATACGTTACAAGTTAGTCTTTCTTCAATAGAAAAATACTTTTTTAAATGGAAGATAAAAGTAAATCCTTTGAAAACGCAAGCTATTTGGTTCACAAGGCGTCGAAAATCTTGTTTTCTCCCAAATAATGTACAACTTCGAATGGGCTCTGTTAATATTGACTGGTCCGAACATTGTCGATATTTTGGGGTTATAATAGACAACAAATTCAATTTTCACAAACATATACATATCTACAACTATCGACAAGATAAATCTATATAAAAGACTCTTGTACCCGTTAATATGTAGAAGTTCCAAACTTAGCAAAGAAAATAAAATTTTAATGTACAAATCAATTTTCCAATCTATCCTCCTATACGGTGCTCCTGTTTGGTACGATTGTGCCAAAACTCACAAACTTAAGCTTCAAACATGTCAAAACAAAGTTCTTAAAATGATGCTTGATTTACCATTGTGCTATTCAACTTACAGGCTTCATGAACAAAGCAATGTCAATCTTTTGGACTCCCTTATCGAAAATTTGACACACAAATTTTATGTAAAATGTTCCTTCTCTGATAATGAACTGATTAAATGTTTATCTCCACCATAAATTTATATATAGTACATATTATGTATTTTGTACTATATTATATGTTTTCAATAGAGTTTGAAATTGGGCTAAATGAATTTGCCAAAAAATGTATTTGAAAATGTATAATTCATAAACTTAACGTGGGAGTTTTGCAATATTAGTTTTTAAGAGTTGAATAAGGGTTTTAATTGTAGCTTTCCCTTGAATAATTAATATTAAAGTCATTCACAACTTATTATTATTATATGTTAGTTTAAATCTATAGTTGAAAAGGAAAAAGTTTATCCTAAATCTCTAAAAATAGCATGTTCTTACTAAATGTAAAATATTGCTACTTAAATAAATAAATTTAAAAAAAAAAATATCTATTAAAGTTAAAATCAAGTGTCTCGTTAACTAATTTCACATTAGAAGTTTTTGTAATAGGTCAAACTTGTAGAATTGAAATTGTTGATATTTCTTGACGTTTTAAGGTAATCAGAATTTAAACCCATCGATTTTTTCAAACGAGTAAAGGCATCGATTTCGAATAATTTTTGTTTTATTAATCAAGACCAAGAAGTGCAAAAAGACTCTCAAAAATAAATAATTTAGTACACGGTGTTCTTATTTTAAAATTTTAAATAAAATAAAGCATTTAACAAACAATTAATGATATTAATTTTAAATTTTATTTAATACATTATAATATTTTTCAAAATTAAAATAAATTTCAACAAAATTTTATTGCCAAGTTTTGTATTTATTAAATATAACGAAAAATGTTAACAATTATTTTCCGATATCTTAAAACAAAATAAGAATGGGTTCAAACTTAATATTGTTGTGAACAACTTACTTATTTTTTATTTTATTTATTTAATTTATTAATTATATATATAACTATTAAAAGTTTAAATCTTTAACAAAATTTTAAATTAAAAAAATTTTTTTGATTTGACTTTACAATTTAAATTTTGAATAATAACAAGATTTGAAATCTAACAAAAATTTAAAATTTAAATTTAAATTTAAAAAACTTACTTAATTAAGGTAGCGTTACAGTCATATGTGAACTAGGGCCTCACTCAATAGACGTCTCCATGTATAGTTCGGTCATTAGTAGGTGTCTCTAGTTGCGCACTTCAAATTGTATGAGTTCATTTTCTAATTTAGTACGCCACCCGATCGGCAGTATTCCTCTACTGCGCTGTCCTGTAGGTGTGGATTCGAATACTTTTCGGGCCGGAGTATTGGTTTCCATGCGCTCTATACGTGACAGGGCAATCTCAGGCGTTGCACTTTTATCATTTTGGCTAAGTCTACGTCGCTGTACAGCTCGTCGTTCCATCTTCTCCTCCATTCACCTTCTTTGCATTCTGAACCGTAGATCACACGAAGAACTTTTCTCTTGAAACGACCCAAAGTGCTTTTATCCGCTTTTGTCATAGTCCATACTTCTACACCTTATAGCAGAACGAGGATGATTAGGGCCTAATATAGCGACACTTTGCTTGCTCGAAAGAGGTCTTTATTATTCGTTTGCTTTATTAGCCCAAAAAAATTGGTGATATTTTCTGCATTCATATTGGTACCCAGGTAAACAAAGTCCTTAACTATCTCAAAGTTATTTCTGTCGATGGTGACGTTTTGACGGAGACGTCCGTGCTGAAGGTCCTTTCTTGATGACATCATGTTCTTCGTTTTGCCCACATTAACCGCTAAGCCCCTTTTTGCCATATCTACCTCAATACTCTGGAAAGCCCTATTACTTCGCGTTTAGTTCTTTCGATTATGCCAATGCGAGTAATTGGACAGACTTCTGAAAGATAGTGCTTCTAGTTAGAACGTAGGAGCTCTGCACTATTATTTCATTTCTCTTAAGCCAGTTTTGAAATCGAAAAGTTCGGTTAAGTTGTTTTCAACCTTTATAAAGCAGCGTGAATATTCCATGTTCGTTCCTGTAGACGCTGATATATGGTCTTGAATTCGATGAAGAAATGATGGGTGTGGATTTGATATTCTTGGTCTTTTTGTGAACTTTACAAGAAATCATAACTTGTAAATAACAAAAAATTGGAAAAATCGCTTTTGAATTTGAGGAAATAAACTATGACATTGGCATGGCACGAATTTACATTACATTTTAACGTTTTAGTTAAAAAAAAGTTATTTAAAGGATTGTTTTACCAAAAATTAAACTCAAATTATGTTGGAAATAATTGTAGTTTTTGTTTGTATCCTGACAGTATTGATATGGTTCAATTGTGTATAAAATAAAATATCGGCCCAATGGCCGCCGCAATCCCGGTGGCAAACCTCTATCCGAGGGTCCAAATTTCCGATGTCGCTGAAGCATAATTAAGATTCTATGCCGTTAATGTGCCGAATTATCTCATCATTTAGCTCTTGAATTGTTCCTGGTTTATTGACGTACACATTTACTTTCAAAGAACTTTAAGGAAAGAAGTCTAACGGTGTCAAATCACACGAGCTTGGCGGCCAATCCAATTGACATCGCCACCACTTGAGATTATACGGTCATTGAATATGTCGCACAAAAGAACCATAGTTTTTTTTTAGCTGTATGGTAAGTGTCACCGTTGTTCTGTTAAAACCACAGATCGTCCACATCATACCTTTTATTTCTTGCCATAAAAAGTTCGTTATCATCTCACGATAGCGAACACCATTTACAGTAACTACCTGACCGGCTTATTTTGAAAGAAATACGGCCCGATGATGCCGCCAGCCAATAAACCGCAACAAAAGTGTGACCGTAGACGACGCTTGAAATGGTACAGAGAATTTAGTTCTTGAGTCAATTGCTCCTTCTAAGCCAGTATTTATGCATAATGTTTATCAATAACGAGCGTGAGAGGTACAATTTTTAGGCACGACGCGACGACGAGTTGATTTGAGGTTGAGGACGGCTCTTCAGCAGCAATATTTTCGGCATGCACTGGTCTTTTCACATCTCCTACAGACCCGGTTTGTTCAAATTTGTATACGATTTTTCCGATTATAAGTGTATTTGGAATATTAAATAGACCGAAAAAATCACAAGTACCCGATATGCAATTTGATTTGAACGCCCATTTTCATACTAAGCCTGAATAACTGTTCGGCGGCGTTGCTCGATTGTGTATCTTTCCTTGGTTTAAATTGAGTTAGTCTCAAATTACGTAAGAAATGTCAAATAAATTGCAGAAAAAAACATGACGTTTTCACATTCAACAAAATTTAACCACCCTTTAACTAAATTAAAAGTACGTTTTCGAAACTAACCAAACCAAAAAGCATAAAAACCTAAGTTTCTTAAAACTTTATAAAGAGGCAAATAAAGATTCATAAGCCATTTTACAGCTAATGACAATATTTAAAAACTGATTAAAGATTTGTACTATAAGCCTTGAAAACACCATTTTTAACATATCTAACAAAGCATACTTCAAAAACTTTATGCAATGAGAAAATTATAAGAATGATATTCAAATTCAGCACAGATATACCTTCCAGTGATATCAGGCTGCTTGAATTTTGCGCCCGTATCTTATTTAAGCCGGTTTTAATAATATATCTGGCAACACTTAGAGAGAAATTACTATCATTTAATACACTATGGTCAACAGGTTTAAGGAGTCATTAGTTGTGGCTGTGATCTCAATCCCTTCCCAAAACCAAGGGAAAACCGCCAGCAGGTACATTTATTTAAACACATCGTAATTCCCAACTGTTTTGTATAACATTTTTATAATTACCATTATAACTGAGGTAAGCAATTTATAAAAATGTTCTCACATTAGTACGAGTAGTTTGTTTAATTTTTATTTCTCGAGTTCGTGTTATGAAATCAATAAATTTATGGCTGTGATGCCATAAACCACAATGGTTTGGTTTAATGCACACGATGCAATGCACTCAAATAAAGTCACAATTATTTTATTTTATTATAGTTGTACAATTGTTATGGAGATATGAATGTTTATTTACATAACTGGAGAAATAAGTTTTTTTTAAATAAATTTATGTTCGTGATTTGCATGGGTGTAGTTTTATTTTGTAGAAAAACCACACCAATTATATAATTAAATAGAAAATCATGTGTGAAAAACATTTTTGTAAACAATTTTATTTTCAGTTAATTTATTAAATGAAACGTAAATATTTCCACATTAATTAAAATGAAATTACATAAAATAGAATGTTGGTTTTAAGAACTTGTCTATCTCTCCAATGAAATATTTTTCTTCATTTTTGTATTAGTTCGGAAAAAAAGGATAACTTTTCTAGAAATAAACTTAGCCATCTCGTTTTGGTAGTGTGGATTTAAAGGATGCTTAAGGACTGGCATTTAATTATATTAAAAATGTAAATTATAACAAAAAGAAACGTGATGGTTCTACTAAGAATATTCAATTAAAATAAATTGTGTTTGACAAATCATGTTGTTAAAGCTATTAATGTAAATATTTACATTGAAACCGGGATTTACTTAGAGTTGTTTGTTCTTCCTGTTAAATTAAAAAAGTATAACGAAAATTTATTCTAAAATGTTGGGACTATTTCTGGGAAATAGAGAAATATAAAAAGGATGAAAAAGGATACGGAAGTGTGCATATTTCATTATAACTAATTACAACTGCTTTTTATTGTTCATCAGATCAAAAAGTTCTGAAAATTGCTTTTAATTCCTTAGAGACGCGTTTTCTAGATCCAAAAAATATAACAAAGTTAGAATAATGTCGTTGCATTATAATTATAGCTGTTTCCACTATTTTAAAAATAAGAAAAATGCCTTATAAAAGGTTTTTCAATTGGCGCGGGTAGATTTTGCCGCCCCCCGTGGTGGCCATTTTGTTTTGGTGACATCTGTCAAATCTTTTGTTTATTTTTCTGTTGTTTATGCTAAATCATCATGGCAAGTTACACGATTGAACAGCACGTTCAAATGATAAAACTTTATTATCAAAATGAGTGTTCGTTAATGCAAACGTTGCGCGAATTGCGCCCATTTTACGGTAGACGTGGTGGCCCTTCACAGTCGACGAAAATCATCTTTAGTGACAAGGCGCATTTTTGGATGAATGGCTGTGTTAACAAGCAAAATTGCCGTATATGGGACGACACCAACCCACTCGAGGTTCACCAGGTGACAATGTATCCTCAAAAAGTTACCGTTTGGTGTGAATTTTGGGCCGGCGGCGGCGGCGTAATTGGTCCGTACTTTTTTGAAAACGACGTTAGTGAGGCGGTCATCGTCAACAGCGAGTGCTACACAACGATGATAACTAATTTCTTATGACTCAAATTGAACCATATGGACCTAGACGACATGTGGTTCCAGCAGGAAGGCGCTAAGTGCCACACAGCAAACGCAAACGCCACGATATCTACACACAACATCTACCCGCCCTTATTGGAAAACCCTATATTACAATTTAGGGTGAATTTAAATGGAACATTATTATTGGACAACATTTAAAAAATATTGAACATTTGTCAACAGCACAACTTGAAAATTTAAATCATTTAAATTTTCTGTAACTTTTATATTTTTAAACAATTAAGGAACAAATTTAGCAAAATGAAAAAGTACGAAATTATACAAATGTACAAATAACTTTTCTCGAAGATTTAAATCGAGTTCGAAGCATCATAATTTAATTCGATCTTAAAGTAAAAAATGCTCGCAAGTCAACCCTAAAGATGTATGACCTATAAGACTATCATCACTACTTCTTAAGACTTTAGAAATATTAATTGATATCCATTGATACAAGACAAAGCTTCATCGCAGTGGGTTAACAACAACATTGGCAACTTCGTAATTCTTAAGCAATTCGTAATAATAAAGTAATTCCTAAGCACGAAGACTACACCATCACCCAACTGTATTTCGACAGAAACTTCAAGATACTTTCCAGATCTTTCTGCGGGGTTGGGGCATTCCTGGAAGACGAGTCAATCCACTCTTACACAGATGGATCAAAAACAAATGAAGGGGTTAGTGGAGGTGTGTACTCTGAAGGACTGAAATTAAGTCTCCCATTTCGCCTTTCAAATCATTGTAGCGTGTTCCAGGTGGAACTTTCGGCGATAAAAGATGTCTTGTCTTGGTTTAAAGAAAACGTGATATCAACATTTGATATCCGTATTTTCTCAGATAGTCAGGCTGCTTTCAAATCTCTGGACTCCTGTGTATACAAACCTATAACAGTCCATAACAGTCGATCATCCCTTAAGGAAACGGTACATTGTAAAGCAGATGAACTCGCCAGAAATGGTACAATACAACCCATTCTATAACGTTTAGCATAATATTGAAGGCAAACATCAGGTGGAATAACATCACTACGTCACAAAAAACATCTAGCACTAGATTTAAAGCGCTTAAGGTGCTTGTTATCTCTAAGCAGATCGCATATAAGCTCGATAATCGGTGTCATAACTGGGTACTCTCTAATAGGAAAGCACGCCACGCTACTAGGCTTATTCTCAAATGACTTGCAGAAGCTGTATGGATGACGAAGAGGAGGAAACTTTGATAGAAATAATTCTGTTTGCGAAGTTTCTTGATCACTTATTCCATTTAACTGTGTTTGCAACCGTGCTTAAGAGATACAAGTTTTTCAGTAAGATAACGATCATCTATCATTTTAAAGCTCTATTTTGAATGCTGTCTAGGAGATTCAAGTGAGTTCCTTGTTTAAATATGGGATTTGTACTTGAGTTTCGCACGTATAAAGGCTTTATGAATTATAGCCAGGAGGTTACGCTAATGCGACAGCAGACAGGATTAAATTTTCGAAAAATAAATTTTACACAGTTTTTAAATCCCCATTGGAAAATGCTATCAAGATAAGAATTCAATGAGCTTATCATTATGCTGCCATTACTGGTTCACCTTCAAAAGATAAAAATATGAACCTAAAATTGGATATGAAAAGCCGAAGGTACTGTAGTCAGCAAAAAAAAACTTAGTGGATTTGAAGTTTGTAGACAAAAGATCATTTATAAAAATTAGGAAAAGTGTCGGAGACAAAACGGAGCCTTGGGGCACACCAGACTTTATTTGTTTTCAAAAAAACTACGCAAATTGCCATTTAGCGCACTTAACTATCATTTAACTGTGAAATCAATTTAATGACAACTTTGTTTACAGAAGTTGTGCTATGAAGAGATATGTTTTTTCGTGCGAATCCGGAATAATTTGGATTTGGAAAATATTGGATTACGACAATAAACTTTTAAATCATTAGAAGTTAATTTTAAAGCCAAAATAAATGTCATAAAACTATCTATCAGATTTAATAATAAAACATTCATTCCAGTAACACCCTCAAAAAACACGCAATATTAAAAGCATCTCCAAATATTGATATGTTTTTGGCAACATTAACACATCTTTATTTTGAAATTAAAAATTAGAAATGAAGCAAAATTTTTATTGCTAATTATTCTGATATTTGATTTCTGCTTTTTCGTCAGCGCAAATTGGTCAAATTGCTGAACAATATTATCATATGGAGAAATTATTTCACTTATTTATAAAAGGTGGTTAAATTTGAAGGGCCGATGTTGATTTTGAAAAAAAAACACAAATTGTTTACGAAATTATTACTATTTCTTTTATTATTACAATATTGGTATTGTTCAATTATGTATGGAACAAAATATCGGCCAAATTGCCACTGCGACCTCAGTGGCACACCTCCATCCGATGGTCGAAATTTTCGATGGCGCAGAGGCATAATTGAGGTTTTATGCTGTTAATTTGCCGAATTATACTATCCCTTAGCTCTTGAATTTGTGCTGGCTTATTGACGTACAACTTTTCTTTTAAGTGACACCAAATAAAGAAGTTCAACGATGTCTAATCACATGATATTGGAGGCTAATTGACATAGCCACCACGTGAGATATCACGTCGATTGAATTTTTCGCCCAAAAGAGCCTTTGTTTCGTTAGCTGTGTGGCAAGTGATACCATTATGTTGAAACCACATATTGTCCATATCCATTTCCTTCAATTCGGGCCATACAAAATTCGTTATCATCTCACAATAGCGAACACCATTCACAGTAACTGCCTGACCTGACCTCATTTTGGAAAAAATACGGCCCGATGATGAAGCAAGCCTTCAGCCCATAAACCGCACTCTTTGTGGGTGCATTGGTTTTTCGACAATCATTCGCCCAAATGCGGCAATTTTGCTTATTGATGAATCCAATGCAGTGAAAATGTGCTTCATCACCGAAGATGACTTTCTTCGAAGATTGCGCATCCATTGTTGTCACCATTCTGACCATTAACGACGCTTGAAATGGCCGAGAGGCTTTAGTTCTTGAGTCAATTGCACTTTGAAAGCGTGTCAATGGAAGTCTTTATGCATAATGCTCATAAACGACAAGCGTGAAAGGTACAATTGTTGGACACTACGACGAGTTGAGATGGAAGGTTCTCCAGCCACACTATAGCGAACAGCAGCAACATTTTATGGTGTTTTCACATCCCCTACAGACCCGGTTTGCTCTAATTTTTCACGTTATATCCGATTGAACGCACATGCCCATTTTCATAATAAGTCTGAAGTTGTGCCTACTTTCTGTTTTCTAACTCTGAAACAGCAGCTATTAGCAGAAAACGTTTGAGCCAAAAACCTTAAAGGGAAATTAAAGGCACGCTCTAATTTTTCTCTAATTTTTGAATAAGTACCCAGAATTTGTTGCCAATATTTAAACTTATAAATCTCGTTTATTCCACAAAAAAAATCTAATTAATTTTAACTATTTTCGAACATAACAACTTAAGATTCAGAAAGTATTTAGTGCTTTTTTTGCCACCTTTATCTCACTATCTAAAACTTTTACCAAACAATTTTTTCTTGTTGTGTTTCGCTTAAATCTAATTCGTCATCCAACTGAAGCTTAACATTTATTTAAATTACACAACTAATTTTTCAAACCAAATTAAAATTTGTCAGATGATTGATTAATGTCAAACTTGCCTTCATTACAAATTATCAAAAACAAAATATTGTAGTTCTTCAGAGTATAGGTAAGGTATAGGTTAGGCACTGACAAGTGTTGCACGAAAAAAAAACACCCTTCAAATCATCAAACGAAAGTGTTCTTACCTCAATATCATAAGCAAAACACCATAAATAAGAGAATTAAAATAATCCACCAAAACTCTCTCCCTCTTCCCACTCCTCTTTCTGTTAAAATCCACTAATCATCGCTTTTCTGATGTACGTTTTTGGTATCCTAGTGAAAAACCTACCCCAAAAAGAAGGGTAGGGAGCAGAAACAAAAAAAATTGCAAAATAAAAACCGAGTTAGCAAAAAGCCAAAAGCGTTCGCCTTCTTTCTTTCATTAATCATCCGATGGGGGCTCCGGAAACGCCAGGTCACCAGAGTAATTAATTTTCCTCAAAAAAATCAAACAAAACACCAAAACAAAAAAGGCTGAAAGCTTCAGCAAATTTTTCACTATGAAAATAAAAATGAAATCGTTTGGCATCATCAGAAAGCAGCTATTCGTATCGTTGTATATGGTTTAGAAGCTGGAAACAGTACGAAGCCATCAGGAGCAGACATAACTGTATATAAATATATAACCCAACGTAATCACACCGCCTCCGCGTTTTTGTATAGAGTAGGAGAAAAATGTTAAAAGTGGCGTTGGTATATCAAGGAAAACCAAGGAAAAGCAGCATAGACATAGAGAGAAGATAGAGTCCTTGGTTCTACCTAAAAGAAAAGACAAACAAAAAACAATTTAAAGAATAAGAAAATGACACCCGGCAACATCCCCAGACAGCTTGCTCTACTTGAGAAAGTCTAATGATCCTTAAGTCGTCACATAAGACACATAGAGAGAGAGAGGAGAGACGATGAATCGCATTCGCAACTCAAAAATATTGAAAAATGTGCTCCAGGACCATCATCAGGACGACGAAAAAGAAAGAAACTCTCCTGGTCCTGGACCATCCTTCGTCCTTCTGCTTGGTTCATATGATATAGGTGCTGTATGTTAGCTCCTGGCTGTGAACTGCAAAACGAAAAAAAAAACGAGATGATTTTTCATCTTTCATTTAGCGGATGGAGGTGATGGAGATGGTGATGTTGATGTCGTTGGGTGCTTCACCATAAAGTTGGGGGTCTAATGGCACGTTTTGCTTTATCTCTGGGTCCTGAATGATCTGCGCTCGGTATAGCTGGTTCAATGACAAAAAACTACCCTCAAACTGTAGAAATACCTTTTTTAGTTCATTGGCTTCATTATTGACATCGTGTAGTGCTGATGCATTGTTGAGTAGGGTGGTGAAGCAATAGACGCGCGCGGAATGTGGACCGTCATTGCGGCTTGCGGTGTCGAGTACATATACGGGTACTATATTCCTCCAGAGCCGAGAGCCCGAGATATATGTATGATGCCAGCTCAGCGGAACAGGAAATTTTCATTGTTTTCCGTTTCACAACGAATATGACACTTGAGGTATCGCACTGCGAAGCTAAAGACAAAAGAACTTTGCCACACTGTAGAAGGATCCCTCCACCCACCATGTTGCAGTTATTGCACTATACTCGCTACTTGGATGGAGATAGTGTGCCACTTGACAACTTGTTCGGAAAGGACGATGATGACAACGACAACGACGCGAGGACGACAGGAGTAGGTATATAGCGAGTAAAACATCGATGTCGAGTCGAGTCGTGTGATGAAGATACCTAAGCTCTAATGGAAAATCATGTTTTCGCGACTTCTTTGTGAAGACATGCTGCTGATGTGTATACTGCTGCTGATGGGGAATTGGAGGACATCATTCGGTGGTGATTATATACCTTTTGCTTGACAACCTGCTGAAGTTTTAGAGACAAAGTATCTTTTGAGCTGTTTGCTTTCATATATACAATGTCCACCCCCCCCCCTCCTGTCGTTATCGTATTCTTCGTCGATGATGGCGAAAACAACAGAACATTCAAATTGAAACTTGCTTCCAAAGGTAACTCTTGTATTGTGCGGTACAAATGGAGTTACAAAAACTGTCATCATCCAAAGAGTGGCTCCTCATATACCAAAGATCTATCTATTTATATGCACCTATTTGAATCTAGATATGGGAAGTTTTTGATGGGATATCGTCGTCGAATTTGTAAAACTTTTTCACACTGTGTTCCTGGTATTTCCGCCACAGAACATGGAAAAGCTTTGTGTTCCCGAAACTTCTGTGAAATCATTTCAATGAGCTGTAGAAAGTTAAAGTTAAAGTTGCAATAGGATCTTTTTTTTAAGTCTTTTTGATGCTGTTTTGAAACCCAATTATAAAAGTTGACCGTTACAATGTTTTATAATGAAGTAATGAAGTTTGGGGGAAAAACAAATGCATCGAAAAGATTTCACTTCGTGTGTTTTGTTTTTAGTTGGTAAATTAAAACCATGTCAGTACCATGTGTTTTTGATGATTGGATGAACATAAAACACAAACTCTTCCCTAATTAGATCCTCATTGGATTCCTTTTTTGCATTGTTAAGAGAGTTTAGGAGAGTTTTATGGTTTAGGAAAGATAAAAAGTTGAAGTTGTAGTACGGTGTAATTTTCTTATAAGTGGAAGAGTTAGAAAGGAGAAAGGATTGGTGTTGGTTTATCTTTTGAAAAAAAAAATAATAGAAAACGTTTTTTGTTATCGTTTTTAGGAATAATAATACTCCTAAAGGTTCCTACATTTCCAACAAAATGAAACCATACGTTACAGACTGCGTATACAGTTCCAAAAAATCTATTATGTTCTTATGAAAACCTTACGTCGAACTGATTTGCTAAGTTTTCTTATAACCCATGACTTTCGTATACTATAAAGACATAAAATAACAAAGTTTTAGGTGATTATCGAAATATTAGTTTTGAAAACTTTCTGATATTTGATTCGGATAATTTTCTGAATAGAAAAAACTGAATTGCTATCATATCCTACAAATTTAATTTCCTTTATTTCTTGAATGAGTAGAACTACAATATTTCATATAAACTTACTTACTAACTTAAGGTGGCGGTCCAGTCCGGGACGGACTTGGGCCTCAACCAACATGTGTCTTCAGCCAGCTCGGTCCCTAGCTAGGTGTCTCCAGTTTCACACACCAAGTTGGTTGAGGTTCTTTTCCATCTGCGTGCGCCACCACAGTCGCGGTCTCTCGGAATTCAATTCGAAAAACTTCCGGGTTGGAGCGTTGATGTCCATTTGCTCTACATGGCCAGGCCATCTTTGTCGTTGGACTTTTATTCTTTTAACTAGGTTAGTGCCGCTTTACAGACCGTACAGTTCGTCATTTTATCTTTTTCTCCACTCTCCATCTATGCAGACGGGACCAAAAATCACCCGAAGAATTTTTCTTTGAAATGGTCCAGGCCTCAGCGCCATAAATGAGAACTCGGATGATGAGTGTCTTATAGATGGTGATTTTAGATGCTGGAGACATTACTTTACTGCTCAATTGCCTTTTAAGTCCAAAGAAGCAGCGATTTGCAAGAGTTAATCTTTGTTTGATTTCAGCCATGGTTTCGTTGTCTGAATTTATAGAGGTGCCTAGGTAGACAAAGTCCTTATAACTACCTCAAAATTATAGCTGTCCATGGTGACGTTTTGTCCAGGACGTCGTCGTTCAATGTCCTTTTTTGATGACAACATATACTTGTATCGGTGTATCTGAGTTATTGAAAGGACCTTTGGAAGATTGTGCCTCTAGTGTTGACGATTGAGTTTTGTACATTTCTTTCCAGAATGTTTAAAACTTGTTTTGGCATCAAAAGCATCGATAAAAACTCTTCCGACCTTGAAAGAGCAGCATGCATTCTCCATCGTCATTCTACACAAACGGATAAGTTTGACACATAATACGACTTGAAGAATCTTATACGCGGTGTTTAGAAGACTAATGAATTTGTAGTTGGCGCAATTCAGAGGGTGTATTGGGCAAATAATGCAGAAATTCGACTAATCGGGCATGCTTTCTTCCGACCACATTTTGCTGCTTTAAATAATCCGTCAGCGATACCGTCAGCTCCAGCAGCTTTGTTGGACTTCATTTTCGATATAGCTATCTTCACTTCGTCGAGTTCGGGTATTCGGAATTGTTATACTGCGTCGCCTAGGTTGAGAGGTTCTATCTCCCTTCTAGCAGAATTCGAATCCGCATCGCAGTTATAATTTGGAGAAGTGGTCTTTCTTTTTTCGTTGCAAAGACTGCGGGGTTTTACGATGTGCCTCTTTACAGGCTTTGGTTCGTAGCTGGTACCTTTGGGAAAGGGTCGTCCAAAATTTTAAGTTTCATATTAAAAATGCAATGAAATTAACAGAAGTAAGAACAATTTCAATAAATATGGAACTTAACGTTGTCATTCAAGTGCCTACCTCCGATGGCTTCTAAGACGTTGTTGATGTTTTCGTGCTGTAATTCTTCAGATTGCTTGGATGAAATTGGTGTTTAGTGTGTGGCGACTCATTAATTATTCTAATTTGTTAACCTAATCTTAAGTTTTTAACTATGTTTGGTTTTTTTTTCTACTTTTACTTTGCGATCTTCAAATGTTTTACACCTTAAACTTTGCTTTCAAATTAAGTGTCACCAAACTATTTTTGACTACGTGATTTTAACACTCTATCCGAAGTATTTGTAGGTTGTTTCTCACAGGATCCGCAATCCTTCTTCTTCAGAAAAGTATATAACTGTGAAGGATGGGTTGATTAGAGAGAACATGCTTTTGCACCACTGGAAATTGGAAAGCTTTCTAATGGTGCGATAGTAAAGGAAATCGAGTTGGAAAGATGCACGATTTAGCCGGTAATGCCATAACTGACGATGTTATTAAATCACTATGGTTAGAAAGATTGTCTGAAAACATTCGTGCCGTAGTTCCTGTTTCTGAATTTGAATTAGACAAGCACGCACTGATTGCTGATACAATGTTGGAAGTTATGGGTCGAAGTCATGTTGCCTCACTGAAAACAAATTCCCCATCTTCGAAACAAACATCTTCAACGTCCTTCTTTAAAGAGGGATACAGGAATTGAAATGATTTATTTATTGTTTATTAAATCGACAAACAAGAAATAGATCTAAATCAATATCAAACCGCAATATGTTCTCTGTTAGTACCATCATCGGTTTGGTTCCTTAGCTAAGAAATGCGTTAAGCCTTGGGAGTTCAATGAGAGAGTCGATTCAGTGCAAGAAAACTAGATTCCACTTCAACCGTTCCTTTTTATTCATGACAAATCAAAACATTTACAATATCTCATCGATACTGGTGCTGATGTATCTGTCTTGATATATTCTTCAACCCGCTGCTCAAAGAACCCAGATTCATATCGTCTGTTTGCTGCAAATGAAACATATGTATATCATATGTAATTGATGCAAAAACCAACTTCAACTGTATCACAAAAGAAACAAACTAAAACCCAATCAGTACCATTGCACAAGATATAAATTATTCGGATAGTCTTAATGAATTAGACGATGTTGCCAAACCTCCAGTTCTCGACGAAAAAAAAACAACAAAATACTTCAAATCATAACGAAAGGTCGACCTGTATTGTAGAGCTCAAAGATTGAATCCTGAGCGCTTCAAAGCAGCAATAGTTCTAATTTCTTGAATCGTTTCTATACTGTTAGCATAGTTAAAGTCAGAAATTATCGAATCGCAGCCTTGCATTAACTAGAGGTAGCCTAAATCCCTATTTTCAATTTCTTCATTTTTGAGCTCCAATGTTGACATTTTGTTTGTTAAATTAGTTACTGTCAGAAAAAAACGTAGTCTAATTCAAACTGCTCTAACCTAAACTAAGAGGCAATAACTCGCACCTTCAATTGCTGAGTTCTTTGGATCTTCTAAGCGTCACAGGGGGACCTCCTAATACACTGAGAGACCTCCTCCAAAACGCACTCAATACGCTCACTAGATTAGTATTAATCCTCAAAAAACAGACCTAGTCCTTTTTACACGGAAATACAAGATCCCAGTAATTGTACCTCCTTCAATAAAAGGTGTACCACTAACTTTTACCAATGAAGCCAAATATCTTGGTCTGATTTTGGACAAAAAATTAAGTTGGAAATCTAATATTCAGGAAAGAGTTAAAAAAGCTACATCAGCTCTTTTCCTTTGCAAGAAAGCCATAGGAAGCAAATGGGGTTTTCAACCTCGCATAACCTACTGGCTATACACATCGGTCATCCGACCAAGTATTGGTACGGGGTTGCAGTATGGTGGACTGCACTGGAGGAAGTCACATACTACGACAAACTCAGCAGAGTCCAACGCACTGCATGTCTCTGCATAAGCGGGGCATTGAGAACCACACCCTCAGCAGCGTTAGACACTCTCCTCCATCTGACACCCCTCGACATCTTCAGTAAACAAGTGGCAGCGAGTACAGCTATAAGACTCAACGCCTCATCTCAATGGACCAACAACAATGTGGGGCACTCCATCATTTCAAAGTACATAGACTACACTACTCCTAAACCCCTATTTGGAAAAAACTTCCAGGTATCCATTCCATCCAGAGATGAATGGGAAGACAAAAAACTCCTGGATAACAAAAGTATTCATTTTTATACAGATGAATCCAAGACAAATGAGGGAGTTGGTGGTGGTGTGTACTCAAAAAAGCTAAATCTAAGCATCTCATTTCACCTCCCTAATCATTGTAGCGTCTTCCAAGCGGAAATCTTAGCGATCAAAGAGGTTCTCTCCTGGCTAAGAGAAAACGTGATATCAACTTCTGATATCCGCATCTTCTCTGATAGTCAGGCTGCTATCAAATCTCTGGACGGTGTCTCAACCAAATCTCTAACGGCCCCCGATTGTTGATCGTCTCTTATGGAGATGGCGCAGCAATTTAACATTCACCTCTGTTGGGTGCCGGGCCACAGAGACATCACATGAAATTGTAAAGCCGATGAACTCGCTTGCCTTTTTCACCTGAAAGAGAGAAGATAGGTATACCGATAGCTACATGTAAACTTCTGCTAAAAGAAACTTTTGCGATAGCAAACTCTTGGTGGCACAATTTACCAACATGCGCAGCCACAAAACTCATATGGCTTTCACTGGGTCTAAAGCGCTCTAAAGACTTATTATCTCCAAGCAGACTTCATATTAGCTCCCTAATAGGTGTTCTTAAGGGACACTGTCTCATAGGCAGGCACGCAATACGACTTGGTGTAGCCTCAAATGACTTTTGCAGGAGTTGTATGGACGAAGAAAAAGAGGAAACAATCTCTCACCTTCTCTGCACTTGCCCTGCTCTTTCACTAAGACGCAAAATTCATCTGGGAGACTACTCTTTTGATAATCCTAGTGAACTAGCTAAAAAGGATATGAAATATCTTCTTCGCTTTATTAAAAGCTCAAAATAGTTCGACTAGTAAGAAGTAATTCTCTAGATTCATGTGGTATCACAATGGGCCTTTTCTTTTGGCCTAAGTATGTGGATTCTAAATCCGCAGCCACGTTAACCTAAACTAACCTAAGCGAGTAATCCGGGATCTTTGGACAGAAGTCTCCTCTTATAATGCATAGTTTTAAATCCCCCTTTATTGCCCAATTAGTCCGTTGAACTCATATGAACTCATATATATTTTCCACATATTAGACTTCTGAAGAACCTAAGTATTAAAGCCAAAAATCTTATCGCACATATTTATTTAAAAAAATAGAATTCAATTATATACCTTTATAACCAAAGAAGAAATAAAAAAACATTTTAATTCAAACCAATTTATCATTTATTATCATCAAGAATTCCGGTGGTTACATGAATAAATCATTATAAGTATTCAACTTATAAACATATGTACATATGTATGTACGTTCTTGTATTTTAATTCCAAGAAAAAGTTTATTTGTACCTCAATTCCGGTGGCTCAATTCAACTGATTATAAATGAATATTTAATTAGATTTTCACAAGTGTTACACATAAATATATATATCACACAAAACAAAGCACCTAAGTTATAATTAAAAAAAATATAGAATAATTTCATTGTGAAAGCAACAACAGCAGCAGCGTCTCCAAAAATATTTAAAAAAAAAATATAAACATCACATACAATAAATTTAGCAAACAAGAACTAATTAAGAAAACAAATAAAACATTAATATTCGGTTGTGTTTACCTACTTATAAATGTAGAATTTATAAAGGTATTTATTTATATATGTGTCATATGCGGAATTCGTTTAAAAACCACATCTTGTACAGTGGTTACAAAAAATGTATCTCAGTCTAAAACCAAATTACAGCTGTTTTCATTTTGATACCTTGTGTAAATTTTTATCCGCAGAGCCTTTTATTGTCTTTAATTTTAATAAAACAAAATATGTGTGAAATACAATCCATTTTTTTTTTTAAACTCTAAAAATGCAATTATGGAATATCGTTAAAAAGTTAACCGTTGTTGCTTCACTAAATTGCATAAAAGTCTAATTTTCCATAACTCAAAGAACTGAATTTGGCCAATGATGGCCTAGATTGTGTTCGCCTTGAGGCCATCGATAGGTGAGACGACTTTAGAAAATCCCATATGAAAATATCTAACTTAAAACGAGCGTAAAGTAATAATGTTATGGAACAAATAGTTTTTTCGCACTCGAGTAGTTGCAAGAGTATTGTAATACCTTGACATTCAAAAATCCGCTAGCCCGGATATTGCACTGAAGATGTGTTCTTTAACCCTGGTAAAATCACTGTGTAAGCTTTTTTATGTATCTTATTACTCAGGTCTCTTTTCGGGTAAATGGAAAATAGCATTTCACCAACAAGTTCTCCGTCTATCTATTGTCCAATCAAACTTCCGTCCCTTTTTTGCAGGTCATGGAAACACTCTTCAAGTATCAGCTGAAGAAATATCTTGAAGATAGAAAGGTTCTTAATCACCGTTAGCAGGGCTTTCTAACCCATATGTATGTCCACCGGTTTTTTAATGTTTCATCTAACTGAACAGGGGAACAAATCTTTACAGAAGTGGAGGTGTTAGGAAGAAAAAGTAAGGTTATTGGTATGTCATGTTTTTATATTGGTGAATCTCTTCTTCGTTGAAATAGAAGCTTTATTTCTAATCGTTCTATACAAGTTAGTTACTAGTCTGAAATTCATGAAATAAATAGGGCTCCGTTTTGTTTCAAACTCTTTTTGTCTTATATTAATAAACGATCTCTTGTCTGCCACTTCTTATGTATCAAAATGTTTCGGTGACGACAATGCCATCAGCTTTTCATGTTCATTTATAATATCAAATTGTTGTCCTTCGGATGTTGAACTACAACGCCAACGTATGAAATGCATATTAAATTCTGATCTCGACAGCATTGTCCAATCATCATCATCATCGGCTCGACAACTGGGATCCGTTCTTCGCATCATACAACAAGTCTCTCCATTTATTCCGATCGCAAACCGAAGCCATCCAGCTGCCCAGCCCAAGGCTTTGTCTTGGTCTACGAAATCTCTGCAGCAGCGTAAGCATGGTCTGCAACGCTGTGTCGCCTACACAAACATTTTCTACAAATAAGTTTCCGAGCTTGTTCCTCTTAATTCATACGAGTTAGGTGTCCAGCCCACCGGAGTCTACCGAATTCAATTTTTGTCACAATATCAGCTTCGAATTAGATTGCATACAGTTCTTGATTGTAACGTCTCCGGAATCATCCTTCCTCACATAAGAGGCAAACAATTCTCTGCAGGGTTTTCCTCCCGAACGCGCCTATAAGGTCAAAGTGCATTTTACTAAGCACCCAGATCTCGAATCCGTGTGTGAGTACTGGCAGAACCATCGTCCTGCACATCAGCAGCCTAGAAGTTATGGTCAGGTTTCTGGATTTAAAAAGCTCTGACAGACTGAAGTAGGCTCTGTTGGCTCTGAGCAACTTTCCGCGTATTTTTTCTTCTATTTGTTGTAATCAACTGCAATTTTAGCAGTGAATTTGAAAGATTGCACTACTTCAAATTAATGCTCCGCTACCTTGATTGTTTGACCAATTGTTTTTCTCGGGTGAAGGAATCGTGTACAGCTTGTTCGGTTCTCCCTGTGATGCCGTCTGCGTAAGCCAGTATCTTATGGTCCAGAGTCACAGATTGCTTTCTCCAACGCCAGGTTGAAGAAATGGCAGGCCAAACCATTCCTTGTCGGAGTCCATTGTAGATGTTTATTGGTCTGGATAGCAATCCGGCTATTTTAACTTGGCTTGTTGTATTAGTCATGGTCAACGTACATAGTCATGTCAATTTGTTTGGGATGCCGAATTCTTTCACTGTATAGTTCTACGATTTAAAGTCTATAAACAAATGGTAAGTTGGAATATTAAGTTCTAGACATTTTATCGCCTACATAAGGGTAAGATATTGTCTTATAATAGTTTTAGCGTATGGGGCTATCTGATCATGTAGTATAGAGGAGGGGAACTTATTGGCGGTACTCAAAAACTTTCTGACATCTCATTTCTTGTGTATGGGACATATAATACCTTTTCGCCAGTCTTCTCGCATTTCTTATTGTTCCCATAAACTGATCTATGCATTGTCCAATATGGAATTATTAACTATTTATACTTTAATGTTTGGAGAATTTAATGTTGTCTTCTGCTTCGAGGAAACTAGTCAACTTCCAGTACTCGTTATGATGTGTATCAAAATTGGTCAACCTTTCTGATTTAGCTTGATGAAAATAGCTCAATATTTACTCAGTTACCAACAACTTTAATAGACAGAATAAAAAAAAAGAATTTGAAAAATGATGACTTTTTAATCGCTCAAACTGATATTTTTACAACGCCGAATAACCTATTTTAATCCCACCCCTCAAAAATTTTAGCCATATCACTTCCAAGAATGTTCATCAGTTTAACTTTGACGTACTGTCAAAATTCTTTTTTCACCGCACATCAAGAATGTAAAATACCCTACCCAAGAGTGTTTTTCCCTCCCTTTTTGATATTAAACACTTGAACGCTAATGTGCACCTTTATCTCCTCTGAAGTATTTCCTTACCTTCCTAACACTTGCACTTTATTTCAATTATAAACATGTTAAGGAAGTACCTACTAACCTCTCAGTTTTAAAAGGTTTTATAGTTTTTCAATGTAATTTGAAAGAGTATTAATACTTTCTTACAACTCCCAGTGACAACTTCTTCTGCTTTGTCCAAATTAATTTTTGATATTTTGAAACTTTGGTATTTGATATTTTAGTCAAATCATTCTTGCTTAAGTCTTAAGTCTTATAAAATAACATCACGGAAATGAAGTCCGCTCAACTACCAAAACAATCTAAGGATAGTTATTATATATGTATATAGTTATAGATATTTTCAACAAGGTCGGAAATATAAAGAACAACTTTCCCCCAAGATTGATTTATAAGAAAGCACCCCATAAGTCATGCTTGTATCTTGAAGTTTTGACTTTTCCTTCCAGTAGTGCTTATAATAGTGGATTTAATTTAAAGATTATCATCAAAACTCACTATTTTAATCATAGGTCTTTTGTTGTTACATCCTTCCGTACCGTATACGAATAAAAACAATTTAAAATAGAATTTTGGTTTAAACCATTTCCGCTAAATGTCTATCTAAATTCATTAAGCGCAACACCATCATGTATGTAAATTATAAATTAACATAGGTACGTTACGTGTGATAACAGTCACACCTTGTTTACTTAATGTATGTACATATGCTGTATCCTGTATGTACATGACGGCATTCTCATCAATAAACTTTATGCCTACAGCTTCCATCAATTTAACAAGGCGAGACGCAGACGAGATAAGGGATAAACCTACCCTTTTGTACCTTGTGTTGAGTGTGATTTAGAATGACATTGACTATAAAGTTAGGTAAGGTACACAGCGCCGATATAAAACCACGCCTTTTATGGAAATAAATAGTTCGAAAACTTTCAATAGAACGGGCGGTGGTGGTGATGGAAGGGCAATTACTCTGCGCCACCACCAACTCCATTCACAATAAAGTTCATTGGGGTATAGGATATTCGGGGCCCTTTGCTGTTCCACCAGACCTTTGACAATAAAAGCATCTTCCAAACCTCAACCCCATCAACTTCATACATCATCATCATGAGCAGCAGGGAGCAGCAGAGCAGCGTTATGGAACGTGCGTGTGCTTTATTTCGTCCTCGCATTTTAAATTGTGTGATCTATCTCTTAGTTCAGTTGGCGGAATACCTATTCATTATTTATACAAGAAAACAGTATTTCAAGGTGATATAAGCTGATAGGGTTGAAGGTTCACGCCTGCACAAAAGTGAAATCCTCGCCACTTGTAAATTTTTCAACTTCAGTCTATTAGACTCAATCAATGTCACGTTCATTTCTTGAAAATAATAATAAAAATAAGGATTGTGTTCTTTTCACTCTTTGAAACCAGGTGTACTTATATCGTCGATGGCGGCAGTCGGTGATGAGACTTTGAAGTGTTAAGAACTGCTACCACTTATGGTATAGGTAACTTTTAGCCTTTTTTTTGAACCTACGATTTCTGAAGAGAAACAATCAAAGAGTTTAATTACAAGACTGTAGTCAATGCAAAGGTAGATTTTTTCCACCTTTCTGTCCAAAATAAGGGTAAAGCCAGAACAAGGTTATGTATGCAACCGTGTTACAACTTCTATGTACTTTGTTTTTTTAAGCTATTAACTCATGTAAAACATGCTAAGGACTTTCTTATAGTTCTTGTTTGTTAATCCACATCATGCTGCTGCCATTTTTAAAGTGAAAGGCAAACAAGTGAACTTGTTTAAGCTCTTCTTATTATCACCTTAAGAGTGATAGACAATAACTGAGCTAAATTAAAGAGTCAAGAAAACAACAACAAAAATCAACAGAAAAGTAAATTTCAAAAGTTCAAATAAACTAAAACAAACTAATTTTCACTCGCGTTTTTGTAAAATAAAAGAAAACAAAACACTCAACCCCTAAAAAATTCTAACTTCTCTACAAATCACATATGAAATTGTTTATCTGATGTTCTGTTCTTGAATCCTTCTTTAAAATAAGATGTACTTGTACATGTAGACTTTTTGAAAGTACACTATACCATAGTTACATAATGTATATGAAAAAAAGGATATAAGCCAGAATAAGGCTATCTAAGAAAATAAAATTAAAAATTCAAGCACATGAACCAATTAAAGTCGAAACTGACGAACGGCAATGTGTTGCCAAATAGGAGCAAACTGACTTTTCTTTTAAAGGCGCTAGCAAATAGTTTTTCTTTCTTATTTTCTTTATTTTTGTTTTTGTTTCTTAAATGTTTTATACTCGTATCCTTCGTATTTATTTTGTTTGTTTGTTTCTTATTCTCTCTTGATAGAAGTTAAAATAAGGATAATTAGTTGAGATGTCTATAAGGACAGCTTATTGTGTTGTCTTTCTGTCAGTTAAGTCGTCCAATTCAGTTCAGTTGAGAATTGGAATAGAAAAATAATAGAAGATTTTTTTTTTTTTTTTTAAGTTGTGTAATGAAAACCACGTATGTCTTTTAGAATACTCGTAGAGATATACATATGTATGTGGATAAGGTACAGTGCTGTGGTCAAGTGTTTGTATATTTGATTTATTTGCAAGTGTTGATTTTTTCAAAATAAGATAAGATTTTGATCAAACATAAAATTACAATGATGGACATCCCACTTACAAAACAAATTTTGTAATAAACATTAAGCAGGTTTGTAGAAGAATGCAATCCTTTGGAAATGCAATCAGTTATTGAATTTAACTTAGAGATTGCATTCATTGATTTCAACTAAAGATTGGGACTTTAAATTCTGCAATCACCAATCGTTTGACCTTAAAAAAATTGCAATCAATTGATTGAAATCATTTGAGACCTAATACATTCTTTGTATTCGCTAGAAGTTTTTACATTCATATGAAAACTTTGCATTCTGAAGAGGCCCATACACTTCAAACATAAATTTTCGGTGTCAGACACCAATTGTCGATGTCAGAAACCAAGAGATTAAAATTACAGAAGACTGTAGTAAAATTCCATTTAAGAATGTAAAGACTTAAACAATTGCAAAGACTTCAAGTGAATGCAAAGAATGCATGAAGTCAAGGAAATGATTGGAACAAAAAGTGATTGCAGTCATTTTAAGGTCAAATGATTGGAGATTGCAAAATTTTGAGTCACAATCTTAAGAGTGATTCAATAAATGCAATCTCTATAATGAATTTATAAAAGACTACATTTCCAAATGGTTGCATTCTCTTAACAGCCTGTTATTTGGTAACATTTTTGAAAAAATTCAACCGATGACTGTTTTTTTGCAAAAAGTAATTTCTGAAAATACTTTTTTAAGTTCTTTAAAACAATAATTTGAAAATTTGTAAGGACACCAATGGTAATTTCTCAATATGGTGCGTATACCATTTTTTATGTTTTTTTTTCTTCAAAAAGTACTAGAAGAAATCTTGGAATTAGGTTTTGCACTTTTCAGAAATTGACGTTTTTTGGAGAAGGTGTTTTTACTCCCCGCGTCCTTTCTTTGCCAATAATAAAGAAAGGATACCTTTTGAACTGTGCCAAGTATAGAGGCATCAGTCTCCTAAACATAAGATCCTTTCTGCCGTTTTATTATTGTGTTCTTCAACAACCTGATAGGTCCATATCAGTGTGACTTCGGACAATATAATAATATTCACATTATGGCAGATCTTGGAAAAAACCCAGGAACTTAAAATTGATCCTGATAATCTCTTTATCGATTTCAAGGCCGAGTATGACAGCATCTGTAGGCAGGAGCTTTACAGAGGAATGTCTAGTTTTCGTATACCTGTAAAACATGTGCAGAATAACGATGGAGAATGCACGCTGCTTTATTAAATTCGGAAAAGATCTCACCGATACTTTTGATGTCAAAAAAATGTTAGACAAGGCGACTTCTTCAACATCGTTTTGGAAAGAATTGTGCAAAACTCAATGGCCAACGCTATATTCTTAATCCTCCAAAGGTCCGTATTGAAATAATTGGAAGATCAAATCGTGATGTCATTGGCGCTGTTTTTGAGCAGAAAGGGCAAGACAAAGTATGTGATGTCATCTAAAAAGGACATTGAACGACGACGTGTTGGATCAAACGCCAATATGGACATCTACAACCTAGGCACAGCTATAAATTCAGACAACGACACCAGCCCTAAAGTAAAACGGAGAATAACTCTTGCAAATCTCTGCATATTTGGACTTAGAAGGCAATTGAGTAGAAAAGTCCTCTTTCGTGCATCTAAAGTCAACATATATATGACTCTTATCATCCAGGTTCTGATATATGGCGCTGAGGCCTGGACCCTGTCAAAGTAAGATGAGAGCATCTTAGAATGCTTCGAGAGAAAAAATGTCCGGGTGATTTTTGGTCCCGTCTGGAAAGAAGAACTGTAAGGGCTGTACAGCGACACTGACCTGTCAAAAGAATAGCAGCCCAACGACTTAGATGGCTTGGTCATGTGGAGCGATCAGCGAATGGACATCAACGCTCCAACCCGGAAGGTGTTCAAAACCAATTCCGAGGTACGGTGCAGTAAAGGAAGACCGCGGTGCAGGTGAGAGAGGAACTCAATCAACTTTTTTGTATGTACTAATGTACAGGCACTCAAGGGGTTATTAAATACCCTTACCATGTTTACGTTTAAACACAGTGCGAGTGTTAGGAAAATGGGGAAGGACTTAAGACATTGGTCTTAAGATTTTGAATATTAAACTAGGAGGAAAAAACAGAGCTCAGTAAAGCATTCCACATTCTCGATGAATGGTTAAAAAAAGAATCTCTATACTTAACACTACATCCGAAATTGAGCTCAAGGGTAAACTGATGAAGTGATGAGCATTCCTGGTGTGTGAAACTCGAGACAGCTAGGTAATGGCCGAGCTAGCAGGAGACTCATGTTGGTTGAGGCCTAGGTCCGTACCGGACTAAAGCACGACCTTAACTAAGTAAGTCCTTTGTTATCAGAGAAATTGAAATTTTCATACCCGTTCAAATTCATGTTTTGCCTGGAGTACCTCAAGGAGGCCAACAAGAACCTTTGCTTTTTTTTAATAATATTTCATTTTTTAAAGATTGCTATTTAGACGAATACAACTTTTTTCATATCAAATTCTTAACCAATAAAACTATAATTAAATACAAAAAAACAGGCCCTTAAGTATATTATTTTGTAACTACTATTAAAAATATATGCAATTCGTCTTTTCACTTTATTTGAATGGTGAAAAAAGAAGACATTTTTTTGTCTAAGAATAATTTGCAACTTTATGCAAAAATTAAAGAAGGAGAAAACGTTAAGTTCTTAACTAATAAGAAAAATTTTAGTGTAAACATTTTCCGGTTAAACTTAACTAGATATTTTGTTGGTCGAAAGCGACACACTTTTTTTTGGAAAAGAAAAATTCAAACTATAAAAGAAGAGATACCGATGGACATTGGTCTTAAAGTTTAAATATAAATAGCTATAATGATGGGAGGAAAAAAACGAAGTTTTACATTCTTGATGTGCTGCAGAAAAAATAAACTCCATACTTAAAATTCGTCAAAAATTACACTTTGTATACAAAGTATCATAAAACAGATTTAATATAACTTAAAATACACAAATTTATTTAATTCTTTTGAAGTTGCTTAAAATAGCTACTTATTTAAATTCCTGGATTATTTTCTTTTATTAACTTCCCATAGGAAGTTATTGTAATGGGTCCGATTTGTCAAATTAAAAATTTTGACATTTCTCGACGTTTCAAGGTCCCTAGAGTCGAAATAAAAGATTTTTAGAAAGATGTCTGTGCGTGCGTGTGTACGTACGTCCGTACGTCCGTACGTCCGTATGTCCGTACGTCCGTACGTCCGTACGTCCGTACGTTCGCGACGTTTTTTTCGTCGTCCATAGCTCAAGAACCAGAAGAGATATCGACTTCAAATAAATTTTGTTATACAGATAATAAGGCAGAAAGATGCAGAAAGGGCTCTCAAGAAAATTGCGTGGGTGGTTTTTTTACCATAGCAGTTTAAAAAAAGGTGAACATTTTGGTTAACCCTAAATATCTCATGAACCAATGACGCTAGAGACTTGAATTAAATTTTATATCATATATTGTGACGTGATACAAAACAATTATATTTTTGGAAAAAAATTCAATTAACGGTTTTTTTTATAAATAAAAAAAAAACTGAAAAAAAAAAATTTGTCACTTCGAAAATTTTACGACTAAAATATGATTTCATCTCCAAAACAATTTTGTGCAACGAAGAATAGTGTTTTTGACATCTGATAAAATTTTGAGAAAAATCGAATTGACAGTTTTTTTACAAAAAATAATAACCTAAAAAAAAATAAAAAAAAAGTTGGTAAAAATTGAGTTTTGACTCAAATATCTTTTCAAGACTTTGAGATATTGGCTTTAAACTACTTTTATTTTTAAAAAAATATTGTTTTCAACATTCAGTAAAATTTTGAAAAAAATAGAATTGACAGTTTTCTTACAAAAAATTAAAAACCGAAAAAAAAATTTAACAAAAGTTGGTAAAAATTGATTTTCGACTTAAATATCTTTTCAAAAATTTGAGATTATGGCTTCTAACTAATTTTAACTTATAAGAAATATTGTTTTCAACATTAGGAAAAATTTTGAGAAAAATCGAATTGACAGTTTTTTACAAAAAATAAAAACCTAAACAAAAAAATTAATAAAAGTTGGTAAAAATTGATTTTCGGCTCAAATAGCTTTTCAAAAATTAAAAATATTGGCTTCAAACTTATTTTATTTCACAGAAAATATTGTTTTTTATATTCAATAATTTTTTTATAAAAATCCAACAGTCCGTTTTTTCATAAAAAAAATAAAATCTACAAAAAATAGAACGCAAATTTGGTAAGAATTGATACATTTAGACAAACTTTTAAGCAAGACAAATCGATAGACGGGATGGGAAGTTATCAGTGTGGGTCGCATCCCAGCCTCTTTTTTTGGAAAGGTTTCTATTGGTAAAGTTTTTTTCAGGTAAACAATTCTTTCCAAAATAGACACTTCAATAACTAATATACATTTGTTTCTACAGCACTGTACTAACTTTTTGTAGGTGATTTCATGTAGTTGCTAAATTTGTATTCAATATAAGTCTGGACAGGATTTAAACTAAACTCTATATAGAAAATGGGTGAAATGTTATTTTTCGTTAAAATTGCTTACCTAACGTCGCTTCCAGTGTTATCAGATAAATAAAAATGGAGAAAAGTACCTATCCCAAATGAACCATGAACCAGTCTCCGTCCTAGATATTTCTATTTCTATATAAATATCTCTACCTGAAGCTGATGCTTCTGCTGATTCTTCCACATCTTCTTTAGAGATTGTGTTCTTCTTCCCTTATCCGGCAGTCACAAACGAATAAATTCGGACAGCTGGAAAAACAATCTGCCAACCGACGGACGAGAGGGTTTGTTCCAACAACGCTCTCTCTGAAAAAACAAACCTTCCCTTTTTAAAACAGCACCTTCACAATACTCCAAATAATACTCCAATAATACAAATGAAACAATATACACAATAAAAAGCTTTTGGAACTCCAGAAGACTGTCAAATGGAAAAATATAGAAAGGAGAGTTGAGCGTGATGTAGGAACATTATCACTGAGACAAAAGAATGAACTATGTACTCCGACGAGAAAACATCTCACAATAGGGTTGGGAAAACTTATTTATTTCCGGGATTTTCAAGTTTTTATTTTTGTTTTGTTGCTCTAGCTCGTGTTTTACTTCTTAAGGGTTAAGTCTCACACAAAGTGTTGTTTGCTTAGATAGAAAACGGCTTTATAGTATTTTCTTTTTTTCTTTTTTAAGGGAAAGTGCTATTGTTTTCGTATTGTTTTTAAGCAGTATATGGCTTCTTATAAATGAAAAGCAAAAGGTAGATTATTTACGAACGAAGAAAACAATAAGAATTGTTTTTATATTTCTTAGACCTTTTTCTTTCTTAGGCTTTGTGACAAATTTAAGAAAAAAAAAACAAAAAGAAGAGTAACGTCGCTCGTAATGGGATGGGTAATTTCACAACTAGCATCGAAAAGGTTCAACAAAATAAGAATTAAGTTAGGATAAGTTTCGATACTAATCCAGTATGAGGACATCATTTTTATGTTTTATTTTAAGGGTCTGATTTATAGGGTTTAAAAAAAAAATATTTGTTTTCAACTAAGGACAGACGCACGAATCAAAATCAATTTTGTTTAGCTATAAAAACGGGTCAAGTGGTGTTTTATTTGGACGAATTCTTTTGAGGACCAAATGAACATTTTTCAGTTAATATGAATAACTCCTAACTTACTATATAGAGTTTAAAAGTCTTTAAAAGAAATTGAAATAATAAAATAATTTTCTTTAATAAATTTAAAAATTTCGTAATTTTTTAATAATTTTATTATTATTTTTTTCATTTCAGTGCCAAGTAAACCTTTGAATTTAACAGTATTGGATGTTACATCGACAACTATAACTTTAACATGGTTGGTTCCTAAAAATCAAAATGGAATCATCAATGGCTATCATGTATTTCATTTGCATGAAAATCAAACTGGAGTTGGAATTGCTAGAGCCTCAGATGGACCATCGGTTACATTTGTTATGGATAAATTGAGTGAGTACCATTTTTGTTTTCAATATTTTTCATATCAAAACTCTTAAAATATAGCCGAAGTTTTTGAAAACAAAAAAATTTAATGGATGACAATTTTAAATGGCATAACATTTATTAAACATTAAATTTGAGCTATAAATATGTTAACACCGTTAGGGAAATAAGTTTTTGCAGATTTAAATTTAATTCGTTGATTCAAGTCTTAAGGTGGCCAACATTTTTAGCAAAAAAAACTACAACAGGTACCTTAAAGGTAACTTATGTTTTTAGTTTTGTTTTAGAGACGTTCTAGTAACACTCCCCTTAGTTAGAAATACTCTGAAAGACCTCGATATACACGAATCCCGGGTATCCAAGTCTTAGATTGTTTTGAAAAATGTTTTTTTTTTCAACTATGGCAAAACCAGTGTAAAAGATTTAGCTTTAGATTTAATTAAACATCATTAGAAAGTGAAGAACTTCTCACTGAACAGTAGACAAATAGCGATTTAGAAAAGGTTAAGATTGTTAATTGAGATTATGTATTATAAGCTTGCTTTTGTTGATTAGCTTCGCTGATTTGTTTTGGGAACATATATAAAATTTGTAAAATTAAAAATGGAATACTTTAAGGTTTCGTTTTATCTATTACTTTTTTACGTTTATTGAATTGCTCCTGTCCAAAACTTTAAATCCACTGATCTTGTTCGCAGTTGGTAGAAGCTTCTAAATATTTTTTTTTATTCTGAATCCACATTTACTTCTTCTGGTATGAAATTTCAACTGCTTTTGATTTATATAAACAGAAATTTATAGTCCAATTATAAATCATAGACTGCACGACACCTGCCTTTCTAAAAGTATATCAGTTAAACTTTGAGAACTGATTCAGACGTTTTGTTTAGTGGTAAGATTTCTTTTTTTCAGTCCCACTGCAAATTTCTACTACTTAATTTTCTGAAAAATAAAAGAGCAATGCAGAGCCTGTAAAAGTTTCGTTAGTATCGAAATCCTTCTTATGTTATAAATGTCAAAATTGAACCTTCTGATGAACTTATTATTATTATCTTTTTAATGATGAAATTACTTCATTTTAACTAAATCAATTAAGCAATGTCAAAAACCAAATTGGTAAAATGTAAGACCTTGTGTACTTTTCTGACTTCAATAATTCTGATGGAATAGATAGACATCATTCTCATTATCTATTTCGTTAAACTTAAATATTAATAATATAAGTTACGATTGTAAGAATATTCATGAATTCAACTTTGAAAAGTGTTATTTTTCCGAACTCTACCGTTTATTGGATGATATTAACTGGAATAGCTTATTTTTCAGTAACGTCAGTATTGATGAGATTGTCTTTTGTTTCTATAAAATTTTGTTTGATTGTTTTTTTAGAAACATTTGATTACGTAAAATAAGACATAATAAAACTCTTAAAAACAAAAGAAATAAGGCTTGGAGTTGAAGTTCAATCGATCCTACAGTAATTATGGTCAAATTGAATCTACTAGACTAAGAGATGGCTACTCTGATTTTATTCATTCCAACACTTATGATCTTAAATCTAATCCACTTAATTTCTAAAATTATATAAACTGTTAAAGAAAATTGATGGATACCTAACTAATATGAGTTATCAAAATTCAGAGAGTCGTTACCCAGAGGACATAGCAGAAATGTTAGCCAAGTACTTTCAGTATCCATTTGAAGTATCATTTTTTGTTCTAAGCCTTCTGCTCATTAATAAAATTCTTTGCCTTTCATTTAATTTTGTATTTTAAATTGGTAATAAATTGTTGTACACCCCACATTTTGAATGTAATTTTCAATGATGTGACATTAACACTATTTTATTTTCAAATACAAATGTCACTAGTTATTCTTTCTATATTTTTGAATTTGTTATATTATTATATAAGCACAAAGTTTGTAAGATAAGAATAATGAAATTAAGAAAAAAAAAAAAAGTGTTTTCTTATGATTTAAATGATACTTTTGCTGTTGATGAGTTTTTACATGTTAATTCGATTGATTTAACTATTTCTGAGGCAGCTATCTTAGAATTTATTAATAGAATAAATTATTGTTTAAGTACTGGTCCTTTTTATATGTCACATTTGTTATTTGTACTCTTTAATAATTAAAATAAAAAGCTGTAAATTTCCGGCCCTTTGGAAAAACGCATTCCTTATACCTACTCCTAAAGAATGTAAAAAGAACTACGTTTTAAATTACAGACCATTTGCTAAACTATCTGCTATTCTCCTAAAATGTTTAAATATATTATTTTTGATATTCTATCATTTCATTGCTCCTCCGTTTTATGTGACAACCATCATGGCTTTGTTAAAAAGAAGTCCACAAGAACAAATTTGATACAGTTTACGACATTCTGTATTGACGCGTTTGAAAAAAAAAAAAAACAAAACATTTGACAAACTTAACCATCGTATTCTTTTAAGAAAACTACAGAATATGGGTCTTACCGGCAGATTTGTGTTATGGATATCTTCATATCTCAAAGACAGCTTATATAATGTTCTTTTAAGGATTGAACGTTCTAAATGTCTGGTGTACCTCAGGGTAGTCATCTTGGTCCGTTATTATTTGTACTATTTACTGTCGATCTTCCGTCTATCCTAGTTAGTTCTATGTTTTATGCTAATGATGTAAACAATTTTCGTACAATTAACTCTGTTGAAGACTGTTATCTTTTACAAAAAGACCTTCAAAGTTTCTGAGAATCATGCAATGTAAATGGTTTACTTTTAAATATTGATAAAGTATAAAGCAATGTGTTTTACACGCAAAATGTGATTGTCTAGAACTATGCGAATTATTTATCACAACTTTATAATTTGGCAGATTTTACTGACCTTGGGATAGTGTTGACCTTATTGACTTTGATTTTCTCGAGTATTGCGTGATGTTTATGTTTATGTTTTTATGTCTCATTCGTAAGATCTAACTTAGAGTATGGTTGTGAAATATGGGCACCAATGTGGTATTTCATATAAATAGATTAGAAATTTCTACCATGGTCCAATCGAATTATCTTGCCACATTTTGCTCAAAGTATTCGGCTAATAAATCTTCCATCTCTAACTAGTCACAGAGCTCAACTGATCGATTGAATTTCATCGTTATTGCGTATAATTTGCGAAGGTCAAGTTGCCAATTTGTAACATTTTTAGTAGATCAAAGTACGGTGCTAACAGTCCAGTAGCTCAGTCAAAACTTACAAAAAAGGGCTAATTTCAACAAATCGTTTGTAGGTCTAAGTTTTGGATATGTTAAAAGGGTCAGTTAGTTAGTCTTATATTAGAAATGGGAACGTCAGTTTGTTTGTTTGCTTGTTTGTCAGTCCTTCACGTCGCAACGGACCAATATTTTGACATGATTTTTTGTGTAGAAGTTGTTGCGAGTGTTTTAAGCTACTTTTTACCACGGCTAAATATCTCATTACCAGCATATTCGAGCAGATCCGCCGGTAACACTTTTATTAGATATTCAATGTGTTCTATTTTTTAGAACACTAATTAGTAGCCTATCCTTAGGCGCTGCCTGCCCTTTGAGCTATCATCGTTGCCTACTATTTGGCGTTTCTTCTTTTATTTATTGGGTTGGGAACAGATTACCTCCCTACCCAATTTCCTGTTAAAAAATAGAAGATGGGCTGTTAAAACCCGGTGCCGAGGGCTATATGACACTATTGTATGATAACCAGAAAACTTTCTACGAATTGTTTTTGGTATAATTCGTATGCTCATAAGACCTTCAAAGTTTCAAAATCAATACAAAATATAGGGTTATTT
This sequence comes from Eupeodes latifasciatus, assembly GCA_920104205.1. Taxonomy (NCBI): domain Eukaryota; kingdom Metazoa; phylum Arthropoda; class Insecta; order Diptera; family Syrphidae; genus Eupeodes; species Eupeodes latifasciatus. Next base: position 398,445,127 of record OV049924.1, read on the forward strand.
ACTTGGAAACTCCGAATATACAAAAAAAAACTGTTAATACCTGGGGTTACCAGAAGGAATATGTTTAAAAAAAGACATACAACACAAAAATCTCATCTTAGCATAATTTAGAATGAATAGTTTTATTTTCCTTCTACTTCAAATTACGTCTTGCAATTGACACTGCTTATGAATTTTCAAGTACAATATACCACACAAGTGATTTGAAACCTTCACGTTTTTCTCTCTGGAATCATTTACAAAAAAGAAAAGAACTTTAATGGTTGTCAAAAACAAAAACCTATTCAGCCACCTACTCATCCCGCAATTTCTTTGTTTTCAAAACTTTCAAGTACCTATGAACATACTATATTATTTAACCCTCCATAGAATATTATTTTGATACATATTCACCACGCATTCAAAAACATAACGAGTTGAAGTAAAGAGGGAATAATAAACAAGAGCCCACTAATTGACTGCCAATTAAAAAACACCCACTACCTTAAATGTTGTTCCTTAGATACATACATACATATGTCCCTATATACAACATATGACACCTTAAGCTTCTTCGACTTTCAAATTATAGTCCCCTGCATACTGCAAGACTGTCTCTATCTTCGCTAAAATAAGAAGCAAAAACAGTTACAAACACTTTGAATTGTCATATCTGTCATTCTTATTCATAAAAGTAATTTAACAATTTATACGCGCTCCTCTATCACCAAGACCAAACCCTCCAACCAAAACCTTATGTTTACTTTGGAAAATATAATAAATTATGTAATTACCTTTTCTCTTGGCAAGGCCTTAATATGTATATAGGAAGTAATCATCATCGCACGAACAGTAGTAGCAATATAAAGTGGCAAAGAAAATTATAATGTTTCGCACATTTTATGTGAATAGCTTGTTTGTGTCGCATTTGCGTTCGGCTTCGCATTTGCTTTCGCGTCAGCGTTAACCATCTTAACAAACAATCTCGACTGGTGTCTTAAAAATAGACAGCTGCTTTAGCTTACATGATAGGCAGTTGGTTGAATAAGCACCTGCAGGAAGAACAAGCTTAAATTCATTAATACACTGAAAAAAAGCAATGTAAAAAATTAAATTAAATTAAATTAAATTAAATAAATAAAGAACAAGTTTAAAGTTAGGATATATAGAGGTACACTGCAAGGTGGGGTAATATCTCCCTTGTTCTGGCTACTAGTTATTAATCAAATTCTAGATGAACTAAGATTAAATGTCCTTGCATATGCTGACGACATAGTAAGAATGGCCTCAAGGAAATGTATACTTTCACTTTGTGAACTTCTACAATTAGGTCTTAATAAGCTTAATGACTTTGCCAGAAACTGTAGACGAAATGTATAGAAGACGCAACATTCCAACTATAGACTGCTAAAGTAAACATAAAAGAAGTATATAGGAAAACCTCAGCTGCCTTCCTTCTACAACTGCAACAGAATTTTTACGACCGATAAGATCCAAGCCCCAAAACCATTCTTTGGATGTACACAGCCATTGTAAGGTCAATATTGACATACGCATGTTTGGTATGATGCCCAACCCTTGAAAAGGTACCAATCTTATAAATATGACAACGATTCAAAGAATAGCATACATAGGTTCTACTAGTGCGATGAGGACTACACACACTGCAGCCCTAGAGACATTAGTCTCTCTAGCCCCTTTTGATATCTTCGTGAAAGAATTAGCCGCCAAAACCGCACTACGTCTAATACAGTGTAATAACTGGAAAAAAGGATGCTTTGCATCATAGAACAATAATAAACACTATCAACATTTACCTAGAAGCTCAAGCGACTATTTAAAGCCTTATAGACCTTATATATTTTAACCCAGTAGTTTGCTCAGAAAAGTCAACGCGGTTACCCTTCGCTGGGTCCCCAGGCATTGTGACATTGACGGAAACGAAAGAGTAGACAAATTGGCCAAAAAAGGATCAATATGGTCGGTATGTTCAATAAGCCAATTGATCAAGTGAATATAATAATCCACCAAAGTTTCCTTGAAACCGCAAACAACATGTGGGTAGCGCTTGATACTTGCAGGGTTGCCAGGTATCTATTGAAACATATCTTTTGCAACTGGGCAGGGCTCAATTATCCGTATTGGTAGGTATCCTAACAAGTCACAACTCATTGGGTACCCACATGAGCAGAATGAATATTAGCATATCTGATTATGTAGAGGGTGCGCTCGTGCGAAGACGAGGAAACGTAGAATGACACCTTCTGTTTCTCTGCGAATGTCCATGCCTATCTAAAAGAAGAATGACGATATACTAGGAAAATACTTTTTCGACGATCTGTGCGATGACTTCTCGTCCTTTTTGATATTTTCACGAAAGTCAGGATGGTTCAGGGAAGCGCCCTCAACCTAACTCCTCTTCTACTTTCTTGTACCTAACCAAATCCTTACCATTTCCTATCCAAGTGAGATGTTTCTTGGCCTACCCTTGAATCACCCCGTCAAACCTAACCTAAGCTAAATGGGAAATTGGATTGTTGTGCCAGCGGAAGCGTTCCCAACCGTCATCGTCAGTCCAACAAGCTTAACGAGAGAGCCTTTTAGACAGTGGCGTAGCTACCGCTGTATCAGCTGTATCCATGTAACAGGGCCCCCGAGATATAGTGGCCCCCAAGGAAACAGAGCACAAGACGTGTTTTATTATACAAAAAAAATGCTCCGATGATCATATTTTACATGCGTTAAATATTTGTTTTGTCTGTGTATCTTTTTATTTTTTTTCATGTCCTACCAACCAAAAATACTACAACTTCAACCTGCAAACACTTTTTTATTCGAGCTTTCAAAATATATCGTCCTGCCTGACACAGCCACTAACTCCAACATCACGCAGAAATAAAAACCAGGGACCAGCGGTAGATTAAAAAATACTAAGGTACTTGCATGAACTAACAGCTGAATAATCCATTCCGAACCCTGTATGTATCTGCAACCAAAAAAAAGTCCCGTTATTTGTCTGAGTGAACTAGGCAAAACGAATTTCAACACGTTAACTGAAATGTTTAATCTGTCTGTGCGTGGATATACATTTTAAAAATTTACTCTAAAGTTTTTTGTGTAAAAACAGAAGTTTTTAAAACAATAAGTGAATATGGACTTGATTTATCCAAATACAGAGGACAAGGTTATGATGGAGCGAATTTTATGTCGGTGTATATGGAGGATCGCAATTACAAGCCCTTATAAAAGAGAACACTCCAAATGCCGACTATGTTCATTGCGCAGCACATACATTAAATTTGATACTTAATGATGCAGCAAAAAATATACTTGAAGTGATAACATTTTTCGATAATTTAGAGAAAATATATACATTTTTTGGTAACAGTATGAAGGGCTGGTCTTTGCTGCACAACGATTCATTAGAAAAATATAAAATTACCCTTAAAAAGGTTTGTACAACGAGATGGTCGTCACGAAATGATGCACTATGTGGTATAAGATCAAACTATACATTGATAATGAAAGCTTTACACCAAATCAATTTGACCTCAACAAAAAAAAAACGAACGAGACGAATGTAAAAATGTTATAAACATTTTAGAGACCTACGACTTTATTGTGTTGATGTCATTATCTCAGAACTTAAAAAAAAAATTGGATACAGGGCCCCCAAAGGTCTAGCTACGCCACTGCTTTTAGAGGTTTCTTTTGACATTGACGGCTGTTTCCCGTGAGAAATATTGAACAAAATTCAGTGCAATGTAACTCAAAAACTGCGATTTTTGAAAACAAGTTTTGGACTAAATGAATGCATCCAATGAGAATGACACTTTTATAAGTGTCATGTTGAAGTTGACTATTTTTCATCAAAAATGAGACTAGGAACTTCGTTTCCGTTAAAGGTGTGCGTCACACATCTGTGTTAACTGATATTCTTAAACTGAAGTTAAAGACATGGATACTGTTCGATGCAGGATTTCGCGCCATGCTATACAGCCATGCGACAATCGATCCCAAATTTCCAAATTTCATTATAAGCTACTTTAGCGATATCAATTGATCACTTTTTCGAGGAACTGTGATAGACCGATAAAATAATACGGGCACAATTAAAGCAATTAAGACCATCCTTTATATTTGTGTTTGAACTTTCGTCTTATGAATTTTCATAACGAAACTAACTTTAATGGGGAATTGAATTCTTTTTTGATTGGAATTGTAAATCTGTAGGATCTATGTACATAAGCATTTCTGGCAGTTCTTATTTTAACGGCAGCTTATGCGAAGGCATACCGGCCAGCTCAAGTCAGTTAAGCAACTCTACTGGATAAGAAGTGCTCAGTTCTGAGGCCATGACAGTGTCTGGTTGCCAAATACTCCCTCATATCTACTACTTCATCCAATATGTTTTGGATTTATTTTCAAAACAGCATCGTTTCTTGGTACTAGAATCGCTATTGGACAGAGAAAATGATCGTCATGTATATATTTTTTTGTAAATCAGGGCAAACACTTGCAATATGTTCTGAATTGCTCTGTACTAAGTTACAAAAATCTTCCGTCATTGTCAAATAGCCCTTGGCAATGGTTTTAACCGCCTATCACCTATTTGTAATAGTGTTTCAGAATAGTTTTGTGGTTAATATCATTATAAGAAATTCCTAATGATATGCAAATTTGATTGGTCCAAAAGCAGGTAGCGCCTAATGGTATGCTACTAATTAGTGTTCTTAAACAAAAAGAATATTTTAAATACATACCTAATTGTAAGTGTGGCTGGCGGATCTTTCTGAATGAACTGTGAATATTTCATATTTTACCGTGGTAGTAGTTTAAGACACTAAAGTCTTCTTCCACACAAAAACCTCATGTCATAACATCGCTTCGTTGCGACACGTGAATAACGGACAAACAAGTATATGTAGATTAAACAAATCTCGAGAAAAAGCAAAATAGGAATGCGAACAGTTTAAAAATGTCTCAAAAAAATTGAATCAATTTGGTGTCTGCAGCTCAGACTTATAATAGACTGCGTTAAAACTTTGCGATCACTTATAATTGTGCATACAAATATTAAAATCAATGTTGCTCCAATTTTGTTTGTATGTCCTCGATAACTTCCCGAATTCCAACTGTAAGGTCTTGAATAAATTGTAGGGCTTCAGCATAGACCTTATGTTTTACTTAAATCACAATCACAAATATTGGGGTCTAATAATTGTGATCATCTCTTCAAAAATTAACACGGTCAATAAGTTGTCGCTGAGAAATTGCTTAATGTTTCGTTGTTTGTGTGGCACGTCTTCCCTAACAATATTATCCGATTCTGACTTAAGTTCTTATGGTGTTAACTAAATATTGAAAACCCTTCAGAATTTAGTATTTATCAAAAATACTTTGTAATGCCGTTTGTGGAATGCCTAACTCCAGAGTTCCATGAGAAATTGTCAACACAGGCTTCTCTTTAAAACAACGGACCTCAGTTGTTTCCGATTGACTCAAAATATTTTGATTCTTCCCAAAACCTTAAATTTCTCATCCTGTTTCACTATTCGCGACCGATAAGGTAAGGTGCTTGTCGAAGCTGTGCTAACGACCATAAAGAACTTAAGTTTAACAATCTGTTATTGCAAATTTTTCACCATTTTTGCAGTGCATTTTTAAAACTTCAAAGCATTGATGTAGTGTATATAGGTGCACGTTTAGTAATGGCGTAGTTTTAAATTGTCACATGTCGGATGACAGCTGTCAAATAGCGGGCTATTTAAAATAAGATGTGGAATGTTTAGTTGCGTCAAATATTAGTAATATTGAAGTATGTATATTTATTAAAAATATTTTCCTGGAGCCCTTAAGGCTTCATCGTTCACAAGAGTTTTCATAGTCAATGTCCGACTGTGTATCGATAGCCTACATTGCGTCATTTAAATAGTCATTAGATCTTAATTGGTGCTACTATATAAATAAACATAACAACATATGTATGTACATAAAATATAAGCAAATGAACTGTCGAAAGGTTGAACGATGTGTTCCATGTTTTGTGAAAATAATAATTATTACAAAAGTGTTATTATGCATGTATTTTAATTAGTATAGTATACTCTTGGGCGGTTTGTGATGGTAAACTGTATATTTTATATGAAAACCCAAAGCGGGTAAGTTTTGAAAATTTAAAAAAGGATAGCCTCTTTTCTCCAATCGACCCTAGGTGTATATCATCATCATTATCATACGAAAGGGCGATATAAACCTTTGCTCGGATTGGCTTAATAAAACAGAGAATGAAAGTGATTGAATATTCTATAGGTACTGCTTTGTTTTTCATTAAAAACACAAGAGGACTTGAGATTTAAAATGCTAAACACAAAACTGTGCTCTATTATTTGTTAAGCCAAGGGATTGTGCCCCTAATTGACTTATGCATGTACAATAGTAATTTTCGAAGTCATTTTTCTTCGTCGATATACCGGCTGCTGAACCTAATGTTTTCAATGATACAACAAAGGGTTGGTCGTTGCCGTTCGTGGGTCGGTCGGAAGGTCGGAAGTCCTAGGGCCATAATCAAATTAATACTAAATCAACAAATATAACCTAAGGACAAAAGTTGTTATTATATGCTCGTCAGTCAGTCAGTCAGTATAAGAGAGGGAATATAGATTCACACCGCCTTACGCTCACAGCCCGTAAGTTCAATGGTTGGTTGATTGAACCCAGGACAAGTAAATCATTCAGTGACTTCCATCAGAGTCAAGTCGATCAATGTTGTTTATTGTTTACTATATTCGTACTATATGTGAAAATGTGGTGATTAAAACAATAAAATTATGATAATCTTCATGAAAATGCATTATATGCCAAAATTTCATCCGTGTTATAAGTATAAGCTTCATATTCAATAGAGAGAGGTTTGTATGGATACAATGTATCCAATCCATATATGATGTGTAGACTTATTTAAGGGGTTCCTAAACAATGCAAGTTAAAGAAGGTTAAGGGAATGTCAGCTTTAATCTCAATGTAAGGACGAACAATAACATTTTGTTATGGTTAGAACGTGCCCTGAAATACTCGCAAATAGAAAATGAGACGATTGGGGATTATTATATGAAATTTTGTAATGACATGCTTTTGTTTTCTTATGTATTTACATTTGCATATGCTTAGGAGCCAATAGAAATTTTTGACATATGTAATATAAGTCATCATATTGACAGTTATTGACATAAGCTTGATGATAAGATATTCATAGAACATTCAAAATCTAAAGCAAGTGAAGAAAACAACCATTTTGACTAAGAATATATACACTCAACTTAAAATCAAGATATTTTTAAAGCATGTATGTACATATATGAATTTCTATAATGAACGTGAAGCAATTTTGAAGGTTCTATATGTAATGGTGCCGTAACATCAAAAAATGTCAAAATTGAATTGCCTATATAGTAGAAATTGATAATCTGAACTGATGGAGCTCTTCATTCTGGCATCACATTACTTACTAATGCTCTTATATTGTGAGATCTGACTGTTTTATATTTAAGAAAAGTGTTCATATTCAAACGTCAAGCAATTTTGCCACAGATAAAGTCATACTTTGTTATTGACCAAAACAAATTAAAGAGAATGTATTAGTATTAGTATTTTTGGCATAAATAAAACTTTGTGTGATTTTTAAGATTGCTACAGTACTCATTTTCTTAGGTCCTTTGTGCTTATTTTGATGTTTTTATCCGTAAAACGAAACTTATTTTAAGTGAATACGATAAAAGCTGTCCACATTTGAAAAAAAGAAATTTTACCGGAAAAAAGACATTTTAAACTAAAAAAGTAATCAAACAATAAAAAATATTAAGAAATCAAACACCAGCGATTACCAGCTATTTTAAGTTGCATGCAACTTATTTGCTTAGAAGACCTCAATGAAGGTCGTGGAAACACTATATAATTATCAGCTCAAGAAATATCTCGAGGATCGAAAGCTTGTTCGCAGCAATAGGTCTACTAGTGATCTTATGGTTTATCTCACCTAAAGGTAGCGCAAATCTATAGATCGTTTTGGAGAATGAAGGATATTACGCTTGATATTGTTTAAGCATTTAATAGGGTTTGGCATTAGGCTCTTTTATCGAAAATGCGTGCCTTTGGTTTAGTAGTATTGGATTGGTTCAAGTCTGAAAACCACAAAATAAATGCTGGTGTGCATCAGGGCTATTATCTCCGACACTCTTTCTTATTTTCAATAATGATCCCTTGTTTGCAACTTCTAATCCGATTAATTGTTTCGCTGACGATAGCACTTGGCATTTCATATTATTCGGATGTGCAACTACAACGACAAAACATAATAAGCTCATAAAATTCCTACCTTAACAGCATTGTGCAATGGGTCAAAAAAAAAACTGTGGAATTTAATGCTTCGAAAACCCAATGCTGTCTTGAATCGTTAAAGCGAGATATTCCCCTTTGCTATTATCCATGAATGACACTTACAACAATAAGACTGAACATCTTCGTATTTTTGGTATGTGTATCACCATCCTTGTGGAACGATCACACGATGTCGCCAAAAATAAGGTGATACAAGAAGCTTTTCTCCCCATCTGATCTGGCTTTTTTCTTCAAAGCTTGAGTATAACTTCCATATCTGGACTGGTGCTCCTGTAATTTACTTAAGCCTCTTGGAGAGTATTGAACGTTGGACATTTAAATAAATTAGTTTCTTGTCTCACCTTTTTTTACCATTATTGTATAGCCAGCTGCATTCCTCCTTAAACAGGTCAACCGTAATACTTGCGCTTCTAAAAATTCTCATTAGTATACCCTCGAACCCAACTTTGGTCGTACTGTCAAGTACAGAGATTCGGTCTTTAGCCGTACTACGCGAATGTGGAAGTCTTTTCCACACTCTGTCTTTCCCAGTCATTGCAATACTCAGGAATTCAAAACCAACATGCACCGACACATCCTATCAAAACCTGTCACCCTTTCCTAATGCTCGCACTGTGTCTGCATAATAAGGGAAGTAATATCCCCTTGAGTGAGCGCTTATTATTAAGTTCTGGGAGTCATACTGACCTCACCCTCCACGTACCTTTTACACATGGGCTCCTCTCGCCGCCCCGTATTACTATGTTGTATGTCTCTAATATGAAAAAGTCCGGGTCGAAGGACCAAAGTTTCAAATGGCTCACAAATTTGTTTTTACTTTAGGCAAAATAAATGGAATTCGTTTAACAAAATGTGCATTTTTGACAAATGAGAGCTTTATGAATATACAGCTTTATTATAGTTGACTGAAGTTAAACGAAGTCGAATAGCTCTAATTTTAAGATTTTGCCTGCAACAGATATCAACCCAAAATTTTCATTTTTTTTATCGTTCTTCATTCGTTATTGCTCTTTGGTTAGTTGCAGATTAAAAAGATTCAAAATTGAATAGAGAACATCAAAAATCTAAAATGGCTGCTTAAGTGATGAGTTTTAATACTGCTTATGTTTTCTTATCAATATTGACAAATGAGCACAAACAAATATTTCAAAATATGAAGCTTTGTAAGGCCACGGAACTTTGAAATAATGAAAACGCTAATGACATTACCTTTATATATACTGTACTATTAGATTACATCTTAAACCATTTTTCCTTGAATGTTAAAATGTCAAAATATGACGAAATACGAAAGTATGTTCGTACTTATTGTATTCAAAAGAAAAACATAAATTTATTGAAATTTTAATTATAAAGAGAAAAAATATATCTCATAAGCCAGTGTTGAAAATGATCAATAAAACACCCCCAATATACCAATATACAAACACAAACTCACCACCTTCGAAAAGAAAAAGGAACAAAATTAATGTATCCCTTGTACCGAACTTAAAAAAGGATTAAATTTACCTGTCATGAAATGCTTAAAACTCATCTCTGGAACATGTTTTCCAACAGAAAGGACCTCTTTTTTTCGTTCATGAAAAAGAACACAAAGGACTTTCTTTTTTCATTTTTATTTAAATCAACATGTAAGCAACGAAAAAAAAATACAAACTTATTTACAAAGCTGATTCAAAATCCCAACTTAATAACTTTGCAACGATAAAAAGTTGGTGAAAAAAAAAACGTAGAAAAATATCTCTCCATAATAATCCGTACATTTTCGCACTATTAACTTTCAGTGTGGCTTGCGTTGCGGCTTTGGGTTTTAATATTTTTTTTCCCTTTCTTCGGCTACCCGCCGAGTTTTTGCCTTTTTTATTTTTAAATTTAAAGTGAGGAAAAATCGTGTACCTATCGTATATTCTATAGACTGTGTGGTAAGTTGCAGTCACAGTTTTTTTTCTTTTGATTTTTTGTAATTGGTTTTTTGTGGCGTGGTGGGTAGAGTACGCATTGACCGTGCATCCTCAGCTCAGAGCACAGAAATGTCTGTTCATCCTTTAATACGAGGATATTGGAGGTATACCAATGTACTTGTCCAACAATAAGGAACACAATCCGAATTTTCATTAAAATGAACCCTTTAACAAATTTATACGTATATGTACGTCCTGTGAAGATTAAACAACGTTGCTCCAACAAATAATTTTATTATTTTTTAATCTGATAGGTGGTGCTAGCGTCAAGTTATTGACAGATTCATAAAGAATTTTATATTTGTCAAAAATGGTTTTCATGCCAATTGTATGAATTATCAATTGCGATTTTAATTGCAAACATAGAAATTGGAGATGCCTCAGAACTAATACCTGGGGTAACATTGTTTTCTTTGTAAGTTTATCTTAAGTCTTTAAAGTTTTAATTTTTACAATAATAATACTAAAGAAAAATCTAATATAACGTTTTCAAAAATTAAATTTAACAATTTTGCAAATAATTTTGTTTACATTAAAAACTTTCATTGATTATACGTGTTCTGTATCGTAAGGCACTCAAACAATATTGGTACAAGACTTCCCACCCCCTCGTTCTCCATTCATCCATTGTATGGCTTCCTCTAGACTGAGTACATCAATTCCAAAGTATCTCTTGCGGAATTCTTTCAGAATTGACTTCGGATACAGAAAATGGAGCATCAAGAATTTCATCGGCTATTAAAGGGGTTGCATATTGAATTGGAGGCGATATTTCAGTTGTGCTAAGAAGGCTTAAAAAATGTGTTTTAAGAAGGTCTATGTGCAGAGCTGCAGACATTGAAGTTGTCTTTTCACTCAAAAGCTTCACTGCTTTCCAGAAATCAGTTGCGTTTTTAGCCTTGTTTATTGTTTCAAGATTTCTCAGGTCAAAATTTCGTTTTTTAAGCTTACATTTTGTTTCCAGGTGCATACAGGACTTTAAAGTTAATGTTATCTGTCGTCCTGAGTAACTTTAAGTACGCAAAAGAAAGATTTCTTGCTGCCAAACATTTTCTATCGAACCACTTTTGTACTTGATCTTTCTTTCAAACGTTTTTTGACAAGCTGCATTTTATATGAAAGTTAAAAGAAAGTGTATAAGTCTAGCAAATCGATCTGTCTGTTTATACTGCACTGAAAAATTTCTCTGTTGTGGTCATTGCAATGAAATTTCAGTGGAAGAGAAAATCACGAAACCGCTGTTTTTTCACGACCTGTTCTTAGCTTAAACAAGACCTCCCATGGCATGTGATCGGAGAATGTTTTTGTATTTAGCTACTTCAAATTTATTCAAATGGGAGATCCAGTTTCCAGATATAAAACAATAGTCGATCATAGAACACGATGTTAAATAAAAATAAATTCACCATCTCGGTCATCTTCACACCTTCCGTTTAGAACGTGACAATCTAAAGCATCAGCCAGTTCCAGAATTTTAGTTCCCTTCGTATCACACACCTCATCTTTCAAATTCCTATCATAATAAATATGATTTCAATTCGTTCCACTGTTAAAGTTGTTTTGTGATAGGCCAATCCTTCCATTGAAATCGCATGTCATTATCAGATTTGTTGGTCCTAGTTCATAAACAAGTTCTCGCAGCTTATCGTAGTCTTGTTGCCAATGACTGCAATTGAAATAAATCGGAACGGTATAATAATGGCTGTCTGGAATTGATATTTCAAAAATTCGATTATTTTTCTATGTTTATAATTTAACTGACTTATATTTCAGAGACTTTTTATACCCGAAAATTTCACCTCCACTTCCCCTACCAAATACATTTGTTTTTACAGCTGATATCGATTCTATTTCATAGTTCAAAAAAATGTTCTTAAAATAAGATTCATCATAATTTATAATAAAAGTTTCAATAAGTATACAAATATCAAAGTTCTTAATATAATTAAAAAATCAGGATATGAAAATTTGTTTTTTTAGCTCAGCGACTTTCATTCATTCAAGTCAAGTTACTTTCCAAATGATTGGAAAAAGACTAAAATTATTCCAATTTTGAAACATGGAAAAAACGTTAGCCACCTTGTAAGTTATCGTCCTATAAGTGTACTAAGTTTTTTAAGTAAATGTTTAAAAAAAAAAAAATTAAAAAACATAGTACAATCCACCAAATCGATCGAATAACCAAAATCATTAAAACCAATTTTACCTAATGGCAAAAGTACCGGTATGGTTTTACTTGACGTTAAAAAAGCATTTGATTCTGTCTGGCATGACAGGCTGTTGCACAAACGTTTGATACTCAACTTTCCTATTTACATAATAAAAATTGTAAAGTTCTTTCTGTCATCAAGAACTTTAGTTGTCTCTGTCAACAAAAATATTTATGTGTACTACAGGCGTGCCTCAAGGATCCGTTCTTGGTCCAATACTGTATACAGTTTTTACTGCTGATTTTCCTGTTTTCCAAGCTATTTTTTTTGCAGATGACACCCGTGTATTTGCTTCTGATTCACTTGGTTCCGGTATTGAAACCAATTGAATGTACTTCAACAATATTTTAATGATTGGAAGATTAAGATAAATGCTTTGAAAACCGAGGCTACCTTTTTTACTCGAAAGTAATTCCTACTTAAACACGGCGCGGCGCGCGTAGAAGCAAAAACTGGAAATCAAATGCTAAATACATTGGCGTCCACTTGGACAGTAAACTAACTTTCGGAATCCATATCCAAGAAATCATAAGAAAAGTTAATACGTATAACTATTACAATTTTATCAATCGTAAATCAAAGTTAAGTCATGAAAATAAACTTATAATTTTCAAAGTGATTTTTCAAGCAATCATTCTATACGGATCACCTGCTTCTTGGGGTAACTGTGCAAAAACCCATATCCGAAGCTTGCAAACATCGCAAAACAAGTTGATAAAAATGATGTTAAATCTTCCTTCGCATTTTTTCAACCAATAAATTACACATGTTAGCTAATGTTGAATATATTTCTGACAAAATTAAAAAATTAAAAGAACGATACAAAGTCTGCTGCGAAATATCTGACACCGATTTTGCATAAGCATTTGATAGGGTGCATCATAAAATTTTATTACAAAATTAGAGAACATAGGTTTTTATTCCAACATGCTGCTGCTGAATTTTTTATTCATGGGTATTGCTTGGTGCCATTATTCTTCTCACACCATGGTCTCGTCATATATATTAGGAATGATGTTGCCTATCAACTTTTACCACAATACGGTCATTGTACCAACTCCTTCTTTAATTTCATGTGGTTAAAACTTTCCGTGAATAAGCACATCATTCACTATTGTTTCCTTTATCGAAGCCCAAACCTGGACAGAGTTTCGGCTTCTCAGGAATTTGATGCTCTGTCTGACTCCATTCAAAGAATTGTCTCCCTGTATCCTCACAATGAAATCGTTATTACGGGCAATTTCAATGTACACAATTCTTCATGGCTTCAACAAGAAGTAGTGTGTGCTGAGATCTTCGCTGAGTTGAACCACCTAACTCAGCTGGTCAACGAGTCCACTCGAATATCGGACGTGGTAGGTCGAGCAGAAAACACTCTTGACTTGTTTCTTACCTCTGACCCTAGTAAGTACACTATTAGTGTTCTATCTCCTCTAGGCTCATCTGACCATTGTGTCATATCAGCAAATTTCTCGTGTCAAAACTCTCCAGTTAAAGAAAGAGCTCCTAAGAGAACCGTTTGGCAATACGAGAAAGCCAACTGGGACGGTCTCAATAATTATTTTAGGATCTTTCACTGGTCACTATGCTTCCTCGATAGTGACGTTGACGCCAGCGCTGATATGATCACAAGTTTGATTCTCCTGGGAATGAGAACTGTAAAGAGGATGTGAGCTGTAAAGAGGTTATTAGGGTCAAGAAGGTAAGTTTCCGTTGTTTTAAAGCCAATCCAACTGAGGAAAACCGGAATAAGTTCAAGCAAGCCAGGACGGCCTGCAACGCCCATATTCGACGGACCAAATTTTTACATGACCAAAAATTACGGCAAAAAATACTGCAATGTCCCAAAGGCAGTAAACATTTTTGGTCATTTGTAAAAAACATGAGGAATTCTTCCTCTTCGTCGGTTCCTACGCTCGTTGTCAATGACACTCCACTTGTTAGCTCTTTAGAGAAAGCTGATCTCTTCGCTAGACAGTTCGCCGCCAATTCAACGCTGCCAATGAGTGTTATGACTCCGCCTGTCATCGAGCGCATTAGTGATTCTATGGGACCAATCTTTTTTCGCACGCGTACTGTGGCGAGAGTCCTAAAAGATTTTAACATACACAAATCCGCTGTTCCGGATGGTATCCCCGCTATTGTTCTGAAGAGGTGTTCTTCAACGCTGGCAAAACCACTGCGTAAGCTTTTTTGTCTGTCCTACTCCTCAGGTCTCGTTCCGAGTGGATGGAAAACCGCATTTGTCCAGCTTATTCCCAAAAAAGGCAAATCTTCCTTTCGAACCGTTCAATACAAGTTGTTTTGGACGGATTCAAGTCTGAAACCCATAAAATAAATGCTGGTGTGCCCCAGGGCTCCGTTTTGTCTCCGACCCTCTTCCTCATTTTTATAAATGATCTCCTGTCTGCCACTTCTAATCCAATACATTGTTTCGATGACGATAGCACTCTTTGCTTTTCATATTCGTTTCCAGACTCACAACCCTCCTCTTCGGATGTGGAACTGCAACGGCAAAATATGATTAGCTCATTAAATTCCGACCAATACAGCATTGTACAATGGGGAATAAAAAGTCGTGTGGAATTTAATGCTTCGAAAATGCAATGCTGTCTTGCATCGTTAAAGCGAGATAAACCGTCTTTGCCACTATCTATGAGTGGCACTTGCATCAACGAAACGGAAAATCTCGACATCCTCGGAATGTGCATCAGCAACCACCTTTTGTGGAGCGATCACATACGCGATGTTGCCAAAAATGCCGCAAGATGTCTAGGTTTTTTGAGACGTTGCACGAAATTTTTCTCTCCGTCAGATGTGGCTACAATCTACAAAACCTATATACGTCCGAAAATTGAATATAACTCTCATCTCTGGGCTGGTGCTCCAGTAACTTATTTAAGCCTCTTGGACAGTATTCAAAGTAGAGCTTTTAAAATGATTGGTGACATTAACATCATCAACTCGTTTACGTCACTCGAACATCGACGCAAGGTTTCTTGTCTAACCCTTTTTTACCGTTATTTTAACGGACTAGCCAGTTGCATTCCTCCCCTTAAACAATTTAACCGTTATACCCGCGCTTCTAGGAATGCCCATCAGTTTACCCTTGAGCCCAACTTCGGCCGTACTATGAAGTACAGAGATTCATTTTTTAGCCGTACTACGCGAATGTGGAACTAAAGAACTAAGAATTCGAACCCTATTCCTGGAAAACGTTCATAGAGTAAATTACGCGTTTAATGAACCCATAACTCGCAGTGTTAGGGAGATTAATAATGTGTCAAATAATATAGATGTTAATTTTCATTTGAGTTAAAACTCGTTCAAAAATATGTTAAACTTGTATTTTTTAACAAATTAAATAATTGTAATGTTTTTTGTATATAGCTTTAATTATAATTATTCAATTTATATTTTAAGAATTTTCGTTAGTCTATTTGAGATTGTAAACTCTAATTGATATTAAATAAATAAATTAAATTAAAAAAAATTAAATTAACAGCATTGGACATAAATGACTCCCTTGCGGAACGCCAGGATTATAGAAAAGGGATGAGAGGTAATCGAATCAATTGAAACAATCTGACTGCGTCCTGTAGGATAAGCTGTCAACCATTTTAGCATGTTGGAATGAAAACCTATGTTCTCTAATTTTGTAATAAAATTTTATGATGCACCTTATCAAATGCTTTTGCAAAATCGGTGTCAGATATTTCGCAGCAAACTTTGTATCGTTTTTTTTTAAATTTTGTCAGAAATATATTCAACATTAGCTAACATGTGTAATTTATTGGTTGAAAAAATGCGAAGGAAGATTTAACATCATTTTTATCAACTTGTTTTGCGATGTTTGCAACCTTCGGATATGGGTTTTTGCACAGTTACCCCAAGAAGCAAATTAAAAAAAAATTAAATTAATTTTTTTAATTTCAAATTTAGCTTCATAGTTACAATATTCAAATTTCACCCCTTCTCTTAGCATCCATATATATATATATATATCTCCTTTATATATATTAATTTATGCATTTTTTTATTCTGTAATGAAGGTTTTCAGTAGCTTTTCCATCAATCAAAACTTTATCTCTCAATTTTGTGCTAAACACTTATTTAAACTTGGCAGTCGTAAGGTAGATTATATACCAATCTCTGTAAATTATGGAATATATTTGAGATAAAGAAATAAAGCAATATTTTTAGCTACAATAAAAATCAAAATCAAAATCTTATTCTTAAAACGCTGTAAAAAAAGAGACTTTTCTAGACCCACCCTGAGGCGTATACGTACTTTTTTTAATTTTTCTTTTATTTGCAGCCTAATATCTTTCAGTTTTTCCTTTTACAAGTAACAATGACTTACATATATCATATAAAATATATGTTCATTCAGTGGTTTCTCAATTTTTATTTACGTTTGTGGGGTGGTACCTTGATCTTGCTTGATACTCATCCTGGTCACACTGTCCACCTCCTTCACCATCCAACCCATAACTCGGATCACTACTGTTTTGAGAACTCCCATTAACTGTGAGTGCATTGTTGATCCTCCAATAGTTTAATCAGAAAAAGGGTCCCCTTTGAATTGGTTATAAATTAAATCCTGTCAGCGTGTCGTAATTTATTTCCAGACATCAATTTTATTTCACTCGGGGACATTTTTTATTAATTAAAATAAAGGAATTTCATTTTGTTGATATGAGAGAAGGCAAAGGCTTGCATATAAGTTATGTACACCATGTAGAATTGTATGGAAATGTTAAGTTCAACCCAAAAAGGACCTTTTTGAAAGAGGCCATCCCAGTCCATGGTTCGCATTGTTATACTAATTACATTTCGATTCGGATTTTATTTATAGATATGTGGATTTTTTCGTTGTGTTTGGTTTTTTTTTTTTTTATTTTAATTCTTTTCTGTGCCTAGCAGTGATGCCTGCATTTAAGTTGGGAAATTAAAAATAATTCTGCAGTGTAGTAGTAGCGTGAGAGAGTCCATTTATTATTCTCCGTTTAACGTTTGCAGGCGCTGCTGTGCTATGCTGCACTACTCTTCGATGCCTACTGGTGGTATCTTTTCGAATTTATTTATATTAATAATAATAATAATAATAAAATCCCAACTGCTGGTAATTTTGCTCCTCATCCCCGAAGGCAATGCAGTACGAAGTACCGCACGCATGGGACAACGGACAAACTGCCGGAGATTGTGGTCATGTGTGTCAGACTCATCAGTAAAAATGACAAGTTGACCTACCATTAATATTACTTTTATTGTTGGCCGCCGAACTGTAATCGTATTAATTAGAAACATGAAACTATCATACCCCTTCGGCAGCGGCGGCGGCGCGCGGCGGTACGGCGATCTGATCGCGGTCCTTAAATTAATTGTATATAAATACATTTATAGTAATTATTGTAGTATTAATTATATTATTTAGTTAATGATTGTTAAAAAAATGTACATAATCTTTATTATATATTTTCAGAACCATTTACCGAATACAGAATCAATGTTAAGGCTTATACTATTGCCCATGAGGGCGAATCAACTGAACCCATTCGTCAACGAACTGATGTCGCAGGACCAAGTGCACCAATTGTAGTTAACCTTACATGCCATTCACAAGATTCGATTACAATTCGTTGGAGGCGTCCATTGGAATTCTTTAATTCAATTGATTATTATATAATCAAATCGCGTATAGTCGGACAGGAAACACACCGTGATATTAGAATAAATGCCTCCGACAAGGAATTGGAAACTGCGGTAAGTTTTATGTTTTTTATCTTGTATAATTAATAATGGTTACTGAAAAGGAACAAGACTTGATCAAATATTACAAAATATTTCTTTTTTTCTTAGAAAAATTGTTGAGGTCTTAATCAAATGAACAACGCTATGAAAAATATTTTAAAGTCAGTTCATAACGTGTTTCAAAAATGTCTGAATCTCATTCATAGAACATTTTTCTCGAATTGTATCTTAAGAAGACCATCTGCTAAGATGTGTGTTTTCGTCTAGGATATTTTATTCAATAAGCTACAAATATTGCCTTGAATAGAAAAAATTCCGACAATGTTGCACTTTGATGTAGAGCTTCATTTGCACGTCCTTAACACTGCCTAAACACTCCTCTTAGTTTGGAGTGGAATACAAAAATTAAGGGTTGATAGTTGTAAGTCACTAGGTCCTAGTTCTCAACGGACTGTTGCCCCACCTAATTAAATAGTCAAGCCAAAAGCCATTTCCTTTGATAATTTAGTTTCCCGGTATTTCAAATTTTTGAGAGTAGTACTTTCTAAAGTTATAAGCGGCTTTAGAATGAGCTGAGCTAGGAGAAGAACCGTGTGAAATGTTTAAGTAGCCAGTATAAACGCAACTCATACCTGGGGTGCACCTCATACCGGAAACAAAAACTCATCCCAAGAAAAATGTAACTCTGATAATCGAAGATTAATGGCTTGTACCGTCTGTATAAGTTTAGGTTTGGGGTTATTTTATTAATTTGTAAAAAATAAAAATGTTTCGTCAAGGTAGATGAAGGTGTAGCATATTCTTGAAACTTGGGTTAGAATTCCAATTTGGTTATGTTTCAAACTGGTCTTTTGGGAACTGAAGAATAAATACATTTTCACCCTTTCTAACTCCAGTTAAGACATCAGCACTTATAACACTAAGCTCAAGTTGTGTGCACGAAGTCTTGTAGCGTTACATAATAGACGGCATCTAAATTTGGATAAGCATAACTGGAACTCCTAATTTCAATTGCGGATTTTGTGAGGACACACCGGACAGCTGAAGTGAGTTAAGAAACCCGACTGGGTATGAAGTGCTCTGTTCTGAGTCCATGGCTGCATCTATTGACAAATACTCCCTCATATCCCCTGCTACTTCATCCAATATGTTTGAATTTATTTTCCAAACAACTTCATTTCTTGATGCTGGAATCGCCAAAAGAAGGAAGCACTTAATGATATGCTACTGATTAGTGTTCTAAAAAAGAATATATCGAATCTCTATTAATTATAAGTGTTACCGGCGAATCTGCTCGAATGATCTCCCAATGTAATATGTTATCGAGGTAAAAAGTAGCTTAAAACACTCTCCAGCCTCGTTAATACTTTTACACAAAAAATCATGTCATAATATTTCTTTGTTAAGACATGAAGAACGGACAAACAAGCAAACAAACAAACTCACTTTCCCTTTTATAATATTACTTACTTACTTACTTAAGGTGGCGCTACAGTCTTGTGTGAACTAGGGCCTCACCCAACAAACTTCTCCATCTAGCTCGGACTCTAGCTACATGTCTCTAATTTCGCGCTCCAAGTTCGATAACGTCACTTTCCATTTGTGCGCGCCACTTGATCCGCGGTCTTCCTCTACTGCGCTGTCCTGTGGGTGAGGACTGAAGGACTCTTCGGCCCGGAGCATTGGTTTCCATTAGCTCTACGTGACCCAGCCGTCTTAGTCGTTGGACTTTTACCCTTCTGGCTAAGTCTACGTCGCTGTAGAGCCCGTACAGCTCATCTTTCCATCTTCTCCCCCACTCCCCTTTGATGCATACGGGACCGTAGATCACACAAATAACTTTTCTCTCGAAACGACCCAAGGTGCTTTCATCCGCTTTTGTCATAGTCCGTGCTTCTGCACCGTATAGCAGGACGGGGATGATGAAGGTCTTATATAGCGACACTTTGGTCCTTCGAGAGAGGGCTTGCTACTCATTTCCCTTCTTAGCCCAATGAAACAGCGGTTAACAAGAGTTATTTTTCGTTTACTCTCAGCGCTGGTGTTGTTTTCTGCGTTCATAGTGGAGCCTAGGTAGACGAAGTCCTTAAATACCTCAAAGTTACGTCTGTCGATGGTGACGTTTTGACCGAGGCGTGTCGGTGTTGTAAGTCCTTTCTTGACGACAGCTTGTACTTTATTTTGCCCTCATTAACCGTTGAACCCATTTTATCCGCCTCTGCCTCAATACTCACAAAAGCCCCATTGATATCTCGCTGAGTTCTTCCGATTATGTCAATGTCATCAGCATAATTGGACAGAGTTTTCAAAGATAATACCTCTAGTGTTGACGTGGGAGCTCTGTACTATTCTTTCCATGATGAAGAAATCGTTTGACAGCGCATCACCTTGTCTAAAGTCTTTTGAAATCGAAAGGTTCTGTGAAGTTGTTTCCAATCCTTCATGATCATCCTGCACAAACGGAAGAGTTTGGCAGGGATGCAAAACTAGACATGACTCTATACAGCTCATCCCTGTAAATGTTGTCATATGCGGCCTTGAAATCGATAGAAAGATGGTGGGTGTCTATTTGATGTTCTTGGGTTCTTCTGGGATCTGCCGTAATGTGAATATTTAATCGAACGTGGACTTTCCTGTTCTAAAACCACACTGATAAAGACCTATCAGGTTGTTGACGATGGGCTTTAGACGTTCGCATTTTGCGGCAGATAAGATTTTGTAAGCGATGTTAAGTAGATTGATGCGTCTATAGTTGGTGCAGTTTAGAGGGTCTCCTTTTTTCAGAAACTAGAATATTTAAAATGTAAGTATAAAATAACTATATCAGATGCAAGTTTTCCAAAGCACTAATTTTTATCAATTATTTTCATTGAAAGTTTAAGATATCCCGGTCCAGGGACCTAAATTGAGACCAAAATTAATTCTGTGCAGTATTTAAATAAACTATACAACAAATGTTAATTTTGTTTTAATTTGCATTTAAAATTTGTCTAAAAATCAATAAACATAAATTGTAAGACAAAGTTGTAAAGAATAGAGCGAAACTTAGGATTAAATATGAATTAGTTGTTTCAATTAATTGCAAATATAAACTTAAACAAAAAAAAAACATTAAAGCTTTAATGTAGATGTATCTATGTACTATCAACTAATAAATGACTTTCCTTACGAAAAATATTAAAACCTTCAAGAAATACAAACACATGCTGATAAACAGCTCGAACTGATACTCAAAGAACAACTTTGTTGTTTATTAAATTCCCCATTCTTGAAGCTCCCTAAAGGAAAGCAGCCTATAAGACAAGACCGACTGCCTTTATTTTGATTTTTTCATATTAAAGCTTATTTTAAAAAGCCTATTACATTTTTAGCTTAATAGACTTCTGAAGGAAGAAGCCACACCATAGTATGAGTAATGAAAAATATATTTTTTCTTCACGTTTTTCTTTTTCAAAGGAAATTTTTCATTTGTATTCAAAAACAAAAGAACAACAAAACAGCTCTCCTTAATATTTATTCATTCTTTGTGTGTGTGTGTGTGTTTTCATTTTATTTTATTCTCTAATTTTAAAAAATGGTATGAAAATTTAATGGAAGAAAATGGCCTGTGCTTCGATGAATATTTTCAATTCCAATCAAAATTTGAAGTACATAGACACACTTGAGTGAGGCGAGATTGTTGATATTTAATCGACTTTGTACAGAGAGCACGTCAACATTGAATGGGTTTTCTATGGCGCTGCTTTTTTGTTGTTGTTGTTGTATTATAAAACGTATTTCTAAACCTATCGTCTTGTTTTTTAAGTTGAGCCCGGGTATTGGAGCAGAATTTTATGTCAAAGAACATTTAACTTTATTTTATTGGCAACAACGACAAGCAACGACGACGAATGGTGCGATGCTTCGTTGCCAACTTGGATTATTCAATAACGAACAAGGACACTACGAATCATTAGATTGAATACAGAAAGGGATTTTTTGATTTTTTGAAAAATTGTTACCCACTTTGAGAGTTTACAAATTTGTTACTTCGTAAAGAAAACTGGAATTTCGGATGATACATTTTTCATCAATCACACAAAACTGTCAAAGTTTTCCGAGGTGAAATGTCAAAACTAATTAGTTTTTAATATTTTACCTTTGAAAACATTATTGAAAATTGGTTTAAAAGTTTATTCATCACACATTTCCTACAAATGTTGAATTTTTTAAAAACTTCATTATATTGGGTGATTTTTTTGAGGTTAGGATTTTCATGCATTAGTATTTGACAGATCACGCGGGATTTCAGACATGGTGTCAAAGAGAAAGATGCTCAGTATGCTTTGACATTTCATCATGAATAGACTTACTAACGAGCAACGCTTGCAAATCATTGAATTTTATTACCAAAATCAGTGTTCGGTTCGAAATGTGTTTCGCGCTTTACGTCCGATTTATGGTCTACATAATCAACCAAGTGAGCAAACAATTAATGCGATTGTGACCAAGTTTCGCACTCAGTTTACTTTATTGGACATTAAACCAACCACACGAATGCGTACAGTGCGTACAGAAGAGAATATTGCGTCTGTTTCTGAGAGTGTTGCTGAAGACCGTGAAATGTCGATTCGTCGCCGTTCGCAGCAATTGGGTTTGTGTTATTCGACCACATGGAAGATTTTACGCAAAGATCTTGGTGTAAAACCGTATAAAATACAGCTCGTGCAAGAACTGAAGCCGAACGATCTGCCACAACGTCGAATTTTCAGTGAATGGGCCCTAGAAAAGTTGGCAGAAAATCCGCTTTTTTATCGACAAATTTTGTTCAGCGATGAGGCTCATTTCTGGTTGAATGGCTACGTAAATAAGCAAAATTGCCGCATTTGGAGTGAAGAGCAACCAGAAGCCGTTCAAGAACTGCCCATGCATCCCGAAAAATGCACTGTTTGGTGTGGTTTGTACGCTGGTGGAATCATTGGACCGTATTTTTTCAAAGATGCTGTTGGACGCAACGTTACGGTGAATGGCGATCGCTATCGTTCAATGCTAACAAACTTTTTGTTGCCAAAAATGGAAGAACTGAACTTGGTTGACATGTGGTTTCAACAAGATGGCGCTACATGCCACACAGCTCGCGATTCTATGGCCATTTTGAGGGAAAACTTCGGAGAACAATTCATCTCAAGGAATGGACCGGTAAGTTGGCCACCAAGATCATGCGATTTGACGCCTTTAGACTATTTTTTGTGGGGCTACGTCAAGTCTAAAGTCTACACAAATAAGCCAGCAACTATTCCAGCTTTGGAAGACAACATTTCCGAAGAAATTCGGGCTATTCCGGCCGAAATGCTCGAAAAAGTTACCCAAAATTGGACTTTCCGAATGGACCACCTAAGACGCAGCCGCGGTCAACATTTAAATGAAATTATCTTCAAAAAGTAAATGTCATGGACCAATCTAACGTTTCAAATAAAGAATCGATGAGATTTTGCAAATTTTATGCGTTTTTTTTTAAAAAAAAGTTCTCAAGCTCTTAAAAAATCACCCGATATTTTTAGTTATCACAGAGAAAACAGCATTTTAGAAAAGGACCTAACCCAGGTCAACCGAGTGTACATCAACTACAAAATTGTCATCTCTGATGCTGTGGGAAATATAAAATATCACAAACCATATATAGAAAGCATCATGTTTGTTTATGCATTTTCTGTAGGAGGTGTAGGGCTTCAATTGTCTATTTGGCGAAGTTTTAGTTGGCGGCGGCGTTTGTTGGTGATGTTCTTTTTTTCAAATAACTAAACCTAAAAACGTTGAACATTGCAATCTAACAATATAATAACAACGAAGGGCATTCAATGATCCTCGAATTGCATGCCCTATGCACATCTCTATATATACATGCCTACATAAATTCAAAATTTTCTATTGTCCTGGTTGATGGCATTTATATGTATGTTTTATTTCGAACACATCCAGGTGTAGACCTTAGATAGTTAGAAAGAGAGAGTTTGTTGGGCAAAATAAAAATAAAAGATTTATTGACATATTGCAGTTGTTTAATTTTATGTTTTTCGAATTGGTTCTATAGCCAAAAGAAAAAAGAGAACATCCAACATAGACAAAATTTTATACAACCAAAACAGAAAAGGAACACGCACGCATGTCCTTTTTTTTGTTGTCTAAAAAAAATACGACAGGAGCAATTTATTGTCATAAACTAGAAATAAAAACAAAACAACAACAAAAATTTAAAAAAAAAATATAAAATATGAAGAATTTATTGTTTACCTCGGAAAATTGTATTCTTGCAGATGGAAATGCAATTTTGATAAAATATATTTTGCGGTAACCTAATTGGCAGATAGCAATTCATTTCGACAAGGAAGGATATGCATTTTGGCTGGAAGTCAGGAAATTGAAATTGGTTTTGTGTTTTTTTTGGGTTTTTATGTTGTGTTTTGTCTGTGTTCATTTGAGACTATTGTAATTTTTTGTTTTGTAATGATGAAAGAGAACACGATGTCATGAGAAAGGATATTTTTTTTTAAATCAAAAAAATGTAATCATGCATAGTTGGCTGAGGAGTTTTAACATAGAAACAACATATTTTCAGATATCTTTAGTAAATGGAATTGAATTATATTCCAATCAATATTAGAATAAAAGTTTTTCTTTAATTTGCAATATCTGCATCTGCAGGCAAATAATAGGTTCATTCAAATTTCTTGAGTATTTGAATATCTAACTCGTAACTCGTCATTGGTTTTAACACATCCTTTAATTTTCGATATTTGTCACGAAGCTATAATGGTACCACCCAACAAAAAATGAAAGTGCTAGCTAACCCGAATCGACCCCCTTTTGAAAAGGCCGACGATTTTTTTTTTTGAAAGGTATCGATTTGGTAACGATACTGCCAAGTTTATATTTGAACTTCTAAATATTAACAAGTCTCAAAGTTTTAACAGCAAAAAGATTTGTTCGTTGAAAATATTCCGCAAAGTGACAAAGGTAACGTTATGTTTGTAAAAGTGCACTAGAATTGTAGCAGAATATACCTTAGATCTGTTTCTTCATGATTAGTACCCGTGGCGTGATGGTTAGTACATAGGACTGGCTGTGGTTCATCCTCTCCCGAAAAAGGGAAAGGACAACTCCAACCCGTCAAATTTTCGGTCGATAAGTCTTCTTCCGAGCATCATCAAAGTTTTCGAAATCAATCAATCATCAATAGGGCTCTGACTAAGTGGGCTGCGGACAACAAAATAATTCCGGATAAACAGTTCGGGTTCAAGGCGGGTCATGACACAATTCATGCTGCGTCTAAACTCGTTTCTGATATCCAATGGAATAAATCAAAATAACAATGCACAGGTGCTGTTCTGGTTCATCTGGAAAAGGCCTTTGACACCGTATTGGTTAGAGGGTCTTTATCTAAAACTGAGCAGGCTTGGCATAAGCAAACCATTGTTGTATATACTTTATGATATGCTTAACGGTAGAAAGTTTGTTGTCAAAAGTGGCAATGTAACTTCTATAACAACATTCTTAATTAAAAATGGTCTTCAGCAGGGAGCGGTGAATTCGCCGATTCTCTTCAGCATTTACACCAGCGATCTGATAGGTGGTCTTACAAAGGCAATTGCGTACGCTGACGATCTAATTGCGTACAGAACGGCCCGAAAGGTTGAGGTTATTAGAATTCTCTTGCAGCGTGATTTCGACAAGATTCAGCGATATTGCGACGACTGGAAACTGAAAATAAATGTCCAGAAGTCAAAGACAATTCTGTTCCGGGCCACGAGGGATACGTGCAAGAATTGGCGCAAGATGGTCATCGTTGATCTTCACGGGCAGCGATTAGCGAGCAAAAGTGTAGTGAAGTACCTCGGTATCTGGTTAGATCAGTATTTATATTTCGAAAGACATATAAATGCTGCTCTGACCAGGGCCAGAGGAGCCTTCGCTCTAACGAAACGGCTGTTTTTTAGCAGTCGGCTTGACCCCGGAGTGAAGATAAATTGCAACATGGCCCTCATACGGCCGATGATCGTTTATGGTTGTCCTGTGTGGTTCAACGTGGCCCCTTCCCAAATGGAGAGGTTTCGGTTGTTGAAGCGGCAGTGTGTACGACGCTGTACCGGCTTATATCGAACAGCCGAATCTTCTTACGTGCACTACTATTCCAACGAGGTCCTATACAACGGGGCTCGAATCAACAGAATTGACAATTTCGTGATAAAACTCGTTCGAGGTCACATTGCAAGAGCTACAGTCTTCGACCAACAATTTAATTTTCGGGGCGTTCTATCCGAACGGCGAGTGTTTTGAAAGTGCACGCTTGAGCGGCTTCATTCAACCAGAAGCATTCCTCTTCTTAGATAAATGCGGTCTGATACAGGATAGATTGGTAGTTCCGCTAATCTACCACGTCAGACGAACGTACCGTGGATAGGCGACTCCTGTACAATCGGGACGTCATGGCACAAGACGGAGCAGAGCTCCTTCGGTTCAGTAGGGCTGTGTCCGAACGGGACCGAACTGATAGTGTGAAGCAGGAGAACCAGTTTTGGTGACTTCAATCGGCACTTAATAGTGAGTAGTCGGGATGGGGTTTTAAGCCTTGGCCGGCTTACATACTTGTTTTATAGTTTTAGGGTTTAGTTTTAAGTAGAATAGGCATGGTGGCACAAAAAAAATACAAAAAAATGCAAATTAAAAAAAAAACATTAAAAATAAAATAAAAACATGGAATAAGAAAAAAAAAAAGGACAACAAAATATGAAAAACAAAAAATGTTAGATAGTTGTTTTTGCTGCTGTGGTTGTTCTAGTTTAAAGTAGTTTATAGGTAGAATAGGTAGTTTTAGTTAGCTTTAAGTTTTATATTAAGGACCTTATTTTAAGTAGTAGAAAAATGGATATTTATATTAGTTTTTTTTTCAAATTTTCTAATAAATACAAAAATAAATAAAATTTAATTGAAGTAAAATAGATCTTAGGGCCAAAAGGTATTAGTATTAAGTGTTATAGTTTAACTTAGGGTGTCCGTATGGGAGCAGTAAGTTAGTTGTAAGTTATGGTTAATTAGGCTAGTTTTATGAATTTTTGTCTAGCTTTAAGATAGTTTTAAGAAATAAGGAATAAAAATGAATTTAAAAAAAAAAAAAGTGCGTTGGACTGTCAATCCCTGCCTGTGCCATCTAAAGATTTTTTGTCGGGTACTACCTCTTGGAAGTGTTTTCTCAAATAACCGTTTGAATTCGGCTTAAAGCAGTTAGTCCCCTCTATCCTTGAGAAAAAGTACTCGCATATGGAGTTTTAACTCACTAGGCCCTAGTTCTCAACGGACTGTTGCGCCACCTTTTTTTTTTTAATTTAAATGATCTACGTTTAATACTGTCCAAGAGCCTAAAGTAAATTGTAAGGGCACCAGCCTAGATATGGGAGTTTTACTCAAGCTTTGGACGTATAAGTCTTGTAGATAGAATAATTCTTGCATCGTTTTAAGAAACCCAAACATGTTGCGGCAGTTTTGGTGACATCGCGTGTGTGATAGTTCTACAAGAAGTAGTTGGTGATAAACATACCGAGAATATCGAGTCTTATCTCTTATATGCAATAATATTACTTTCTCCAAAAAAATATGAAGATTTGCTTCACTGCTCGGTAAGATGAACCATGACATCACCAGTGGATCTATTGCTGCGAAAGCGCTTCTATAAACCTTGGAAGGAAGAGACGAACGAGCAGTAGTCGGTCAAAAATTAAAGGGTGAGGTGGATTCGATTTTTTTTGGAGATGGACAGGACTGGCAGATGAAAAAGCTTACGCAGTGGTTTTGGCAGCGTTGAAGAATACCTCTTCAGAGGAATAGCTGGGATACCATCTAGACCGTATGAGTGGGAAGACTCACTTACAGCGTTGAATTCGCAATGAACTGCCTATCAAAGAGTTTAGACTTTTCTAAAAAGCTAACAAATGAAGTGTCATTGACAATGAGCGTAGGAACCGAGGAAAAAGGAAGAATTCCTTAAAATATTACGAATGACCAATAAGTAGCAAGAATCTGCCTTTGGGATTGGGATATTGTAATCTTTTTTTGTAATTTTTGGTCATGCATAAATTTGGTCTGTCCAATATGAATGTTGCAGGCCTTTCTGTGCTTGTTTGAACTTTTTCCGGCTTTCCTCAAAGAGGTTGGCTTTAAAAACAACGAAAACTTAGTTCTTAAACCCTAATAACCTCTTTACATCTCGAATCAAACCATGCGTTCTTATTAGATCTGATGCTTTTAACCCTGTTTGAGGTAAAAGTTCTGATTCCCAAGAAAATCAATCTTTTGATCATATCAGCGCGCTTTGGCATGCATCAACGTCACTATTGTATAAGCATAGTGACCAGTTTAATAATTATTGAGACCGTCCCAGTTGGCTTTCTCGTATTTCCAAACGGTTCTCTTTGGAGCTCTTTGTTTAACTGGAGAGTTTTAACACGAGAAATTTGCAAATTTAACACAATGGTCAGATGTGCCTAGAGGTGATAGAACACTTAAGCATCATTCACATGAGCGCGACCACCGAACGACGAATGAATTACAAATATATACGTTTAAAGACATATTTCCACACAAATTCTTAACAAAACGATAGCAATATAGTAGCCGGCTTTGCACGGGTAGACATAAATAGGTACAGATATTTATGTTATAAGCATGATTATTAAAAAGACCATGAATCACTAAATTAGAAAACATTTTTTTGTCCTACCATTAATACTCTTCGCAGCGTATGCGATGAAAGACATTTTATGGATAATTTTTTTACACCTTCGGTTGGTTTTAATAGGAATTTCTGAAGATTTCTATAGTAATTTAGTACTAAATGTAGCCTATGTTACTCAGTGATAATGTAGCTTTCTAATAAAAAAAGAATTATTAAAATCGGTGCAGTACTTTTTGAGTTTATTCGTTACATACAAAAATACAAATCTCTCTTTATAATATTATATAATTATATTTCGAATTCCAACTTGGCGCCATCTATGAGAAGTTCACGATAGATGGTCCGACATTTTCTGTAAAAAATCTAATTTAAGGCGACATCTGTTCGAGACTTATGAAACTTACGATTAATAACAAACATCAACATTGACAATCAGTTCATTGTGAATTATAAATTACTGTCGGATCCAATGTAAAACATTCCAAAATCAACAACTACTAATAAATTAAAAATTAATTAAAAAAACATTGTCCAGCGGACAAAATTGTGAATCTAAACCATTCTCAGATCCCCTTGAACACACACAAAAAATTTCATCAAAATCGGTCCATTCGTTTAAGAGAAGTTCAGTGACATACACACTCACAGAAGAATTATATATATTAAGAAATACGAACTGTCAAACTTTATTCGCGTTCCACATTATCCACACTCGCAACGAATAAAATAATCGCGCGTACTTAACCTAAAAAAATCGTTCTTGTTTTGGTTTCGGTGGTGAATGTCAAACTTCATTCGCGACGAATTAAAAACTCTCATGTGAAAGAAATGTCAAAATCGACAAATATTCGTTCATTCGTTGGTCGTTGGTCGTGCTCATGTGAATATTGCTTAATAGTGTACTTATAAGGGTGGTTCGATTTTGCGAAGAAAGCAGCACAAACTCCTTCGGGTGTTGTCTGACCCGAAGTTTTAGTTAAATTAATAATAATATATCTGCTAGCATACTCCAACATTAAGTGTTTGCATTTGAAAGTTGATTATTTATAACATTCTATTTATTATTTTCAACTTTAAATAATAATTGAAAAAAATTATTTCCAACATTTTTCTTCTGGCATAAAATTCATTTCTTTTTTTAAGGTTTATAGGTATACTTACTTACTTTGTTCCCTAAACTTATATTTTATTGCAGTGTCCAGGACTTGTTGACCTCTCAACGATATATTTCATTCGATATAATTTATTCTATAAAGTCCGTCATTTTGTTCATAAATTCGACATTCTTTACAACTAAAAATGACATAAATCGTTCTTTTTTTAAACTCCACCACTTAGAAATTCTTCTTTTACTGATTCTATTAAATTACTCGAAAACATTCCTTTTCACAAAAAATGAAGTAGCAAAGCTTAGGAAATATATGAGTAGCAAGTCAGAGACAGCAAACTTCGCTTTGTATATGATTTACCAACCCAATCCCCATAACCGACTAGGATTAGAAAAAATATGGACATAATTTTACGATACATAACAAAAACATCCAGCAACAAATGGCTTTAATTTATATTTTTTTTTTTTTTCATATAAAGGGTGTTTCACTATAAAGTCCGAAATGTCTTCCATACATATACATACATGTTTGTTCAAAACTTCTATCCAAATATTACCATAAGTAACAAACTTGAGTTTGTCTTTATATTTGGTAAACAAAAAAAATTAACCTGATTTGTGTCAAAATAATGACAGTTCGAGAATTTCTTACATATGTTTAAAAAAAATCATCTAAATTTTTCAACTCCAATGCAAGTAATTGAAAATTGACACAAAAAAGTTTAAAACCAAGTTTTTCAAATGTCATAATTAGAGCAGTTGTAAAAACTCTGCTGTCAGCTGTCAAATTTGTCTTTTAACGTGGTTAAAACTTTTCTCGATACATGTTTGCTTGAATTTTTGGGACATCCTTTAGAAATCTGATAAAACATACCCCCAGTTCCAATGGCTCTGCTCTGCTCTGTTGATTCTTATTTAAGACTGTTTGTTTGGCATTTCTCTATGAGCTTGTTTTCAAGTATAGTCATTTCCCCTTGGGTTTGGCTCATTTTCTCGTCGTCTTTTTTTTATTCTATTCTTGTTAAGAATAACCTACGACCTCCGAGCGGGAATTATTCACAGTTTTCTTCTCCATTATATCCGGTATTTTGTTTGTTTTTGTGTTTGTTGTTGTTGTTGTTTTTATTCGACGAGAGGATGAAAACGGCTGTTGCTGCTATTTTCCAATGAAAGCGAGATGCCTTTGGCTGACTTTTAAGCCCTAAGTGGCTTATAGGGGTAACAAAACGAACGAAAATCACAAAAATGTGAATGGCATGTACTGTACATATTCTATAAATGGTTTAAACTTTATTTTGTTATGTTTATTTTTTCCTCCTCAACAAAATTAATAGTCTTGTGTAGTCGAGGTTTGTTCGTAAGGAAAATAAGACGAAGAACACACCAACAAAAATTCCTTAAGTTTATGAAGCATTTATTTTAAAATTTATTACATCTAGATGTCGACGTCGTCGTCGTCCTGTTACTCCTATACCAACAAAATATTTTGAATCTAATTATGTGAATCTCATGTTTCTTTTTTCTTTCAGATGATTTTACAAAATTTGACAACGAATTCAATGTACGAGGTCAAAGTAGCAGCTGCAACTTACAGTGTTATAAATCCAAAGAAGATAGTTCCTGGACGATATTCCGAGCCAAAGAAGGTAAATTAAAAATTAAAAAAAAAAAATTCCAAATCTAAAGAAAATTTTAAAGTTTTGTTTGTAATGAAAAAGTCATCAACTATATTTTTGAAGGAAGTTAAATTTTTGTTTCTTGACTCCAAAGGAAATTGAGTTGTTTCCTTTTCTGAGAGTTGGTTTATGTTGCAAATTGTTTTTCTAGAGTGCACGTATTGTTAAGTGGTTTTTAAAGTAGCCCCTTATAGTTTATCTTACGAGTCGAGTATATAGCTTGGAAAATGAAAGTGTACTTGGATACGGTTTGGAAAAGTATCCTTAATAGACCACTGGCTTTTGCTCGGGTGAATAGATTTAAATGATAATTATTCTTTTGGTTGCCATCTTGAGGGGAGTTAAATGAATAAAAGGAAATACATTTATATGCAGCAGCAACCATAAGGCCATTAAACATTTGCAGAACTTCTTGAGACATTAAACAATTTGGGACTTACTTATTTAAGGTGGCGCTACAGTCTGGGGCGGACCTGGGCCTCAACCAACATGCGTCTCCAGCCAGCTCGGTCCCTAGCTAGATGTCTCCAGTTTCGCACGCCAAGTTGGTTGAGGTTTTCACTCACCTGCGTGCGCCACCTGAGTCGCGTTCTTCCTCGAGGTTGGATTCGAAGACCTTCCAGCCTGGAGCGTTGATGTCCATTCGCTCTACATGACTGTTAACCAGGTCAGTGTCGATGTACAGCCCGTACAGTTCGTCATTGTATTTTTTCCTCCATTCTCCATCTATGCAGACGGAACCAAAAATCACCAAAAAATTTGTCTCTCAAAGTATCCTAAGAAGCTCTCATCTTTCTTTGACAGAGTCCAGGCTTCAGCGTCATAAATGAGAACCGGGATGATGAGTGTCTTTAAGATAGTGACTTAAGATGCTGGAGACATTACTTTACTACTCAATTGCTTTCTAAGTCGCAGCAGCGATTTGCAGGAGTTAATCTTTGTTTGATTTCAGCGCTGGTGTCGTTGTCTGAGTTTATAGCGGTGCCTAGGTTGACAAAGTCCTCAACTACCTCAAAGTTATAGCTGTCCATGGTGACGTTTTGTCCAAGATGCGTCTTTCAATGTTCTTTTTTGATGACAGCATATGCTTGGTCTTACCCTCATTAGCCAGTAAATCCATCTTCTCCGCTTCCGTTGCAATGCTCAAAAACGCTCCACTGACACCACGCTTTGATCTTCCAATTATGTCAATTGGAAGATTGTGCCTCTAGTGTTGACGGTTGAGTTTTGCACAATTGTCTAAAACCTTTTTTGACATTAAATACATCGATGAGATGTTTTGCGACCTTGATAGAGCAGCGTGCATTCTCCTTCGTCATTCTGCACAAACGGATAAGTTTGACAGGGATACCAAAACTAGACATTGCTCTGTAGAGCTCTCCCGTATGGATGCTGTCATTTTTTTTCCAAGATCTGCCGTAGTGTGAATATTTGGTCAATAGTGGAGTTTCCTGGTCTGAAGCCTCACTGATAAGAACCTATCAGGTTGTTGACGAACGGCTTAAGACGTTCACATAATACGGCAGAAAGGATCTTATATGCAATGTTCAGAAGATTGATGCCTCTGTAGTTAGCGCGATTTAGAGGGTGTCCTTTCTTATGTATTGGGCAAACTATGCTGAGATTCCACTCATCGGGCATGCTTTCTTCCGACCATATTTTGCAGATGAGTTGGTGCATGCTCCCTACCAAGTCATCGGCTGCTGCTTTAAATAGTTCGGCAGCGATGCCGTCAGCTCCATAGCAGCTTTGTTTGACTTCAGTTTAGATATAGCTGTCTTAACTTCGTCGAGGTCGGGTAGGCGGAATTGTTGATCTGCGTCGCCTAGGTTGAATGGTTCTATCTCCCTTACAGCGGAGTTCGGTTCGTCATCGCCGTTATATAATTTGGAGAAATTGTATTTCCATGTTCTTAACATAGACTGCGGTTTTATTACGATGTTCCCCTGACCGTCCTTAAAGGCTTCGGTTCGTTGCTGGTACCCTTGGGAGGTTTTTTTACCTTTTGTTAAAATGTACGAACCTCATTCCTGTTGGAACATCCCTCTATCTCCTCGATCGCGTGCTTCTCATACTCTCTTTTTTTCCATCTAAGAAGCCGGTGTTCCTCTCTCCTCTTCTGCTTATAGAGCTCGCGAACAGCTCTGGTCCTTATGTGCAGTGCCATTTTGTATGCCTGTTGTTTCGCTGCGTGCGCTTGCCGGCATTCATCGTCACACCAGGGGTTTCGCTGTGGTGGCCGTGTGAAACCTAGCACTTCAGAGGCGGCATCTCTGATGGCTGCAAGGCAGTGTTGCCACTGGTTTTCAATGCTTAATGCAGGCAGCATAGGACTTCTTAAGAGGTTATTAGAGAATCGATCGGAAAAGGGCATCGCAATCTCTTGCGATTGTAGTCATCTAACATCGAATCTTCTCACAGTACTTCCTTGTTTTGGCTTGGATCGGGATATCCCCAGCCGTATCTTGGCCACAACTAGGTAGTGGTCCGAGTCAATGTTGGCCCCTCGAAATGTTCGGTAATCCTGTATACTGGAGAAGTGTCGTGCGTTGATCGCAATGTGGTCAATCTGGTTGACGGTTGATTGATCAGGAGATTTCCATGTTCTCTTGTGGATATCAAGAAGACGTGAAGCTTAGCGTTAAAATCTCCTGAGGCAATTTTAATGTCATAGCCAGGGCACTGCTCGTATGTCTTGTCCAAGACCTCGAAAAATATGTCTCTGGTGTCTTCATCTTTCTCCTCTGTTGGGGCAAGAGCGCACATATTAGTCGTGATGCGCTCGCTCACACTGTTGAAACTCAACCTGAGACTAGTTCCAACAACAAATCCACACCCAAATAGACACTGCTTTTGCTCTCGGTAGCAATCGCCGTAGTAGGAATCGCGTAGTATGCCGGTAAAATCTGGCTTGCACCAGTTTAGGGCTTCTGCTATAATTGTTCGGCTACACGCCTTGTAATCAATCCCCATTAAGTGACATATAAAATGTTTAAAAATAGACTTATTTTTAATGTTCAAAAAATCTTAAACTTATGATTGCTGCGCTCTGTGTTTTTTATTTTTTTTTTTTTATTTTTTCATTGAACAAAATACCAACATACTTGAAAAATTCGATAATGGCAGACACCATCAAAAAACAACAACATCACCCTTAAAATATCATTCATTCTGAAAATAAAATCTTCACACCTTGTTGTAAAATAAAAAAACCTACTTTAATGACATCATAACGATGGAAAATATTTATTTATGAGGCGTAAAAAACACGATTCGATTCAGTGTATTTTTTAACATCGTAATATTTTGTTCTTGTTTTTTTTTTTTTTTTTTGTGTTAAGGTATGAACACACAATTTTATGGTTACCGTTAATGAAATCAACCGTGAACTATGAGAATTTATTTTATGTGCGAACATTGCATTTACATTACAATGTATACACGACTCGTACTACGTTATGTAGAGATATACTCGTAGATACTTTCCGTTTCATTGAGATATTTTTCTGAGTACTGTTTGATGAGTATAGGTATTCAGGAAACTCGTAAAAATAAAAATTAAATTACAAAAATATATTTAAAGCGTTTAAGGCAGTCAGGCTAGTGAGTTAAAAATCAATTATAGGGTGATCCTAAATGGTTTTTTGGTAATAATTTCCATGCATAATTTCGAAGAAACGGGTAGTGAATGGTTAAGAGGTGATATGGTATACATATATTTTGAAAATTGACCAATTGAAAGAAGTATTCCAGGAAAACTAATTTTATAAAACTGTAATGCTTTGTTCTTCAAACATACATACGCTGGTATGTCAGCAAAATTTAGGAGAGTACTTGAAAATATGTATCATGGCAATCGATCAACGGTTTGGAAAGGTTCCGATATTTCAAAGTGGTTCGAGTCAAAGATGGGAGTTAAACAAGTGTGCAGTTTAAGTCCAAGTCTTTTCGCCTTATTCAATTTCAAAATTTTTTTTAACAGCACTAAACTTTCAATGTAATAGTAATACCCTCTACAGATACTACCTAAACGCAATGTCTTATCCCAATCAAATTTTAAATGGGGCTCGGGCAGATATCAAAGCCATGCTTAAACGATTTTTGTATAACTATTATGTACGAGGGCGGGTCAATAAGTCCGTGACTTTTTGAATTTCTGACCTCTTTACTGAAACAGCAACACTGCTCCTGTCAACAGACATCTGTCAGTTGACTCCTGTCAAAATTTAAACTTGCTGCGTCATTTAGTTTGTGTTTGATATTTTTATCAGACTACTCACTAATTTGAGGAGAAAATGGAAAAAAGTGAATTTCATGTGCTTATTAAGCATTATTTCTTGCGAAAAAAAACCATTACCGAGACCAAGGCTAAGCTTGATAAATGCTATGGGGACTCTGCACCATCGATTTCAATGGTAAAAAAGTGGTTTACTGAATTTCGTTGTGGCCTTACAAGCACTGAAGATGCCGAACGTCCTGGACGCCCAGTTGAGGTCTCTACATCCGAAACAATCGAAAAAATTCACGATATGGTGTTGGCCGACCGAAGATTGAAAGTGCGAGAGATTGTGGAAGCCGTAGGGATCTCGCATGGCTCAGTGGTTTCAATTTTTAATGATCACTTGGGCATGAGAAAGCTTTCCGCAAGATGGGTGCCGCGTTTGCTCACAGTCGACCACAAACGCAATCGCTTAACAACTTCACAGGAAGGTTTGGCGTTGTTTAATCGCAATATGGAGGAGTTTTTGCGCCGCCGTTTTGTAACCGTGGACGAAACATGGATCCATCACAACACACCAGAGACCAAACAACAGCAAAACAGTGGGTTTCTAAGGGTGAATCGGCGCCGAAGAAGGCCAAGGTGGGTTTGTCAGCTAATAAAGTTATGGCGACTGTTTTTTGGGATGCACGCGGGATAATCCACATTGACTACCTTCAAAAGGGAAGAAGAATCAATGGGGAATATTATGCCAACTTATTGGACCGATTCAATGACGATTTGAAAAAAAAAAGACCTCATTTGGCCAAGAAAAAAGTTCTTTTCCACCAAGGCAATGCAAGGGTGCACACATGTGCAGTTGACATGGCAAAAATCCATGAATTGGGCTATGAATTGCTCAAAATTTGTAAACTTAAATGGAATTATAAATCGAATCTATCTATGTATCTCTTTTTTATAAAGCTGTAATGAATTGTAAATTGCATTGGCAAATATAAGTTTTGAATTGCAAATCAAGTGTGAATTTTTGGAAAAATTTGAAAAATAAGAGTTTTTAATTTTTAGATTGTTAAAAATAGCACAAATGGTACAATGTATATCATTTTAACCTCTTTATATGAGTGAATGGGGACAAATATTTACAGCCTCTACTGTATTTTATTATTGCTTAAACTTTCATCTCTTTCCATTGTGTATCGCTGCCATTAAAATGATAACGGCCACTGAGCTCAAAAAAGAGCTGAATATTAGGGCTTGCGTGGAAACCATTCACCACCGATTGAGGGAACACAATTTATGAGCTTGTAGTCCAAAAAAAGTACCGCTTTTAACTCCAAAACATGCTAAAATGCGTTTAGCACTTGCAAGGCAGCATTTGAATTTGGAAGCAGCGAAATGGCGCAACGTTCTATGGACAAGGATCTCCTTCCTATGTTAGAAGACCTCCGAAAGCGGAATATAAGCCAAACTATTTAAGCATAGAGGTTCGAGCATAATGGTGTGGGCATGTTTTTCCTACCATTGGTGCTGGTTCTATATACATATGTATTTAATTAATGCTCAACACCTGTATGTTAATATAATTGAACAAGTTATGCTCGATTTTGTGAAATTCTTTTTTAATCTTGATGTTCTCCCTTAAAATATTGGCAAAAAGTTTATTTTACAAAGAATATTAGCTCTCGTTATGGTGCTATTTCTTACCGCAGCTGTACATGCATTTAAATGCAAGGCTTTGAAGAAATAAAAATGCTGAAAGTTGTCGAATTCTAGATAATGTTCGCAGATTTTACTGTTTACATCGATTCACATTGATCAAACTAAGCAAATAAAATTTTAGTGTCACTGTCCGACCGAAGCTTTGGCTTCGGCCTTCGTCTCGGCCGAAATTCGGCCAAAAAAACAACATTCAGCCAAACCTTCGGCTTCGGCCATTTTGGGCCGAAGTTTTGGCCGAAGCCAGAGAATCTGTTTACTATATCGAGCATCGTACTAGGCGCCGGAAAAAATTTTAATTTTTGAAATATTTGAATACCGGTAGGTATTCACAATTTCAAAGCACATGTGTAACACATCATCGTAGGCGCCGAACAAAATTTCAATTTTTCAATTTTGCCTGACACCTTTTGCGCATCGTTTGTGGAAAGGAGAATTCTTAACTTTTTTCAACCTTAGGAAGATTTTCTTTCAGCATAATAATTAGTCTTCGGCTGAAAATCGACCTTCGGTCGGACACTATAAAATTTTAAACACTAACCATTCTGTCGACCCAGCCAGGGTCACTGTAATATGTACCGCTGGTCGAATGTCACCGCTGCGGAGACCAAGACGAAAGGGTGGTGGTTTGATGGTGGCCAGCCCTTGAAAAGGTTACCAACCTTAGAAATATGACAAAAAGTCAAAGAAAAACAATTCAAAAATAGTTCGGAATCCTAACTTAAAAAAATTGAATAGTGAAAGCAGCACAGTTGATGTGGTGACACGATCAAACACGCCGCCAAAAATGCAAACTGCTCTCACAAAATCCCAACAAACACTTGACACAGAGACAGAGAGTGACCATCGAACCACCACGAAAATGCTTTAAATGCACAAACAGCTAAAACGTCATCACAACAACAAATTGAAATAGTGCTAGAGAGAGATCGTCATCATACCTCCGAAGATGATAAGATTGCACCTATTTCGATTAATAATTTGTCACCACAAAAATTACAAACAATCGAAAAAGAAGGCAATGCCATATCCCCCGGAGATGGTTCTAATGAATATGCGCTAACTGAACCTACGTCATCCCAACAACAGCTTACAATTACAATCGAGAAAGAGAACGATCATCATAACATCAACAACGATGTTCTAAATCTAAATACAATCTCGTTTGACTTTGAAAGGGCGCAGGTAACACAAAAGAACAATCGGAAGTTTCGGCGAACCCCAAAAATGTTTGGTACAGCAAGTATGACTGCCAACACAAACTTGCCATCAGTTCCTAGACTCCGTTTCTTGCACCTCTCCCGTCTGGACACATGTGTAAGCGAAAGCAATATAGTTTCGTATGCCGCAAGCAGACTTAACATTCCAGAAAATGTGCTTCAATGCAATAAACTGGTTAAAAATGATGCTGATATCTCTTCGCTACATTTCATTAATTTTAAACTTGGAATTCCAGCTCATGTCTTCAATGACGCACTAAATCCAGCTATTTGGCCTATCGGTGTTCAAATCAAAAAATTCTTCAACTACCCAAAAAACGAGGTTTCTCCTGTTCAGCAGGAGGTTTTAAAAACATAAATTGTGCTCCATCATCGTAAATTGGCGTTTTATGTTTGCAGAACAATCTCTGGTCCCATTTAATGTCACCACTGACATCGAAACTGAAGTTGTTGACTCTTTAGCCTCACTGGGTTTATTTCAAATAAACCATTCTAGAAATTTGTTAAATAGAACATTAGATCTTATTTTTTGTAATAATGATATGAAATTCTTCTTATATGAATCAGACTTTCCCTTAGTAAACAATCAAATTCATCACAAAGCTGTTTATGTAATAATTTTTGAGTTTTATGAGTTTAACCAAGAATTTTCAACTGAATATAATTGTTTGAACTATAACTTCCAAAAGGCAGATTTCACTGAATTAAATAATTTCTTCAATTCAACTGACTGGGAACAAAGACTTTGCAATAGATCTCTAAATAGTATGTATGTCTCTTTTAAAGAAGTTACTTTTGATGGCATTGAACAGTTTGTCCCGGTTTTTAATAAAAAATCTTCTTTTAAGCTTCCGTGGTTTAATAAAAGGCTAAAAAATTTAGAAAATGTAAAAAATAAGGTATTTAAGCGTTCAAAAATATCAAATAGTTCAGAGGATCGTGCTCGCTTTCTTCAGCTTCGGAGAGAATTTGATTTTTTGAACAAATTTTTGTATCATCAGTACATAAGTGCTAATGAAAGCAATATAAAAAAGAATAGCAAATCCTTTTGGGTCTTTCTGAATTCCAAAAGAAAAACTTCATTTTTGCCAACAGCAATGGAACTTGATAACGAAAAGTCAAGCGATATTCAATCTTCTTGCAATCTATTTGCAAAATACTTCCAATCGAATTATAATACTGATGTTAATTTAAATATTAATGACTTTTACTCAAATATTTCCCCTATCACTGATTTCGATTTAAAGTGTTTTTCAGAACAAGACATTCTTGATGGCCTGAATGAACTCGATTCGACTAAAAAAGCTGGAGCGGATAAAATTCCCCCGCTCTTATTGTCAAAATGTGCCTTATCTCTCTGCTACGCTCTTAAAATTATTTTCAATAAATCTTTATCATCTGGTGTTTTTATTGATGATTGGAAATTATCGTTTGTTAAT
The DNA here is from genome assembly GCA_920104205.1 of Eupeodes latifasciatus. Taxonomy (NCBI): domain Eukaryota; kingdom Metazoa; phylum Arthropoda; class Insecta; order Diptera; family Syrphidae; genus Eupeodes; species Eupeodes latifasciatus. The sequence goes on from OV049924.1 coordinate 398,485,514, forward strand.
CTGATTTACAAAAGTGGCCTTAAACACCTCGTTAAAAATTACAGGCCAATATCAAAACTTTCCGCTGTACCAAAGTTATTTGAAAAATTAGTGACCCAGAGGCTATTTTTTGCTTAGTGGCCGATCAACTTCGACAAATTTGTGCCTTTTTTCCCAATTTTGTTCAAAATCTATGGAAGATAAAAAGCAAGTCGATGTCCTATACACAGATTTTGTTAAGGCGTTTGACAGAGTTCACCATGCACTTTTATTGCATAAACTTGGAAAACTGGGACTCAATACGAATTTTTTGAAATGGTTGAGGTCCTACTTGTCAAATCGTAAACAGGTCGTCCAGATTGATGGTTTTGCATCAATTTGTATAGAGGTGGAGTCGGGTCTGCCCCAAGGTAGTCATTTGGGACCACTTATGTTCGATTTGTTTGTAAATGATATTCCTGGCGTTTTCAATTTTTGTGACTGTTTGATGTTTGCAGATGACGTTAAATTGTTTAGTCAAATATCTTCAGATAGTGATTGTTTAAACTTTCAAAATGATATTGATTTATTTTTAAATTGGTGCTCGTATTACCATCTCGAACTCAATACATCAAAATGTAAAATTTTTAGTGCTTACAGAACGTTAACTCCGTTAACTTTTAATTATAAATTTGGAATGGTAACACTCTCAAGGGTCAGTGAGGTGAAAGATCTTGGTGTTATCTTTGATTGCAAACTCACATTTTCTGCCCACATCGATTTTATTGTTTCGAAAGCTAATTCCATGTTAGGTTTCCTCAAACGAACTTCAAGCGTTTTTAAAGATGTGTATACTTTGAAGGCAATTTTTTTTTCATTAGTGTTGCCTATCTTAGAGTATTGCTGTGTGGTTTGGTCCCCATTTTACGAAAATGCTATTGCAAGAATAGAAGGGATACAAAAAAGGTTCTCGCGATTCGCGTTAAGGAATTTGAGATGGTCCGACGGAATGCCTGCTTACTTTTCAAGATGTGCGTTATTAGATTTGAAAACCCTTAAAAGCCGCAGACAAGCTCAATGCGTTCTTTTTATTAAAGACATTTTAAGTAATTGTATAAAATCTGAAGAACTACTTGCACAAATTTCTTGGTATGTTCCAGAAAGAAATCTAAGAATTCGTAATGATCTGTTCTATGTTCCCATTCATCGTACAAATTATGGTTTAAATAATCCTGTAACTCGTTCGTTAACATTGTATAACTCTATCTGTAGTGAAGTCGACCTTTCTATGAATAGGGTTAATTTTAAAAATATTGTTCAAAATATATTTCATTCTTGAGTTGAGCTAGAATAAGTAAATTGTAATTAATGTAAATACCAACCTTTTGTTATCAGCAGATTGTTAAGTCAAATCCATTGATGAATAAATAAATAAATAAATAGAATTGCATGTATAGTTATACTACAAGTGTCATCATGAGGATTACACCAAGTACAACCCTAGATACATTCTTTTCGCACGCCCTCTCGATATATCCGTAAAAGAACTGATAAAGTGAAAAAGGGCTTACTTTGGTTACAAAAACATTAAGAGCACTATTGACATAAACATTGACTTTCAGACTATTTAAAGCCATGCATAGCACTAGCAGAAATTCCCACAAAAGAGGACTGGATAGAAAACAGGGTCATAAAAATAAATCATGTATCTGTCTTGACGGATAATTCTTTCAAAAAGAGGGTATCTTTTCAAATAATCCCCGTCTAGAAAGATAAAGCTTTTGTATTGTCTTTAAAGCAGAAGTAAGTACTTGTGGTTTTCGAAGCCGCTAAGAATATTTCTTCTTACTATGTGAAAGACAAGATTATAGACATATTTATCCACAGCCAGGCAGCAATCAGCAATTACCCACCGTTGGATAACAGGGCACTGTGACATTGATGGTAATGAAAAGGCAGATAAATAAATAAAAATAAATAAATTAGGTGATGCTACAGTCGGTTGAGAACTAAGGCCTAGTGACTTACAACTCTCAACCATTCCTGTGTGCGAGTACTGTTGTCAGGAATGGAGGGGACCTACAGTTTAAAACCGAATCCGAACGGGTAAATTAAGAATGCACTTTTCATGGCAAGAATTACTCTTGGAGAATTTGTCAATTCCTCGCAAGAGGCAGTACCCGTGCAAAAAAAAAACTTTAAATGGCACAGGCAGGGATCGAACCCAAATTCCTCTGGCATGACAGTCTAACACACTAACCATCACGCCACGGGTACTACAGACACAGATACAGATACAGATACAGATACAGAAAAGGCAGATTAACGGAATAATACTTAGTCCGAGCCATAAATGATTTTTAGACCACTAATTAGCCAAAGTTTCATAGCAGCTCTTGAATCTTGCAGGGTTTCGAGAAATCTATAGCCAAAAATTTGCAAAGGTAAAACAAAATTCCTTTTGTAGCTAGGTAAGCCTCAGTTGTCCTTATGTACTCGTATATCAATATGTATCCTAGCTGATCAAAATTCATTGGGCACCCACATGAACAGAATGGGTATCAGTCCATCCAATTAAAGTAGAAGGTGTGACGACGAGGAGACGGAGGAAAATACCTTCCATTTTCTATGCGAATGACCAAGCCTATAGACAAAAGAATACCTAATGACAGTATTAAGAAATAATTTTTCGAAGATTTATGCGACGACGACGACGACGTCTCGTACTTGCCACCTAGATACATTCTAAAATTTTCCCAGAAATCAGGATGGTTCATTGAGGCACCCTCAACATAAATCCTCACCAACCCTCCTATGCACTACCCAATCATTCCCCTTTTAATAGGGAGAACAATGGATCCAAGTGAAGTTTTTCTCGGCTTTAACGGATGCATCACTCCATACGACCTAACCTAATCTGGCCAGTTCGAGAATGTCAACTTTCGGACAGGCCTTCGTTAACAATGAACTTTCCGAGATAAAAATCGGCGACCTGATGTTCTTTCTGAACGCGACGAAATGGTCATAACGTCGCTAAATTGTCTATATAAATGCGTTATAAAATATTCTTTTTTAATGCAAAGGTCTAACGAGTTTATGGGGTCAGCCATTTCTGCCTACCCCTCTAAAAAAATATTGAAATTTAAAAACATTAAACAACATTTAGGAAACCAAACCTAGACAAGGCTAGACGTTACGAAAATTTAACCATTATGACCTCGTTGTTGTTCTCGATTTCTAATCCTATTCCAGGAATAATAGTTTAAATTTTTGTGTATATATTTTAACTCTAATTTTACATTTTAAATTGAATTCAGATTTTCATAGTCAAACTTTTCACACAAAAAACAATGTTTATACATTTTGTTTCTCTTAATACAAAACTTCACAACTCTATTGTTTAAAAAACGTTTATTTATAGGGTATGTGCAGCTATTGTTGGTTGCACTCTTTTGTTAAAGTTTATTTTTTTCAAATACAAAACATAACAACATAAAAAAAAATAAATACAAATTTTTAATAGAAGGGACGTTAGTATAATTATTCATGTCATCCGGGCTTAGGGAAGAAAGGATCCAACTTTTTTTTCGAAAACATAAAAAAATAAAGAATATCACACAAACAGAAGATACAACTTTTAATAAAATACTTAAAAAAAAACAAGTGCATGTATGTATGTGTCAGATGAACATAAACATGAGTGCGCCAGGGGGAGACAATCCCCCCCACGCCAAGCAATAAATAAAGGATGCAAAAATATAAAACATGAGAATAAAAAATCCACCCTCCCTTAAAAAAATCACGTATTCACGGAATATTTGTCAAAAGCAGTACCTTTCGTCCTGCTGCTATGCTGGCTGGTGAGAATGTAAATTCATTATGGAGATCGCTTTTGTTAATTTTCCTGCATAAGGACCTTACCGCTTTATACACCCAACTCTGAGTCCTTCTGAGGTAGAAAAAAGTGTATTTAATTTTTTTTTTTTTTAAATTAACAAAAGGTAAGAAAAATAAAAAAATATAAAATAAAATAAAATAAAATAAAATAAAATAAAAGACAAAAGTTTAATATTAATGTGACCCCCAGGAAATAATTCCAGGAAAATGAATGTTAAGTGTGGCGTGATTAATGCCTTGCCGATGATAATGCGTTCTTCTGGTTTTCTTTGGGATGACACAAAAAAAGTAAAAAAAAAATAGTAAAAATACAACGAAAAATGAAAAAAAAAAAAGAAGAAAATATAAAATGATGCCAAAAGCAAGTGCATTAAGCATAATTAAGATGAGTTCAAAAGTCCTTTGGCAGTGAGTTAACCTTTGATTTATGCAATAAGTGACCTGGAAATCGCAGTAGGTATGCAGTTTACTTCTACGTTTTTCTATGGGAAAACTTAAGAACAAACTTTATGCTATGCTTTGGTTTTTCTTCTTTTAATTTAAATTTTAAGACGAGAAGGCTTGATTTTTCTTTTTATTTGTTGTTGTTGTTGATGATATCAATGCAACAAGGGATGGGTAGGTAGGTGGTAAAAGCAATTAGAAGAATTTTCCGAGAGGAAGATAAAAACACGAGATAGTAAAATTGTGGTTGTCAAGGCATAAATAAAAGAAGAATTTTATAAAAAAAAATGTATTTGGAGAAGGGAAAAGATTGATAAAGCACAAAAGTCAAACGACATACTTTGATAAAAAGATTGACAAACAAATAACAAACAACTTGAAGAATTTTGTTTTTAAAATAATTTTTCTCTTATTGTTTTGCCATGGTTGACTTAAAATTAGAGATGTTGTTTTGTCTAGCAAATACTTTTTATATTTTATACCCACATTTGAAGTGACTTAAAAGAGTAGGTTTTTTTTTTTTTTTTTTTTTTTTTTTTTTTTTTTTGAGGAAAAACTTAACGCATTTCGTAAGATGAAATTCGTTGAATTCGTTCAAAGGAAAGCGTTTGCATGACTGAAAATATTTAAGAATATGCATAGCGTAGTTGGCATAGTTATTATGTTGTATGCCTTAAAAAACAAGGGATTTAAATTTTATCTCTACTGTAAAAACGAATTATTAAGAAATGTTTTTAAGATTAGAATTAATTGAGAATGGAGTTCATTTGAAATAGTATATACATAAATATTCACTTTGGTATAATTACTACAAAACGCCAAAGCTGCAAGGCTAGTATGATTTTTTCCAATTGAGGTCTTTTAATTCTAATTTATACAGCCATGGACAGAGAAATAGCACATCTAATGGAACAAACATTAAAACAAAAATGTACGTCAAAGCAAATGATCTTAGTGAACAAGATAAGACTCTAACTGTAAATTTCGCAATTATTTAAGGAAAATAGCGTTTAATGCAATTAATTCGGTTAAAGTTGATCCTCAGTAAAAAAGTAAAGTAAAAAATAAAAGAGGCTGGGATGCGACCCACATACACTGATAACTTCCCATCCCGTCTGTCGATTTGTCTTGCTTAAAAGTTTGTAGGTTTTTGTGTTGTGTTATAAAAAGTTGTCAGTTGAATTATTCTTAAAAACTTCAAAATTAGCAACAATATTTTGCATATAATGACATAGTTTTATTTCAAAATCTATTTTTGTTAACGATATTTTTTAGTCGAAAACCATTTTTTACCAATTTTAGTAGCATTTCTTAAAAATGTGTATTTCGTATATAAACAAATACAAATTGGATGAATGAAATTAATTTAAAGTCAATATATTCTATTGTTCACGAGATATCGAGAACCGCACATCAATTTTTACCAAATTTGCGTACTATTTTTTGTAGATTTTATTTTTTTTTATGAAAAAAACGGACTGTTGGATTTTTATAAAAAAAAAATTATTGAATGACGAAAACAATATTTTCTGTGAGATAAAATACGTTTAAAGCCAATATTTTTAATTTTTAAAAAGATATTTGAGTCGAAAATCAATTTTTACGAACTTTTATTAATTTTTTTTTAGGTTTTTATTTTTTGTAAAAAAAACTGTTAATTCGATTTTTTTCAAAATATTACTGAATGTTGACAACAATATTTTTTAAAAGATAAAATTAGCTTAAAGACAATATCTCAAAGTTTTGGAAAGATATTTGAGTCGAAAATCAATTTTTACCAACTTTTATTAATTTTTTTTTAGGTTTTTATTATTTTGCAAAAAAAACTGTCCATTCGATTTTTTTTCAAAACTGTACCGAATGTTGAAAACGCACAGACATCTCTCTAAAAATTGTTTATTTCGAAATTTCAAAATTTTCAATTCGACACTTAACTTCCTATGGGAAGTTAATAATATCGAACCACTGGATTTTCATGCTTGATAATGACCAAAGACATGCAGGAAAAATCGTTAAGGCGTGGCTTACCAATGAGTTCTTCAACGTTTCGACTTGGCTGGTGCAAAGTCCAGCTCTTAGCCACATAGAAAATCTATGGAATGATGTTAAGTTAAGATCCTGCAGTTAAAATTCAAAAATTCATAGGAAAATTTGAATTTGAATTAAAAAAACGTGAAATTCCATTCCCAGGTTAACTTTGAAGAAAACGTTAAAAAATGTTAATATTGGTCGATCAACAAAATATACTAGTTTAGTAAATAAACTATATTTGAAAAGTATTTGGTTTTTCCCTAAAATTTAGTTTTTCAACAATTATTCGAATGTATGTGCTATTTCCAGGAGAAAATACGTCATCACAGAGTTTGATCTTCCAAATAACTATCAAGGAAATTATTTTAATTTAAATAAAAAAAATTGAAGAAAAAAGTTTTTTTTGAAGAGTTGAGCTTGTAAATCAACCTTCACGAAAACTTTTTTGGCTTGAGTTTGTGGTTTATGTACCAAATAATTATTATAACGACAAAACAATACCATTTCCACCCCTTGATTCAAAAGACTACGACACCAAACAATATACCATATTTAGGCCAACTTGGAAAATTGAAAAACACAAATGGTCACTTTAAGAACCTTCACCAGTTAAAAGAGTTGTTTAAATTATTTAAAATTTAAACAAGAGTAGGCTATATTGCTTAAACGAGAACTGTTTAAATGTTTCGCCAATATCTTTATCTCAGTGAAGACATTTCACCTGATCCTATTCTTTTTTAGAAATGTCATTCTTCGTTTGCTAGGATGTTATGTTTTATTTTTAATAATTCGCTGGATAATGGTGAATTTCTTGACGAATGGAAGACTTCCTTTATAATTCCAATTTATAAAAGTGGTCCAAAACAATTCATTTCGAGATATAGACTAGTTAGTTAAATATAATGTTATTCTTGTACTAAATTAACCTTTTTTCTAACTTTATCTACTATATAAAAATAAGTCGGGTTTTCCTTCCTGACGCTATAACTCCAGAACGCACAAACCGATTTCCACGGTTTTGCATTCGTTGGAAAGGTCTCGGGCTCCGTGAGGTTTATAGCAGACAAAATTTTTGAAACATTTCAACAGAAAAGCGGTGAACTCCGTTTAGCTTCCCATAGAAAGCTATTGTAAAAGTTTCGATTTGTGGAATTGAAATTTTTTAAATTGTTTGAGGTTTCAAGGCCCTATATTCTAAACCAAAGCTTACTTTTGTTAACCTTTTTTAGTCAACCATATCTGTAGAAACGTTAGAGATATTGACTTCAAATAACGTTTGTTTTAAAGATAATAAGCAAAAAAATACAAAAACGACTTTTTAAAAAATTTAGTGAGTGCTTTTTTTTTATCATAAGAAAAAAGTGAAAAATTTAGTTGACCCCAAATCCACTTATATAAAATTCTGTATTACACATTCTGAGCAAATTTGGTATAATTTCGAAAAAAACAGTTATCTTTTTTTTTAAATCAAAAAACTGTAACAAAATATTTGTCACGTAGAATATTTTGAGAACAAAAAATAATCTATAATATAAATTGAACCACGAATTTAATCGAGAGCTGTAATACAATGTTGATACATTGCAGGAATTCGTTCGAAACAATGTGCCGTTGCTGAATGAACAGCAAAAACAAGTATGCGAAACATTAATGCAAGCGGTTGACAATAATACTGGTGGTCTATTCTTCCTGGACGCACCTGGAGGAACAGGGAAAACATTTGTCATTTCATTGATTTTGGCCACTATTCGATCAAAATGTGACATAAATTTGGCGTTAGCATCATCTGGAATTGCAGAAACTCTTCTAGATGGCGGTCGTACTGCACATTCTGCGCTTAAGTTGCCACTCAATTTAAACACAATTGATACTCCAACATGCAATATTTCCCGATCCAGTGCAATGTGAAAATTGTTAATGCAATGCAAGCTCATTGTTTGGGATGAGTGCACAATGGCATATAAGACATTACTTGAAGCACTTAACTTTACACTGAAGAATTTTCGACGAAGTAACAACATCTTTGGCGGCTTGATGATATTGTTGGCAGGCGGTTTCAGGCAGACGTTGCCAGTAATTCCTCGTGGAACGCTTGCAGATGAATTGAATGTTTGCCTGAAGGCATCACTTTTGTGGAATAACGTAAAAACATTATCGCTAACCACTAATATCAGAGTTCAACTTCAACATGATCAAAGTGCTGCACAATTTTCAAAACAATTGTTAGCTGTTGGAAATGGAAAAGTGCCAGTTGATGCAACAAATGGATTAATTACTCTTACCAACGACTTTTGCCGATTTGTAGATTCCCAATAACCTCTTATTGAAAATGTTTTCTCAAACATTAGTGAGAATTATCAGAATTATGCTTGGTTAAGTCAACGAGCAATTCTCGCCGCAAAGAATAATGATGTACACGCACTGAATTCCGCCATTCAATCAGAAATCGCTGGCGATTTGGTGACATACAAATCCGTTGATTCCATAACAAATCCCGATGATGTAGTAAAATAATTATCCAACAGAGTTTTTGAACTCTCTCGAGTTACCAGGATTTCCACTACACAACTTGCAACTCAAAGTTGGTTCAGTTATTATGATATTGCGTAATTTGAATCCACGGCGACTTTGCAACGGTACTCGACTTGCGGTGAAACAACTTATGCCGAATTTGATTGAGGCAACCATTATTAACGGAAGGTACGAAGGTGAAATGTATGTATTCCTCGAATACCTATGGTTCCGACTGATCTTCCGTTTGACTTCAAACGATTGCAATTTCCGGTTCGCCTTGCATTCCAAAAGACAATATTAACAAGTCGCAAGGCCAATCGCTTAGTGTTTGCGGGATGATTTTAGAAAATCATTGTTTTTCACATGGGCAGCTATACGTTGCGTGTTCTTACTTAAGGTGGCGCTACAGTCCTGTGTGAACTAGGGCCTGAACGTTGCGTGTTCACGAGTTGGAAAATCATCCGCTTTGTTTGTGTTAACGTCATACCAAAAAACAAAAAATGTGTTTTACCAAAGATCACTTCAATGAAACGGATAATTTGCGGACATGTATAACGCTTCGATTCAGTATTTACTTTGGATTCACTTTCATTTTTTACTTAGAGAAGTTCAACTAAATTACACTTACTTTTTGTAATCGAAATGAATTCATTACTGTTGTGAAGTGGAATACAATTTTTCCTTTTCAAATATAAAACAAAAAAAATAATTGTTCTTCATCTTTTAATCCCCAAACAAAATGTTACAAAAAACGAAGCCATCTGGTGGCCAAACGGAATTCGCCGGGTTTGCTAGTTTTAAATAATATTGAAAATGGTTATCAAGTGGATATTGATGTTGTTTAAAATTTTGATTCAAAAACTGAATTCAATACTTGATTGGTTAAGTGCACATCTTAAGGGAAGCACTCAATATGTTTAAATCGATTCAACTATTTCTAATTTCATAGTAGCTACATCTGGAGTTCATCAAGGAAGCCATCTTGCCCCACTCGTTTTTCGTGTATTTATTTATTATTTACCTAATGTTTTTGTGTTATATGGTTGTAGATAATCTATAAATGTTTTCGTATATAAAAAATCCTTTTGATTATTTTCTGTTACAAAAGAGTCTTAAAAGGCTTTCAGAATGGTGCAACAAAAACAAACTGCTTCATAATATTTCTAAATGTCACAGTTTTCCTTTACTCGTCGTTTACCTCCATTTTTTTCCAGTTTTTTAATATGGTTCTAGAAAAAGTTTGTGTAAAGAAAGGTTTTAGGGTTATTTTTGACTCTTATTTAAAGTTTAAACCTAAGGCCAATTTAATGTAAGGGTTTGTAATTCGTAACTCAAAGAGTATAAAAGATCCATACACACTAAAATCATTTTAAGTTGCTTATGTTAGATAAGTTATTGATCAAGTAATCATAATAAAGAAGAAATGACTGATTAACATCTAGGATTACTCCTAAGTCACTTGTTTTGATTTACCCTCGTTGGAGTAATGTTATTGATATTGAAACACATTCAAATTTCACCAATCTATCAATCTCTTAAGGTCTTCTAGCAAAGGCTACAACCCAGACGCAGATAATGCTACTGTAGATCTTGAAATCATCAGCTAAATTAAATCAGTAAAAATATTTAAAAAAAAATTATTATTCACAAATATTTATAAAAAAGTAAAGGTTTTAAATGGCTACCTTGTGGAACACCAGAAAGGACATAAACATAACAAGTTTTGAATGTTAACAATTTGTACTCTTCCATAGTCAAGTAAGAATCAAACCATTTTAAAAGAGACCAACTTGTACCAAAAAAAGGTAATTCGTGGAGTAGACATTTGTGATGCTTTAGTAAAATCGTTACAAATTATTTTGGTTTAAAACCCTTTTTCCATATTATCTAAGATTGCATTCACCAAGGTAGTTAAAAAACGTGCTGAAATTTAGTATACCGTTTTAAGTTTGATATACAGGATATAATATACTATGTGTGTAACAACATCAAACCTATTGCCAAAAAATTGTGTATACGCCGTGAGTCACCTCGTTCGCTTTTAGAAAAAAACAAATCTTGAAACACTCAAAGTTTAAATAAAATTATTTAATTTTGGAAACAAGAAGTAGTCTAGGATATTACAAGCATTGGAACATTCTCGAGATTAGAATGGTGGGGAAAGTTGTTGATGAAGCGACAAGAGTTTCACTGATGGTTATCAAATTGAGCCTTGAGAACTTTTAAAAATCTCTTAAACATTTAAATTCCTAAACATTTTTGTATTCACATATTTAGTGATTCATGAATCTATGTATTCTATACAAAAGAGAGGTTAATTTTGTGTCGGTTTCTCAACTTCGATCTCACTAAAAGTTAAAAAGCAACTATGAGCTTGGCGGACTAAAGTAAAACCCTGTGAAAGATATAATTTATCTATTTACATATGTTTTTTGTTTGTATTTATATACTCTATTATTGACATATCATATTCTTCATTTAAATTGTGTATTTTTTTATATTTATTTCAGATCCTTTTGCAACCAAATTGTGAGAAAATTCAACCCTTACTGAGAACATCCCATAATGACTACAATTTGGCTGTACTCGTTGGAATTATATTCAGTTGTTTCGGAATTGTCCTTATTGTGATGGCTTTCTTTTTATGGAGGTAAGTGGAGTTCTTAAATGCATATTGTACCTATCTATTCATCTTATATATACATTTGGGTGCGGGTTTTATGTTGTACGAGTATTTACCATATAATATCCTTTTCTTCTACTCCTCCATTTTTAAAAGAGAAAAACGATTGGCGAACGAACGAATTCTATGTAGGTATCGTGTTTCAAGCTTATTCTCTAATGAGGCAGGATTTTGTGCAATTGTGCAAGTTCTAGTTATTTTTTGTTTATATTTTCTAGAATTGCATTGTTAAACAAAAGGCGATGAGGACGAAACGACAACTACTACAACGACGACTACGACTAAGATATGAAGATATTCTTATATTATGTGTTTTTCTGTGTTCCAAGTTGATAAAAGTAGGTTTCCTTGAGAGTTTTCTATATCTTATTCTTCTTGTTCTTCTTATAACAATTCAAGGATTCTTTTCAAGAATAAAATCAAATAGATAAATTGCTGCAATGTCCTTCGCTATGGATTTTTTTGTGTATTCCTTTTTGTTTTGTATTGCGAGTGAATAAATGAGAGAATAATACATTTGGTTTTAATTAGTTTTGGAAGTCAAAGCACACAGATATTGGGTTTTTATTTGGGTTTCAAAAAAGGAAAAAATATCTAACCAACAAAAGATTGAATTGTTTTTTTTTTTATGTATGTTAAGTATCTGTTCTAGTTTTTTGTTGCATTTTTGTCTGGCTGCGGTTTTAAAGAAAACGATGTGCAACATCAACATTTATTGTCCATCAAAGTGAGAATAGAAAAACTAATTGGAACAATCTTTGTTTCTTCTAAAAAAAAGAACAGATTTTATTTGATATTTCTGGCAATAGACAATAAAAATTGAGATTTTTATAATTATCAATTCAAAATTGGAAGAGGTCTTGAGTTCTTATGTTCATCCAACTTTAAAATTCTTGTTACCTATTTAACCTGATATTAAAAGGATCTTTTCTTCTCATTTACTCCTACATACAGAAAAATGAACCTCATATCATCCTTAACGATTTTTTATCGTCCTCATTTCATCCTACATGAATCTTTAGGATACTTTCCGTTTTTCTACGCATATTTTGTGAACCTCATTTCGTCCTAAATAATGGTTTATCAACATAGAAAATTGATATCGTCCTTTTCCTTTTTTCATACTTAATAAGCCTACCTGGTCGTGTACCTGCTGTTTAGATTAAGAACCAATATTTGTAATGTTTGTATTACTTCTAAATTAATCACTAATGTTAATAAAAATTTCTTTATTAATGAATAAAAAAAGAATACAATTAAAATATAAACTGTATTATTTTTTAAACAAAAGCTTCCTAATAAATAAAATGAAAGAGAGTGACAGAGAAAGAGCAAAAGCAAGTAGGAAAGAGAGAAGAAAGAAAATAAGAAAGATAGTGTGAGAGAGTACAAGGTTCAAATGAGAAGCAAAATTTTAACAGAAAGTGATCCTCTTTTGAATCTCTTTGAACCCCAGAGAACCTGAATTTTGGGGTTGAAAATAGGGCCAAAATTTCGACTCGGGTCTTCACATTTTTATCCATAACCGCTCAAATTTTCACTATTCACTATTTCCCGAGGAAAATTTGATTCACGGCGACCCCAAAATGCTTTACTTTTCAGAACTGTGTCTGAAAAATGTACTTTTTTTAACAGTTCATTTTAACAATTTAAATACGATGTTGACTCGTGTGTCGTTTCTTTTTAAACAATCGAATAGATTTGGCTTATCTGATTCCAAATCGATGATCTTTTCCAAAGTTGCAACTTCTACTTCTACTTCTACTTCTACTTCTACTTCTACTTCTACTTCTACTTCTACTTCTACTTCTACTTCTACTTCTACTTCTACTTCTACTTCTACTTCTACTTCTACTTCTACTTCTACTTCTACTTCTACTTCTACTTCTACTTCTACTTCTACTTCTACTTCTACTTCTACTTCTACTTCTACTTCTACTTCTACTTCTACTTCTACTTCTACTTCTACTTCTACTTCTACTTCTACTTCTACTTCTACTTCTACTTCTACTTCTACTTCTACTTCTACTTCTAATTCTACTTCTACTTCTACTTCTACTTCTACTTCTACTTCTACTTCTACTTCTACTTCTACTTCTACTTCTACTTCTACTTCTACTTCTACTTCTACTTCTACTTCTACTTCTACTTCTACTTCTACTTCTACTTCTACTTCTACTTCTACTTCTACTTCTACTTCTACTTCTACTTCTACTTCTACTTCTACTTCTACTTCTACTTCTACTTCTACTTCTACTTCTACTTCTACTTCTACTTCTACTTCTACTTCTACTTCTACTTCTACTTCTACTTCTACTTCTACTTCTACTTCTACTTCTACTTCTACTTCTACTTCTACTTCTACTTCTACTTCTACTTCTACTTCTACTTCTACTTCTACTTCTACTTCTACTTCTACTTCTACTTCTACTTCTACTTCTACTTCTACTTCTACTTCTACTTCTACTTCTACTTCTACTTCTACTTCTACTTCTACTTCTACTTCTACTTCTACTTCTACTTCTACTTCTACTTCTACTTCTACTTCTACTTCTACTTCTACTTCTACTTCTACTTCTACTTCTACTTCTACTTCTACTTCTACTTCTACTTCTACTTCTACTTCTACTTCTACTTCTACTTCTACTTCTACTTCTACTTCTACTTCTACTTCTACTTCTATTTCTACTTCTGCTTCTACTACTACTTCTAGTACTAAATTAAATACAAGTATTACTACTTCTTCTAATACTTAATATAATACCAGTAGTGCCGTACCACTACTAAAACTACGTATATTAATACTAAAATACCTAATTTCTTATTCTTACTGTAAAATAATTTTCGAAACATCTTTTAACTTAGTTTAGTAAGTTTTCAAACCAGAATATTAAAAATACTGGATTTATTAATAATAGTACCAATTCTTATTTAGACTTTCATTAAAATATATTTATTTAGAAACCATCAGAATCTCAGATTAAAACCATTCCAAAGGCCTTGTTGGTACAGAACTTATGTAAAAGTAAGATGGTAGGTAAACAAAAAAAAATCCTTAAACAAACAAAAATCCCAAAGTTTACCAACCAAAAGCAGACGTTTTGTATCTCATACAAAAAATAGTAAAATAAAGACACAACCGTCAAAAACTTTTCCAAAAACTACCAACATTTCCATGTTGTATTTTATGTGTTGTGACTTAAATGCGGTGATGGTGACGGTCCTACGATGGTTCTGTTGGAGTTGGTGTGATGGACAAATTTCACATATAACGTTAGCTTAAGGATGTTATCCTTGTGACAATTTCCAAAAGCAGATGATGATGAGGACGATGATGATGCGATTCCTTGGTTCTTATCTATTTGTTGGCTTGTTTGTTTTTGCACTTCATAAATACGTATCCTTATCCAAGAAGGCATAAAGGCGAAGCCAGGAGAAGTTACAGCGAGGAGTCTTTGGCTCTGCTGTGGTATCTATTTCATACACAGTCGTATTTTTAATAAACTTTTCTTTTTCTCTCTCGCTCTCTTTTCCTCTCCCAGAGACAGGGATAGGTTTGTTTCTGTCTAACTTCGGTTTTGATTTTTAGTTTTTTCTGGATGTTCGTTCTGATGGAAAATTTTCATATTTTTGCGCTTGGAATGTGAAACTTTTTCCTTGCATCATAGAATCATAAAAAGTTTTTGAATACTTCTTGCTATCAACATCATCACCTTGGAAAAACATCTGCGGAAAAACTTACGAACATAAAAATGCACAAAGAATATGCCTTTGCAACTCAATACGCGCTGACAACTTCATATAGCCGAATGGCTGTAGTGTATCCTCGTTCCTATAGCTACCTATGCGACTTTGTGCCATGCCTTCGCCAAATGGATTTAAGAACCAAACTATACACAATTGACACGAAAGCTGATTTTGCATCTGCGTTTTGGCCCGTCAAAACTGTGTCTTCGTCGTCTCCGCTGGCGGGCGGCGGCGGCGTTGCCGATCCTGAAGTTTTAACAAAAAGGACCAATGCAAAAAAGTTTTAGACAGATTTCTTCTTGTGAGAATTTTCACGTGAGAGAGATAAGAATTTAATTGCAAGAAAAACTTTATTAAATTATTCCTAAGCGTTTTATTTTTCTCTTGGTTGAAAGCGTGTGAGTTATTTGCTCTTCAAGTACCTACCTAAAAAAAAGGATAAGGTTTTATAAACTTCTTATTGCGCCATGTTTTATGCGCAGCTGAATACGTCGTGTTTATATCCCATGTCCCATAAAACTTATCACACTGTGAAAAATGAAAATTTTAAAGTAGAACGACACATATTTTAGTTTTAGCTGTCGTCAGTCCATTACCACGGCAACCGCACAACTCGTATATTGCCAGAGGTCCTTTACCATATACCCAAAGGGAAGTTTTAGTTTTTAGTTGGTAGATAGATTAATTAGCTTCGTTAGCATGTTTTAAAAAATAAAAGTTGTATGTAAATAAATTAGAAAAAAATACCCCAGGAAACTAAACAAAATGAGAATCAGAGAAAATCTTGTTTGTTCACTGTGGCGTATGTGTGATATTTTTTTTGTTTACGTTTTCATTAAATTGGAAAATGTTGTTAAACAAACTTGTAAATTAATTTAAATATTTGTTTGAATTAATTGGTTTTAAATAAAACAAAAAACAATCATAGAGGAACGATTTTCAAATTTAGAAGTTTAACATATTTTATTCATTTATTAATTTATTTATTGTAGATTAAGGTACAAAAGTCTTACATTCTTAAGAGTTTTAGAACTCAAAATTTTGTTCTTTTCAGCTTTAACATATTTGTATACAATAAAAAATAGGTGAAGTTATATTATAGTATATTGAGGGAAATTTCTATTTTAAGTACTTTATTTTGTACAGAAACACCGTACATCGTACAATAAGATAGGTTGAAAGATTGTTTTATGCAAAATAATTTTGTTTTCTGTGCTTAGTATTTTAATACACATATTGAATTTGTTATAGGTAACTGCAGTAGGATTTAACTTTTAAAAAGTACCTGTTCTTTTGTGTCACAATTAATAGGGAAAAGATCTAAATTTTCGTATTAGCGTGTTTAAAATTAGATAAAAGATAACTTTGATTGTTTGGGAGCTTAGTACGAGTATTAATTTGATAGAATCAAGAAGAATAAGTAGAGGTGAGGGTCTAACCAAGGTAGAAATAGGCCAAATTCGAGCTTACCGGTATCTCAGCAAAACTATCGTTTTATAGCCAGCAAAATTAAAAGAAGTTCAAAATGTTGTATACAACTACCTCAAGGACCGAGAGAGGTATAGAAAAAACCATAAAGGAAGAGTCAAGAAAGCCACATCATCATCATCATCAGTAAAGGCGGGCGATAATGAGAGCTGCTTCAA
Organism: Eupeodes latifasciatus; assembly: GCA_920104205.1. NCBI lineage: Eukaryota > Metazoa > Arthropoda > Insecta > Diptera > Syrphidae > Eupeodes > Eupeodes latifasciatus. The sequence continues at coordinate 398,502,434 of OV049924.1, forward strand.
AATCAAGGGTTTTCATTAGTAAAATCAAGGCAGAAGCTGATCCATTGTTGTTGACGTTATACAGAAGACAGACTATATACGACACCAACAAATGAATAAAAAAAAACTCCATTGAATGCTGTAAGCAAGAGACAAGGCCCTAATTTTGCAACAAATCACATCAGGTGGAATCGAGCTTGGCGTACCGTGTCGTCTTTTCCGATGAAAAACAAATTAATTTGGACGAACCGAACCTTCTATTTTTATAATTTAAGAAAGGAAGAAAACTGCTGGAACACAATGGTGCCGGAGTCGGAGTCGTAACTGGAATAGCTGTCAAAGTATTCAATGTCAATGTACGCAAATGCAAATGTACGAACACAACGCGACGCAACTGGACGCAGCCGGAGTCGGAAGAATTGACCAACTTTTAACTTTGACGTACGACACATGTGACGTTTCCCTTTTTGAAGAGAATAACTTGGTGATTATATTTTTTTTTCATAGTTTTTTAAAAAAAAGTGGAAAAATATTTAAATAAGAAATAAAAGTGAACAAAAAAATATTTTCTGAGAAATTTGATGTGGTTGTAAACTGCAAATATACCAAATAACATCAAAAAGCCGTACGACACATTGTGTGCGTACACATTGTGAAACGTACGACAACTTGTGAAAGATTTTCCGACTCCAGTTACGATTTCGGCTCAGATTTTGCATTGTGTTCCAGCAGATATCTTGAAAAAAGGCATAGTAAAGGAGGTGGTGTAATAGTATGGGGAGCAATCACCTAGTGCGGGACCGTGGAGCTGGATTTTCAAAGGTCTAAAATGAAGGTAATCACTTCCATTCTGGAACAAGAATGTTAACCTATTACCATGGGTCCAAATTCTCCTGGCCTGAACATCATGGAAAACGTGTGGGGATACCAAAAACCGAAGAGATTACTGAGACCATAAAACGGTCCTGGGCCCAAAATTTCGCTCAATTATCTGACAGTACTCTATGAATCCATACAATACAGGGTATTTGAAGTAGTTCAGAAATCAGAAGGCAGCAAAAATTACTTAAAATTTCATAAAACCAGTATTTACCTAAACCATAAGATTTTTTGTTATTTTCTTTACTTTAAAGGGTTTTATAGGTAAAATTAGATCTTGTACCTATTCATGTGACACAAAAGAACAGGTCCTCTTTATGACCTTCTTGGGAAAAACCGCCAGAAAACTTGTTTTTATCAACTTAATCAAAAAAAAACTTGTTTGCAATATAACATAACATAATAACTCATTCATTTCACATTTGGGCTTTTCCAAAAAAAAAATAAGGGTTTGAACAATTTCATCAAATGTAAATCAAAAAAAGCTTGACCCTATTCATGTGACACGAAGTGTATAACTGCTTTTCCAGTGACGTGTAAATAAAACAACTTGAGAATAGGTAGCATTGGCTTTAATTTTCCATTTCTTAAAATAGTTTTCAATATCTTTAAGTGATGATTGCAATTAAGACATAATATTTACAGGGTTTACACTGGTAGAGTATATTGCAGTATCATCTGCAGGACGGATGGTGAGGCTCTTATATAGTGACACGTTTAGACCGAGACGTCAGTGTTTTAGGTCCTTTCTTGATGACAGCACGTACTTGTTTTGCCTCTTCAACCGGTAAACCCATTCTTGACGCCTCTGCCTCTCAATACTCACAAAAACCCCATTGACATCACGCTGAGTTCTTCCGATTATGTCAATGTCATCGCCATATGCTACGAGTAGTAATTGGACAGACTTTTGAAAGATAGTGCCTCTAGTATTGACGTGAGAGCTCTGCTATATTCTTTCACGGACGATGTTAAAGAAATCGCATGACAGCGCATCACCTTGTCTAAAGTCTTTTTTGACATCGAAAGGTTCTGTTAAGTTGTTTCCAACCTTTATAGAGCAGCGTGAATTCTCCATGGTCGTCCTGCACAAACGAACGAGTTTGGCAGGGATGCTAAAATTAGACATGGCTCTATACAGCTCGTCTCTGTAGATGCGGCCTTGAAATCGATAAAAAGATGGTGGGTGTCGATTTGATGTTCTTGGGTTTTTTCCAGGATCTGCAGTAATGTGAATATTTGATCGACAGTGGAATTTCCTGGTCTAAAACCAGACTGATAAGGACATATAATGTTGTTGACAATGGGCTTTAGACGTTCACATATTACGACAGAGAAGATTTTGTAAGCAATGTTAAGCAGACTGATGCCTCTATAATTGGTGGTGCAGTTTAGAGGGTCTCCTTTTTCAGAATGTTCCACTTCTAGCTTTGTTTTTATGTTGGTCACTTGGAACAGCAGGGCAGTCCCTTAAAAAGAAAATTGGATGATTTGTTTGAGGGACTGAGCCGCTCTTGTGTAATTTGTGTAGTTTGGAGTTGTTTCGATTTGAAATTTGTTTTCAAATTTCGAGGGCATGAGTTCCACTACAATTAGCACATTTATTGATGTCAGGTGTATTATAATAAGCAGCTTTATGTTTCTCAGTACAGTTGGGACAAAACATAACGAGCTCTTCCCGCCATTTTATCGTAAGCTTCATTTTCAATAAAAAAGACAATTTAATTATTAAAATTTGCTAGTAACACATAGAGCCTTGAAAGCTATTGTAACGCTTTAACTTTAGCATAATTAATAATTTCCAATACTGACTATGGGTACAAGTTGTTTCAATTATACCAGCAGTAAGCTTTTGATTTGTCTTTTACGATCAAATTTATTTTGGCGCTTACGATAAATTGGCGGGAAAGGCTCGATATTTACATTGCAATGCTTTTCCCGATGGCCAAACATCTGGCAAAAGGATTTCTGCGATCTATGTACATTCATATTAGATATAAATGATTGAGATCCTTTAAAATTAAATTTTTTGGCTTGGATTGACGAAATCGTAATCATCCAAGCGATCATTTCACGTTTCAATGAAGAAATTCGGCTTAGATACGAGTATTGATCGCGTTTTCTACTCCGTATAACTTTAACTTTTCGAAAATTTTAAATACGTTTTTTTCAAATATTTTATCAAAGAAAAATAGTGCAATAAAATCTTTAAAGTTTTATTGAATTTATATGCCCTCTTATTATTTGTATTTGCTCTCAAATTTGCATTTTTGAATTCAAGTTTTTGAATTTTTGTGGTTTACAAAGGTATTTCCCCTTAAACGATTATTTCAATTAGATACAAACAGAGAACACTTTTAGTAATATTTACAATATAAATTCCAGTTTGCCTTCCATTTTACATTATAAACATGAACAACTCAAAACGGCTTTTATAAATCAATAATGCCAGTTAGGTGCTTTTCTGATACTCTGATCATTTAGTTTTTGTCCACCAACACAAACGTGAATATAGAAAAATTATTATTAATTGAGTGATACTAAAAAATTTAATAAAAAAATCAGAGTGCAATAATTTACAATTGAAATTGAAGAATAATTTGCAATCGTGACAGAACACGGATATTTCAAGCAATTTAATTGAACACTATAGCTTTTGATTGATGATTTTGAGTGGGTTTTTTAAAAAAACAATTGCAATAAAAAAAACATTAAAATAAATATTCATATATTTTTAGATACTCGTATAAAAAAGTTAAAACACTTTAACTGAAATTCATATATGAACTTGATGTTTTTTATTTGTCGTTGTTGTTAGATTTAAATGAATTGCAATATTTGTATTTGTATTTGATTCAAAAGTCAAAAGCAATCGTTTAGCTATGTATTTTAAAATAAAAAAAAAGAAAACTATTTTATTTTATTTATTACAAAGTCAATGGGTCGGGATAAGCTTTGAGCTTCATCACGGTTAAGTTGTGCACGAATTTGAAGAGGAATTTGTTTTGTATTTTTTCGGAATGTGTGGTAATTAATTTTTATTTTTTTTAAACTTAATTATTTCTATCTTCTCAAATTGCATAGTGCAGGGTCATTCATTTCTAGGTTTTGAAATTAAAACGAAATAAAACACACACAGCGAATACTTTCCACTGCAACTAAGCAACGTTTTTAATGTCTTTACAATTTTATCAATATAGAAAGTAGTCGGTCGATTATGACGTCATTAAATCATCGGGTGATGCTCAAAATTTGACTTTATTTAAATAACCACTTCTGTAGTAATTTTATATAATCTTAACACTGCAGTGTATTTAATTCCTAAGCGATCCATTATCGCAAATATCAAACTTTTACCTGATTTTACATAGATACAAAGATGACAATACAAATAATAGCTGAGTTTGACAGGTGTCAAATTGTATTGCTATCAATTTAAAACCAATCATTTGAAGACCCTAAAATGTTAACACATGTGAAGAAGTTCAAGAAAGGTTTGAATTAAAATATGATATTATGATGATCAGTCACGAGCTGACAGGAGGCAAATACCTATCAAGGCAATATTTTCTGTTCACACAGCTGGAAGCTCTTCTCTTACAATTCCTTAAGTCGATTTTGCGTCCAGTCAAAAACTGTATTATGCATGGTTAGGTTAAGTTAGGTTTAAAGTGGCTGTCGGTGATGGATTAGGACACACTTAGATCAGTTTATTGGCCCATAGTGATACCACATGAATCTTGAGGTTTTCTTCTAAGCTTAATGAAACCAGTTTGAGTCCCTTACGAAACGTGAGAGACTGATTATGTTAATATGATTAAGATCGTTATAAAAGAATTCCCGTAGGTAATTTTTGTGTGTTTTGAGCTAGAGCAAGGCATGTACAATTGTACAGAGGTGGTGAAGAAAGGTTTCCTCCTCTTCCTCATCCATACAGCTTCTGTCATACAGCAAAAGTCATATGACAATATGCCTAGTGGCGTGGATGGCGTGCTTTCCTATTAGACAGTGCCCGTTTTTCTGATACCGATTATCGAGCTTGTACTGTACTATTCCTTGTGAGTTCATCTGCCTTATAAGTTCCTAGAATGTCTCTAAGGCCCGGCACCCAGCAAAGGTGAATATTAAACTGTTATGCCATCTCAATTAAGGATAATCGACAGTTATGGACTGTTATAGAGTTTGTAGAGACAAAATCACGAGATTTGTTAGCGGCCTGACTATCTGAGAAAAATAAGATATCATATGTTGATATCACGTTTTCTTTAAGCCAGCACAAGACTTCATTTATCGTCAAAAGTTCCACCTGGAATTCGCTACAATGATTAGGAAGGCGGAATGAGAGACTTCATTTGTTTTTGATTCATCTGTATAAAAGTGGATTGACTCGTTTTCCAGGAATGCCCTATCCTCCCAGAAAGATCTATAAGTATAGAAATTCTGGAAGTTTCTGTCGAATTGCATTTGGGGGATGGTGTAGTCTGTGTGTTTTGGAATTGATTCTAAAGGGTTATTTTTTAAAAGCTATATTAAAGTTTTCAAAAAAAAAAACACATAAAATTCAGAAAAATGCATGACAACTTTATTCGAATCGATAGTACGGTCCTTATAATTTAGTATTTGAAGATTATTTCATGCAAATGTTGCCCTTGACTGCGCCTCAAATTGTCCATCCGCTTAGTCCAATTTTGGCATACTCTTTCCAACTTTTCGGTCTGTATCTCACGAACAAATGCTTCAATGTTGTCTTCCAATGCGTCAATTGAAGCGGGCTTGTCTGTATAGACATGAGCTTTAACATAGCCCCACAAAAAATAGTCTAAAGGCGTTAAATCGCACGATCTAGGCGGCCAATTGACCGGTCCCGAACGTTAAATAAAATGTTCACCGAACTCGCCTCTCAATAAGTCCATTGTTGCACGTGCTGTGTGGCATGTGGCACGGTCTTGTTAAAACCACATGTCATGCAAGTCAAGCTCTTGCATTTTGGGCAAAAAAAAGTTGGTATCATCTCACGGTAGCGCTCACCATTCATAGTTACGTTACGATTTGCATCATTTTTGAAGAACTACGGTCCAATGATGCCACCAGCCCATAAACCGCACCAAACTGTGACTTTTTCTGGATGCATTGGTAGCTCGTAGAGAACTCGTCTGAGAACTTTAATTGGATTACTTTTGCATTTCCTCGAAAATATAACTAATTCTGTTTTGTGTGGTTTAACACCCAGTCCACACCGATCAGCCCAAAGTATTAGTTTGTTTAATCCTTTCGGGACGGGAGTGGTACGTTTACATATAAATATTCTTTGTTCTGTCCCACTCTCGTACCGAAAGGGTTAAGGCATTTTGTTAAAGTTGTTAAGATGCTTTCCTAAAGTCGCTAAAGCAACGTCTCATCCACATAGGCAATCACTCTGAAACAATCAATCTATCGAAGAGTGATAAGACGGTTAGAACTTACCAAGAATTGTAATACTACTTTGTGACTTATTCAATCTTTTTATACTCTTAATCAAATTCGATCTAAACATGAACCCTCGTATATTTTGAAGATACGTTAATAGTAAACGTAAATTTGACAGATATCCAGCTTGTAATACCTAGCTTGCTAAATTCTTTAAACCATCTTCCAGAGTCAATTTCGAACAAGTTCGCAAATTATCGTAAGACCATGCACCTCTTCACTTATTTTACATAACACACAAAACTACAATCCCCATCAATAAATTTTTCGATTTCTCGGGCCTCTATACGTGACAATATTTTAAAGCTAAATGAATGTTTCAGTACTGGTCCTGATAAAATACCATCATTTATGTTGAAAAAAATGTGTGTCTTATGTTTCACATCCTTATTTGTTCTTTCAACGAGCCTCTGAAATGTTCTAAGTTCCCTACTTTTTGTTTCATCTTTACATACTATAGTAAGGCATTTGAAAAATTAAGTCATGAAATTCTTCTTAATGAATTATTTTTTTATTTTTATCTGAAAAATATTTTTAAATCTCACAACAATCGGTACTAAGCATAACGAAGAAGCTCTATATCAGTTTCGTTCAGATTAATGAATTTAGAGGGACAATTCTAAATCTCTTCTTTCATCAAAATCAAGAGGGTGCAAAATATTAACAAATTAGATTCAAACCTCTTTCCTTAAAAAAAAAAAATAAAATAAATCCCTAAAAACCGTGACGAATCCTCATCAATGAGTAAATAAATCATAATTATTCAGAAAGTAAAAAAAAAAATTGTTTTCCAACCAAAACCATCGAAACCAATGAAAATTTAATCAGCTAACGAGATTTAAGCCCTTATATTTATAAATAAAAGTTATTTTGACCTTTTTTTGTTGATGGTTTGTTGGTTGGAACGAAAATAAACAAAATTACAGACAGTCAGTCAGTCAAGAGGTTGCAATGTTGGTTTTATAGAAATTCAAACAGAAAGATGACGACGACGACGTTTCAGTTGAGTTTTCAGTTCAATTTGGTTTGGTCATTCTTTTATCTTAAATGAAAAAAAAAAAAGTTCCCCGAAAACAAAATAAAGAAATTCAATCTATGAAAAACTTTGGTTTAGCGAAATTGAATAGAAAAGTTTCATTTCCTAATTAGCACTGCGTCCACACCGTGGCGGTGTGGTACGCGGCGGTGGCAGGCGGCGGCAGGTTGTTGGTTTGTTGTTAAAAAAAGAAACACAAAATATAAAGTTAGATAAAGATTTTACCATTAGCATTGAAAACCGCTAAAATCCTTTCATGTCAATTAAATTTTCATTTCAATTTCAGAATTGCGCGCAATAGTTATACCTACTCTTTTAAAAAGGTAGCCATTGGTTTTTGTTGAGTACCTGAATTCGAATATACATATATATATATTTTTATAAATCTTACAAATCCATTTAATGAATAAAATTTTGTTTGTTTTTATTCAAAGTTGACTTGGATACTTTCTGATGTTTTATCTTTAAGTAAGATTGAATTCTGTGTCTTTGGATTTTTTTTTTAACTTTTATAAGATTCTTTTAGGATTAATGCAAGTCTTTTGATGTCGAAAAATCCAAGTTGCCTACGACGCAATTCTTTTTAAAATTTTATTTTTTGCTCATAAAGTAATTTTAAAAAGAAAACATTTTACTTTTTAACAAGAGAAAGCAAAATTCGGAAAACACAGTTTTAGCATATTTGTATGTTTGTTATTGAAAAGAAAAAGTCTTTTAAGTGTAATAAATGAAACAAACTGAATAAAAAATTGTTGAACGCTTTCATTTTAGTTAATTTTAAACTTTAACATCTTTTCATAAATAAAATAAATAAATGTATATTTCCAAAAGATGACTAATGGATTTTTCCATGGCTAAAATAGGTCAATTTATTTTTGATCTAGATCTGTCAAAACACAAATTTACCTTGTTTTTGCATTCCACTAGCAAAATAAATTGGTTTATTTTTGATTTAAGATCAATATTTCAGATCTTGCACTTATACTTATACAATTTTTAGAAAATGTTTAGCTGGAAATGTGACAGCTCTACGGCACTCGTTAACACGTACACGAAATCACAATACAATGACAAAACAAATTTCCAATTGTGTTCCATGTACCACGAAAAAAAAAATCAATTTTCGACGGAAATCTGAATTTACCCATGGAAAACCCCATTAAATTGATTCTAACGTTAAATCTTCGAATAATAGTATTTTAAAGTGACATTTTTTGTAGCACAGAACACATTTAGTTGATAACGCCAAAATTTAGAGAACAAATTTAGTACCTATTCGATTATGTTCACAATCAAATAAAATAGAAAAAAAAATCTGTCACTTTGACGTTTACCTGAACTGTTTATGTAAACTCAGATTCAATTTCGTGCTTTTACACTTGGCTGTATTGAGGCTACTCATCTTCGAACAAAAGTTAAAAATGTCGGTCTCTTGCTATTTAAGCTATCAAGTGAAAACCATATACAATTATTAAGAATCAAAATAAGTTATCTCAAACGAATTCACTGTGAATACCAAATCTGAATTATCTAATTGACTAGCTGTCATAAGAAAGTGTGATGATATTGACATTTGATTACGTTTAATATGATATGATAGTTCTCAAAAAATCTTTATTTATTTTTAAATCTGACGTGAAATTAATGTACCTACATATGTTCTAAAAATTTAGTGATTGAACGTACCCATTGTCAGATAGGTTTGAAAGCGGATATGTTCAGCAATCGCAATCATCTAATCTTTAAATTGAAGTGCAATTGAATCCTTAAATTATTGGTGTACAATTTTCTAGATACTCCAAAATTGTGATCATATTTTCTTTTATATGAAATTTTGCATCAAAACACATCAGTGACAGTTTGAGATAAAGAAACATAACAAACAAACTTTTCCCTTAGTCTTTGAAATCTCAGAAACTGAAAGGATTTAGCAAATTAGTTCAGTTCCCTGTTATACATAGCGTCATTGGTTTTCATCATTGAACATCTTGTTTCGAGATTCAAAAATGATTAAATTAATGATTAAATCAAATTTGTTATCTTTGGTGTAAAAATGCACTTTTCTTTAAGTTCAATTTTATTTTTTCAATGTTTAAATCGTTTTTAATGAATAGCTGATTGTTAATTTCACATTTCGAAACATAATTGTTCCAATGAATGCGTTCCGATTTCTTTGAATTCCCACCTGGCAGTAAAACTGTCAATGATCAACTCTTATCCAAGTGCGTGAATACAAACAGGGATTCTTTATTTTTCTTTTTGGGTGTAGCTTTCAATGAAGGCTACAACCAACTTGTCAAAAAAATTCCAATGATTGCTTTCAATGATGAAAACCAATGATAGCTTTAACTGTAAAAACTTGACTAAAATGTGTCAAAATTGAATATATCTTCATATTGGTTTTCCAATATTGAGAAATGACAACATTGGGAAGAAATGTATTGAAGTAACTTGCAAAGTAAACAATATCAAAAATACATACATTTGAATAACATTTTATGCAAGTTTGAAATAAAGCTTTTCCAGAATATTTTGGTTTTTGAACTATAGATAAACTTCATGACTAAAACAGTTGCTGACAGTTTTCCAAACAAAACTCATACGGCTAAGTAGATTTCTTTAACTTTCCTTTTAATTTTAACAAAGTAAGTAAACACATTTTACGACTTTTACTACTTGGCTTTCGTTTTTGTTTTCCTTATCTCTTAGTCACACAAGATATTTGCCACTTAGTAAAATATTTGTTTAGCTTGCGTGATAAATTGTAACATTTTATTGAAGTGACACTTTTGAGCATTTTATAGAAACTTGTTCGTCTTTTGTTATAATCAAATACATACACATGTACATACATACATGCTCTAAAGAAGTTGCTTTAATCCAAATTTTATTGCAATAGAAATAAACTTATACAATACAGTTATGCAAGAGAAGATGCTTTTGTGAAATTTTTAAAAAAGGGGTGTCCCACAACTAACGTAACATTTACATTTAAGTTTTAATTGCTTTTTTTTCGAATGAATCCTTAAGAAAAGAAGATTTTGGATGAAAAAGCATATTAGACAACCGTATTAAACGGATTTAAGAAAGTCTGAGAATTCCTAAACCGAATCCGAAAAAAATGCTATACACGTAAACTTTTCGGCTTAATTTCAAATAAAATGAAATATCATTTCACATAGTTAAATCAATATTCCGACCATACGTATACAATTTTTGAAATTGAATTTTATTTCAAAAAAAGACACACAAACAGCTCAACTGTCAGTTGTCAAATTTTTAGGGTTGCCAACAATTAAAATCGAAAAGAAATGCTATTGATAACTTGTCAGTACTTAAAAACAATACATACTTATATTTCAATGTTTTTTCATTTACTTAATACAGTACTTATATTTGTGTTTTTGTTTGTATGGCACATTAAGTCATTAAAGGTGCTCATTTTCAATAAGGTTCTGATATTAATTTGCAAACAAATTTAAAAAAACTGATAACTAGCAAACTACTCTAAAGCCTTGACTTGGTTCTAAAAAATTATGCGAAAAACTCTTTTAAGTGAAATAAATGAAACAAACGGAATAAAAAAATTGCTGACCGCTTTCATTTTACCTTAATCTTAAACTTTCACCTCTTTTCATAAATAAAATAAATAAATTTATATTTCCAAAAGATGACTAATGGGTTTTTCCATGGCTAAAATAGGTCAATTTATTTTTAATCTAGATCTGTCAAAACGAACATTTTCCTTGTTTTTGCATTCCATGAGCTAAATAAATTGATTTATTTTTGATTTAAAATCAAGTCTGCAGATCTTGCACTTTTACTTATACAATTTTTAGAAAATGTTTAGCTGGAAATGTGACAGCTCTATAGCACTCGTTAACACAAAAAAAAAATTCCAATTGTGTTCAAAAAATTGCGCTACGAAAAAAAAAATCAATTTTTGACGTAAATCTGAATTTACCCATGAAAAATCCCATTAAATTGTTTATAGCATTAAATCTAGAATTTTGAAGTCCACTTAAGTGACAATTTTTGTAGCATAAAACACATTTAGTTGATAATGCCAAAATTTAAATATCAATTTTGTTGAGGAACAAATTTAGTACCTATTCGATTATATTCACAATCAAATAAATTGAAAAAAAATCTGTCACTTTGACGTTTACCTCAACTGTTTGTTTGGCTGTATTGAGGCTACTTATCTTCAAACAAAAGTTAAAAATGTCGGTCTCACTTGGTTTTACAAAATTATGCGCCACTGCCTTCAACTTATTTTTAACCAAATAATTTAGTTCATGATTAAAAGGCGGCTAAAGATATTACGAGTATCATAGTAGTAATCAAGGGTTAATAAACTAAGTTGGGTGGTGATATTTGATATCTAATGTTAAAATGTCACTATGGACTTCGAACTAGCCTCAATCACCTTTTATTTCACTTTACAACCAAAAACGCAATGATAAAGTTTATATTGCAAATAAAGACATACATAAATGAGAAAACCCATAGATTAAGGGGCCAGTTATAGCTATCATTGAAACCAATCATTACAATTCTGTTGATTCATTGAAAGTTTCTGTAATTGGATAAATATTTCCTGATTAAAATTAAGTATTGGAATCAAGTATTTGATTTGACGCGATGAAGCTAAATATGCCGCCAGATATTTGGATCTTCTAAGGTAATGCAAGAAGGTTTTCTTCCGATCTGATTTGGCTGTTATCTACGAGACTAAGCTTGAGTATAGCTCCCATCTCTGGGTTGGTGCTTCTGCAACTTACTTAACCATCTTGGACAGTATTGAACGTAGAAAATTTAGATCAATTGGTAATAATATTATCATTGGATCATTTACGTCACTTGAACATCGACGTAAAGTTTCTTGCCTCAGTCTTTCTTACCGTTGTTTTAACGTCTTATATGCTCTAGAGAAATAGGCAGCTGTATATTCTTTTCCTTAAAGATTTCAACCGTAAAACTCGCACTTTTGGTAATGCTCGTAAGTATACTCTCGAGTTCAACTTCGGTCGTACTGTCAAATATAGATATTTGTTCTTTAGCCGTACTACGCCAATATGGAATGCCTTTCCACACTCTGTCTTTCTCAGTAATTGCAATATTCAGGAATTCAAAACCAATGTGCACTGACATCTCCTTTCAAACCCTCTCTCATTTTCCTAGTGCTCACACTGTGTCTCTGTAGAATAAGGGTAGTTATATTCCTTTGAGTGTGCGCTTATTAAATTTGAGGTTAGAGTTGATCATTGATAAGTTGAAATACAAAGAAAATTGAATGCTTTCAGTGGAACGATTATGTTAGAAAATGTGAAATCAACAATCAGCTCATCATTGAAAATGATTTCATCATTGAAAAAAAAAAATAAGTAATAGCAAAGTTCTGGGTTAAATTATGTATTTATTATGTAACAATTTTGACACTCTTACTCGCTTTTAAATCTCGAAACAAAATGTTCGATGATGAAAACCAATGATAGCTCTGGCTCGCCCCTAACTCTATTTATCGTAAAGTTTATTGATTTAGTTAAAAAGACTCTTTTTTTTTAATACCCAATTATCATCCTTAAGTGACAATAATAATTAAACATCATAACTAATAAAAATGAAAAAACATTCTCTGCCAATGCAGTTATTAACATATGCCAATTTAAGTTGTTAATCTCGAAATCTGTCATCGTTTTATTGAAAGTTTTAGTTTACTTTCTTCTGCTAACCGATTCAATTATTGACTGATCAGTTGCCAAGTAACTAAACAAATCATATCAAAACATTTGTTATTTAAATATAATCAATAATGTAATCAAAAATCAACAAGGTTTTTAACACTTTGGCTTGAAAATAATGTAGAATTACTCATAAGTTTAAAGATGTTTGTATTCCCTCATTATGTCCCCTCTCTGATAGATTTATTTATCTGTAAAGAAATGAGGAAGTCCAAGATTTTATACCTGAACAACACTGTCTTACAGAAACAAAATGATACTAATTCATTACTTTTATTGCGGCTGTGAAATATCAATTGACAGTTGATACAAATCACAGTTAAACTAGTCACTTGATAATATTTTTAATAGTTGAGATTAATCCATTTTTATTTGTCTAAAATAATATAATTTTCAATAAAAATATTCTTAAGTTTTAAAAGACAGAATTTCGATATTTTATTAACTATCAATTGATGATTTACGCATACAACATTGATGAGTGTTTACGGGCTAATGATTGCATTGACGCGACGCACTGATGCTATAGAACTGTTCAACGTTAAAATGTTACTGTTTATTGTTACTACACTTGAGATGTTTTTTAAAATATAAGCAGAAGTAAGTTCTAACTTCAAATCATTTTCATATTTTTGCTCTTTTTTTGATATGGTCAAAATATATTTTAAAATGCGCTGTTTGTCAATACATCTGTTTGATTAACGTCAGTCATTTTCAAACGCATTTGACGTTTACGCGTTTTTTTTTAATTTTCGTCTAAAAACCCTTATGGAATTTAGATCCATATAAATACAAACTTCTGCTTCAAATCAGTAATTAGACGTTAAGCCATTGGTCAACTCTTATCCGATCAATTCCGTAAAACAATTAAAAATGTAATCACTTTCACTTATGTGTTTTCCGGAATTTCGTCCGTTTTAATTCTACATGATATGATGATGAACATAGACAACATATCTCACATCATTTGTTCTATTATTCATTATCGATCAAAAGTTAAAAAGAATTAATTATTATCAATCTCGTTCATCTCAAAAATAAAAATTATAGCATAGAAATAATTGTTTCACTGAATATTTCATTAACACCTTCAATATCTCACTTTTGATCCAATTAATTTATTTTTCTTCTATATTTCACTTTTTTTTCCTGATAACATTCACATTACACATAACGACTCGACAACAGAGAAAATATATATTTATTTTAACGATGAAATGAAAAAACAACAACAACAAAAAGCAGAGCCTTTCAATTCACAAATAAAACAAATCATTTTTTTTATGGTTACCATACTCTTTGTCTTTAATACAAACTACAGGTATATACAATGCGGTTCAATTGATTTAGTCTAACGACAAATTAAAACGTAAACAACACTTAATCTCCTCTAGATTGTAGGAAAAATGTTGGTTCAATATTGGTCAAATTTTAAACGATTAAGTAAATTGATAAAGCCATGTTTAACAATTTCCCAAGCTTAAAAGATGATTTAGCTAATTTTAACATCTTACTATGTCTTGACAATTTGCTAATGTTCAAATTACGGAATGGGTACTTTAACTTTAAGCAATTTGCTAAATCCATATGACATCTGTACAATTTATTCTTATAAAAGCAAAACGAAAAGTAAGGTTTAAAATGTTTGACTTCATTTTGCCACTATTGAAACACAAGTGTATAGAATAAAATAGCGAAATATTGTTAATTATTTTAATTTTCAATTTAAATTCTATGGATCTATGGATCTCAACACGTCTAATCAGTGACAGTTCGTGAGAAAAACTAAGGAACAATTCTTAACCTGAGCACCTGTCATTGTAATATTTTTAACGTTGTAACTCAACAGACATTACTATCTATCAATTTACTTAAAGTATCCATTTTGTGGTTTACACTTAAATTGCAAAAAAAAAAGTCCATTTAAACACGCCTAAACAGTGACAGTTCGTAAAAACAAAGCGAACAAACCTAAATTGAGCAGCGATCATTCCTTTTGAACATCCGAAATTAAAAGCCATATGGATCTAAAACAAAAGAGAACGCGAACAAACCAAGTCTGAGCAGCTAATGTATTAACTTCCCATATTAATTTATTGGAATCTGTTCGATTCGTCGAATAGAAAATTTTGACATTTTTCTACGTTTCATGGTCCCTAGAATCTTAACAAAGATTTTTAGAGAGATTTCTTACCTCCAAAATACTTACATACAACATAGAATATCTTTTTTGATATCTAGTTAAATTTTGAGAAAAATCGAACTGACAGTTTTTTACAAAAAAAAAAACAAGTAAAAAGTTAAAAAAAATATTACTAAAAGTTAATAAAAATGGATTTTCGACTCAAATATCTTTTCAAAAATTAAAGGTATTGGCTTCAAACTAATTTCATCTTATAAAAAAATGTTGTTTTCAAAATTTTGTGAAATTTCAAAAAAAAAATACACAAAATTTGTAAAAATTAAGGATCGATTCCCGATTGAATGATTTTATTCTTAACTAAATTCTGTTGTTGACGTTAGATCTTAGTCTTAAAAAACAAGAAATAAAAATTTTAAAAATATGGTACTTAACTTGTTAAAAATTAATTATCGACTAAAAATCTCGGGAAGAAAAACAGATTTTGAACCAAAACTTATTTTATCATATGCAAAATATTGTTGTAAATTTTTTAGGAAAACGCAAATGACAACTAACACAAAAACCTACAAAAATAAAGTTGCACGATTTGGTCGTACGAAATTGTTCATGTATCCAAATAGTCTGATTATAAATAATTCCTGTATTTTAAGATTTACAAATGTACTTAGAAAAAAAGTTTGTTTTCAAAAATTTAAACGACATTTGGTTTCTGAAGAAAATTTTGATTTTTAAAAATTTGTATTTGAAAATCGTTAAAGCGTTTTTTTTTAATTAATTTTTTATTAATAAAATGTTTCAATTTTGTCCTAAAAATATACTTTTGCATTTTAATTTAGTAAAAAAATAACGACCTATTTTCGAGGTATCGACTTTCGAAAAAGAATTTTTTAATATTTTTTTTTTTAAAATCAAAAATAAAAACAATGACATTTTTGGTCATCAAATATTGTTGAGGCACTATGAGATCTTATATAGAAAACAAATTATAGAAATCGGTTGATCAATTCTTGACAAAACTTAAAAACAAAATAACGTTTATATGAGGTACCCTTCTGGAACAATATAAAAATATATATTTTTTATTGTAAAAAGAATTAAATTAAAAAAGAAAACGTAGGGGCCAAGACAAACAGACGGACGAAACCGTTGACCCACTTTTTTCGACTTCTCTACCATTGTAATGTCATGTTTGATTAAAATCTCAAGTTCGAAAACTTTCCAACTCAAGTATTAGAAGAACAAAGAAAGATATTGACTTCAAATTTTTTATCTCACAGAAAATATTGTTATTGACATTTTATTAAAATTGTAGACAAATCGACAGAATGTCAGTTCTGAAATTTAAATTCCTTAAAAATTAGCAAGTTATGTTTTTAACTTAATAACTTACTAAAAAGGCTTCAAATTCTACTAATTCATTAAAAAATGTATGCAATTGTTTTTTTTTTGAGAAGAAATTAGTTTGCGTTTGATACATCATTTTTAAGTGTACCTAATCCAGTGATCTACACTGTTGATACTCTCCCATATATAGATTAATAATAATTATTTTTATTATCAACTGCTGTGTGCCAGTTCGTTTATATTCTTAGATAAGAATAGTTGTTGTTAAAGTTAGTATTTGCCATCCCCAAGTCTCTCGGCTGTTGTACATCCCTTGCGATTTATTTTAGTGAGTAACTTAGTAGGTATCTAGAACTACGTCGTCGTCCTACGTAGTACATATACTACGTATCGTGTCTTGTATACTTTAGAATAGAAGAACGACCTTAGAAAAGCCATCATCGCTTGTGTCTAGTATTGTGACTAGTTTCTTCCAATCGAAAGTTGTATTTTGTTCTGTACACACGCGAACGAAGACGACGCGTCTGCTGTTCGTTTTTGAAAACTTCTATCATATTTTACATAAAACCCCGATTTATAACAATTGTTTAAATAAAAACGCCTTTTTACTAAATAAACTCGTGCGTAAATTGTATGTAGAATTCTACGAGACATTTCGGCGGAATAGGTTCGATGTCGAGTTCGTCAGTACTCAAGTCACTAAAAAATTGTGTGTGTTGTACCTGTCAAAATCTTTGATTTGCAGAAAGAAATCAAATGTCATAAAGTTTTTTGATTTGAAATAAAGATTCATTTGAAATTGTCGTGAGTTGTATAAAACTTTGTGAGGAAATGTCAAAAATGAAACGAAACAACTGCAACACCAAACGAGGGAATTGGTTTACGTAAGTTCGAAACAAACAAATTGTGTTGTATGTTGAGTGTTGACTGTTGAGTGTCATGATGCGGAGTTTCAAACAATCTTATTAAGTGTTATAAATTTAGTGTAATACTCGTACTTGTACTTACAACAAAATCAAGTACTTGATGGAATCACTAATGACTTCATCGTCATTAAAATTGTGTAGTTGCCGAAAACGACGACGCACGGTGACGCCGATAGCGACATCGACGACGACGACGATGAAGAGAGATATTTTAATGAAATTCAGTTTACAATAATTTGTGTACTCAACTCGTACAACAACAACAAAAGTTTCTTAGAATAAGTTATAGTTTGTTTTTGTTGTTCTTCTTGTTTTCAACATATACCATACGTAAAATGTATATTCGAGTTATGTGTCACTCGCGTATCGAAAGATTAAAAAGCGATTTGTTATTTTTTTTTATCAAAACGACCTTAATTTGCAAATAAGAAAAATAAAGTAAGATGGAAAGTTCGAAATAATTTACGCAGTGCGTTATTTTTTCCTTCTTTTTTATTGCTTTCATTTTTTAATGTTTTTTTTATTTTTATATTTTTGTTTATTTTCAGTAAACTACGTCGATTTTGTTGTTGTTTATTTTTGTTTTTAGTTGTTATTTCGTCGTTCGTGTTAATAGTTACGAAGAAGTGTTTTATTTTTATGGTGAAGCGAACCCACCCTCGCCTCGTGTTGGATTGTTTATGTTTACAATCATTTTTTTAAGTTAATAAAGGATTAGTAATGAATTCGTAAAAATATTTTTGAATTCGGGGAAATTTAATAATTTCATAAGAATGTACGTAAGAGCAATCAAAAATATCGGGGTAGAGTGGAATTTAACAAGTTTTTTTTGTAAAGAAATGTGAGATAAGTTTTATTTACGTATTTTTGTAATGCCCAGAATGACTGTTTGTAAAGAATTAACTTAACAATAAATAAATGAATTAGGTGCGCGAAAGTCCGTTGAGAACTAGGGCCTAGTGACTTACAACTCTTAACCATTCCTGTGTGCGATTCATGTCAGAGAGTTCCTACAGTCTTTTGCCGAATCCGAACGACTAATTTTCATGACAAGAATTACTCTTCCTCGCAAGATTCGGTACCAGTGGAAAAAACTCTAGGTGGCACAGGCAGGGGGATTGAACACAAGTCCTCTAGCATGACAGTCCTAAGCACTATCTATCACGCCACGAGTATACTACAACAACTTTTGAATGGTTTGACAAACAAAAAATAATATACAAATTTGTGATCCGAATTGCGAGTTATTTTTTTCAGTTAAAAGTATTTTTTAACCCAGGTACTTTGGGTGTCGAAATCTTATAATTGTGCAGCCAATTTAGAAAGAACCTCTTATTGGAAATAAACTTTTTTATGATAAGAGTTTATGTCGCGCTTAGTTAAGATGAAAGGCCATCTTTCATGAAAAAATGAATCGGAGGTAATTTTTGAGAGTTTTTACTTAACTCTGTGAAATAAATTACTTACTTAAGCTACAGTCCGGGACGAACCTAGGGCCTATTCCCTCAACTTTGAAAACTGTGGCAGGTTACAATTTGTTAATATAAAATTTCACAATTGTCAAAATCTATTCCATGAACAATGGGACAATTTTTTAGAATTGTAAGAAAATATACACAACAATTTTCGTATTTTCGTTTCATTAAGACATTTTTATGACAATGAATTGTCAAGTATTTTTCTACAATTGTCAGGAATTTTCCGACAAATTTGTACTGACAATTCTTTTATGAAATGAAAAAAAAAATACAGTTTATGTACATATTTGAAAGAATTCAATTGACGATTGCGACAGAAAACTCGGTTACGGTCAAGTGGGGACAGTGAAAAGGCATACAATGGTACGAAATATTTTTAAATAAAAGTGAGAACGATTCTCAGTTTTGTCTCCATGTATAATACGTAGCCGGTGCCCTCGAAATTTTAAACAGAGAATAAATATTGATTTCGAATCGTTAAATGGCTGCCTCCCGATCCCGATCGTTCGTTTTCTTCAATTTTGTCCAATGGTAGCTCGAATGTGTTTTCAGTCCTTGTTTGAATCCATTGCGTTGAGACTGTTTTGCCTGTTTTTCGATATCCCTCCATTTATTAACCTTTATCATCATAGCAAGGTTTCACTAAATTTTGCGAATAAAATGTCTTTATTTCCTAAAAGAAATTTAGTAAACTTATTTTCATTTTAAAACTCACAACCATCATTCGTCTCAAGTCTGCTCGGTCTCTAGCTAGCTGTTTCCAGTATCGCATGGCAAGTTAGTTGAGGTCATCTTGCACCTGCGTGTGCCTCCTAAGTCGCGGTCTTCCTCTACTGCGCCGCCGCGCCGTCCCTTGGGATTGACATCGAAGACCTTCCAGGCTGAAGCGTTGATGTCCATTCGCTCTACATGACCCAGTCATCTAAGTCGTTGAATTTTTATTCTTTTGACCAGATCAGTGTCGCTGCACAGCCCTTACATTTAGACGGGACCATCAAATCACCCCAAGAATTTTTCTCTCGAAGCATCTTATGACGCTATCATCTTTCTTTGACTAGGTTCAGGCCTCAGAATTTTTAGCGGTGGCTAGGTAAACAAAGTCTTTAACTACCTCAAAGTTATACCTGTCCATGGCTTCGTTTTGTCCAAGACGTCTACGTTCAATGACCTTTTTTTAATACATCATATACCTATACTTGATCTTACCCTCAATGCTAAAAAAATCCTCCTCTGCTGACATCACGCTTTGATCTTTCAATTATGTCCATAATATCGGCGTATAATTGGACGGACCTATATGGAAGATTGTGCCTCTGGTATTGACGGTTGAGTTTTGCGCAATTTTTTCAAAAAACGAGGTTGAAGAAGTCGCATGACGGTGCATCGCCTTGTTTAAAAACTTTTTTAACATCAAAAGTATCGGTAAGATCATTTTAATTTTATTCAACGATTTAACGTTTTTTACATTTGATAAAATTTTGAGAAAAATCAAGTTTTTTTTTTACAAAAAATAAAAACCTAAACAAAACATTACTAAAATTTGGTAAACATTTTCGAATTAAGTATCTTTTTAAAATTAAAGGCATTGGCTTCAAACTATTTTCATCTTATAAGAAATATTGCTTTCAACATTCAGTAAAATTTTGAAAAAATCCTACTTTCAAGAAATGCTACTAAAATTGGTAGAAATTAGAAATAGGAAAAATATAGTTAACAAAAATAGATTTCGAAATCAAACTGTTTCATCAAATGCAAAATATATTTCGCAATTTGTTGTTGATTTCTTAGAAAAATTCAACTGAAAACTTTTTTAAGAAAACACGAAAAACTACAAAAACAACAAGAAACTGATAAGAAATAGTTTTCGACGTAAGTATTGAGAGAACAAAGAAAAATATTGACTTAAAATTTTTATCTCACACACAATATTGTTATGAACAACATTTTGTTAAAGTTTTAAGCAAGACAAATCGACAAACGGGAAGGGAACTTATCAGTGGGGGTCGCATACCAGCTTCTTTTTTAATATCCGTTTTAGGATTTCTCGAGCCTCAAATTCGACAATTCTGATTATTAACGCAATTTCCGATGTATAAATACGCCTGAAGATGATTTTTCGATGAAAATCTCGATCATTTTGATGCAGTTCCAATCGAAGATATGACATTCCGGTGATCGACTTAAGTTCTTAGGACAAAATGTTGTGAAATTTTGTTTTTGGAATGCATACTTTCCACGTGAGGAATCGGTAGACCTGGCTTTTCGCCAACATTATTGACTACAGCAATAGTCTTAGTTGCTGCAAACTCGACCTCTATATTCTTATCATCAAGAGCTTAAATTTGCTTCACAGTAAGGGTAACCTTAAACTTTTAGTATTGGCGTAGTTTTGTAAAATGTCAAATGTAAAAGGATGACAACTGCATAAACTGTTATTGAAAACCCCTCATTTTTGTAATGAATTAATGAAACCTTAATAAATTGTACAGGGTGTCCCACGGGAACCGGATCAAAAACAAATGAATGTAACTCCTAAAGTTAAAGTCTTAAATTTTTTTAATTAATATCAGAAGGTAGGGAATTAAATGCCATTTCAAGTTTTAAAAATAACGTCGGACAAATGGTGTCCATCTTAATCGTAACAGGTGGCAAGTCGGTCCAAGAAGTTTCGGTGGACGCGCTCCAGTAGGTCTTGTTCAATTGACGCAACTTCAGACGTTATTGCTTCCTTCAACGCTTCCAAAGTGGGGGGTTTCGAATCGTAAACGCGTGATTTTAGGCATCCCCAAAGGAAAAAGTCACACGTCGTCAAGTCAGGGGACCTCGGGGGCCATGGCACATCCCCAGAGCGTGACACAAGGCGGTTGGGGAACATCTCGCGCAAGAGGGCGATTGTGGGTCTGGAAGTATGAGTGGGAACCATACCATTGAGATGGAAGTGTGCCTCATCGCTCATAAGCAGCAACATATCGTCATTCACTTCATTGTTTTTAACAAATTCCTCCAGTGCGAAGACACGATGAACCGCTTCCCAACGATCCATTGTGGTAACTAAACGGCACTAGATAGATAGATAGATAGATAGATAGATAGATAGATAGATAGATAGATAGATAGATAGATAGATAGATAGATAGATAGATAGATAGATAGATAGATAGATAGATATATAGATAGATAGATAGATAGATAGATAGATAGATAGATAGATAGATAGATAGATAGATAGATAGATAGATAGATAGATAGATAGATAGATAGATAGATAGATAGATAGATAGATAGATAGATAGATAGATAGATAGATAGATAGATAGATAGATAGATAGATAGATAGATAGATAGATAGATAGATAGATAGATAGATAGATAGATAGATAGATAGATAGATAGATAGATAGATAGATAGATAGATAGATAGATAGATAGATAGATAGATAGATAGATAAATTTTATTCATGAAAAACAAATTTGTATACAATGTATTGAGTAGTGAACATGAATAAATTAAGACATGACAAAGTTTGTCGTGTGTCTGTAGTATACAATATTATGTGATATAATTCGTTTATAATTAGTTAGTTAGTTAAAACAAACATTAAACGGCACTACCTGAGGTTTCAAACGAGCCCATCCCCACCTCGCTCGACCGCACCAGTGAGGAGAAAGGGCCCCCTAATTTTCGTCCGGTTCCCGTGGGACACCCTATACATAAAAGATTCCAGTTAAAAAAAGGGTTTCACCTCGTGATATAATTACATATATTTCAGCAAACATGAATTTACTACTGAGTATTTTAAACTTAAAAACAATAAACTTTTAGTTTACCTTAGTTTTCAAAAGGTCAATTTTTCGAATTTTGTTTCAACATTATTTATGTATACATTTAATAAAAAGTTTAAATACGTAGGCGAATGTAAATGTATTATATTTTCATATAAATTACAGTTCTAATGAAGTTATTCTAGTAAATTTCCTTAACTTTTTAATCAAGTTGTACAGAATTAAAGAAGTTTACCATAATACTGTGTCGGTAATGTTTCTATGCTTGAATATTTAAAAAAAGTTATTGTTTTAAATATTTAAAATTTTTGAAAGAATACGTAGATTACTTAATTAGAGTTTCATTGAAAAGTCTAAAAATTTAAAACTTTTTCTTTTGTTTATTTTTCTATTACTCACTTGCAGCAGTTGCTTCTGCTTCTGCTTCTGCTCCTCTTCAGTGTTTCTTCCAGGAACAAAAAAAAGTTGTCTATGGTTGTGAAGTGGCATTTAATTAAAATACATTTTAATTTAAAAAGAATTAAATAGATGGTCGTTTAGAGATTAGATTTTCTCTTATTATTGCAGCAATTAATAGTAGATGAATGGGTTTTTATTGTTGGTACATTTAGTTGAAATTTCTTCTGAATATACAATATACATATTCTAATGGGTGATTTTTTTGAGGTTAGGATTTTCATGCATTAGTATTTGACAGATCACGCGGGATTTCAGACATGGTGTCAAAGAGAAAGATGCTCAGTATGCTTTGACATTTCATCATGAATAGACTTACTAACGAGCAACGCTTGCAAATCATTGAATTTTATTACCAAAATCAGTGTTCGGTTCGAAATGTGTTTCGCGCTTTTTTATCGACAAATTTTGTTCAGCGATGAGGCTCATTTCTGGTTGAATGGTTACGTAAATAAGCAAAATTGCCGCATTTGGAGTGAAGAGCAACCAGAAGCCGTTCAAGAACTGCCCATGCATCCCGAAAAATGCACTGTTTGGTGTGGTTTGTACGCTGGTGGAATCATTGGACCGTATTTTTTCAAAGATGCTGTTGGACGCAACGTTACGGTGAATGGCGATCGCTATCGTTCAATGCTAACAAACTTTTTGTTGCCAAAAATGGAAGAACTGAACTTGGTTGACATGTGGTTTCAACAAGATGGCGCTACATGCCACACAGCTCGCGATTCTATGGCCATTTTGAGGGAAAACTTCGGAGAACAATTCATCTCAAGGAATGGACCGGTAAGTTGGCCACCAAGATCATGCGATTTGACGCCTTTAGACTATTTTTTGTGGGGCTACGTCAAGTCTAAAGTCTACACAAATAAGCCAGCAACTATTCCAGCTTTGGAAGACAACATTTCCGAAGAAATTCGGGCTATTCCGGCCGAAATGCTCGAAAAAGTTACCCAAAATTGGACTTTCCGAATGGACCACCTAAGACGCAGCCGCGGTCAACATTTAAATGAAATTATCTTCAAAAAGTAAATGTCATGGACCAATCTAACGTTTCAAATAAAGAATCGATGAGATTTTGCAAATTTTATGCGTTTTTTTTAAAAAAAAAGTTCTCAAGCTCTTAAAAAATCACCCGATATAAATTCTGAGTTGAAATAATTCTTTAATTCGTTTTATTTCACTGAATTTTATTTTTTAAACTGTCCTAATTATTTATTGAGGAATTTGTTTTGATTTACCAGTAAATTCAATCAAAATCCATTTTAAAAATTTTGAACGTCGTCGTTGTGTCTTTCACTTTACCTTACAGTCAAAGCCGCTGAAATGATTTTCAAAAGTCATACATTTTGCGATTTACTTTAACCTACAGTAACTATTTTGTGATTTTAACTTAAGTTAAATGTAAAATAAAAATACACAAGTTAACAAAATCATCTCTTTAGCAGTAACCTTCTTACTTACTTAATCCTTTCGGGACGGGAGTGGTACGTTTACATATAAATATTCTTTGTTCTGTCCCACTCTCGTACCGAAAGGGTTAAGGTGGTGCTACAGTCCTGTGTGAACTAGGGCCTAACCAAGCAAACTTTTCCATCTAGTTCGGACCCTAGCTAGAGGTCTCCAGTTGCGCACTTTAAGTTGATTTGTGGTCTTACTATTCAACGCTGGCCTGTGGACGTGGATTGGAAGACTTTTTGGGCCGGAGCATTGGTTTCCATGAGTTCTATGTGACCCATAGTTATTTTACTTTTATCCTTCTGGCTAAGTCTGCGTCGCGTCGCTGTGCCGCCCGTACAGCTCGTCGTTTCATCTTTTCCTCTACTCATCTTTTATGCATACGGGACCGTAGATTACACGAAGAACTTTTCTCTCAAAATAGACCCGAGGTGCATTCATGCTGCTACGCCGCCGCGCCGTATAGTTGGACAAGAATAATAAGGTTCTTATAAAGCGACACTTTACGTTTTCCAGAGAGGGCTCAATTCATTTCTAAGCATACTTCAATTGATTTCTTAGCCCAAAGAAACAGCAGTAAGCAATAGTAACACTTCGCTTGATCTCAGTGTTGGTTTTATTTTGTAAATCAACGTAAACACTTGCTATAAGTCAAGAATTACTATGTACTAAATTACAAAAATCATCCCTTCCTATCTTCTATTTTTAGTAGTTTTTAGCATAGGTAGTTCCCGTGAGATAATGTCATTATAAAAATCGCTTAATGCTAGGCAACGATGATAGGTCTAACAGCAGGAAGCACCTAATGATATGCTACTAATTTGTGTTCTAAAAAAGAACATATCTAATATATGATTATAAGTGTTACCGGTGGATCTGCCCAAATTTGTTAGAACCGAGATGTTTTACCGCCCTAAAAAGTAGCTTGAAACTTTCTCCAGCCTCGTAACTACATCCATACAAAAAATCATTTCATAATATAGCTCTGTTACGACGTGAAGGACGGATAAACAAACAAACAAACAATCAAACTGACTTTTCAATTTATAAAATTAGTATAGATTAGTTCAATCAATGCAATTGCATTCCAAACTTTAAAGTAACAGTACTTAAATACTGCTAAAATGACTTAAGCTAAACTTATATTTTATTGATTTTATTATAATTATAAAGGGTGATTTTTTAAAAGCTATAGGAAAGTTTTTCAAAAAAAAAACACATACAATTCAGAAAAATGCATGAAATCTTTATTTGAATCGATAGTACGGTCCATATAATTTAATGTTTGAAGATTATTTCATGCAAATGTTGACCTTGACTGAGCCTCAAATGGCCAACATTTCGGCCGGTATCTTACGAATAAATGCTTCAATGTTGTCTTCCAATGCTTCAATTGAAGCGGACTTGTCTGTATAGACATGAGCTTTAACATAGCCCCACAAAAAATAGTCTAAATGCGTTAAATCGCACGATCTAGGCAGCCAATTGACCGGTCCCGAACGTGAAATAAAATGTTCACGGAACTCGCCTCTTAATAAGTCCATTGTTGCGCGTGCTGTGTGGCATGTGGTACCGTCTCGTTGAAACCACATGTCCTGCAAGTCAAGCTCTTGCATTTTGGGCAAACAAAAAGTTGGATATCATCTCACGGTAGCGCTCACCATTCACAGTTACGTTACGATTCGCATCATCTTTGAAGAAGTACGGTCTAATGCTACCACCAGCCCATAAACCGTACCAAACTGTGACTTTTTTTGGATTCATTGGTAACTCTTGCAATGCTGAGTAGCTCACTAAAAAATCGACAATTCTGCTGATTTACGTACCCATTGAGCGAAAAATGAGCTTCGTCGCTGAACACAAGAAGCGCCCGATGAACTTTCTTAACAGAGCAC
Organism: Eupeodes latifasciatus; assembly: GCA_920104205.1. NCBI lineage: Eukaryota > Metazoa > Arthropoda > Insecta > Diptera > Syrphidae > Eupeodes > Eupeodes latifasciatus. Next base: position 398,529,018 of record OV049924.1, read on the forward strand.
GCATTTTAATAATAAAATTCATTAATTTGCAAGCGTTGTTCGTTTGTAAGACGATTCATGGTTAAATTATAGACCAAACTGAAGATGTTTAAAAGTGAAACAAAACATGAAACGTGCTTCAGCTGTTTAAACCAGTGTTGCCAAAAAGATAATAGCTAAATAATCACCCTTTATATTATTGATAAATACCTAATTTTTCGTTCTTATTTTCCTTAATAACTTCAAACAACAAAAAATTATCCTTAAAATTAGTCCTAAACAAAATCTCTGGAAAAAATTGAAAATGACAACGAATTTTTAAAAATTGTCGAATCATTAATTATTCCTAAATTTTCAAAGTGTATGCTTCAAAATATAAAGTCATAGCGAGCCTAATTGACTTCTTTTAATCTAACGAACCCCTACCATTCTTCTTCATGTTGCATTGATTAACACAAGACCCCAAACCTTTTAGTTCAAAAAAATTTGTCGTTAAAAATTAAAAAAAAAAAAAAAAAAAAAAAAAAACATAGAATAATAATTTAAATACCAAATTCTTAACTAATTATACAAATTTTGATAAAAGAAAATCTAATTTTATATTCGTCCTTTTCTTATTTCTTATTTCGTTTTTTTTTTTTTTTTTTTTTTTTTTGATTATAGAAAGAATATCAAATTTCTATAATAGAACCTTTTTATTCAAAACCTCAAATATATATTCCATACAAGCCATCGTTGAAATAAAACGATTTTCCTTGAATATAAACCATAATCGCTTATAGCCGAAAGACTCAACTTTTTAATTGCATTTTTTCCACAATTCCTCCAGAAAAGAAAATAAAACCAAACGTGTTACCATCATAAAATCGTTTACGAAAACAAAAATCCTATTTTTCCTCCCTATATAAACCTCTATTGAATAAAATATTTTTCCTATTTTGAATTAATTATCCTTTAGGATAAGGATCTCTATCTCTATTCAAAAGAGCATAGACAAAAAGAAAAGAAACCTCATTTTATTAGATATACTTTGCCAATAACCAATAACTTGACCCATGTCCTTATAACACAGACAGACAAACATATCCTTGGAGAAAGTTTTCCAAAATTTAGGATTTTCTTCTTAGTTTTTTTTTTTCTTTTCTTGGCTTCGAATAAATTTCCAAGTGTATGCAAATAATCCGACACAACACAACAAAAAGGTAAACTGAATTAAACTCAATTCCTAGAAAATTTCTAAGCAGAAAAAGGAGACTCACTCAAAGCAAAACAACAACCACAAACAAAATAAGAATAAGGAAAACATATAAAATAGATAAAAAGAATATTTCCCGTCTACTACTTTGCTCTAAAAGAAGAGCTTCATATTTAACAAGCGTTAAATTTTCGAAACAAAAAACGATCAAATTCCAGGAAGAAAAGGGGAAGGTTTATCACGCCCTTAACAAAACCCAACCGAACCTCCCTCAACCTTATTTTCTTTTCCAATATACTTATGTAAATTTTCCCGCATCTAACACAACATTTTTCCTCCTGGCAAAACAGGTAACGTGAACGTCTATCTATCTATTTCAATATCCTTGCAACACATTTTCCTCAAGAAAATAGGAAATATGCACAAGGAAAATTCTGAATCCTGGCACAACACACAAATAAAAAAGAAAATAAGGAAAACGATTTCCAAAAGCAAAACAATAGTCTGCCAATGAATTTATCTCCGTTTTCGAAATAAATTTTATAGTTTTTGGGAATTGGAATATTTTCTAAAGGATCATCTTCTCAATAAGTTCAAACACGCGTTACCGTTACCGCTGTGCTATGTTTGCGACTTTGCGTTTGTGTTTGGTTTTATGTTTGGAATGCATTGCAGTGTTGTGGCATTTTTGGGAATTAAAAAAGTCCGCCTGGCCGATATAAGAGTAAAATTGTAGTTATGGGGAATTAAGCTCTTCTTGGTGAAGTTTTGTAACTTTCTACGTCCTTTTTTGTTCTTTCTTCTCTGAGAAAAGGAGAAAGAGAGAGATTTGCAATTAAGTTTTAACACTTAAACATTATTTGAATAGCACTTAATAGTATTACGTTGATTCATAGAGGGCGCTGGGGCAGAAACTTTCTGACCGCACCTCGAGGGCTTTGCGAATAAAGTAAAGTTTGTTGAAAAGTCTTCTTTATAGATTTTTGTTTTTCTTATTTCTGTTTTATGGCAGAGGCTATGCTAGGCTAGGCTAGGGGAAGTGGGGCTCTTTAGCGGCGGTGTGGCGGGCGTGGCAGGCGGCCGGCTTTGGTGTATCCCTTATTCATTTACCTAAGCAAGTCCTTTGGGTGAATAAGGTTGAGTGAGTGAGGGAGAAAGTCCCAGCAGTTCTTTGAAATGTTGTGCTTTTAGAAGGTCCTGATGATGGATGAAAGAGGCAGGCTGATACGATATAAAGTGTATATTTTAACTTCGACGATGCATTAAGAATAAGATGGTGCTCTCTGCTCCGCTAAAAGGGGCTGGGTGGAGAATATAGGGAGTTGGATGAATGCAACTGATGGCTTAGGTTTACTCTGTGCCGTAGCGGTACCAAGTTAAAGCAATTGCATTTGGCTGGAGTTCTGTTGATGTGATGGGGGCTTGGGATAGTTTTTAATATTATTTGAGATTTCCTTTGGTTTGCCGCATCCAGAATCAGGTTTTTGTTTTTATACCGTATACCATTTTCCTTTTGCTCCTCAGTCCTGGTGAATTATTTATTTAAGCATGGACGAATTATTTCGATGGTTCTATAGTTTGTTCCTTTTTTTCGTGTAAGAGATATTCGCATCTGAAATTGGCAGGGGCAAAGCTTAATAGAATTATGAAAAAGGACTTGGAGCTTGACGAGATAGGTGGGGTTGGGGTACGAGGTTGGACTGCGCTATGAGATGCCTTCAAGTTTTAAGGGATTTTATTACTATTTTTTGTATTATTTTTACATTCAGGCCAAAGTTTAAGTATAACAATTGTTAAGTATTACTTTTTATTTTTTGTATTTTTGAAAATAAAAAAGTTTATTTGCGCTCTGAAAAGTACGTTCTCTTCGTTCAAAAAAGGGAATAGAATAGACAGAAAAGTGAGTAAACTCACTTAATTTAATGAAGTTTTTCTTTTTGTGAATTTCCTTTGTTGCAACAGATCAGTTCGGACGAGGGAGAGAAAAATAAAGAATTTTTAAAAAGTAAATAACTTTTAATTTTAGTTTTTTTGCTATCAAGAAAAATTTATAATTCGATTCTTCTTTATGTAGAAATAAAATAAAAGTTTTTTGAAAAACAAGTTAAATATTATTTCTTGGAAATACGAGTATATTGCCCTTTAGCCACATTGGGCCTTCAGTATACTCCTACGTATTATATATTTCTGAGAGCATTTCTACTCTTTAAATAGTATTTTCTATGTTGTTTCAAACAGAGTTTTAATGTACTTAAGTCGATGATAAAGTATTTGTACTTGGACTTTGAGAAAAAATGGTAATTGCAAACCACAAATGTAGAAGTAGATTTTTTAAAATACGTTTACTGTTCGCATAGCATTAACTGAGAAGTATGTACATTTCTGAGTACATTTTTAAGAATAATGCAAGTAAATTAATGTATAACTTGAGTATTAGGTTAGGTTAGGTTAGGTTAAAGTGGCTGTCCGTGATGGAGTAGGACACACTTAGGCCAGTTTAATGGCCCATTGTGATACCACATGAATCTTGGGCCTTTCTTTTAAGCTCAATGAAACCAGTTTGAGTCCCTTGTGAAACGTGAAAGACTGATTTTTAACTTCCCATAGGAAGTTATTGTAGTGGGTCCGATTTGTCAAATTGAAAATTTTGACATTTCTCGACGTTTCAAGGTCCCTAGAGTCGAAATAAAAGATTTTTAGAAAGATGTCTGTGCGTGCGTGTGTACGTACGTCCGTACGTCCGTACGTTCGCGACGTTTTTTTCGTCGTCCATAGCTCAAGAACCAAAAGAGATATCGACTTCAAATAAATTTTGTTATACAGATAATAAGGCAGAAAGATGCAGAAAGGGCTCTCAAGAAAATTGCGTGGGTGTTTTTTTACCATAGCAGTTTAAAAAAAAGGTGAAAATTTTGGTTAACCCTAAATATCTCATGAACCAATGACGCTAGAGACTTGAATTAAATTTTATGTTATATATTGTAACGTGATACAAAACAATTATATTTTTGGAAAAAAATTCAATTAACGGTTTTTTTTATAAATCAAAAAACTGAAAAAAAAAATTTTACACTTCGAAAATTTTACGACTAAAATATGATTTCATCTCTAAAATAATTTTATGCAATGAAGAATAATGTTTTTGACATCTGATAAAATTTTGAGAAAAATCGAATTGACAGTTTTTTTACAAAAAATAATAACCTAAAAAAAATAAAAAAAAAGTTGGTAAAAATTGAGTTTTGACTCAAATATCTTTTCAAGACTTTGAGATATTGGCTTTAAACTACTTTTATCTTTCAAAAAATATTGTTTTCAACATTCAGTAAAATTTTGAAAAAAATAGAATTGACAGTTTTTTTTACAAAAAATTAAAAACCGAAAAAAAAATTTAACAAAAGTTGGTAAAAATTGATTTTCGACTTAAATATCTTTTCAAAAATTTGAGATTATGGCTTCTAACTAATTTTAACTTATAAGAAATATTGTTTTCAACATTAGGAAAAATTTTGAGAAAAATCGAATTGACAGTTTTCTTACAAAAAATAAAAACCTAAACAAAAAAAATTAATAAAAGTTGGTAAAAATTGATTTTCGGCTCAAATAGCTTTTCAAAAATGAAAAATATTGGCTTCAAACTTATTTTATTTCACAGAAAATATTGTTTTTTATATTCAATAATTTTTTTATAAAAATCCAACAGTTCGTTTTTTCATAAAAAAAATAGAACGCAAATTTGGTAAGAATTGATACATTTAGGCAAACTTTTAAGCAAGACAAATCGATAGACGGGATTGGAAGTTATCAGTGTGGGTCGCATTCCAGCCTCTTTTTTAATCTATATTCCACATAGATGGCATAGTTTGACGTTGAATTAGGTAGCCTGAAGCGTTTGAAACAGCTAAACAAACACATAACCATGACGGTATTTTGACGCGAGATCGATGTCCTTGTTTGCGAAGGCCTTATGTCACATAATGCTCAAAGCTAATTGCTTTAAAAAATTAAGGTTATGTCTTATGTGTAATTTAAAACCTAGGTACTTAAATTTTTGTCCAACTTTAATATTTAAATTATTGAGTGACCAATATTCTTCGGACTGCCTTTTTTTTGTACGATCATCACATTAGTCTTGGTTGTATTTATGACTAACTAACCCCATTGCTCGCAAAAGGTATTCAGCCTATTTATTTGCAACTTCAAAGTGAAAGGGTTGTCAGCCAGTAATACCAAGTCATCAGCGTAAAGTAGGACTTTTACTTGTATCTCGGAAAAGCTATTCCTCCTGGGAGTACATCACAAATTTCATCAATAAATAAAGCAAAAAGTAATGGTCTAAAAATGCAGCCTTGAGGAATTCTGTTTTGAAGTCGACGAAGCAAGCGTATAATTTTTGGTTTTTTTTTAATTGACTTTCTAGCAATACTTGCCAACGCCAATATATGGTTCATAGTTGAAAAAATCCCAAAAGCGTTTTAAAACATACTTAGAAGGTTTCTGTCTTCGATCCGTTTTGTAAGCCTTTCGCAGAATATTGAAGTAAGAGCTTTCCTTAAACTGTTTAAAATAGAAATTCTTCTGTAATTTTCTAGTAGATTTGCATTTGCGCTTTTGTAAATTGCATAAATAACTGCTTTGTTCATTTTGTTTGAAACGTACGATTTGTTATACAATTTGTTAAAGTATATCAAACGATAGTTTTTTAATTGATAGGTATAATTTTTGTAGAATTCTATATTCATTTTATGGGAAGTTGATTTAAGTTAAGTCATTCATATTGGGCCATCTGGTCTACAATAACGTTGGGTAGAGCCTGTGATACCTCAAAGAAAAGTCTTGTTCACGAGTACTGCCTCTTGAGAAGAATTGACAAATCCTGCAAGAGTAATTCTTCTGTTGATTTGGTATATAAACTGTTGGTCCCCTTCATTACTGACATGACTTGCACACAGGAATGGTTGAGAGTTCTAAGCCACCATGCCCTTGTTATCCAAAGACTGTTGCACCACCTAAATATTTTCAAGTACAACTACCAGGAACTCAGTACTTAAAAGTCCTTTAGTTTGGCTTAGACATCTGCTTCCAGGTCAATTTGTTCGTTTATGACATAACCTGAGCAATAGATGTTAATGGTGTTTCCCTTGCTTAGCAAATTTGAGTTTTAACAATGTTTTGAATTTGATTTTTAATCCCCTAAATGGAACCGTGTTTTTTTCTTATTGTAAAAGACGCCGCCATTTAAAGCTTATTTGAAAATTTATTAAAAGGGTCAATTGGAAAATATTTAGGACACAATTTTTAAATCGATAATTAATTTTGAAATTCAACGCTCTTTACAAAAAATACCTCAAAATTTTACATATTATTGTTTCATTAAAAAAAATATAACCATCAGAGAATAAAATGCAAATAAGGTTACCTAATGCATGCTAATACCTATTTACATATACATACATATACATATGTATAGGTGGCCATTCAACCAATATAACCTCAGGCTACACACAAATGTGTTTTAGGACTTAATTAGAATTTATTACTTTAATTAATGTAATTTTTGTTTTATAGTTTATTTTGTTTTTGTTGGTTTTATATTCTCTAATATTTTATCCCTTTTAGCTGCCATGTAGTTGATAAAAATGAAAATGAAAAAATATTGGAAAAACCACGAAAATGGACGAAAAATAAAAAAAAACATGAATTTAGTTAAATCTGTCAATTAAATTCATCCACATAATCAAAATCTAATTGATCCGTAAGAATATACACAGAGGAAAATCCGTAAACAAAAGCAGTGCAGCGTATTCAAAAATTAATTAAATTTATGTTTTGGAATTTGAATCAAAGCCAAACAAAAAATTTTGAAAATTCATTTCTAGTTCAATGAAACCAATGACGTTATTTTGTATATTGATCGAAAAAATGAAAAAAGGTATGAAACATAAAATTTTGTGTAACTGAAATAACCGACGAGGCTACATAAACAATCTATAAATGCGAATTTAATTTAATTGGACAATTTATATGTAAACAAAAAAAAAAAGATATCATAGAATTTAGTTGGACTAAGTCAAGGGATTTTAGGCTTCAATAATTAAAAATTGTGTTTAGCTTTTGAACCGTCGGTCGCCGACGCACGGCTGGTTTGTAGGCCTCGTTTCGGCTGAATTACTTTCATATGATTTGTTTTCCTGTTTTATTTTTTCAAATTTTCTATTCAACGAATTCGGTACTAAATATTTATGGTTGGAAAATATTTAAACCTTTAAAATGCTATACATTCCAATTTATACAAAAGGTTAATTTAATTGCTTTGTAAATTGAAGCTGAAACGACGGATGCGGGAAGATACCTGTGGTATATTTTTCCTTTTTTTTGTAATATCTGAAATGCAGTGTTATTTTATACGAGTATCTTTTTTTGGCTTTAACAATAATTTGAATCCCATTTTTTAATTGAATGTAAATAGCTTAACCATTGGATCTTCTAATAAGGACTTTAAAACTTTAGCATTTTATGTCGGTCATAGTAATTTTTAAAGCTACATTTGTCAAATTAACTTTTGGCGCTACAATCTGGGACGGACCTGTGCCTCAACCAACATGCTTCTACAGCCAGCTCGGTCCCTAGCTAGCTGTCTAGTGTTTCGCACGTGCGATACCTGAGCCGTCTGAGTCTTCCTCTACTGCGCCCGTCCCTCGCGATTGGTTTCGAAGACCTTCCGGACTGGAGCGTTGATGTCCATTCGCTCTATATGACCCAGCCATTTAAATTGTTGGGCTTTTTCTTGTGACCAGATCAGTTCGTACTTGAATATTCTGGGATCATAAAATTAGCATCCTAAGACGGTCTCATCTTTTTTTGGCAAGGTCAAGAATGATGAGTGTCTTACGAATCGAATGGTGACTTTAGATGCTCGAGAGAGGATTTTTCGACTCAATTGCTTTAAAAATCCAAAAAAGCGCTGGTGTCTTTGTCTGAATTTATGGCGGTGCCTATGTAGACAAATTCCTTAACTACCTCAAAGTTATAGCTGTCCGTGGTCACGTATAACCCAAGAAGTCGTCGTTCAATGTCCTTTTTGATGACAGCATATACATGGTCTTGCTCTCATTGACCATTAAACTCGCTTCCTTCGCAACGCTCATTATGTCAATATTATCGTCGTATCGGAGTAATTGGACGGACCTTTGGAAGATTATTCCTCTATTGTTGACGATTGAGATTTGCACAATTTTTCCAGAAAGATTTTGAAGAAGTCGCGTCACAGTACTACGCCTTGTCTAAGACTTTCTGACATCAAAAGCATCGGTAAAATCTTTTCCGACTTTGAAAGAGCAGCAATCATTCTCCATCGTCATTCTGGACAAACGGACAAGTTTGTTAAGGATGCCAAAACTAGACATTACTCGCGTAAGATTTTTCTGTATCGGTCTCGGTTCATCGTTCCATCAAAAAAAATAAAATGCACGACTGGGTCGCACGAACTTGCTCCTGTATGCAAAGAGTCTGTTTAAAAAAGCACCTATATAAGATTTAAAATTATACCTTTAAAACAAGTTTGTCTTCAAAGATTTAAATGCTATTCGATTTGACAAAAAAACCGCGCGATTCATCCCAAGACACAACTCATCCTAGGACAACTCATCCCGGAAATGAATTGGTATTTACAATAGTTATAGTTATAAATAATACATACATATGTACCAAATGCATTATCTAATTTGGATAAAAGATAGTAATCAGCCCTATCATGAATTCCATCGTAGTCGGAATTTTTACGAATCCCGAAAAACTGTATCATGAAATCCGTTCGTAATGCAAAATTGTATGAGATTTTCCACTACGAACGGATTTCATGATACAGTTTTTCGGGATTCGTAAAAATTTTCGATTACGATGGAATTCATGATAGGGCTGAATATAATAAAAGTTTTGTCAATGTAATGCGCTCTTTCGGGCTCACGCACAGGATTTGATCTGGTGAGATGGGAGGGGGTTACATTTAATACAGTTAAAATAATTTAAAAAAAAATATTTTAAGATTCAAAATTTTACCTGAAAAGTAAGTTTGTCTTCAAAAATGAAGATGCCATTTTATAAATCAAAAAACCCTTGATTTTTCAAAAAAAATTTTTGAAAATCGTTAGAGCGGTTTTTTTTAAATTAATTTTTTATATATAAAATTTTGAAATTTTGTTCTAAAAATATTTTTGGTATGCAGTTGTTTAGTGATTGTAAATATACGCTCTACATTTGAATTTCGTAAAAAAATGTTGACCCGTTTTTGAGATATAGAATTTTGAAAAAAAAAATTCAATATTTTTTTAAAAATCCAAACAATAAAAAATTTCAGTTTTGATAATCAAATATTGTTAAGGCAATATAAGAGCTTATTCAGAAAAAAAATTATTGAAATCGGTTGATAAGTTGCTGAGAAAATTAAGAAACAAAATAACGGTTCTATGAGCGGTACCTTTCCTGAGCAATACAAAAATATGTTTTTCTTATGAAAAGAAGCCAAGTTTAAAAATAAAATTTTAGAGAAAATTTTAAAAAAATCTATCGGTTTGTTTTTGAGAAAATTCGAATTTTCGTTTTTTGACCAAAAAAATTGTATGGGGGCCATTGTTAGTTTTGGTCTTAAAAAAAATGAAAAAAAAACGCCTAACGCGAATATGCTGAAAACCTTAACTTCCAAGTTTGAACTCAATCGACCCAATGGTTTAGGCTGTAGGAGCGTGGACAGACAGACAAAACAGACCGGACGGAATCGCGGGACCCACTTTTTTCGACTTTTCTGCCATCGTAATATCATGTTTGATTAAAATCTCGAGTTCGAATATAGTTCCTATATGTCGCAAGTAATAAGAACCGACAGTGCTCCACTCCGCTACCGGCTTTTCTTGTATCCAGACTGGGTTATCATAGGCCAAATACCTGAAGTTTTGCTTGTTTACTTTATACCGAAGTTTTGTGTCTGAGGGAAAAGTAGACGTTGTATGTAGTCGGTTTATTTTAATTCTTGCGTTCTGGTGAAAATTCAAGGTATGGTCTAAAATGTTCGCTTCAAGGACTCTCCTGACCGTTCTCAGCAAGTCGGGACGCTTTTCATTGGTTACTTTGTCAGATTCACTAAAATTTTGAACCCATCTCTTAACAGTTTTTTTTTTATAAAGCACGGATTTGTGGCGGGGAACTTTTAACTGACGCGCTGGAGCGGACGTCGCAGTTTTACATAGGATTTTTCCCAAAAATATACTCCTACGCAAAACGCTCGTTCATTAGCGGTATATATCGATCCATGATGGCTAATAACCAGGGTTGTAAAAAGAATCCAATCTTTTTTAAATGCAATCATTAATGAATTCAATAATGAGATATGAGATTGCATTCATTGACTTTACTTTGAGACTTTAAATTATGCAATCTCCATTCACTTGTAGCAAAAAGATTACAAACATTTTTTCCTTCCATTCCTTTAACAGCAATAAATTGAATGCAATCTTTGAGAATCAATGCATTCTTTTGCAATCATAGACGGGTACTTTAATTTAACATGTAGTGATTTAATTGACATTACCTGCATAATAGTATCATGAGAGAAGATGTATTTTGAACAATGAGAAGGCTTTGTCCTTGAAAAAAATTTAAAAATCATTAAAGAATTTTGTTTGTGATGTTGTAATTATTTTAAATTAAAATGTTTTGTTTATTTTTATAATCAAATGAAATGTTTTAGTCATTTAAATAATTTAAGAGCTTCCAATCATAAAAAAATAATTTGTATAACGACCGAATAACGAAATTCACGCCACGACAATTTTATTTGCTTTTTAATTAATTATTGATATTCTTATTTGTGTTTTTGTTAAAGCGAAATTTAATTAAATTAATGATTCAGAAATTCTTAATACAACTAAGTCTTGATGTCCTTAATTTCATTTAATGAGGAATTACTTTATAATAACAGAAAAAGACAACGATAAACTTTTTTAATGCACTGTTTCAGCTTCAAACCAAATCCTCAAATATTAATACACAGAAAAGTTGGCGGCACATATTCTATCCCAAAAACTATATACGAGAAAACATAAATTGCCATTTCGCTTTAAGTGTTTATATACGATATATAAAAAAAAGTATAGACCTTCTAAAAATATGAAATCACTAGTTCATAAAGTTTAGCTAATAAACCATTGAAATATAAATACACATAAGTATCTAGCTTAGAAATATCATGGAGAGTCCTTTACAAGGGTGACATAGAGATGTATAAGGTTTAAATGAATATTTGTATACATACGTTTCATTGTATAGATATGTATGTTCGTGTGTAATGTGTATATGTATAGGCTAAGAAAAAGACTTCAAGATGTCATATTCATACATAGAAGCATCAGCAAGAACGAAAAATTTATAGATAGAAAAATTGGGAATAAAGTGAATGCGAATGGACTCAAATATGAATTTATTAATAAAAGTAGAAATTCGAAGAATTGTTTTGATAAACTTGTATGAATATGGTTACCATATTGCAAAACAAAATTTTGATATTACAAGAATCCAACTTTACTCTTTTAAGTTTCGTAAATTAGATCTATTTTGCACTTTTTATTTATTTATTATAACATTTTTTTTATAAATCAAAGAAAAACTAAAAAGAATGTTTAGCACCTTGAATATTGTACGCACAACATATAATACTGCTTCCAAAATTAATACGACGAATAAAGATTCATTGTGATTGTGATAACTTGAAGTGATAAACTTTCTTAAAAGAGTGATTAAACCTTAGCCATTTAAAGGCTTTGGTGAAGTATGTATGTATGCTTCTTGGAATATCTTCAAGTTGCTCAGAATTATTGAAGAAGTGTCTGCCTAATAATTTGTTTCTAGTGTGACATAGTGCTGGACAGTGTCATCGGTATAGCTAGGTGCATGTTCTTTTTATTATAACCCCCAGGTTGTGCCCTGTTATTATGCTCACAAGCAATCGTAGAGATCTTTTGTCTTTAGATGCATATTAGTACTGGATCTATTATTGTCGAATTTGGACCATAGTTTCCTGACCGTGACACAGGGGTGGAATCGCGTAAGGTGATTGTTGATTGTTGACCATCAAAATGGATGATTTTGCTCCACGTAAGGTGATTATCAAATTGACTATCACTTTTTTGCTATGGTTTGTTAGTGACAGCTATTTAGGTGTCACTTTCATATATTTTGATTATTTTTTTGTGAGAAAGATAATTTGTGGAGCTGAACTCCACTATAAATTTAAAATTTAGTAAAAAAAGTGAAAAGATATCAAAGTTAAAATAAAAATATGTGAACAGTAATGTATATTTCAACGCAAATTTTTTATCAGTGCACCAGAACGAGAAATGACTACTAAAAAGTTCAATTGCTGAGAACTTAAGAAATAAAGCAAATATTTTGGAACTTCCTAACCCAATGTAACTATGAAACTTTTTATGAATATTTATAAATAAGTTATTAACAACATAATGTATGTATGTACGTATAAATTATTTATTTCAGATTCTTGAAAAACGTTTGATTGAACAAAGAAACGTTTGTGTATGTATTGTGGTTGCTCGATTTACCATCAGGAATAAGATCAACACATATTCCACCTATCCTTCAACAGGCTGTGACTTTAAATCTTCATGGAGGTGGTGGTTGTCAACGACAAGTTGGGGCTGATTGAGCTGTACCAATGGGCCAAAGTACTGTAGCTGAAATAACCGCTGCAGTTATTAAGAAAATGCAGTCGGTTCTATGTCCACTTTTTATTAAATTTGAGCCCTTGAATGCAACAAAAGAATATATTTTTGCAAAATATAACAAACATTCTTATTAATTTATAACTATTATTAAGTATAGTTATAGGTATACTTACATTTTCAAAGAAAGAAAACTTTGCAAATTGAAAATTTAACACAATAAACACAACAGCTGATCGAAATGACATTTATGCCTGTTGCAATTTGTACCAAGCTTCCCAAACTTGGGTAAGTGCTGCCAGTAAATATTAAAGTTTTAGCGATCACTTTACACAGAACAAAGAAAAGGTGATGATCAAAATTGACTATCAAAACAGTGACAATCAACTATCGCCTTACGCGATTCCACCCCAGCTTTCGAGGGATTTTCATCTGTCATTGGTTTCTTGGAGTATCTTGTCACCAAAGATGCGGTTTAAGTGTCTATGGTTGAGTCTTAACTGGATTGGTTAAGTGTTGTACTAATCCTCGACAGCTCATCAGCTTTCTTATTCGCAGGTACACCGCTCTGACATAGTACCCAGCAGAGTCTAGTGTTATGCTGTGAGCTAAGAACCGTGCGTTCTTAGTGACAGTAATTTACAAGCTTCGATTTGATTGTTGTTAGTAGAAATCGATTTCAATGCTACTTGGATATCAATGAATAAGTTGGCAAGATTGAGTGTCTCAGAAAAGATACGTACTGCTTCCCCAGCAACCATCAGCATAAATAGATATTAACAACTCAGGCGTGTGTGGAACATTGTCTTGACATTCGTTTCTGTTAGAAAAGATGGTGCTTAAGGTGTTGTTAAATGAAAGACATGATACTGTAAGTCTGTGCTTACATTGTCCCCTATGCATTCCTGTAGAATCTGCGTGTGTCCAATGTAGCTGGTTTTCCATCAACTAGTGTGACTCTGTTAGAAAGCGCTGTTTGCAACAGTTTTCTTAACATCTCAGTCCAGGGTTAAGAGATTGAGTATTGCTTTCATTTCTGCGCTAGGAGTGGTCCTTATTGCTCCTGTAATACCTAAACATGCTATTATCTGTACTATCCTTGTAAGGGTTTTTACTTGTTTTTTTTACTTTTTCTAACGCCTACCATATACATACCATGTTTCCATAAGTGAGTACTGGTCTGACGATTGCAGTGAACATCCACATCATGATTTAAGGATGCGGTCCCTAGTTTCTGCTGATGATTCTATTGCATGAGTAGAATGTTATTTAAGCGTTTGTGGCCCCAATTTAGATTTTTATCTAGAATTACTCATAGGTATTAAGCTTGATCTGATAATTTCAGTTTGGCTTCCTCTATACAAGGGATTGTGTTGTCTGGGATGTTCCTCCTATTTGTAATGAGTACTAGGCCCGTTTTAAGGGGCTTAGTAGTAAAGCCGCAGTTTTTTGACCAGGTGTAAATCCTAGATAAGGCTTGGTTCAATTGTTCCCTAATGAATCATCTGCTTAAGCTACTACTTTAACTCCACTATATTCAAGCTTGGTAAGGATATCATTCATCACCATGACTGCACTGTTTTGTATGTTATTGAAAGCCCCTTCAATACCCACAAACGGAACCATTGTAGACTCCTTATCATGAAGTGTTTTTTTTTTATAGTTCTCACCACGCAGTGTGAGGTTGTTTCTACACTTTTGCCTTTTGAGTAAGCGTGTTGTGTGAGAAATACAACTTCTGGCCTCATATTGCTGCGTATGTGAATATCCAAAAGTCTTGCAAAGGTTTGATGTAAGGCTTATGTGTGGCTAGGCTTACCAACTTTTAGTATAAAAACTACCCTGACCTCACGCAATATCAGTCGGAACTATATTTTCGGAGCAAGGCGTTGACTCTGATTCGTTTTCGAACTGCCCTTAATTGTGGTTTAAGAGGGCAGCTTTCAACGAATGCCTATTGTAGGAATATATGTCACGAAAATACCAACAAAAAGCATACTTTTCCAAGATTCTTAAATAATGACAGTTTGGCTTATTGTAAACGAACAAGCCAAATTTTTATTTAAAGAACTTCAAAAAGAATGCCATCAACTTTAAGCTATATGTAAAAACAATATTTAGTAAAAAATGAAGTAGGTTTGAAGGTTGATAGATATTTCTAAAAAACTTACCACGTATCAGAAACTGTATTCTCCGTCGAAAAACATATCATGAAGGTTATATCATTTTTTGACCCCAAGGTATTGAACCTGGAAAATTTCAAGCCTTTATTACTTGATTGCCAAAATCCTTAAGTATAAATTTCTTCTATGTATTAAAACAGTAGGATCTTCGTTCTTAACAGTTAAATGGTCACCCTAAATAAGTAACAGCGAGCAAAAGTAGAAAAAAAACTCAACATTTCAAAAGAATTTTCATTTTGCAGCCTTCATTTTATTTTATTTATTATTTTTTTCTTATTTCGTTCCTTAAGAATAAACACAAGAAATATATTTATGTAGTATATATGACAAATAATATATGTACAAGTGAATATATTACTTTTTAATATCATATTCGAGCGATGTGAATCGAGGGTGTATGGAATCTGCTCTCTTGTCTTCCTTGTGGCAGTCATATTTTTTATATCAAGGGTCAGATGGGAATTTAAGATGAAATCCACATACTTGGTTAACTTTATTATTTTTATTAAACATCAAGTAAATCGTTCTCTTACGACGCGACGACGACGAAGACGACAACGATGCCGCCGACGCGTCTTCATCGCGCCACGCCATCCAAGCCCGCCCGCTCTACTTAACCAAACGAGATTCTTTATGCGAGAATAGAGACTTTAGCTTTAACATTTTTTCGTTAAGGGTTTTCTTTTATTTATTTTTTTTTTTTTTTTTACATTTTTAGGGTCATTGCGGTGTAGATGGTGTTTTTGTTTTTGTTGTTGTTTTTGTAGTTGAAGTTGTTAAAACGTGACAAAAATGTTGAAATAACATGACCTTTACTTTGATGATTGGATTTTTTTTTGTGTCAATGCCTTGAGATGTGACACAAACAAAGGACCTACTGATGGGTGCTGTGTTTTCGCAAGGATATGATGATGGTTTTCTTTCCTTTCCATCTCTCCCCCTCTCTTTTATATGATAGCGGAATATCAATTTCATAAATGAATGAATAAATATAAAAACAACGGTTCGTGACAGTACTTTTCTAGAGTTCAGTACATACGAGTAGAACAATATTAGTTTAACAATTGAGAATGAAAATTTAGATAAACATATCGTAGAGATGTACTTAGCTATATAAAAATATGTTTATCCAGGAAATTTTATATGCGAACAAGTTATAAATTTAATGGTGTAAAAGTCATTAAATGTTCATGTTATCCGCAGTAATAAATATTTGATTGAATTTTTAATTCTGCTTAAAATTGTTCGTGTATCATTAAATTTTGAGAATTGACAAGAAAATCCCCCTTTATTGGGTAAAGTTAAACGACAGAGATTTTTGTTCTGATATTTTAGGAGTAATGAAAGGAACTATTATTTCATTTTGTTATTTGTTTGTGTCAAAAACGCAATATAGTCGGAAAAGTTACCATAGACACAAAAGGTCTTGAGACACTTCCTAGTACGATAGAATTAATATGAAATTCAAAACTTTAACTTCAAGAAACTATTAACAACTTAGATAACAGTCAAATTTTAAATATCGAATTTGATTTTCTATAAACGTCGAGGAATCTATGTTCGAGGAAAATTTCACTTCGAAAAAATTTTGACAAAACTGAACTTTTTTATGAAAGCTTAACGTCCTTAAGATTTTGTTAGGGAACCCCAAATTTAAAAACGAGCTCAAATTTTAGCGGGTTTGAGGGTTTTGAAGTCAAGAACAATATTTTGTATGAAGGAACCGACATTACTTCACTTTTGCATGTCTACTACTTACTGATAGCGGGCAAGTTTTGAAATTCATTCCTTATGAAATTAAACAATTTTTAATTGATAATACATAATACATTTCCCAGACGAAACGGTCTAAAAGATTTTCAATTATGAAAACTTATTAATTGGCTGGTTGAATGCCTAACCTTGAAATATCAAAACTACCAATTTATAGATGACATTGGCAATATGGCTGCAAAAGTTTAAGAAAGATACCGCAAAGGACATGCTATCTTCTTAAAAAAAAAGTGATTTTGTTTATTCCAAGAAGTTTGTTTTGTTCTTAATTTTATTTATTGATAAAGATGACAACTTTCTTGCGGTTATCTTAATTACCTCAAAACTGAGCTTTGTATCATGAATGTCAAACAAAGTATCGATTAAATCTCGATAAAATGGAGAGTTTTAGAATCACTTTAAATTTAAAAGAGTTGATGTGAACCCGAGTTCCCGGGTAATATTCGGGTAGACTACCCGACTAACCGATTACCCTGGTACCAGGGGTACAGCAACAAAAAATTAAAGCAAAAATAGGTACTGAGTTTGGCCCACAGCCATATTTAACTTTATGTCTCATCGAGATGTGGGAGACATTGATCCAATTCAATTAAATAAAATATATCCGAAGTCCATACCGCTATTCGTTCCTAAGATGATTTAGATCGAGAGGTCTAGCAACTACACAATAAAATGCACTCATTAAAGTCCCGACACAACGGTTAGGCTAAGATATGTATTACAAATGGAACACTTGCACTTGTTATCATAATGCTTTGAAAGTACAAAGAGAGCTCACCGATTAACTAAAGAAGAGAGAATAAAAATAGCTTTATAGCCTTTTACCCTTAAGACACGGCAAAAGGAATTTTTACCTTCTTAAGTAGCATCGTTCTTAGACCCAAGACACAACCTTAAAACTGAAGTAACAGACAAAATTCGTAGTTTTGTTAAAAACGAAACTCTGGCAATGTGCTCTGATAAAGTAACAGAAGAAAAACTTAGTGAGGACTAAGATTTGCAATTCCTCTTTTTAACTAATTTCCAGGAAAAATCGAAAAGACTATGCAATTTTATACTCGATGCCCGGTTCCACAGGTAATACCCACTACACCCGAATACCCGGTTAAATTACTACACGGGTACTCGGGTAGATGATTACCCGGGTAAAATCATTAGCTCTAAACAAAACCCCAAGTATACATATTTCACTGTTTATTCGCCATAATGCTGGGTCTTAGCTATGTGAGCAGGGAATTTTCACTTTGAAAATTGGCCTTATTTCGTTTTCTGAAAGTGAAATAAGGACAAACACATTTGTTACGCATTCTTGACGTACCGAGTTTTTAGGCGGTTTCTGCCGCCATTTTTTTCGTTTGATGCTGACGTTTGGTTGATAACATTTAAAACACAAAATGTCGTATTCCCAAAAACAATTACTGTTTTTTTTTATAAATCAAAAAAACTGAAAAAAAAAGTTGTCACCTCGAAAATTTTACGAATAAAATATTATTTCATTTCCAAAACAATTTTCTGCCACGAAGAATAACGTTTTTGACATCTGGTAAAATTTTGAGAAAAATCAAACTAACAATTTTTTTTACAAAAAATAAAAACCTACAAAAAAAATTAATAAAAGTTGGTAAAAATTGTTTTCGACTCAAATATCTTTTCAAAACTTTGAGATATGGGCTTTAAATAAATTTTTATTTTATAAAACATATTGTTGTCAACATTCAGTAAAATTTTGAGGAAAATCGCATTGACATTTTTTTTTATAAAAAATAAAAACCTAAAAAAACATTACTTAAAGTTGGTAAACATTGATTTTCGACTCAAATATCTTTTCAAAAATTAAAAATATTGGCTTCAAACATATTTTATTTCACAGAAAATATTGTTTTCGATATTCATTAATTTTTTTATAAACATCTAACAGTCCGTTTTTTCATACAAAAATAAAATCTACAAAAAATAGTACGCAAATTTTGTAAAAATTGATGTTTGGTTCTCGATATCTCTCAAATTAATTTCATTCATCCAATTCGTATTTGTTTATATACGAAATATAAGAAATAAAAAAAATTAAGAAATTCTACTAAAATTGGTAAAAATTTGTTTTCGACTAAAAATCTATTTATACAAAACTAGATTTTGAAATTAAACTATTTTTTTATAGGAAAAATAGTGTTGGTATTTTTGAAATTTTTAAGAATAATTCAACTGACAACTTTTTTAACCCAACACGAAAACCTACAAACTTTTAAGCAAGAGAAATCGACAGACGGGATGGGAATTTATCAGTGTGGGTCGCATCCCAGCCTCTTTTTTATTATTTTTTATTTTAAAATTGATTTGGGCAATATGTCATTTATTTTGGGCTTTATGGCATTTTCTTCTAAAAAATGTTTTGGGTCATAGAGCATATCTTAGGCGATATGACATTTTTAAAATCTGGGCGTTATTTTATAGGGCAATAAGACCAAAGGCTTCTTTTTATTTAGAATTTCATAAAACCGAAAAAAGTTTTTACCGTCAAAGGTTCGGTAATTTTGCCCAAATAGTACAAAAAAAAAGTTAATATAATAGTTTTGGGCGATAGGGTTTTGGACGAGAAGACCTAACGCCGAATATTTTTAAAACTTAACCAAAGAAAATTAATTTAATAAATTTGAAATAAATACTACCTTCCAACTTTTTTCAATGTTGTCCTTCGAAAACTCGTATATCAATTGTATGAAACCTCAATTTTATACCTAATCTTTTTTGTATAGAATTACCAACAGAAAAAGAAACAATATTACCCATCTTAAATTTTTGAAATTAAATGTACTTTTTATGAAATGTTTAGTCGTTGTTCAGAATGGTTTTTAGAAGTGAGGACATTTTTATATAATTTTCCTGAACTATTATTCAGGTTTAATAGTAAAGTAGAATTTTTAACATT
This sequence comes from Eupeodes latifasciatus, assembly GCA_920104205.1. NCBI lineage: Eukaryota > Metazoa > Arthropoda > Insecta > Diptera > Syrphidae > Eupeodes > Eupeodes latifasciatus. The sequence goes on from OV049924.1 coordinate 398,548,803, forward strand.
TCAACTGCTTGAAATTTGTTTTCTCTTGTAATTGTAACATTTGAAAGTCATCCTTGATTCACAGAATATATGTATCCTTTTCAACACAAGACTTACAGACATATTCTGCTATTCACGTGGATCATACATTCGATTCACCCATTCGATTCCTTTTCACACTGCCTTTGCATTCCTCTATCCATCGGGTGAACTACATTATCCCAAATCAATTTGACATAGACGTAAACAGCTGTTCATGTGACAATCTTGAAAATTTTGGATAAATTGTTTGATTCATAAATTAAGTTCAATCAATCCACCTAAACAGATTTAATTGTTTAATTTGTGTAATTTTTTGAAATGGACAGTATTGGAATTTTTATTCCAATTGTAAGCAGAGATAATCCTCAAACAGAGCGCTTCGGAGAAATGTTAGAATGTCAAAAAAAAAAATATTATGGAACTGCCGGATGAAACGTAAGTTCCAATATTTTCATTTTGAATAAAAAAACATTTCGATATGTATTGGATATTGTTGAATCGAATCTTCCACCGCAACAGCGAAATTATTCAATTTCAAGAAAAGAAAAATGAATTGCTTGTTTAACGTTTTTCGCTGAAGGTAATTTGCAACATGGCGTTGGACAGGATTTTAATGTGGGCTTCGCTCAGTCCACATTTAGCAATGTGTTAAAAGTCCCAAATAGATAACCCTTCTAACGACAAAGGGCAGAATTAAGCAATAAATTAGTTTTTAATTACATTTTGCTAACAACGATTAACAAATCAGAAATCAAGACAAATCCGCTGCATTTTATATTCGGATCTGAATTGTTTAGAATGAATGCTTTCACGTGAATAGAAGAATACCGCGCAGTATTACCGACGTTACCGACACAGATTCACTTCGAATGAATAGCAGAATAGTGATTAGTGAAAATTCAAGAAAAATTCCCCCCGATGAATAGCAGAATAGGGCTGTTAATAACCCTTAAAAACGTTTCTAATTGAATAAACACTGCAGCATGGATATAAGAAAGTATAAAAATTGAAGACATTTCTTTCGTATGTAAGACAAGAAATATCCAAATATGTATGTTCAGGGTCATCCGAAACTGTTGTATCATTCCACTTTAAAGTCAAGATCTGTACAGGATAGTAAAGGGTGATTTTTTAGCTATTATCTTTTTGGCAACACTGGTTTAAACAGCTGATGCACGTTTCGTGTTTTGTTTCACTGTCAAACATCTTCAGTTTGGTCTATAATTTAACCATGAATCGTCTTACAAACGAACAACGCTTGTAAATTATTGAATTTTATTATCAAAATGCGTGCTCTGTTAAGAAAGTTCATCGCGCGCTTTTCACCGACAAATTGTGTTAAGCGACGAAGCTCATTTTTGACTCAATGGGTACGTAAATAAGCAGAATTGTCGATTTTGGAGTGAATATCAGCCAAAGGCATTGCAAGAGCTACCAATGCATCCAGAAAAAGTCACAGTTTGGTGCGGTTCATGGGCTGGTGGCATCATTGGACCGTACTTCGTCAAAGATGATGCGAATCGTAATGTAATGTAATGTGAGATGATATCCAACTTTTTTTGCTCAAAATGCAAGAGCTTGACTTGCATGTCATGTGGTGTGGTTTCAAAAAAACGTTGCTACATGCTACACATCACGCGCAACAATGGACTTATTGAGAGGGCGAGTTCGGTGAACATTTTATTTCACGTTCGGAACCGATCAATTGGCCGCCTAGATCGTGCGATTTAACGCCTTTAGACTATTTTTTGTGGGTCTATGTTAAAGCTCATGTCTAAACAGACAATCCCGCTTCAATTGACACATTGGAAGACAACATTGAAGCATTTATTCGTGGAATACCGGCCGAAATGTTGGAAAGAGTATGCCAAAATTGGACTAAGCGGATGGACCATTTGAATTTGAGTCGCATTCAAGGTCAACATTTGCATGAAATAATCTTCAAATATTAAATTGTATGGACCGTACTATCGATTCGAATAAAGATTTCATGCATTTTTCTCAATTGTATGTGTTTTTTTTGTTTTTTGAAAAACTTTCCAATAGCTTTTAAAAAAATCACCCTTCATAACAAAGATGCACAAGCAAACTGCTTTGACAGTGGTTTTTTAAAGAAGAACATTTCTGAGTATTTCCTTTTAAACGATTACTTTCAAACCAACACCATGTTTCTAAGTAGTAGATAGTTTTTCTTTTGAGTGTTTTTTATATTCACAGAATATTGTTGCTTATATAAGTATAATTGTGTTTAAAAAATATTATGACAAAAATGCCAGAAATATTCATACAATTTATTTTTGCATATTTTGTTTGAAAACAATTGCCATTATTTCCACTAATGGATAATCTAATATCCTAATTTAACTGCAAAATCATGCTAAATTAACCTTTGATTTCAAATAAAAAGCTTTAATAATCATTCTAGTATTTTATTCTAATTGACTTTTTTATGAAAATGTATACGATTAGCAATTTATCACCACTTCCCACAACCATACATATAGAATCATACCTACATTGACCTTAATTTGTTTTGAAATTATTTTCAAAAATAAACAAACAACAAAACGTTTATTTGCACATTGCATGCCTTGTATATTCGAGCTATAAAATAATTTTTTGTCACCAATCGAAAATTTTAGACATTGTAATTTCCCATAGGAAATATAATAATTCTCCACTAATTAGAAAAACAAAATCCCCAACACAAAAACAAACACAAACTTTTGAATATACTGACTGCAAATAAAAAACAAACAGAGCTAAAGCTTAATTCATGAATTTATACCGCTACTGAATATTTGAATTAAGACTCCTTCTTCCTTCTCCCAACATCAGATACAAATAAAATTATGTATTTTTGTATTTTTATCTGCATCTGAAATCATATACACGAAAAAAGGATTATTTTTAAATGTTCTTTTTGTGAGCATATTGCAAAGTACTCGTAGTTTTTGTAAATAAGTAAAAATTAATTGTTTTTAAATTATCTTTCTTTTTTGAAGATAGAAAAACGAATTTAACATGAAAAGAAAATATGAATTTCGAAAAAATAAAAATACATACACACAGTTGTGGTCGTATAAAAAAGCCAATTTAAAACTACAATTATCTTTTTAAGTCAAAAATTAAGTATTCCTTCGAAATTGAACATTGAAATGAACTACATTTTCAAGTAATTTACTTCTTTGCTACTCAAAACACTGGTCGACAAAATTACGTTTTTTTTTTCTGTCCCACAAAGGATTAAAATGTCCGGAATTCGAATCTCGTCTTTAAATTTTTCTGTCAGATAACGTTTTTAAAATATGCCCCTTTATAAATGCTAAAATCACACAAAAACGGCGTTTTTAAAACTAAGCTTAAACTTGGTACAAATTTATCTCTTCTAGATATAATTTAAATCATTGTAGTATCTTACTTAGTTTCTGGAAATTCTCATTAGTTAAAAGACTCTACTTTACTTTATATAAAGTTTTAGACAAACCTTGAATTTAATACTTTTATATTTTTGCAAAATACGTTTTGGAGTTAATTTTAAGTGCCGATTTCGAATCCAAGCTTTAATTTAAACTACTTGCCCAAGTTTTAAAAATACACGTTTTCAACATTATTTTTTAATATACCGGGTTACCCATTTTTCGGTAAATAAAACACATATAAAATATTTTCTTTTATGATGTTTCTTTTTTATTGTAAAGTTTGAACGTTGACGAAGCATCAATTCTTTTGTGGTAATTTTCGACCACTTTTTGACACATATTGGGCGGTATCTAAACCATAACTTGACAAATGTTGGTTCTTATGTGCTCAAGAGTTGAAACTTTATCTGATAAAAACGGTCTTTCATGTAGCCCCACACAAAAAAGTTCAGCAGTGTCAAATCGTATGGTCTTATTGGCCAGTTGATATTGCTTCGACGAGAAATCAAGCGACCAGAAAATGTCTCTTGCAATAAAGCGATATTCGCTCGTGTTGTGTGGCATGCTGCGCCATCTTGTTGAAACTCTCTCTAAGTCGTATACTTCAATATTCAAGAGCAAGTTGTATTCTTCAAAAAAATTCGGTTATCATATGACCATAACGCTTAGAATTGACGGTGACAGTCGTTCCATCGTCGTTTTCGAAGAAGTAAGGTTCAATCACAAATCCGGATCAAAGAGCTCACCAAACAGTGACTTTTTTGTGGATGTAATTGCCTCTCTTCGCTGAAGAAAATTTTGATCGAAAAATCGCCATCCACCACCGCGCCTGTTGTTCAAGCACTCATTGGACGTATCTACGACGACGTTGTGAATGGTCAACTGGCTTCATTTGTTGTGTGAGCTGGACTTTATATGGATGTAGGTGTAGATCAAAATGCAAAATACGCCATAATGTCCTAATTCCTGAGAACGACGAATAATCGACACATTCGGGTCTTCGGCAACACTTTCACTTACAGCATCGATATTTTCAATGGTACGGGCGAAACGATAATGCACAGGCCTTACAATATATGGAACCAATCAAGTCTCTTCGAATTTCTTCACAATTTTGCCAATTGCTTGCGCAGTTGGACGATTATGTAAACCATAACCTCCTCTTAAAGCACGATATGTGGCTGAGGCAGAATTACCATTTTTGTTAGGTTTTAACAATTTTTTATGCGTTGTGCCATAGTTAAGCGATCCATTTTCGTAAATGGCAGATGTTCAACTGAAAAAAATTGGTTTAACAACTTAGTTTGACAGATGACGAATTCCAGCCTTATACTTTTGAAACCACAAAATGGATAACTCGTTACTTCAAAAAATTGATTTATTAAAATCGTTTAGCCCACAGATTCGTTACAAAGAGCAAAACTTTTTTTTTCTGTTGAAACCCGTTTTAACATAAATGGCTTAGCGTTGCTTTCACGCTAAGCCTTTCATTTTGAAAGACAGATGAAGTCTAACAATTTATGAAGATTTTTTAAACATTATATGAAATAATATAAATATTTCAACTTAATATTGAAGAAAGCGATTATAGATTTGTAAAACCATCATTTAGAAAGCATCAAAAAGCCTTTTATAACTTTATGATTCCATTTACTCACGTTTTACAGTTTTTCGTCTAAAATCCTTTTCTATTAGGTTTAAACCAGGATTTTAAGCAGACTTTAATATAATATTGTATAGTCTTCCTCATCATTTCTAAACACCTTAAACTAAGATTCAAAATAATTATGTTTCTATCCTCAGCATCAAGATTGCTTTTATGTAGTTTAATTCGTTATAAATCCTCAAAATGTTTTTTATTTTGATTGTGAAGGACTTAAATGAGAAATCCCTTGAGAAGTTCCCATATGGCATTGCATATTATATGCATGCATAGATCTATAAACGCAAATGTAATGCAATTTGTCTGCTGCATGCATGCAAACTTCAAATAAAGTTTTTAATTTAATTTTCTGGAAAATATACTTTTTTGGCTGAAGTTTTCTTCTTTTTTTTCCCTATACGAAAGTACATGTTTGTACTTATGTACTTATAATAACCCGCATATGTAAAAAGAGTTTGTGAGCTGGAAACAAATAATAACAAAAATATAAAACATTAAATTTATATATAAATTACTTTATTTCCAATGCATTCAGTTTTATTTTTGCACCCGCAGGCAGCTAGAAAAAAAGCTAGTAAAGATGAATTTCTCGTTTTCCCTCTGTGTCTTAATAATATTTGAGGACTTGCAATTTACTTTATAAAAAAAGGGCGGTTGCACAGTGGAGCATTTGGTACTAGACTAAGAATCAAGAAGTTCAGTAGAGGTAAGAGGGAGTTATAGGCCTTTGCCTGCTTGTTGATTCGCAGTAAAGCTTGAAAATCAATGGCGCAAAATTTTAAGCATTTTATTAAAATGTTAAAGCAATTTTTAGAAACTTACTAAGCTCAAAAGATGATTTACTTAATTTTAAACGATTCTAACATCTTACTCTCTCTTAAGAATTTGATTAAGTTAAAATCACCGAATCGCTACTTTAACTTTTAGCAATTTGCTAAGTCCATATGACATATGGACAATTATTCTTATAAGAGCAGTGGATGGAATGATTCAGTCACCAGTTGGGAATTCCGATTAATAGGTTCGTTTAAACATAGTTGCTTTGTTTATTTTCACGAACTGTCACTTTTTAGACATGTTTGGATGCTCGTTTTTTAATAAAAAGCAATTAGCAATTTACTAGTTACCATGGGTTTAAAATGTTTGACTCCCTTAGAAAATTGCTAAATAATTAGCTTATTGCTAACTATTAAATTGTTAAGCCCTTAACAATAGGTTGTTCAAAATTTTGCGCCAATATTTTTTCGTTATTGAGTTTGTTTTTTATAATGAACGCAATTAGATTATTACGAACTGTGATCAAAGGATTAAACCTGGAATACCAATAATAAAATTGCTCTAAGAATATTTTCTTCTTTTAATGAAGAACATTTGAAAGCAGCTGTTAAAGTTTGTACAAAATAAGTTACCATAACAAATTGATATTAACGTCTTACTTCGTTCTGAATTTTTATTTGACAGCATTTAATTGTATGGCTTTGTGAGTAACAAAGATGTAAAGACTTAAGTTAACTGATGACTGATTTTACCTTAAAGTTAAAACTTGTCGTTTAAAACTTAAACTTTTATCGAGTCAGAAGCTATACGTCAATTTTAAATCTGGGGTGGAATCGACTAAGGTGATTGTTGATAAATGACAATCAAAATGATCGAATTTGATACACGTAAGGTGATAGTCAAATTGATACCTAAAAAGCTGTCACAAATATGTTTATTCCAAATAGAGCTACCAGACGCTTACACAACTGGAAAATTTTCTTAGTTCGATTTGTTTCGTTAAAAAAAAAAACACATTCCTGTGACCGACAAAGCTTATTACATTCGAAAAAAGCAATTAAAGAAATAAAGAATTAAGAATTTTATTCAAACAATTTCATACTTTTATTTAGATATTTTATAGGAATCAATATGTACTTTATATGTTGGAAAAATAAAGATAATAATAATAATAATAATAATAATAATATCACCCCTGAGCCAATTTTATTATTTGACTTAAAGCAATTCCTTTGATATAAGAAATTTTATTTTAGTAAGCCTTTATATTTTGTAAACTAGCGGCCCGTCCCGGCTTCGCACGGGTAGACATAAATAGTTACAGATATTTAAATTAAAAGCATGCTAATTAAAACGACCATGAATCACTAAATTATAAAACATTTGTTTGTCCTATCATTAAAACTCTTCGCAGCGTATGCGATTAAAGACATTTTATGGCTAATTTTTTTACACCTTCGGTTGCTTTTAATAGGAATTTCTAAAGATTTCTATAGTTATCTGGAACTAAATATAGCCTATGTTACTCAGTGATAATGTAGCTTTCTAATGAAAAAAGAATTATTAAAATCGGTCCAGTACTTTTTGAGTTTAATCGTTACATAAAAAAAAAAAAAAAAACAAATCTTTCCTCTTTATAATATTAGTGTAGATAGTGTATGTAGATATATATTTTTTGTAAGCAAATTTATTAATAGCTTAACTCCATTAATTTTTAATTCAAATAGCACGATGTATCATTGAGTAGTTAAATTGTTTTATGTTGGAATGTAGATCAAAGAACCTCATTCAAAAACATTTTAAATATACAATTTAAAGTCTTTAAAAAGTCAAAGAGAAGTCATAACTTATAAATTTTATTTTAAAAGTTTAAGTTGTTTTGGAAGAGAAAAGACTTTGGGAGAGAAGAGTAAGTCATGACTTAACTGCAGTCACAAAAAAAAATAAGATTTACAAAATTTAAAAGACTGTAAGCTTCTCCAAAATGATATTAGCAATCTAACCTAAAATTGGGGCAATACAAACCAATTTGCCCTTAACATTTCTAAATGTTAGTTTTTTTTTTTTTGTTTTGGAGTAATTTTTAATTGCAAGCTAAATTTTGTATTTCTCAAGTAATTTCTTTGGTGTTAGGGACCCTTACACACTAAAAGCCCTTAGATCGGTCCTGATTCGGTCCTAAAATATTGCTGCGTAGTGTGGAATTCTTCTTACATATTCATATTTTAAGACATTCCATTGTTCTCACCGAACAGTGGAACAAATATTTATATCGTTTTGGAGAAAGTAAGATTATTGCACTTGATATTTCAAATGCATTTCATAGAGTTTGGCAACAAGCTCTCTTATCGAAAATGTGTGCTTACGGTATTGATGAATCTCTTCTTTGTTGGGTTAGAAATTATCTTCTGGACCGTTCAATTCAAGAAGTATTGAATAGGTTCAAATCTGATATCCGCAAAATAAACGCTGGTGTGCCCCAGGGCTCCGTTTTGTCTCCATAGCTCTTCTTTATTTTTATAAATGATTTTTTGTCTAAAACTTCTAACCTAATAAAATGTTTAGCTGATGACAGTACCCCCAACTTTTCATATTCGTTGTAGATCCTCATACTTGTTCTTCGGATGTATACCACCGGCATAATATGTTAAGCTTATTAGATTCTGATCTTGACAGCATTGGGGAATAAAAAATCGTGCAGAAGTTAATGCTTCAAAAACTCAATGTTGTCTACTGTTGCAATAGCGTAACCTTCCCCTAATGTTTCATCCATGGGTGGTAGTTGCATTGAGAAGACTGAATAGCTTTCAGTTCTAGGTATCTGCATCACAAACCATTTCTTGTGGAGTGAACAGTAACACATATTTGAAGTCGCCAAAAACGCTTCTTGAACACCGCAAGTTCTCATGCATATCATTGTTGTATCGTTATTTATATAAACAATGTTTTCCTCCCCTTAAACAAACAGTTTAAAAAACCGTAATATATTTACATATCATATTGATCGTACTTTTCTGTTATCATTAATCATTATGTTAGGGATCATTTGAGTAGAAACTCATTCAGAAATATGCTAAGCTTGTATTTTTTAACAACAGCCCATTGAGAACTATGACCTAGTAGCTTATAACTCTCAACCATTCCTGTGTGCGAGTAATGTTGTCAGGGAAGAAGGGGACCTACAGTTTTAAGCCGAATCCGAACGGCTAATTTGAGAAAGCACTTTTCATGACAAGAATTTCTCTTGGAGAATTTATCAATTCCTCGCAAAAGACAGTACCCTTGAAAAAAACTTTCGATGGTACAGCCAGGGTTTGAACTCAAGACCGCTGGCATGACAGTCCAACACACTAACCATCATGCCACGAGTTCTACACCCATGCATAATACGTTACTTAATTTGCGAAAATTCGTTGCTTTCGCTTCACAATTCGTTGATTTTTAATGGCTTTGTGAGTGCCATAAGTGGATACGTTACTTAATGGCTGAAAATTTATTGCGAAATATTAATACTCTTTACTTTCGCTTTACATTTCGTTGACTTAGTTGACGGGATAAAATCGACATTGGTTAATTAGTAACGTTTCGTTATAAAACTGTATACACTCGTTACTTAGCGTAGGGTTGTAACTTAATCATAGCAAGCTTCTTTTATGACACTGTTAGTAAGAAAAAATTCATTAGTTGTTACAACAAAAGATACTCCTTACTTTCGGCAACTGATTCGCCAAAGTTCTACCCTATACGAAATTCGAAAGAAACCCCATTAAAGGCATTAGTTTTATATTCTTTTTGAATACTACATCGGAAAATAAAACCTGGAATCATGTTTTTGTCATCATATGGCTTTAAGTGCGTGAAATAAGAAATGACATGAGATATAAAGAAAATCACGAAGCACCGGTTTTGGATTTCAAGACAAATCGGCTGGTAACTTCATCGGACCAAAAAATTAGAATTGTGCTCAACGGTTCACACACTGAACAAACGGGTTAAGTATTATCAAACTTTTCACACTGTCTTCATTTAATACAAGCGTAAGAGTTAATGCCCCAGTTTAAAGCAAACTCAGGGAAGATACGTATATGTACCGAAGCTATGAGCCTGTTGTCTAAATTCGCACCAAGGGCATAGTGCCGTGCCATCAGGTTTTTCCTATTCTCATGTTTTAAATGTCATCAAGAACGTTGGATAACAGCTGATGATAAGGATCCAGCAATTTTTTGGTTAGTTAGAAGTTACATTCTCATCGAAAATTCAATTGAAAAGATAATGGAACAAAAGTTTTTAAAGTTTGTTTTTCATCTAAACAAAACCTCAAAATGAACCACTGTAAAAACATAAGTACAGTGAAAAGGATATAGGAAATTGAGTAAAGTACTTCAAATTGTACACATTCGTTGTTTATCAGCAGAAAACAAGAAAAAGGAGAGACCACCACCACTTTTTTCCTTAAGTTTTCTTCTTCTTCTTCGTGTTCTATTTGTTTTGTCTTCATTTTTTGAAGCTTGAAACTGAGATAGTTACCGTTTAAAGATGCAGGGCAACGTTTTCAAAAAACTAAAAAAAATAAACTGCATAACATTCAAAGGGATTACATTTTCATAGGATATTATTTTATTTATATTATTTGTTGTAAGTTTTGCTCATCGTTTCCTTTCCTAACTGGCAAATGCAATTCGTTGGTTCTTTTTGTTGTTGTTTTTATTGTGCGCAAGGATATGGAACAAATCGCAAGGCGGTACCCTTTCTTGTCTCTTTGATCCTTCCAATTTAACTGAGGGTGTATGGTATGTGCTTGGTGCTTCTGTTTCTGTTGGGGCTGTTAGGGCTGTTGCCCCATCCATTTTCTGGAGGGAACATTGGGTGCGTGATGTAAGTGAAAACTAAATTTGATTTTGTTTCTCATCACTGGATCCTGCTCCTCCCTCTGTTTGTTTGCTTTGCTGCGTTCTGCTCCTGACGTGGATATATGCATTAGTTTGGGAGATGCTCCTTGCTCCTAGTTTTATTTTGTGAAATTTTGATGAAATTTAAGCGCGTAAGCAGTTTATGGAACATTCAACTGTGTGATGGAATTATTTGTAAGTTTATTGCCTCTTAGTTTCTCTTTCTTCAAAAATTGGGTGACAAGGAGATGAAAATTAGGAAGGGGGAATAGGAGCTACTTGTGCTGTTGTGCGTTTAACATAATGCTTTTGTTTGTGAATCAGATCAAAGGGAAGTTAGTTTCCTTTTCAAGTTATTCAATATGTATTTAGTAATAAGGTCATAAGAGCAAAATTTCTTAATGTTGCATCGTTAAGTTCATAAAATGATGTTGATATGATAAAGGGAAATAAGTTCATATTAAGTGAAGAAAAAAAAGGATTTCATGTGAAACAAGATAATATAAGAAAGTTACCTTTATCATATTACATTTTAAGAACTACATGAACTCCGGGTAATGAGTGAATTATACAACTTATGTACTACCTTCGCTGTATATTTTTATAGAAATAAAATCGAAATTGTAAAAGTCAAGTCGCTCATCCTATGTTAAGAGGATGTATTTACGATAAATGATTTTCAATTTGTGCGATAAAAATATCCCTACAATTTAAAGAGTTAAACAAAAAAATAATGAAAGCGCTGCTTTAAGCAAAGAAATACGCTTTTTTGGCTACATTGATAATATAAGAGGTGAGGTTAATAATATGACTTAAATTCCATCGTTTTTGAGAAGAAGGGTTACATTCTTAAATACTTAGAGATGGGGCTGTTGGACCTTTTGATAGCTTACTTTGGTATACATTTCAATAAATAATAAATTATTTTCTTTTTTTTTATAAATGTGTCTAACAATTTTGAAATTTTTTCCCTCACCCCCTCTCTCTTCTATCTCTCTTTCATCTTTTTTACACTTACCTTCACAATGGCTGCATTCAATCTCAGACAAATAGGGTATCGGGATACCTTTTTGTTAGTGTTTTAAGTGTAAAAGAACAGCTGAAAAAAAAACGCACAAGCAGAAGAAAGTTTTGTGAAAATCAAATGTTAAAATTAACTTAGCAAACAAAACTAATAAAATGGACAATTTTCAAGAAGAAATGGTAAGAAAATATCTGGAAATTGAGATTCTATAAAAAAAAGTTCATTTAACAATTGCTTCAAGGAGGGGGTTTGTTCGTAGACGACTACATTAACATGTGGTGTTGAAGCGAGCTTGAAGATCGCCTCAATTCTTTATATACCTGAATCGAGTTGAAATGAGCTTAATTTGACTGGATTCCCGTCGGAGATCGGAGTCGAGTCAAAATTTTAGAAGAAAACCCTGTTTGGAGGAGTTGGTTTAACAGATAATGCATTATGGTCTATTTATTTGCATGTTTGTGTACAAAAAATATAGTTTTGTTTTAATAAAATTACAAAAAAAAAATGCACATGGAGTAGGTAGCATATTCTTATATGAACGTATCAGTTCTTCATTGTTTAACACGAATCAAACTATCTCACTTGCACTTCATACTTAATCATTTTTAAATCTTCTTGTGCGGTGGAAACACCAAAAAGATTTATTTAATCTAAACTGAGATAAACCTTTGGTGGATACATAGCAAAAAATAAATATCTTTTCTATTGTTTTCTCTTGCAAAATAAGCCAGTTAGTCCATTTTCACTAACAAAACTAAATAATATCAACAGTAATAGATTGATTTTTTCCCCAATGGAAAACACACATAATTTCAAATGCAAAACTACTCAACGAACACATCCATCGAGATACAAATGCAATATCAATCGTACCAACATTTGAGAACGAAATCACATAAGATCTATTCGAGATTCGTATAAATGTCAAAAACCCATCCATAGTAAGATTCTACTCTAACTTTTATCGGTGTTATTCATACTATGGATATTGTTTTTGTTATTCGTGTAAAATCATACTATACTATGGATAGATTTTCCAACAAAACACGGGTAATCTTCTAACAAAAACCCAATATTGAACTTGAAATTACTGCCATTTTATATGTACATATATTTTTTACTATGAATATCTTTCAGTGACAGTTAATTCCAAAAATGCATATACATAAATGTAAAAATAACAAATATTCGGCTCTAACAAACTTTGAAACATTGCACACAAAAATTGATTTTTTAAAAATATTTGTATTCAAATTCACAAAAAAAACTGTTTAATTTTTCAAACTGCAAATTATTAGTAAAAGTAGGTATTTTTTTTAATTTGTCGATCTGAGTAGTTTGAGATAATAATCCAATGTGGTTCATGTGCTTCATAATTTTTTATGCAAATATTGTGTTCAAAAATAATTGTTCTTCGAAAAATTTAAACAAATATAAATGAAAATTTGACAGCTATTTCCATTGAAATGAAACCATAAAAAAAAAACCAATGGTTCGTATTCACTTGGCTACGAAAAATATCAAATTTTTAATTGCTATCCCTTCTTTTTAACTTAATTATCAAAGCTTTCGTTTGCTGTACAATTTTCCTAAAATGTTTACTGACTTAGTATTCTTCAATTTGATTCGAAAAATAAATAATAATTGCTTACTTTGGTGCAAAGTCTCATGTTACATTAACATTAAATTTGTTACCTCAAATCGAACCCATCAAATAATCTAGATCTGGTTTAGGGTAAGTGCTCGGCGACTCAAAGTCTCGAAAGCAGAGAATGGGTAGGTTCAGATATAGGAAGGGACTTCATTTGCAGTCAATTGCACTCTTTGAACGTAAATTTATACCAAGGCAATAAGTTAGCCTTATCTTCACTTATCATGCAAAAACTACCAAAAACATTTTTGTCTACAAAAATAACTCCTCAGGCGAGCTACAAGTCCATCATAACATCATACGTTGATTTGGGTATTTAAAAAAGGAATATTACTTTTTTTTTTTACAATTTGGTAATGAACTGAAGGAATTGTGCAAATAATAAACAAATAAACAGACTTAAAAAGATTAGCGTTCAGTAGAATGTAAAAAACATGATCAGCTGTCATAAGTACGCTTGACCAATTAACTTTTCAATAAAGGTTCCTTAACTGTAAGGCAATTTTTTGGCAGCTGGCCTATCCCTTATGTCGTCTGAACCTCCCAATTTACTTGCAAGAATAAGTTTAACCTTTTGAAAAATAGGCTTTGGGGCGACTACAGAGTAATCTTATGGCCTCAACAAATACACCAAAAAGTAAAGTGTATTCGAGAAACACATTATTTTTGATGATGAACATAATCTCCACAACTTTATAAGTAGACATGAAGACATGCATTAAAACCATTATCAATCATTAATAATTTCAATTTCAGATATTAAAACTCTCACAAAACTCCCTTCTGTAATCCCAGTAAAAGAATGAATAAATAAACAGTCTCAAAACGAAAACAAAACACGTTCATTTGATCCTTGTTCTTCCATCTTGCGTTAGCACTAACCTTTAATCTTCCATTAAAATTCTAGCCTCTTACACTCCATTTCTATATTCCCTTACAAACAAAAAACAAACGTGTGTCCTTCACTGGAAATTGCTGGACATTTTCTTCTAAAAGCTTTATCCACCTTACGACGCTTTTAAACCAAATGTTTTACTTCACACCCTGATTGTGTACATGAGGGACTAAAAATCATTTAATCCTTTTGTCGATACACGTCCGCCTTTAAACCGCGCCCAATCGTTCCCAATCGTCCTTGTAGTAGTCGCCGTCGCCATCGTCGCCGTCGCAATCGTTGTTGGCAGCATCATCATCATGGCCATTCTCATAATCGTTCAATTTTATTTCAGTTCATTTCCGTATACGATTTTAATGTTTCTCTCTTCATTTTCTATTTCTTTTCAAAAGCAGGAAATGTTTCCATGCAGCATACTATTACCTAGACGATCCCCCACACCATCCATCGGTGCCCCAGGTTGACTGGGAAGTTCCCGTCGAGATTGGCGGCGAAATACGTGCTGCTGTGCCTGTAAATGAGTTCAGTAAGCATGTAGCTTCGCTGCACGCTGATGGCGACATCGGCTTTAGCCGGGAATATGAGGCCATTCAAAATGAGTGCATATCCGACGACCTACCCTGCGAGCACTCGCAGCATCCGGAGAACAAGCGGAAAAATCGCTATCTCAACATAACTGCATGTAAGTAAAAAATAAAAAAAGAAGCTAAACCAAATAGACCGTTAGAGAAAAGGCAATTCAAATCCAAATCCAACTAATCGATTCCTTTACAGATGACCACAGCCGAGTGCATCTCCACCCAACACCGGGCCAAAAGAAGAACCTCGATTATATTAATGCCAATTTCATTGACGGCTACCAGAAGACCCGTGCCTTTATCGGCACGCAAGGACCATTGCCGGACACATTTGATTGCTTCTGGCGAATGATTTGGGAGCAACGAGTGGCGATTATTGTGATGATAACGAACCTGGTCGAACGGGGCCGTCGGAAGTGCGACATGTACTGGCCAAAGGACGGCATTGAGACATACGGGGTCATTCAAGTGAAACTGATTGAGGAGGAAGTAATGTCCACGTATACTGTGCGAACGTTACAGATTAAGCACCTCAAGGTGGGTTAGCATTCGATGAGACATTGTTGTTGTTTTTTTGGACTTGTCATATAATTCTCATGATGTGTTCTTTCAGCTCAAAAAGAAGAAACAGTCGAACTCGGAGAAAATCGTTTACCAGTACCACTACACGAATTGGCCGGATCACGGAACACCTGACCATCCTCTGCCAGTATTAAATTTTGTTAAGAAATCCTCAGCAGCCAATCCACCAGATGCAGGTCCAATAGTTGTCCACTGCAGGTATGTATTTCCTTAACTATATTTGCGCTGTGCACTTTGATTGACTTTTCTTGTTTTGTCTTATGGCAGCGCTGGAGTTGGACGCACTGGAACATACATCGTTTTAGATGCCATGCTCAAGCAAATCCAGCAGAAGGGAGTCGTCAATGTATTCGGCTTCCTGCGACACATCCGGGTGCAGCGGAATTTCCTCGTTCAAACCGAGGAGCAGTACATTTTCCTGCACGATGCCCTTGTCGAGGCCATAGCCAGCGGGGAGACAAACCTGCGTGCCGATCAAATCGAGGAGCTAAAAAATCTCACCACCTACCTAGAGAATCAGTACAAGAATATAATTCAGTTCCAAACGAAGGATATTCACATCGCGTCGGCGATGAAGCAAGTGAACTCAATCAAGAATCGTGGTGCCATATTCCCGATTGAAAGCAGTCGGGTGCATTTAACGCCGAAGCCGGGCGAAGAGGGAAGCGATTATATAAACGCTTCGTGGCTGCACGGTTTCAGGCGGCTGCGAGACTTCATTGTCACCCAGCATCCAATGTCTCACACCGTCAAGGATTTCTGGCAAATGGTGTGGGATCACAATGCGCAAACAATTGTATTGCTATCATCATTAGATGAGATTGTAGGTTTTTCAAAAGATATTCTTTTGACTTTATTTTTGTTTTGCGGTACTAGAATAAAGTTCAATATAAAGATGGTATTTTCTTTTTTTGCTTTTATAGAACTTTGCGCAATTTTGGCCAGATGACACGACGCCCATCGAAAGCGATTACTATCGCGTAAAATTCTTAAGCAAGACCAACAAAAGCGACTACGTGAGTCGAGATTTTGTCATACAATCAATACAGGACGATTATGAGCTAAGCGTGAAAATGTTGCATTGTCCCAGTTGGCCAGAAATGACCAATCCAAATAGTATTTACGATTTTATTGTGGACGTGCACGAGAGATGCAGCGACTACAGAAATGGACCAATCGTTGTCGTGGATAGGTAAGTGTTATTATATTTGCTATTTCATAGCTTCTTCTTGTTTTTATTTGTATGTGTGTGGCAATTGCTTCAAAAAATGTGTTCAAGGATATCAGACAAATCCTTTGAATTAGGTAGTTATATGAAGATAAAGAAATGTTGTTAAATATTTTCGTTCATAAAAGAAACATTTTCACACTTTTCATTTTTCTTTCATCAGTTTCTTTCTGTCCTACAAACAAAATAAAACTGTTTTAAGGATTACATAAGTTTTAAATAAAATAAATAAATTAGACGGTACAACAGTCCGTTGGGAACTAGGACCTATTGAATTACAATTATCAAACATTCCTGTGTGCCAAAGATGAAGGTTAGGTTAGGTTTTTATGCCGAATCCGTAGGGCTAATTTTAGAAAGCAATTTACATGACAAGAATTACACTTGGCTGATTTGTCAATTCCTCACAAGAGGCAGTACCCATGAACAAAAATCTTACCAATTCTAGAACCTTGAAATTTTGACGTTGAGAAATGTTTGCTTGAAAACATTGAACTACTGAATATCAGTTGAAATTTAAAGAATGTTTCGTTTTTAACGGATAGTTATATGCTTATGTGTAGATAGACTTTGAATAATGGGTTGGCCAAGTACAAGTTTGTTTTTAAAAATGTAATGAAATGACTAAATTCGGTAAACTGCTTTGTTAAGTTTAGTTTTCCCTTCCAACTTAATATTCAAAACTGTAAGACCAATGAACATATGTACATATATCAGTTTCTCCTATTAATTCCGATTTATTTTTCTGACGCTCGCACTGCACAGTACTTAGGTACTTTGGAAATAAGTTTTCAATGTTATTCAAGTTGTCAAGTGAATTATTTCTTTGCGGCAAATTATGATACTGTCCTCTGTTAATATTTCGAGCGGAAAACAGCTGTCAGAGTCTAAAGTACTTATAAGGAAAAAAGAAGCTACAATGTGGCTCACTCTGTAAACAGAATACGATAGATTAACATTTATCTTCTATCTTAAATACCTTAGAGGTACAAAAACGAATAGCCCTTTTGGGTTTATATCTTGACCACAGTGGAAAATGAAAACTTGTTTAAAAAATCTATTTATCTTTACGTTCCTTTTATTCTTTTTTCAAACAATCTCTTTCTAATGACTCTTTTAGTTTCTGATTTGTTCTGCTTTAGTTATTAAAAAAAATGTTTCTCTTGGCCCGTTTCTCGCTTGTGTTGTCAAAGCTTATCTCGTCCAAATTAATGACAAATTTAGTCCTGGCCCCGATGGTCTCCCTGTCATTTTCCTTAACAAGTGATTTTCTACACTTTCTCAAAAATCTTCAGTCTATCCCTCAGCCAAGGTAAATTTCCTCAGATTTGGAAATCCTCATTTATAATTCCTATACACAAAAAGGGCTCGAAGGGAGATGTTAACAATTATCGACCCATTGCCAAGCTTTCTCATATACCTAAGCCTTTTGAAAGTATTTTGTATGTAATGTTGAGCTTCCACTGCAAATCACTTATGCCCCCTTGACAGCATGGATTTCTAAAATGCAGGTCTACAACCAATAACCTCATTGTCAGTTTGTGTCTTTCACGCTCTCTGCCTTAGAAAAAGGTTACGAAGTCAATATTATTTCAACAGATTTCAGTAAGCCTTTTGGCAAAATCTCCCATAGAGTCATACTCTCGAAACTGTCCATTCTTGGCTCTGAACCCTCCCTTTTTTTATAAAATGTATTTTCTCTTACCTTAAAAACCGATATTACAGCGTTCGTTCAGATCTGTCATCTCACACCTTTTCTTAGCTACATCTGGTGTTCCCCAAGGCAGCCACCTAGGTCCTCTTTTGTTCATTCTTACAATCAACGATCTTGAAAGGGTAATAAAGCATTCTTCCATCTCACTATATGCTGATGATACAAACATTTTTCAAGAAAATTTTATCAATACATGATTTTTCCCTTATTCAATATTGCCAAGTTCCAAAGAATTGTATGACCCCTATGTAACAATGTCCCTATATAATACCTTTGTACGTCCACTCCTCGAATACAAGTCTCAATTTTGATCCCCTTTTCAAAGTATTTATATTTAAAGAATCTAGAACATCCAACGTCGTTTTTTCGCTTTGGTTTTCGTGGTTTACCTTGGAACAATCCACTTATTTTTTCTCCCTATGTTGACCGCCTAATACTTCTCAGCTTGAACTCGTTAGTAGGCAAATTTCAGAGATTCTCTTTATTCACCGACTCTTTTCTGATTTCATTGATTGCATTTCCCTCTACAACTATTTTAATACTAACCCTCATAACACCCGTAATCCTCGACTCTTTTATGTTCCTACCCACCGAACCTTCTATGGCTCCAACGAACCAATATCTCGTAAGTGTAAATTCGCACTTGGACTTTTTTTATTTTAACTTCAGCACTCTTTATTCCGTATTCTGGTTTGCCCTTCCCCTCCTCAATCTAAGGTTAAGTCTTCCATCAAATCAAAAACTTGTATTGTCCGACTCCTTTCTTAAAATATGCTTTTGTATAAAATACCATTCAATACTTCAATTATTAAGGCATACTTCGGTGAAGTTAGGATTAGGCTTAGAACGTTCAAGAAACAAAAAATGCTACCTAATAAAGATGTTAGATCTTTCAATCATATATCTTATAAAACTTTCATTTAATTAAATTGAATTAATCAAAAATTATATTATTTTTAAAATTGTTTCAGATACGGCGGTGCTCAGGCATGTACATTCTGTGCGATCTCATCATTATCCATCGAAATGGAATATTGCAATACGGCTAATATCTATCAATATGCCAAATTGTATCACAACAAACGGCCGGGCGTATGGACGTCTAGCGAAGACATACGCCTTATTTACAACATCTTATCATATTTGCCTCGTAATTTGCAGCTACTCAAACGCACTGCCTTGCGTACAGAATTTGAAGATGTTACGACGGCAACGCCGGATTTATACAGTAAAATCTGTAGCAATGGTAATATTAGTAGTACGTTACAAAATTCAAATACCCTAACTAACTTAACTATAAATAATGCTGCATTAACTTCGCTTATTAATGGTGATGTTACAACAATTACAACAACAACAACAAATCCAACCCTAACAACAACAACACCAACAACTATCATTCCAACATCAACAATTATAAATAATTTGGATAATGATGCTAATGGTGGTGGTAATGGTGATGGTAATTATATTATTAACTCAATTAATCAAACAACCCCTACTAACCAACAACAACAACTAACTGGTGGTATTAATGATGACGTTAATAACGTTCATGGTGATGGTATTAATGTTAATGGTAATGTAAATGTAAATGTTAATGGAAACTTAAATTAAATTTTCATCAATATAGCTGTAACGGATGCTCAAAGCTTAGATATTGTAGGATAAACAAATAAATTATTTTAGTTTAACAAATTAACACAAACAAAAACTATTCCTAAGTAAAATTTAAAAGAAAACATACATTTACACAAAAAAAGTAGAGCAAGCTGACACCACCATTCATTAAGTAAAAGTAAAAGTAAATAAAACAAACAGAAATTATACATAAAAGTTCATCCAGTTATTATTAAACAAAAAACAAAAACAATTCCTTTTAATAACAAATTAAAAAACAAAAAACATCACAATAAACATTCTCTTCTATGTTCCTCTGGTTCCTTTTTTCTTTTATCTATATTTCTATTCATAAATTTACTAAAACAAAACAAAAACAAGAATTATTATACGAGTATGTAATGTGTAAGAAGTTCATCAAAATAAATCACACTCTTGGAGGTCTTGAGAAACCAGGGCCTCCATGAGGACAAAAAATATAAGCGCACCCTTTTATGAATAAACAAACAAAAATGTAGTTAAACTAGAAAAAAAAAGCAACACAAAAACAATGTAGTTATTAACAATTTATACGAGAATAAAACACGGTGATGAGATTGCATGAAATTAATTTAGTTCTTAATCATTATAATTATTATTAATATTATTATTATAATTAAAAAAAATATATATATTATAAAATTCTTTGTATAAATGTGACAATGTGATTTGCTGCGTGTATGATGGATGTTTAGTCGCGTCTGTCCGTCCCGTCCGTCTGTTTATTTTGAATTATTTTTGTTTCATTTCCGTCCCTATATTATTTATCAGAAAAATTATACCTAAATTATATAATTCACCTAAAATTGTAAATTGTAAAAAAATATATAATTAAAAAAGAAAAGAAACAAAACAAAAAATTATTTAGAAATATTACCTACCATATAATATGTAAAATGTATTTATCGAAATTTTAATTTAAGTAAAATTAAAAAAAAAAAAACAAAAAAGAAAGAAAGAAATCCTCGTGTGCTTGTTTCAGTTATTTTAATGAATTTATAGATTTGTAAATAATCATTAAGTAAATTAAAACAATAAGTTTAAATTTTTTAAAAAATACTCTCCATTTACATTATTATATGATTTCAAAAACAGTAAAAGTGAATTCAAATTAAAAATAAAAATAAAAAAAAACATTGTACATTATAGAAAATATATATAAACATAAATATATATATATTATATATATCTATGCATAGATGAGAAAACAAAAAACATATTTAAAGACTGGTTTTGTACACTTTTTACATAATTATGATTATTATTAAATTTAAATTAATTATTAATTATATATTTAAAGTACACACACACATTGTAAAAAGCTAAAGTAAAATTGAAATGAAAAAAAAAAAACAAAAACAAAAAAAACCTATGTATGTATGTATCCATTTTAATTTTAATAAAATAATTGTATTTCAGATTCATATTAAGATTTTTCAATATTTTTATTTGAAAAAAAGTATTAGATTTTGCTTAGGTTCAGAAAAAGTTTAAAATTTTTAAAATTGGTAAAAAAAAGAAGAAAACAAAACAAATATTTTGTGTAGTTTTGTTTCTTTTTTGTACCTAGTATATCCTTTGCATGTTTTTATTTTTAATGTTTAATTTTTTATTACATCATTTATGAGAATATGAATAATAAAATATAATAATTATAACGATACTTCTCCTAAGAAAAAATATACATATATAAACTAAATAAAGGTTTAAATTTCAAATTATATTTATTTTGCATTTTTACTTTTCGTTGTTTAGTTTTGATTTTGTTTTTTTTTTTTTATAAATTTCATTATAACCTTTATTTTTGTAATGTTATAGTTGTATTTTGGGCGTTTATTAACAAACAACGATCTGGTTGGTATTAATTTTCATATTTTTAGTTTGAAAAACAGCAATGCTCACATACACTACCAACCACTAGGATGAGGCTACAAGTTTTAGAATCGATTTTCGCTTTTTATACCTGGGGAATCATTCCGTAATTTTCAAAACGATAATCGTCAAAACAATTATCATTAACGACGAAGTAACTATAATTTTAAATTACTTATGTATGTCTGTTATTATTGTACATAATTATATTTATAATTTTGTATATACATACATACATAATGTAGGTCATCAAAGCAAATTCATCTGCAAATGGGTATAACATTTATGGATAAGCATCCTTCCTTGGCCAATGAATATGACCCCAATTATGTTCAAGGGAAAGAAGACAAGATTCCATTTTATCCACAGGGGACATAACTTGGCTTCAAAAATATTTCTTGTTACCGAAACTTTTTTGGATAATGTGCTTCGTGCAAGAGCATTGGTACCCTCCGCCACCCTAAGTTTTAATAGTTACAGCAAACCGTCTGGCAAATTTATTGTTTCCAATATCTTTATAAAGGCCTATTTTGAATAACTTTGAACCAAACTATAATGGTTTAAATTATTTTACAACAAGTGAGAAAAAACAAAAATTCTTAAATATAGGTTGGAATTGGAAGATGTAGAGGGTCTGATTTACATATCTCTTAAGTGTCTCCAAAACCGTATTCAATTTATATTTTTGTTCTGAGTTTTTCATTTTCACTTTATAACAAAACTCAATTACGACGAAATATTTTAATTTTAATTTGCTATTTAGAAATCAATGACAGACGATACCTGGCTCAAAATCACCAAGGTTGCAAATTTCAAAATTGGTTTTATGACAACAAAAATTGCAAGCTATAATGATTACTTTTAGTTTATACTGTTTTAAAATTTGTATATTAATAAACTTTGACAGCGCACAGAATTCATACTTTTTTAGTAATATTTTTTAGTATTAAATAATATCTTACAGAAAACCATCAATTCGGAAACGTTTTTCTAAGTTTTATAAAATCAACAAAAACAAAACAAAGCACATAATTTAAGCTTTGTTTAATAACATGGGTATATTATGTATCTATATTAAATAAGCAATAATGAAAGCAATACATACAAAATCTTCTACAGGCAAAATATTTTTAAAAAAATGTCTGGGAACGTTCCCGAAATGACCGTTCACGAAATGACGATTTCAAATAAGCGAGCACTATGATTATACGGCGGTCATCTTAAATGCGATCTGACTTTGTTAATAGGAAAATATTTGAGGTTACTTTGCTATTTCGTGTCGTAAAAAAGAATTTCATTAATAATTAAATGTACCTAATAATTACGTTCACGGAATGACGGACTATTGATGTGCGCTCTACGACGAATAATGAATAGAAAGGTACTTACCATTTAGATATAATACCTATAATATTTTACGATAAATACTCTGACAGCCGGATTTGATATTGTTGTCTTCCTCGATTGACGTTTGACACCGAATGGCTGCGTTCATTTAAAATTATTTTTGATCGATTATCGATATGTTCACTGAAATGACTTGTGGGGGTATCGGACAAACTATTTTTGCATTTTTATATTTAAAAAAAAATAATCTTTTAGTATCCTTTCTAAAACTAGATTTTGTATACAAAATACGGTGTTTTAAGTAATGACCGGGGTTAAATAGCCTAAATTTTTCAATCATATTTTGGACTTGTTGAAGATTGTACATTAGGACGCGTTTCCGAAATGATTTTCTATGCGTGTATATTGATTTCATTTAAAATTTAGTTTATTAATAAATTATGTATATTGTTTGATAGACACACAAAACAGGTTAGTTTTAGTATTTTATTAATTTTTTTTCTCAATTAAGTCCAGATTTAAGACATTAAATTGAAAAGCAAAGCCAATTCTGCACCTTGATGATTTTAGGCCACCTATTTAGCTATAGTGCAAACGCTATCGTTTTTACGATACCACTTTGACGATTATATTCTTACGTCAAGTAATACTATCGTCAAAACGTTTTACGGAATGACCCCCCTGTTGAAAGTTTTGAGCTCAGGCACTTTTACTTCCTATAAATAGGTACGTATTTCCTCATAATAAATTTATAAAATTAAAGTTAAATTGAAAACATTTATTGTAATTCCCCAAGATCAAACAATTAACTACTTAAAAAGTGTGCAAAAAAATCCTACACTGGGATGAGGCCACATCCCCAGTCCATTTAGAAAAAACGAACTAAATCAATGAAATTTTTATATTTTATGGTTTTGCAATATTTATTTATACATTAATAATAAGTAAAGTCAGTCATTTTTGGAAATAAAATCAATTTGATATAGAATCATATTTTTTTTAAAACAATCATAAGAAATTTGGGTCTAGGAATCACGAATAAGGTGTCCTTTCGTTCGATTAAGGTGTCCTTGTCTTCATATGTATAATCAGCCACCTTCATAAACTTTACGAGATTGTCATGACACAAAGTTTTCGATTATGTTAAAGGCCAGTTAATATGATAGCCACGGCCAATGTTCCACACGCCTTCTGATTGAATTCACCTTCTTACAACCCTGGAAGAGTGGATGGAATTGTCTTGTAATAGTTGTTCCCGTTCATTGCTGCGGACAAAAGTTTGAAGTCGATTGTGCCATAGTAGGTTATACATAGCTCCCCTCACTATTACACCTGATTTACAGCTATGATGCATTGTCCAAATAAGCTCATCCTTAAATGGAAATAAAAGTTATAACCATCGGGACTGTCAAGTTTAAAATGTTTCATCAGAAACGACAACGCGTTTCAATTCTTGAAAAAATCCTCCGATTATTATTTAGTTTTCTTCTCTGGATAGTATCACAATTTTGTATTATCCTTCGAACTGTTGTTATGCTGGCTTATAATCCACTTTTGACTCTTATTTTAGTCGCTGGTAGAAGTGGTTGGCAGTGTATTTCACTTCAAATTTAAGTCAGGAAAGACATAAACTCACAGCCAATTGTATAAATGGTTCTAACAATTTTGTCCTTAAAGATAAATCAGAAATAAGCTAACAAATAATTGTTTTTGTACTCTGAGCAAAGGTTAAAGGGTTTATTTTGTGGAATGCACGGATGGTTTATATTACACAAATATATGCGTTATCTAGTATTCCAAGATTTGTTTTGTCACATGCCAAAAGTGAGAAAGAGATCTTAAGCATAAGCAGGTTCCGGAACATAAGGGACTTCATTTTCAGTCAATTGCATTTTTTGCACGTACATTTTGACCAAGGGAATTAGTTAGTTGTTCAAAAGTCATACATTTGAAACTCAGAACTTTACTTTAATAATCTTTACCTTAAGTTCACTGTACAAAAACTACCAAAAACATTATTGTCTCCAAAACCACTTTTCGGATGATAGAAACCAGCCTTACTTTTAAGTCCCTTATGTCATCTGAACCTTCCCCATTAGTATAACTAGATTCAAAAAGATATAGCAGGAAAATGTTTTTTTGGTTATGTGTTTTTACATCGAAATCCTCTAAGAAAATGACTAGCGTTGTAAAAAAGTTCAGTCTTGATGAACCATGAAAAACCATGTACCTACACATTGTACATTATCGGCATAAATCATAGACTTAGGCTAATGAGCCTGAAAAACAAACAGCAACCGATTGTATCGATGTTTTAAGATGAACCACATCCAAGTTGATCGTGCTTGAAGCACTTCCAAATAAATAATCGAAAATTGAAGAACCTAGAACGGTCAATTTGGAATGCAATAGAAGCATTTTTGTTTGCCGAAAGTCTGGTAATATTTGATAATCTAATAAAAGACATCAAATCATTCTTTATATATATAAATAAAAAAAAAAAAAACGATTAAAACAACTGAATTTTTGAAGAGTTTAAAATGTTAAAACATTTAAGGATTTTTTCTTGAACATCACCGAAACATCAAAAATAAATTTCTTCGATAGCGATTTTTTTACAGAAGAAGCTTAAATAATATTTTTGAGCTCTCTTAAGGGCAGGGAGTGAGATGGTTCCAAAAAAATCACGACACCGTATAGAAAAATGTATTTATGGTCTTGAAGAATATTTTGAAAAAAAAAAAAAAAAAATATTAAAAAATAAATATTATTGTGTTATCATTGTTGGGCCGAAAATACGGACACTAACCCACGTATCTCAACAACTTTTGTCGAAATTCGAACACACATACAAAAGTTGAATTTTTCAATTCGGACAAATTTTGATCAATAAACGTTGTGAAGTCGAAAAAGTACAATCAAGTTCAATAGAAATATGTTTATGTATACTCCTTGTGTCCGAGTTTGACTGTGCCCTGTTTTGTTTCAAAAGAGGAGTTATTAAGAAACCACTAAATCAAATCGAAAAGCAACCATAGCAATTTATATGCAGAGGTTGGTAAAATAATGGATAGAAGCCGATACACCATTCGGAGCATCGTGTATCAAGGGTGTGTCTTACTTTGAAAGTGCCAAGCAAAAAGTTTGTCCTCGGACTTGGATCTTGAATGCAATAAAATTGTTCAAAAAGTTGAAAGAAAAAAACAAAAATTACATCAATGCAATTTGCTGCTAAATTGGGACAAGAATTTGGGAACGAAAAGTTCATCACATGAGGATAAGAAGATTACTTCAAAAATCGAGTTACAAAGCGAAAGTCTATGATTTCGAAAGGCAAGTCAAGGAGTTTCTGGTATTACGTTGTCTTTTCCCTTTAGGGTAGACTCAATGGGCAGGTTCAGACAACATAAGGGACTTCATTTACAGTCAACTTCATTCTTTGAACGTAAATTTTGACCAAGGCAACTAGTTAGTTTTTCAAGTGTCATGAATTTAAAATTCAGAACTTTACTTCACAAACCTCTACTTCAAGTTCATAGTACAAAAATTACCAAAATCATTATTTTCTACAAAACACTCCTCAGGCAAGCTACAAGTCCATCATGATTTGTATTTTGTATTTTAAAGAAATATTACTTATTTCTTTTCCAAATTTACAAGGAACCTTTTTACAGAAAGCATTAAATGAAGTTGTGCAGAAAATAAATAAATCATTGAGTAATAAAGTTCAGCTTTTAGTTGAATTAAAAAATATGATCAATTGTCATTTTGACATAAGTTGACTTGACTTGATAGTAAGGGAGATTTTTCTTGCCTAACTTTCCAGTCAACTTTCCAATAAAGTTGCCTTAATTGGAAGGCAATTTTTTGGCAGCTGGCCAATCAGATGCAAGAAACTTGCCTTACTTTCAAGTCCCTTATGTCGGCTGAACCTGCCCAATGTTTTTTACACTGATGGCCGTATAATTTTGTGCAGAAAGTCTAATAAAGAACTACAAAAAAAAAATTGACATCTACAGCACAGCATTGTATCGAAAAAGCTTTGGTTTCGGGCAGTATTATGAACAGACTTATTTATATGGACATTTTAAAAGAAACCATACAAAAAGTGTCATATAACTATAAATCGTTCAGGATCATTAAGATTCCAGTAAAACAATGAACTCAAAAATACTTCTTAAGATATTTGAATAAGGTTATCATAACACTCAAAAACCTCTTTCACACCACCAACTCCAGGTCTCAAAACAATGGGCAGGTTCAGGCGAGACATAAGAGACTTGAAAGTAAGGCAAGTTTCTAGTATCTGATTGGCCAACTGCCAAAAATTTTCCTTCCAATTAAGGCAACTTCATTGGAAAATTGACTGGAGAGTTAGTCAAGAAAAATCTCCCTAACTATCAAGTCAAGTTTACTTCTGTCAAAATGATAGTTGATCATGTTTTTTTATTGAACTAAAAGCTGAACTTTGTTACGCTATGATTTATTTATTTTCTGCCCAGCTTCATTTAATGTTTTGTGTAAAAAGGTTCCTTGCCAATTTGGAAAACAAATAAATAATATTACTTTTCAATACAAAATAAAAATCGTGATGGACATGCAGCTTGCCTTATGAATGTTTTTTAGACAACAATGCTTTTGTTAGTTTTTGTACTATGAACTTAAAGTAGAGGTTTGTGAAGTAAAGTTCTGAATTTGAAACTCATGACATTTTAAATACTAACTAATTGCCTTGGTCAAAATTCACGTTCAAAGAATGAAGTTGACTGCAAATGAAGTCCTCAATGTTCTCTGAGCCTGCCCAATGAAACATCTGTGGAAGAATTGGACAAACGCGTGAAAAAGCGTGCGTTTGTCAATAAATCTGAACTTTAAAAGGCGTTAAAGGAAGAATAGCAAAATATTGGATGCGAAGTCACTCAAAAATTGATTTAATCTATGAAAAATAGATTAACCGCCAGTATTAAAGAACAAAGCATATCTAAGCTTATAATTTGGCTATCATTTTCAACTTTTATAAAAATGTGACAATAGTATATTTTGTGAAAATTTTAGTACTTTTTTGTTCATTGTTTTTTTTTTGAACTCGAATTAATAAAAACAAAATGTTGATACATTAAATTGCATTTGTTTATAAAAACATGCAACCACCACATTTTGAAATATTAACAGGATTGTGTTTCTACGCGTTAAACAATATAGATTAATATTATACAATTCAGGTGATGCATTGAGATTGATATAATGTTTAATTTTAAAATTCACTTTCCTGGTTTTCAGTTCAGCTGCATAATGGCCTTATACTACTTTCATTAAAAACAAAATCAACTTTTTTTGAGGCTTACCTTTACACTTCTTCGAATCTAAATAATTTTGAAAAAATTATGTAACAAAGCCTCATGTAAAGTATGTTTCTATTGAGTTAGCTGATTTGAGAACTACTATATTTTGAAATGTGAGCCATTATCCTTACACGCGCCGCGCATGTTTCTTACCTTTTTCAATTCTAAAATTTCGTTCAAGCTCTTACAAGCTTTATATGATAGGTACCCGTGGTGTGATCGTTAGTGAGTAGCAATGTAATGCTAGAGGTCTTGGGTTCAATGCCTGCCTGTAGGTCCCCTCCATTCCTGACAGACATTACGCGCACACAGAAATGGTTGAGAGGTGTAAGTCACTAGGACCTAGTTCTCAACAGACTGTTGCGTCACCTAATTTATATTTATTTTTTTACTTATTCCTATGCCGCTTCGGCTAGTTTTGAATTTTTAAGCTTCGAAACCCTTGAAATTTTAAGTTTTTATCTTTGATTTTTTGTATGACTGACTTTTTGAAAGCATCAACCCAAAGTCATCCCAATATTTCGATTCAATTCAAATTTTAAAAAGAGGAGAGAGTTACGCTTATTTTTTTTAGTTAAACATTAAAGTTGATTAGATGCTTATTTAAAATAGTTGCTGTTTGAAACCCTCTTGAAAAACTTGAATTCGGATTGTTATAAAATGTATTTATACGAATCATTTTGTCATCGACAGGGTGATCCATACTGAAATATTTACAGATTGTATCATAAAAACTCAAATCAATGTATATACCCATATAATGTATCATTCAAAATAACCCAAGTTTCAAAAACATAATTTTCTTAATAATTTACAATTTTATTGTCGTTTTGTTTTTTTTTTTAATATTTTATCAAACTTTCAAGCGATAAGCACAAGTATTTGTTATAATTCTTTAACCAAAACACAATTATTCTCTATGTCCTAATATCAGTATTTTTTATTGTTTTAAAAACTACTTTACCTATAGCTTTTGATAACTTCTTTGGTGTCCTGTTTTCCATTATAAAACAAACAAAATAATACAAAACAAAAATCATTTAGTTTCACTTATTCGAAACGAGTATTATAGAATAACATTTAAATTAAAATCACGATATAAGAAAAATTAGTATTAATCACTAAATATATAGTAACAAAATAAATAAATATAAAAATAGGTTAAATCAAAACGGATACAAAACAAAAGATAAATAGATATTTTATTAAAGAAAATTGTAAATACATGAAAAAGAAAATGAGAACAAATTTATTGAGAAACGAAAAAAACAAAAAACAAAATTAAAAAAAAAAAACACATACATAATTCTAAGATAAATTATAACACAAAAAGCAAATTAGGTACGACAAAAAATTTAAAATTTAAATTATACATTAAACAACAAAAACTGAAAGAAAAAAAAAAGAAAATTTTTATGTCGTCCTTTTTGAGACAAGGAAATAATTTAGTTAATAAGAAATTAATATTAAACAAAAAAATGAAAAATAAAATCAATTGTGAGATTCAATTCGTGTGATCAGTCTGAACTCTGAAAATGATTTTAAGTCATAAAATAAAAATATATATATTAATATGAGAAAAAAGTTAGTTAAACATGATCTAAGATACAAAAACAATCTATTATAATTTATTACTTAAATGAAATAATTTAATTATGAAAATTACAGAAAAACACATGACAAAACGTAAATATATGTATGTATGTATGTATGTACTACAGGAGCGATCGTAAGAGATTATATTATTTAATTATTATTATGCAAAAGAATTATTAATATACAACAAACAAAATATGATGAAAAAGTAAAAAAAAAATATAAACAATTGGGTGTTGTTTTATTTTAGACGGAAATACCCTTAAGCCAAGACAAACGGACTTCCGCTTGAAACGTCGAGTCGTTTTTAATTGACTTATACATATATTAAGATGTTAAATTATTAAGCTGATTAATTTATCAGCTCAAGAAATATCTTGAAAATCGAAAGCTTCTTAATGAGTGTCAGTACGGCTTTCGAAGCAATAGGTCCACTGGTGATCTTTACATCGCTTTGGAGAAAGTAAGATTATTGCACTTGATATTTCAAAAGCATTTGATAGGGTTTGGAATCAGGCTCTCTTATAGAAAATGCGTGCTTTCGGTTTTCATGAATCCCTGCTTCATTGGATTTGTAATTACCTTTCGGATCGTTCGATACAAGTAGTATTGGATGGATTCAAGTATGAAGTTCATAAAATAAATGCTGGTGTGCCCCAGGGCTCTGTTCTATCTCCAACACTCTTTCTCATTTTTATTAATGATCTCCTGTCTGCAACTTCTAATCCAATACATTGTTTAGCTGACGATAGAACTCTTAGTTTTTCATATTCGTTTTCATAGTCATTTCCCTCTTCTTCGGATGTGGAACTGCAACGACAAAATATAAGCTCAATAGATTCCGACTTAAACAGCATTGTACAATGGGGATTAAAAAACCGCGTGGAATTTAATGTTTCGAAAACCCAATGCTGTCTTGTATCGTTAAAGTGAGATATACCCCCCTTGCCAATATCCATGGATGGCAATTGCATCAATGAGATTGAACATCTCGAAATTCTCGGTATGTGTGTCACCAACCACCTCTTGTGGAACGATCACATACGCGATGTCGCCAAAAATGCCGCAAGGTGTTTGGGTTTCCTTAGGCGATGCGAGAAATGTTTCACACCTTCTGATCTGGCTGTTATCTACAAGACTTATATATGTACGTGCAAAGCTTGAGTATAACTCCCATCTCTGGGTTGGTGCTCCTGCAACTTACTTAAGCCTCTTGGATAGTATTGAACGTAGAGCATTTAAATTGGTAGGTGATAATATCATCATAAGTCCATTTACTTCGCTTGAACATCGTCGCAAGTTTTCTTGTCTCACCCTTTTTTACCGTTATTTTAACGGTTTATGTTCTAGTGAAATAGCCAGCTGCATTCCTTCCCTTAAACAGTTCAACCGTATTACTCGCGATTCTAGGAATGCTCATAAGTATACCCTCGAGTCTAACTTCGGCCGTACTGTCAAATACAGAGATTCGTTCTTTAGCCGTATTAGGCGAATGTGGAATGCCTTACCACACTCTGTTTTTCCCAGCCATTGCAATATTCAGGAATTCAAAACCAATGTGCACCGACATCTCCTTTCAAACCCTCTCTCCTTTTCCTAGTGCTCACACTGTGTTTCTGCATAATAAGGAGTGTGTGCTTATTTAAAAAAAAAAAAATTGATTTTTAATTGTATTTAACGAAACTTTTTTATTTTCTTATTTCGTCTATGAAGTTCACCTAACGGGGCATAAGGCCTTCAGTAAAACTACGCGTATCCGTGATAGTGTCCGATATGTAGAAATATTTATATCACAGATCTTCTCAACTTTTCTTCAGTTGTGCCACTTTCAGTTCGACCATTATTCCTACGGGACTGGGTTCCACTACATCGCTCGGCCAGCAATGTAATCAGTCGCCTTTTCAAAGGGTATGATCAATTTAGTCCCACGTAGAGTCTTCCTTGTGGGACGCCCAAGATTACTTTTATGCACTTAGATACAAAACTATATTTATATCTCAACGAATTGGGTTCGATCAATGAGATAAGATCGTAATAAATAAATAAAAGCGCAACATTCCGTAAATCATCAGGGTCTAGTGTCTTGTATCTCTTAGACATTCTTATGTGCGAGCCATATCAGGGATGAAGGGTACCTTCAATTTATATTTTCATATTCGTTTTTAGATTCTCATCCTTGTCCTTCGGATGTGGAACTTCAACGGCAGTGTATGATAAGCTTAATAAATTCTGATCTCGACAGCATTGTACAATGGGGAATCAAAAACCGTGTAGAATTTAATGCTTCGGAAACTCAATGCTGTCTCCTGTCGTTAAAGCGTAACCCACCCCTGATCCCGCTATCCATGAGCGGCGCTTGCATCCAGGAAACTAATCAACTTTCAGTACTCGGTATGTGTATCACATATCACTCTTTGGAATGATCACATATTCGATATTGCCAAAATTGTTGCTAGGGGCTTAGGATTTCTCCGACGCGACGGTGCAAGAAATGTTTCACCCCTTCTG
Source organism: Eupeodes latifasciatus (assembly GCA_920104205.1). Classification (NCBI taxonomy): domain Eukaryota; kingdom Metazoa; phylum Arthropoda; class Insecta; order Diptera; family Syrphidae; genus Eupeodes; species Eupeodes latifasciatus. The sequence continues at coordinate 398,581,571 of OV049924.1, forward strand.
ATCTGGCTGTAATTGACAAAGCCTTCATTCATCCAAAACTTGAATCTAACTCGCATATTTGGGCAGGTGCCCCTAAAACAAGTTTAAGTATTTTGGAGAGGATCCAAAAAAGGTCTTCGAAAATGATAGGCGATAGAACTATAACCGAAACAATTACTCACTTGAACACCGCCGCAATGTTTCATGCCTTTCGTTGTTCTACCGATATTTTTATAAACAGTGTTCTGTCGAATTAGCCAGTTTCATTCCCCCCCTCAAACAATTCAGCCGTAGTACTCGTACTTCTAGGAATGCACATTAGTTTAACCTTGAGCTCAATTTCGAACGTACTGTCAAATATAGAGATTCTTTTTTTAACCGCACATCGAGAATGTGGAATGCTTTACCCTATCATGTTCCCTATCATTTTGATATTCAAAACTTTAAGACCAATGTTCATCGGTATCTCCTCTTTAATCCTTCCCTATTTTCCTAAAGCTCGCACTGTGTTTAAACTTTAAACATGTTAAGGGTATTAATAACCCCTTGAGTGCATGTTTATTATAAAAAAAAATATGGCGAATCCGAAAGGCTAATTTGAGAAGCTCTTTTCATGACACAAATTACTCTTGGAGGATTTGTCATTTTCTCGTAAGAGGCAGTACCTGTACCAGTACATCTATCATGAAAGTTCTACGCACTAACCATCCCGCCACGGGTACTAATAAGAATAAGAACGTTTTTATTTTAAAAGTATGGAATGGAAACCAAGCTTGGACAATTTCTGTGGCCCCGAAGCAGAACCGCTAAAGTCTGTTTTTAACATTTTTCAGGAGAGCAATTTGAAGTTTTAAGAAAAAGTTCGCAATTATGTACAAATTGATGTAGAAAATTATTGGATCGTCTGACAGTATTGAAACTAGTATGGATTTAAAGGTATTAAACCATTCTCTTGATCCAAAATTTAAAAACAAATCAAACATTTAAATTAAAAGCGTGGGAGGCAAAGGAAGCAGTTTAGTTGTTTTGCCTCGGAAGAAATGTTCATACAAAATATCTTAAGTCGAGTTAAGCTGTATTTCCTTGAAGTAAATTGAATTTTTAGTTTGCCAAACTCGACTTAAGTTGTTTTTCCCTAATGTAATGTGACATTTTGCTCCGCTTAACTCGACTTTAGTTGTTATTCCATAACTATGTATATTGAGTGAGATATGGCAACAAAATTTTGAGATAAGATTTTTAAACGCTTGATATCAAAGATACAATCTTGTTTTTGTATTAGAAAAGACACCAATTTATTAAAAAATATCTTACACAATATTGAATAATAAAAATAAATATTACATCAAGATAAAACCATTGAAAAATATAAAATTAACAAAACAAAAAACAACAAAAAAAGTAGAATTCACACTTCGCGATTTTTTTAATTGTTAGAAAAAAGTATCAATATGTATTTAACGTTTTATTAACGTACTAAAATTGAAAATCTTTAAAAATATTGAGATCATAAACAGTTTCTTAGAAAAAAGGTATTAGATTTTTTAAGTTTTGCAAATAATCGCAATATTAACAGTATGGAATAAGGTGAATATAGAAAAATAGCTTTAATTTTCATCATCTTCACTTTCTAAATCAGGATGTGTGTTTAGTGCATTTGAAGTTGTGCGAAGGCTTCGTTAAAACTCATGAAATTCGGGATTAATATATTGCATCAATTCCATAAGATCCTTCTTTTTTTCGGCAGATATATTTTGTACATCTTCAATAATTTTAAGCTCGCTTAATGAAAAAGTAGAAGATCCTCTTTTTGCCAATGATAATATTTTGAATGGTTCTTCTGGATTCAAAGTCGTTTTATAAAATATTTTTTTACTGTCACTGGTGTATCGAATCCACCTCACGGTGTTCCAAACAAATTTTTCTCGTTCTAAATTAGATCGTTTCCAATTCAAATTGGTTTTTGAGATTTCACAAAAATTGAAAAATTCAGCTTGTTGCATTTCATATACCTTTATTTTGGAATTAATACCACCAATAAACTGGTACCAATCTCTAGGGTCACTAATTTCAACATTTGACTTTTTCTTTTTCCTTTCAATTAGGGCATGACAAGAATCGCATTCCATATGAGTATGGCCAGGCTCTAAGAACTTGTGATCAATATATTCAATTGATGAATTTTCTTTTAGAAAAAGGAGAAACATAGCAGCCACGAACGAGTTTTTTTTGGCCAGAGCATGAATCGCTGTAAAATGTTAATTTACGATTACTTGGTGGTAACGACCTAAGGAAAGGAGTTTAAAAATGCAGGAAGAAATCTCATTCCCACCCCTACGCGCAATACCTTCGTGTCATACATATATGTAGCAGCCAGAAAAATTATTCTCTAAATCATGTACCGTAAGATTGAAAGTCCATAGTTGCCTTTTGTAAAAACTTACGGAGTTTCTTAGAAAGGGCGTTGGCAGACATTGCTGTAAGTCAAACGCAAAGGCTCTCATGCTTTGATTTTGCTTCGCGTTTTCCTTATCAATCTTTTTTGGTCGTAGCCGAACTCTGCTTTTACAAGATGTAATTTTTTTTGCTCAAATAATATCTTTTTCTCTTCATCGTTATGAGCAACTTTGATTTTAGATATAAATGTATCACAATTTGAACAGGTGTCTAATTTAGGGACTTAAGATTCATAGTTTGGAATATTTCAGCATATTTGGTCATGCCCACAGGGCTAGCTACTTCTTCTTTATACATGCGGTGCATTGTTGCCAGATTTAAGCTCCCATGAATATATTTTTGGGATGTATCCCTACGGCTATAATGACTTTCATATGCGGGAAATTTTTGTATGTGCCGGTTTCTAATATATAGAATACGTTGATCATAAGATCCCAGGGACCAATAGTGATTGAAAATGGATTGAACGTTCTCAAATGAAAATTTTACCTGGCTGAAAATTTTACTAGACCTACCAAACGGTTGACAAATTCTGGCCTGCTTAATTACTCCAGAAGTAGATTCATAAGCTTTTCCAACATTTCTGGATATCTTTCGGCAAAGTCTTTTATTTTAACGTTTTGATTCTTTTAGGACAGTTGGTGGTTGGGTTGGGATATTTTCAATCTCTTCATCATCGGTGCATGAATCATGGGAAGTAATTTGAAAATCGGGATCTTTAAAGTAATCATCAGAATCTTCCCATTCGGGAACATCATCGCAGTTAATAGAGACATTTTGCCAAATATTGGTCTACAAGTGTAATAGTGAAATACTAAGAAATAGTAACTTTTGAATAAAAAAAATAGGATTCTTACTGTTATATCGATGTCAAATCCATTATTCCTTCAGAAAAATTGAAAACAATTTAATCTTAAGTCAACTTTAGATAATGTGTAAGGACTTTTTCCAATTTTGTTTGAGTTTAGTTGTTTTGCCTTGAGGAGGATGTACAAAACTGACTTTAGTGGTTTTGTTTTTGTAAAATTGTGGTTACATTTTTTATAATAAAAATGTAAAAAAAATTATAATATAGATTCGAACGCGCTAAATCTAATGGTATCAAAAACTCAATTTTGTCTTAAGTCGACTTTAGCGGTTCTGCCTCCTGGGCACAGATTTATGAAATAATATTTCATGGTTAGCCCTATATGAAATGCTTTGTTAAAGTCAGTATAGATAATTTGAGTCTGAAGAGCATTTTCAAATCCACTGGCAACTGTATCACACAAAATAGTAATATTTGTAGCTGCGTATCTGTCTGAAACAAATCCATGATGAGAATCAGTTACGAATTGCTTTGTTAGAAAAATTTGCTTATTACAAAATTGTTCAATTTTTAACTTCCCATAGGAAGTTATTGTAATGGGTCCGATTTGTCAAATTGAAAATTTTGACATTTCTCGACGTTTCAAGGTCCCTAGAGTCGAAATAAAAGATTTTTAGAAAGATGTCTGTGCGTGCGTGTGTACGTACGTTCGTACGTCCGTATGTCCGTATGTCTGTCTATCCGTATGTCCGTATGTCCGTACGTCCGTACGTTCGCGACGTTCGCGACGTTTTTTTCGTCGTCCATAACTCAAGAACCAGAAGAGATATCGACTTCAAATAAATTTTGTTATACAGATAATAAGGCAGAAAGATGCAGAAAGGGCTCTCAAGAAAATTGCGTGGGTGGTTTTTTTACCATAGCAGTTTAAAAAAAAGGTGAAAATTTTGGTTAACCCTAAATATCTCATGAACCAATGACGCTAGAGACTTGAATTAAATTTTATGTTATATATTGTAACGTGATACAAAACAATTATATTTTTGGAAAAAAATTCAATTAACGGTTTTTTTTATAAATCAAAAAAACTGAAAAAAAAAATTTGTCACTTCGAAAATTTTACGACTAAAATATGATTTCATCTTCAAAACAATTTTGTGCAACGAAGAATAATGTTTTTGACATCTGATAAAATTTTGAGAAAAATCGAATTGACAGTTTTTTTTACAAAAAATAATAACCTAAAAAAAAATAAAAAAAAGTTGGTAAGAATTGAGTTTTGACTCAAATATCTTTTCAAGACTTTGAGAAATTGGCTTTAAACTACTCTTATCTTTCAAAAAATATTGTTTTCAACATTCAGAAAAGTTTTGAAAAAAATAGAATTGACAGTTTTTTTACAAAAAATTAAAAACCGAAAAAAAAATTTAACAAAAGTTGGTAAAAATTGATTTTTGACTTAAATATCTTTTCAAGAATTTGAGATTATGGCTTCAAACTAATTTTAACTTATAAGAAATATTGTTTTCAACATTAGAACAAATTTTGAGAAAAATCGAATTGACAGTTTTTTTACAAAAAATAAAAACCTAAACAAAAAAATTAATAAAAGTTGGTAAAAATTGATTTTCGGCTCAAATAGCTTTTCAAAAATTAAAAATATTGGCTTCAAACTTATTTTATTTCACAGAAAATATTGTTTTTTATATTCAATAATTTTTTTAAAAAAATCCAACAGTCCGTTTTTTCATAAAAAAAAATAAAATCTACAAAAAATAGATCGCAAATTTGGTAAGAATTGATACATTTAGACAAACTTTTAAGCAAGACAAATCGATAGACGGGATGGGAAGTTATCAGTGTGGGTCGCATCCCAGCCTCTTTTTTTTTTTGGAATAATGGATAACTCAGGAGATATGGATGATATTATCTACTCATCTAAGAACAGACGTATTCTTGGAGACTAATTGAAAATTAGGCATAAAGGTAACGCTCACTTGCGTTACCTTGGATTTTTTTGTATTATCTTGGGAGATATACTATCTGGACCAAGTCCTTTATTATCATTAATCCCATTCAAAGTTTCAAGTATGTAGTATCTGAAAATTCTAACCCAATGTTCTTATGTTTCCTACCTTAGGAGCCTTAGCTGCATGAACGGATTCAAAATAATCTGCAAAAAGATTACCATATAGTTTGGAAATCACTAGATACACAACCATAGAACTTCAACAGATTTTCTTTTGGACTTTATAAAATTCCTCAAGCTTTTACTGTCTTCTTAACTTTAGATTCAGCTGTTGATACAAAATTTCTACAAAAAAAATCATTGATTTTTCAACTTCATGGTATTTCTATCTTAGAACCTCAATATTTTTTGTTTTTTTTGTAGCATTTCTATGCTTTTTTATTCTTGAGCTTAGAAAGCCTCTCATTGAACCATGGTGGGTTATAATTCTTTTTATTTTTTTTTGGAATGAAGCTTTCAGTTGCCTGTTTTAAATAAGTCTTGCAACAGATCCTGGCTTTCTATTTATGATTCCCACAGAAATGAACTTAGAAATAAATTTATTGCATAATGATTTGTATATAGACTAAGAGCTTACAATCTGAGGATTTTTTACTACCAGTGAAGGAGCTTTATCAACGCTTACATCTAACTCATTATCAGCAAATACTGAACATGCGATTCAATGGACATTGAGGCTATGAATTCATAAAATCTTCCCGTTTTTAGCTTTCTTATGACACTGTTTTTGACTTTCCAAGTGCTGCATCATCCATAGAACAGCAGGGACGGAAGAGTTGTAGTTTGGTCTTAAAGTTAAAAGGGTTAGTAAACATTTCGAACGCATCCTTTGATTTTCTGATAGGTAAGGCTGCTATTTAAGAACAATACTCCCAAGATATTGGAAATCTTCCATTTGAATAAGTGAGGAAGTTCTCAAGCTGATCCCTAAGCTAAGTATACACGATTGGAAGATCTTCCAATATTGGCCGAACTATCAACAGTCTTCCAATAGCTTCCAATTAGTTGAGAATTGCCAATACTTGCATATGAAAATTTATTTTAGAAGTGAAAACAACATTTCAAAAACATAAAATATAAAAAAAAGTGAAACAATAATGAAGCAGGCAATAACGACTATCTTGTAAAATTTGTCCATGTATCTTTTTCAACTTTTTTTGTATAACTTCTTTTTCGTTGTTTTGCCAGCTGTAACTCCTCATTGTTTTCGATTTTCTTAGTTTTCAAATTCTTTCAGAATCCTTTACATTTTTGTTGTTGTTTCCTACTTAAAAACTTTGTGCAAATTATAAATTATAATCCAATATCTAATCGTCCAATTATTTGAAAATACAAAAAATTTGGTGTTTGGACGAGTACAAACAATTGCAAGAAGTCGGACAATTTTTGTATAGAAAATTTGCCAACGATTGATTGCCAATTTTTTGTCTGAAAATTGGTTAAAATGATTTGCGAAAAATCTGCCAATATTGGAAATTCTTCCAATCGTGTACTCGTATACTCACCTTTAGACAACATTTCGAACGCATTCTTTGCATTTCTGATACGGCTGCTCTTTTCTGTAAGAACAATACTCCTAAGATATTGGTACGTATCCTAAAGGTGCAGTTCTATATGACTTTGGCTCAGGCTGAATTTGACCGATGGCATGTTTTCTTTGACCTGCGACGTAACACGATCCACTAAGGTGGCCAATTCACTGCATTTGGATGCATTAACACCTTGTGAATCTCGTGTGGATTGATGTAGTCCCAACTCCATCAATTTTGCTTATTCATGTACACATTGGCTAAGAGTACAGGCCGAAATCACACCTCAAAATTCGCCATGTTGTAGAATAGGATGTTTTGAATTCAACTATACACTTTAACGAACAGCTACAGCGATGATGTTTCCGACGGATCTTGAGTTTCGTTGAAGTAATGGTGTTGGCTGATTGTTCACTCAGCCTATGGACTCGAATTTGGTCACCAAACGTTGAATATTGATTTAGATGACACTTAATTATGTATATCAATAATGTGTATTGTCACCTTTCTTTAAAATTGTTCCAAAAATTCGATTTGGAATGGAGTCATAAGGTTTTTCAGATATTGCCTCGTGCAGGACTGTGCAGAATTTAATATTTCGAAAACTTAATGCTGTCTACGATTGATAACAAATTACCCTCCCACAGTGCCACTTCCATGATGAAACTTGCATCATGGAGACTAAACAGCTTTCAGATCTACGTATGTTCATCACAGACTATTTTTTATGAAGTGATCACTATTTAAATTTCCAAAAACGCTTCATTTTTTAACTCTTCTGATCAAATGTCCTAATAACTCATTTGAGTCGCTTGGAGAGAATACAAAAGGGATCTTAAATAATGAAAGATATCCGTTGTCTAAATCAAATAAAACATTTGTAATCCCGCCCCTCAAATTATTCAGCCGTAAAACTCGTACTTCCAGGAATGCCCAGCAGCTTACTCTTCAGCTATATATTTAGTCCTTCCACATTCAGAAGCATTTAACAGATTAAGGGTGAGGAATAAAGACGAGGACAATAATTGAAGAGCTGGATTTCACTCCATTCTTCAAATTCGTCCCGAATAAAAAATCTCAAGACTTCAATGTTATCCCTGCATCCACTTTGATCTCTCCAGCATTATGATTTTAGGTACAATTAAATTAAAAATTAATCTACGATTTTGTTATCAATAATAAAATGCACTTGTTTTAAAACCACTAATTTAACGACAGCGGCAGTGAAGATATATTCAATTTGGAACGAAGTTAGCATTTTGTAAAATTACCCTTGCTTGAAATTGTTAAACGCTCAATTATTCTTTATTCATAACGGAGCTCTAATATCAAAGAGAGGGTGTGTGGTCATTTTTGCCTTGCACAATTGGTTCCTTCAACACAAAATTTTAAAAACAGTCAGTTTTAGTGGCAGTTAAATCCATTTACCCAAGCAAAAGTATTGTTTTATGTAAGACTGGAGAAAATATTGAACAATTATGTATTAATGTTAGCTTTTTTGGTAAAGATATTTTATTTATTGTAAGTTATATACCTCCAAAGAGTACATGAAAGTCATATTTATAACATAGAAAATATCGTAGGCAATGTATTGGAAAATCAATACCCATTTATTGTTGGGGATTTTAATTTAGGTGATATTATATGGAATTATTCAAATGAAGATAAGTGTCTTATTCCATTTAACATGAAATAAGATTATGAATATAATTTTATTGATTCTATGTATTCTACGAATATTTCTCAAGTTAATCATATTTATAATTCACTTAATAGATTGTTAGATTTAGTTTTTGTAGATAATATTAATATTGAAATTGTTCAAGTTCAATTTCCACTTTTAAAAAATTCATTTCATCATGTTGCAATATGTTCAATTTTAAAATTTGAAAACTGTGTTAAAAACTCTGTACTTTTGTCTAATGATGATTTTTTTAATTTCAACAAAGGAGATTTCGTTGCACTCAACAATTACCTTCAGTCCATTGACTGGACGCATGATCTTTCCGGTTTATCACTTCAAGGTGCGTTTGAAAAGTTTATAGATATTTTTTCGATTGGCTTAAGACAATATATTCCAAAAAGGAAATGTTTGAAATCATTTAAAACACCTTGGTCTAATAAACGATTAGTTAATTTAAAAAATGTTAAAAATAAAGCTTTTAACAAATTTAGAAAATCAAATTCCGAAGCTGACAGAAAGCTTTTCTGCCAATTTCGCAAAGAATATGATTTTCTAAACAAGTATTTGCACAAGCAATACATATTGAACATCCAAAGCCGTATTTCTTCGGATTCCAAAGCCTTTTGGACTTTTTTAAATGGAAAGAAACGTTCTTTAGCTCTTCAAGAAAATATGGAATTTGATGGTAGTATTTCTTCTGATTTAGAGAGTTCATGTGAACTTTTCTCAAAATTTTTTAAGTCGGTTTATGTTAAACATTCCGAATTAAAGCTTCATCAAACAGAAAATGTATGCATTAACAATGCTAATATCTCAAAACTTCATCTCTTCGAGTCTGACATTCTTAATGGTATCTCAAAATTAAAATCTAGCTCAAATCCTGGTCCAGATGGAATTCCATCTCTGGTTCTGAAGCAATGTCAATTCACATTAGTGTTCCCACTACTAATAATTTTTAATCTCTCTGTACTGGCGAATTTCTTGATTAGTGGAAGTTCTCATATATATGTAAGTCCTATTTACAAACTGGTCCAAAAAATCTTGTAATAAATTACCGCGCTATAACTAAGCTCTCTGCAATACCTAAATTATTTGAGCTTATAGTAAAAGATCGTTTGTATTTTAGTATAAAAGAGCATATTTGCGTTGAACAACATGGGTTTATGTCAGGCAAGTCTACTTCAACAAATCTCATGCTTTATTGTAAATATGTCGTCGATTCATTAGAATCTGGTTATCAGGTAGATACTATCTACACAGACTTTATAAAAGCATTTGATTCTATTTGTCATGAAATTCTTCTAGCTAAACTTCGAGCTTTTGGCATTCACGGATTGCTTCTGAAATAATGGATTTCCAGCTACCTTTATAAAAGAACACAATGTGTGAAATTGGGAAAATTCTTCTCTAATATCATACAAGCTTCATCAAGGTAGCCATCTGAGACCACTTCTTTTCAATATATTTGTTAATGATATCCCCTCTCTTCTTAAAAATGCATCTTGTTTGATGTATGCTGATGACATGAAAATTTTTCTTTGTATCAAAAATAGAATTGATCAGAAAAATCTTCAAAATGATTTAAATGTTTTATCTGATTGGTGTGATAGGAATATCCTTCCATTAAGGGGGGGTCATCCCATGTGACGGCCTGTATTTTAAGGAATTTTTAGGATTTTTTTTTACGACCAGTAAATAGATAGAACTTTATTAAGTTTATTATCATTTATTAACACAGTTCGACAGTATAAATATAAAATTTGAATTAAAAATATTGTACAGAACACGAGTTACACCGGTGTGAACAACACCACCTCGAAAAAATGGGCTCGCACTTCCTCCACGATGCCGGCTGATTGGCTTATCTAAAACAAAAAAAGTGAACGGCGTTTTATCTGTGAGCCTAAATGCATGGAATGAACTATCATCAAATGAATATACCAAAAATTGGACTTTTGGGAGACATTTAAAAAAAAAGTCGCGAATTTTGCGTTTTTTTTTTTGTTTTTTGCTATAAAAAAATCGAAATATTTGGAATTTTTGCTTGTCGATAGTTCATTCCATGCGTTTACATGTGCTGAATCCAACCCATCAAATTTCAAGTCATTCGGTCAAGCCGTTTTTGAGATACGATGGAGGAAAGTTTGAAAAACACAGTTTTGAGAAAAACTCGTTTAAAGTTTCAAGTCCTCTTAACTATGAAAATATCAACTTACCTTTCAATTGACGATGCCTGGTCCATAGAGTATTCCTTCTACTTCTTCTTGAAACTCTTTCAAAGCAGATTGTTCAGCACTTGAATCAATTCTGGCTTGTTTAACGGCATCACTTACGCGCCGCTCAGAACGTGAGATTCGCTTTTCATCACGTTTCTCAACATAAGTATGGGCTTCGCGGCCTATAGGGCATCTCATAACCGACATTACTTTCAAATTACCTTCGAAACCTTCATTAAAGATGATAAGTAGGATCCCTTTGTAAGTTTTACTGTCACCATCGCCGCCGCGCCGATGTATGTAAGATACTTTACCCCATATTTTTTTTTTTACACTTCAGAATTTTCAGAAAGTAGTTAGCTTATAGCAAGCTTCAAACTACGATCAGAGGCTCATCATAAGTGCATGTGTTAGTTGTTAGTAAGATAATAATACAATTAAAGCCTAACACACGCACAAAATACAAAACATAATTAACATTTAACATGAATTATTACAGAACAAAAAAAAATAAAATAAAGACGTTTACGATAGTGGAACACTGGTTCTAAACATGGACCTGCTGTATCTTTAAAACGACTTCGAATTTTGAAAAATCCCTTTACTACCGTATTCTAGACATATTAAACAAGCAATTTATGTAAAAAAAAAATCGATTTTTTGAACCCATCACATGGGATGACCCCCTTAAATATAACAAAATGTAATGTGTTTACGGCACATCGTATTTTAGTTCCAATGATCCACAACTACCATATGTTCAACCAGATTCTTGATCGCAAATCTGAGATTCGTGATCTTGGAGTCATTTTTGATCCGAAGTTGTCTTTTTCGTTACATATAGATTATGTAATTGCAAGGGCTAATTCAATGCTTGGTTTCGTCAAGCGAAACTGCAACGAGTTTTCTAACCCTTATGCTCTGAAATCAGTGTACATGTCGTTAGTTCGTCCGATCCTTGAGTATTGTTCAATTGTTTGGTGTCCTTCTACTTCCATTGGGATAACTCGTATTGAAAGAGTTCAAAAGGCTTTCACAAGATTTGTTGTTAGGCAACTGAAATGGAGAATTGATACTCCTTCATATCCGTCAAGATGTGCTTTGATTGGACTTGATTCTTTACAAAAAAGGCGTTCTGTTCAATGTTTACTGTTTGTCCATGATGTATTTTCATACCGTATCAAATGCCCACAAATCATTTATAATTTTGAAATATATATGTATTCCGGAGAGAAGATTGCGTCTTAGTCATTTCTTTAACAATCCTAAACATAGATGTAATTATGGTTGCAACGAACCATTTTCTAGATGCATAAAATTTTTCAACACTATATGTAATGAACTTGATCTTTCTACAAACAGATGTGAATTTAAAATCCAATTGCAAAGCATATTATAAATTAGCTTTAATTATTTAATTATATTTTTATATCAAAATTGTTAGTAATCTGTAAGATTTATATCCGTGGATGAATAAATAAATAAATAAATAAAATTTATACCACAATACTTTATTTTTCTAAAAGAAAATGTTTATCTCGAAAAACTTCCTGACATCCCAGAAGTTTCAAAAAGCCGTATTCCGTGATTTGATCGTCTGCCGCTTTCTCTCATATGAAATACTAAAAAGAAACAAAGTCTTGTAAGATTGCAAAAATGATTTACACTTCATCAGAAACAACAAACAAGCTCAACCAACATTATTTAGCAAAAGTCTCATAAGAAATAAACTTTTAGTACAAAAATCTTAACGCATGAAAATCCAAAAACAAAAACACAACACACCATTTTGGGTCGGAATAAATTAAAAAAAAAAATTAAAACAATTTATTAGATAAAACACAATGGGCTTATGACTAAAACTCTTTTTTCTTAAAATACAAAAACATAAATATTTATTTTCTGAACTATTTACTGCATTGCTAAATCATAATAAGGAGTATCCTTGCATCGTACCAATACCGCATCCGTAATCATTTGGTTCCATTCATTCGAGTACATGGAAAAGTCAGCTTTCCTAAATAACTTAATTTTGTTGTGCGCGTCAATGTTTGAGCACAAGTAATAATTTATGGCAATTTCGGTGAGTTCGGCATGGTAGTTCTTCATTGACCATTCAAGTACACTTTGGCAATTTGTTTCGTCCAATAGAAAAACCATAACATTAAATATGACCTTCTCTAGCTCGGGTATAATGTACACTCGAGATAGCTCAAATGCTTCGATAACTGATTTGTACTTTTCTACAGGTGGAATGTTAGGTGGCTTATTTTGGGAACGAAGTTCGATGAGATTGAGGAAATATCGCAGACCACTGGCAGAATAGGCTTTCAAATGGATTTCGCCCTCATTGCCTTCGCGGAAGTCACTATTTAACATGGAGTTAAATACTTCACTTACGTCTGAGAGGAGCTTTTTGTTGAAGCCCACAGAAATCTCTTCGTCGTTGTCGTGGACGATGAATTTCATATCACAGCCGTACGATTTTGCAGATGGATTCTGATCGTCAAAGATTTGATCACAATCGAATGATTCCTTGTCACTGTCAGGTATGGCGATGTCGAGGGTAGATTGGCTCATGGCGGTAAGCGCCTCAACAGCTTCGGTGGTGAATTCACTGTCTTCGGTGAGGATCATGTTGATGAGAGTAAAGAGCACACTGCACTCGGTCAGTAGATGGTAGAGAATTCTATGGTTTTTTATAATAAATCCAACTGCTATGGAAGCCCGTTTTTGGCTGGCGTCGTCAGAGCGTAGCAAACGAGCCAGTTCACCCTTTCCATAGTGTGTTTCTCCCACATTGGTGAGAGTTTCAAGGAAACCAATACCTCCTGTTTTAAGCTAAAATATAAGAAGAAAATCCCTATGGAAAAAACTTCATTATGTTTTCTAACCAAGATACTTACTTCATCAACTTTTGTCATTTGGAAAAGCTTGGTAGCCACACCTAGTTTGATAACTTGAGCGAAGAACTGACTTTCGCTGTAAAAGAAAAAAAAAGTTGGAATATATTTTAAGACTTGACATTTTTTCATAATCTTACGACAGAATATTCGTTAGTGATCCGCAAAAACAATTATTAAGTCCGAAGGTATTGATAGCTTCTATGAGGGTATACAGCGTCTCTGGCTTGCTCAGTTCAGCTCCCTTATTAACTAATAGCGTCACTCGGTATATAAGATTCTCAATTATATCTATTGTGCTGTTCCCTAGTTTTGGCAATTTAAGTGGTGGCACATCTTCAAAAGCAAAAATTCCCAATGAAATACTTTTCCATTCGATGTTAAACAGACTAATTTATATGACTTACCTTGGCTTTCATCTTCATCGTCTTCTTTGTCTAATGCGTTATCTTCTAAATTAATTTCCGACTTACAAGCTATGTCCAATAGTTTCATTATATCAGAATCATGTGGATCAGTCTTTATATTATCATCGTCATCGATGCCTTCATCATCGCTACACACGGGTGAGTATGTTTCCGATTCGGAATCCATTTCTATTGATTGAAACGGTTTTTTTTTCGAGAAATTTTTTGAATTAAATTAATTTTCAAAATTTACCTGAGTTTACTTTAAAACCACCTCCTATGGGTGACATCCCTCTCGAGCTACAAGGACTCGATGGTGACACAATAGAACGAGGTGAGCTACATGGTGATTCGTAGTCGTAATTCGATTCGTCACGAAGTTTTTGGGTCTGGAAATTTACAAAGTGACATTATAAAATGGAAGTACATAGGAAATCGTTATTTTCATTTCGAATATGAAGTCTTGGATTTAAATAAACAAGGACTAGAGAAAAAATAAGCTTTTATGTATATGTAGAAATAAATAAAGATTTCTCTACGACTCGTTTGCATTGAAGCAACTCAAGCAGGAGAATTTATGTCAACTGATGTTTGTGGACCTTTTAGTGATTCTTTCAAGAAAAAACGATATTTAGTTGTGTTTAGAGATAGTTTCACAAAATTTCGCTATGGATTTGCAATTGAACACAAATCGGATGTTAAGGACGCTCAGAAGAAGGTACTTTCACACGCAAAATGATTGGGTCACATAATAAAAGAACTGTTAAGTGATAATGGTGGTGAATTCGACAATGCTGAAATCAAGAAGATGCTTCGAGACAATGGAATCGTGCAAAAACTAACAGCACCATATACACCTCAACAAAATGGCGGGAGTGAACGAGAGAACCGGACTACTCGTATTATTAAGATGTCAAGAACCTTCAAATATTTAAACTCAGAAGTCATCTGGGCAGAACTTGTAAATTCTGCTATATACGTTTTGAATAGAACCGGGAAGTCATCAATAAATGGAAAAAGTCCATACGAACTTTGGATGGGTAAGAAACCAAGGATCTACTTGCTATACTCATGTACCTGTACAAAAGAGAAAGAAAATGGATACAAAAGCTTTAAAGGGGTATCTGGTTGGCTATGATGGTGATGACCGATATAGAGTCTTCAGCAACGAAGATAATATAGTCATATTATCTAGAGATTTCCAATTTAAAGAAAAGCCAAGAATTTGCGCAAATACAGTGAAGTTACCTATGAAAGATAAAGAAGAAGGAACGTATAGTCATCAACCTGAACATTTACTTGAAGAAGAAACAACTGAAATAAATTCTGAGGAAATTAACAATGAAGAATACGATATACTGATTTTGACAACTGAGAAGAAGATTTTTTCACAGCCGTCAACAAGCTTCAGAACACGTTCAGAATTGACAAAACCAAAAAAGTATGACGATTTTGTTATGGCAGCAGAAGAATTCGTGAATGCTTTAGAAAATCCTGAAAACTACCAAGAAGCAATGAGCAACAAACACAAACAAGAATGGAAGGACGCAATGGAGAGAGAAATTGCATGACTCAAGGAAAACCAGACATGGAAACTAACAGATTTACCTAAAGGAGCGAAAGCTATACCGTGCAAGTGTGTTTACAACTTAAAAAAGAATCCTGACGGTAGTTTTGACAAATACAAAGCTAGGTTAGTTGCAAAAGGCTTTAGTCAACGTTATGGTATTGACTTCTGTCAAACGTTCAGTCCAGTTGCAAAGTTGGGGACGTTCAATTTTAAGCATTGCAGCAAGTGAACAAATGCATTTAGCACAATTTGACGTATCAACAACCTTTCTTTATGGAGAACTTGAGGAAGCCATATACATGAAACAACCAGAGGGCTCCACCGATGGAACAAAGAAAGTATGCAAGCTTAAAAGGAGTCTGTATGGTCTTAAGCAATCGTCGAGGTGTTGGGATAAACGTTTTGGAAGTTTTATTTTGAAATTGGGATTTAAAACAAGTGAAGCTGATCCATGTTTGTTTATTCGAGAGCGCAACGGGAAAAAACTCATACTAGTTTTGTACGTTGATGATGGTTTGGTTGCAGATAAAAAAAAAAGCACTCGGATGTTTTTATTAATGAACTAAAACAAGAATTCAAAATCATCTCAAAGGAAGCCGTGTATTTTCTAGGACTAGAAATTGAGGTCAAGGACAAGAACATAAAAATTAAACAGACAGCACATGCAAGAAAGATTTTGGAAAGATTTAAATTTTCTGAGTGCAAGTCAATCTCAACACCTATGATTAAGACTACAGAAACTTCTACAACAGGGAAAGAACAAATCGAAAAGCAGACAAGCCGTTTGGTGCATTGATGTACTTAATGCTTGGTACAAGGCCAGATCTTGCCTATAGTTTGGGATTTCTTTCAAGAACACTCGAGAATCTATCCACTAAAGACATCACTTTATTCAAGAGAGTGTTTCGATACATAGCATGAATATGCTATAACTTATCGTCGCGATGTAGAAAAAGCAGGGATGCATGAAAACAGGACGTTCAACTTCAGGAGTTGTCATTAAATTCGCTGGCGGTGCTATTTCGTGGCTCAGTCAAAGACAAGCGATGGTGGCTACATCGACAACAGAAGCAAAAATATTAGCAGCAAATGAAGCAGCGAAGGAAGCCATTTGGCTGAAAAGATTATTCATTGGCAAAATAAATCGATCGATTTGTTTAATTATGTACATTTCTATATTCAAATGACGATTTATTAAATTGATTGATTTATTTTGATCTGAAATAATATTTTGAATCTTTTAAAAACGCTTATTTCTTTATATTTAATAATGTTGATAATAATACAGTCAAAATATATTGAAAATCGATTGGGAATCCATCTAGTGCATCTTACAAAAGGAATATTTTCAGACAATTTGAATTTTTATATTTCTAATAAATTTGCTTCATTTTTTCAACCAAATTTTTATGACTTGAAAGTAAATTATGATCAACATTTTAATAATTTCAATTCTAATATAAATGCTGGTAGCCTTTGTTCATCTACAGTTGATGTGTAGAAAGCTTTATCAACTGTAGACAAAAGTTTCTCTGCTGCACCGGATATATTTTCAATATGTCATCATGTGCTCATTTTTACTTGCGACATATAGAAACTATATATGGCAAGTTTTGCCTTCGTAAAAAATTTCGAACTCGAGATTTTAATCAAACATGATATTACGATGGTAGAGAAGTCGAAAAAGTGGTTCCCGCGATTCCGCCCGTCTGTCCTGTCTGTCTGTCCACGGTCGATTGAGTTCAAACTTGGAAGTAAAGGTTTTCAGCAGATTCGCGTTAGGCGTTTTTTTCATTTTTTTAAGATCAAAACTAACAAACCGATAGATTTTTTTTAAATTTTCTCTAAAATTTTATTTTTTAACGTGGCTTCTTTAAGTAAGAAAAACAAATTTTTGTATTGCTCCGGAAAGGTATCGCTCATAGAACCGTTATTTTGTTTTTTAATTTTCTCAGCAATTTATGAACAGATTTCAATAATTTGTTTTAACGAGCTCTTATATTGCTTTAACAATATTTGATTATCAAAAGTGCAATTTTTGTTTGTTTGGATTTTTAAAAAAATATTGATTTTTTTTTTTTAAATTCTCTCAAAAAACGGGTCAACATTTTTTTACGAAATTCATACGCAGAGCGTATATTTACAATCACTAAACAACTGCATGCCAAATATATTTTTGGAACAAAATTGAAAAATTGTATATACTCGTATACAAAAATAATTTAAAAAAAAAAAACCGCTCTAACGATTTTCGAAACAAACATTTGAAAAATCAGGGTTTTTTTGATTTAAAAAATGAAATTTAAATTTTTGAAGACAAACTTATTTTTCAGATAAAATTTTGAATGTTAAAATAGTTTTTGTTTTATTATTTTAACTGTATTAAATATAACCCCCTCCCATCTCACCAGATCAAATCCTGTACATGAGCCCGAAAGAGCGCATTATTTTGACAAAATTTAAATTACATTCCTATCTTTTATCCAAATTAATGCATTTGGTACATATTTATGTATTATAAATACTATAAATAAATAACTATAACTATTGTAAATACCAACGATGGCCGTGTAGCGCCCCTGCATCGGATTAACGAATATGATATATTTAATCAACAATCTATTTCTTTGTTTATATGACTTTAAAATGTTATTCTTTAAGAATAAGGTTGTTTCACACATATTTTACTTGCCTCCGCCTATATAAAAGAATAAATACTTAGTACAAGTTTAAGAAACGGGCCAAAAAGAGTATTATGTATTTTCTATTAGAATCATTACGAACAACCTCTACAACTACTGCTTACGTGTCACTTCATAACTAAAATCCAAAACGCACAAGAGCCTGACTGTAAACAACACATGAATAGTAATTTCTTGTACCTGTTCGCATGCCTGTTTAAAAAAAAAAAAAAACTTAACGTAATAACTCCATGTTTGCGTTGAAAACTTGTAGGAAAGAAGGAATGCGATTGGATTGTAGTAGGTACCTTCTACCTACCAATAACATTCCTTCATTATCATCATAAACATGTCTTTATCTATCTATCTGCATAAAGCTGGGCACGCCAATGAACTATTCTTTATCCGTTTTAGACACCTACCTACCTACACAACCAATAGGCGATCGCTTTACAATTTAAACATACATGTTCTGCCTCTTTCTTATCTTCAGATAATTTACTTTCCATCCTGGTTCTTCTAATATGAAATTAAAATAAAGCTATCCAAAGGAAAAAGCTTTGAACGAACTAGTTGAATACACAAACAATTGTTTTCGTTAAGTGTGCTTACAAGTATTTTTCATTTTCGGGATGAGTTGTCCTAGGATAAATTGTGTCTTGGGATGAATCGCGCCTTTGTATATACAAAGGAAATACCTGGAAACTAACTCACCGACAAAAAATGGTGTGTATTCCATAAGTTTATTCAAATACACAAACCATTTCCCTTAACATAATATTTTCCGAGTATTTCATATTTTTATTACAATAAAAAGTTTAGTTTTTTCAACAAATTGTAAATTATTAATAATTAGTTTAAGAGGCTTTTTTGCTCAATTTGTTTTTGAATGCAAATAAAACAAGTTTATTTCATCTTTTCCCAACGTTTCGTTGCTATCCACGACTTCTTCAGGGGTTTATTGATTTTTTGAAGTTGTTGAATTTACATAGTTTGGAAATTAATAATTTTTAATGATTTTACTTTTTTAATAGATTTTAATAATTTTTAATAGATAAATGGGGACAAAACAAAATAAATTAACACTAAAATAATTTAACATAAAAAAGACTTATTACTTTACGGAACAAACAAAAATTATCACAGTAGTGTTTCAGGTACTTATTAAACTGCCAAAGCATAGCTTACGATCGTATTGTCGACAATATTTTGAAAAAATGGAGGTTTTTTGACAAATCAAATGGCATTTATATCTTTGAAGACGAACTTATTTTACAGGTATATTTTTAAATCTTATATAGGTACTTTTTTAAACAGACTATTTGCATACGGAGCAAGTTCGTGCGACCCAGTCATGCATTTTATTTCTAGGTACTTGGGAACATTCTCTGGTGGAACTGTGGAAAATTAGAGACTTATTGCTAAACTTCAGCTAATGTCTAAAGTATTTGAAGTGATTGTTTAAAATAACTTTATAGTTTAGTTTGAAATCACATTTCCCAGCATTAGCATGGTTTTATGAAGGGTAGATCGACGGCAACCCATTCATTAATATTAAAAAACTACTGTCACGGTTGCTAGTCGACGTTATTTATATCGATTTTTTGCGTGCAACACAATGTTCTTTTAAAAAAACTTAAGTTACTTGGGTTTCACTCTGATCTTCTTAGTCGGACTAAAATTTATTTGGCTGGACGTTGTCAAAATGTTAAAATTGGTGATGTATTATTAGGTGAGATGAAAAACTTTTCTGGTGTACCGCTAGGCAGCCATATGGGACAACTTTTTTTTATTCTTTTTATTAATGATTTGCCAAATTATATTTCATTTTGAAAGTGTCTCAAGATTTTTAGCTGTCTTAGGTTTACATTAGATGCCAGCAAGATTCATGTTGATATTGTTTACTTATACAGAATTGAAAAGCATTCATTAGAAAGGCTAACGAGTCAAAAAGATCTTGGAGTTGGCTTTGACTCCAAAATGAGTTTTCGCTTCAAATTGACAATTTTATTTTTAGAGCTAACTCGATGTAGGGTTTTATTTCTAGAAATTCTAAGTCTTTTAATGTGAACGAAATTGAAGGGTAAACCTGGCAGCCATCGATACCTCATGGTCGAACCAGCATCTGTAAAGTCCTCCCAAAACTTCACCATTGGGAAGACTCTTGTGAGACCTGTAAAGAACATGGTTCCCGTAAGAATACTGAACATCAAGCCGTATGAAGTCAAGCTTAGATTGTCGGACAATGCGAATCTGTATCAGCGATAACAAGGATCAACGAAGAAGAGTCAAGGCAAACCTTGAAGTCCGAAGAGCTGAACTCCATAAAGACGAACATTTTCAAGTCATCTAATCTTGGCCATCAACAACGAAGAACTGCAGAAGGTCTCCTCGAAGAATTTGCAGACATCTTTTCGTCATCGCAAGGGAAATATTACAGAACGCAACTGGTGCAACATCGAATCAATACCGGGGATGCAAGGCCGATTCGTCAACCTGCAAGACGCCTTCCACTAGCCAAACAAGGTGAGGTTGAAGAACTGATAACCACCATGAAAGAAGGTCTGCTCGAAAACTCTAAAAGCCCTTGGGCGTCTCTAGTGGTCCTGGTAAAGAAGAAAAACGGATCAACCCGCTTTTGCGTGGACTATCGAAGGTTGAATGATGTGACCAAGAAGGATAGCTACCTAGCTCTGCCTAGGATCAGTGATACTCTGGACGCACACCACAGGACAAACACCAACTCCGAAGCTTTCTGGGTCTAGCCACCTACTATAGGCGCTTTGTGAAGAACTTTGCTGGAATCGCTAAGAGTCTACATCAGCTAACGGAAAAGGGAAAGCAGTTTAAATGGTCAGGTGAGTGCGAGCGCAGCTTTCAAGAGCTCAAGCAACGCTTGTGTAATGCACCAGTGTTGACCTACCCGACTCCAGGAAAACCGTTCATAATTGATGCTGATGCCAGCAATGTCGGGATTGGTGCTGTACTATCGCAGGTGCAAATGGTGATTGCCTATTACAGCAAAGTACTCTCGAAGTCGGAAAGAAACTATTGTGTGACCAGAAGAGAACTTCTTGCACTGATTTTGGACAGAAGTTTCTTCTCCGAACTGACCATGGAGCACTAAACTGGCTTTTGAATTTCAAGAATCCAGAGGGTCAAGTGGCGAGGTGGATTGAGAGGCTGCAGACGTACGATTATGAAATTCAACATCGGAAGAGGAAGCTTCACTCAAATGCAGATGCACTGTCTCGGAGATCATGTAAGCAAGACTGTAAGCATTGCAGACGACAAGAAGAAAAAGAAGTGGTTACTGTCCAACGAACCAGAGCCGATCCCATTTATGGCTGGAACAACGACGAGTTGAGGACAAGAAGACTCAGATATCGAACCCATCCTCGCATCCGACAGAAGTCCGACTCTGAAGGCCTTTTGGGCACAGTGGGACTCGTTTCATATCCAAGAGAGTGTCCTTCGACGTAAATGGGAATCAGCAGATGGAAAGTCTTATGTAATGCAGCTAGTCTTATCGAGATCGAAGATTATGGAAGTTCTGCGAGAGATGCATGATGGAGTTTCGAGAGGCCATTTAGGAGTGAACAAGACGCTAGAAAAGGTTTGACAACGATTCTACTGGCTACATACAAGGGAAGATGTCGAGAAGTGGTGCCGAAAATGCGATACCTGTGCTGCCACCAAAGGCCCGAACAAAATTAATCACAGCCAAATGCAGCAGTATAATGTCGGAGCACCCTTCGAAAGGATTGTAGTAGACGTGGCGGGTTTTTCCGGAAACAAATAATGGAAATCGTTACATTCTGGTCGTCATGGATTACTGCAGCAAGTGGCCTGAAGCATACGCTATTCCAAATCGAGAAGCCAAAACAGTCTCAGACCAAATTGTCTTCAACTGGGTGAGCAGATTCGGCGTTCCATTAGAACTGCATTCCGACCAGGGAAGGAATTTTCAAACATATTTCAGGAAGTTTGTGGGCTTCTTGACATCAAGAAGACAAGAACAACACCACTTCACCCACAATCTGATGGCATGGTCGAACGATTCAACCGAACCCTGAAAGAACATCTTTGCAAAGTTGTGGACGACAATCAGCGAGATTGGGATCGACACATTCCACTGTTTTTGATGGCGTATCGAAGTGCAAGACATAGCTCAACTGGCCATCAGGCTGCCGAGCGAAATAAAATTTGGATGTCCCACGTCGGAGCCACAAGTCGAGGATGACTACATGGATGACCTCAGAGAAAGACTTCTTCAGATCTACGACAATACCAGGTTGAAAATTAAGATGTGCAGTGACCGAATGAAGACACGCTACTATATACGAGCGACAACAACAGAGTTCCAGGCAGGAGATCGAGTCTGGATTTACAATCCCCATCGACAAAAGGGGTTGTCACCGAAACTTCAACGGGACTGGAAAGGTCCATATACAGTTATTACAAAATCAACGACATCGTGTACCGGATACAAAAGGGAGACAGAGAAAAACCTGCAGTGCAGTGGTGATGAGAACGATGGATTTGTTCAGGACGATCAATCCTAAAGGCCCAACTATAATAGACATAAGCTAGCAAGTAACAATACAAACCGCCAGCCCATTAACCTAACCTATGTATAGTATACTCAGGCGTATACGTAGTTAACACGAAGTCTATGTCAATCGCCTGCGGATATTTGATAAACCATCAAATTTACCAGGGTTCATCGCTAGGTTTAATGCTATGAAATGAGCTGAAAATTTAATTTATCTGTACACGGTTTGCAGATATCAAACATCTGCAAATCTGTTGCCAAATATTTGTCTGACAATGTCGACAAACTAATTTGGCCAAATAGCTAGCAATAGATTTGCAAACATTTGTAGATTTTCTGCCAACCGTGTACACACCAAATCAAATTTTTGATCTGCAAATTTATTTTCAGCTCATTGTCACACATCGCATCAGTCAGAAAATTTGTCTGCCAATGAATAAATTTGCAAATGTTCCTCAAACTGCATCTGCAAATTTATTCTTTGTCAGACGTTTGCAGAAACGTCAGAAAATGAAAAAAATTTGGTGATCTCCCAATGAATTTTGTGTACACACGATTGCCACATCTGCAAATTAATTTGTCTTCAAAATGATTGATGAACAAATTTTTCTGCAAATCAATTTGGTGTGTACACGGTTGTCAGCTTGCGTGTACACGATTGCCAGATATCTACAAATTAATTTGCAGATATTTGTCTGCAAATTAGGAGCCAAACCATTTGTCTGCAAATTAATTTGGTGTGTACACGATTGTCAGCCATTCGAGACAATTTTTTCAGTGACAGATCTGGCAATATTTGCACACTACATTTTTTGCAAATTTTCAAAATTTCCCATATAGAAAAACCAAGTTTAATAACATTTTCAAGTTATTGAACAAGCATTATCTTTCGTTGAGTTCTTTTTGACATTTCAGTCATAGGGCAGGTTCAGACAACATAAGGGACTTCATTTGCAGTCAACTTCATTCTTTGAACGTAAATTTTGACCAAGGCAACTAGTTAGTTTTTCAAGTGTCATGTATTTCAAATTCAGAACTTTACTTCACAAATCTCTACTTTAAGTTCACAGTACAAAAATTACCAAAAACATTATTGTCTACAAAACACTCCTCAGGCAAGCTATAAGTCCATCACGATTTGTATTTTGTATTGTAAAGAAATATTACTTATTTCTTTTCCAAATTTACAAGGGAAAATAAATAAGTCATTGAGTAATAAAGTTCAGCTTTTAGTTGAATGAAAAAACATGATCAATTGTCATTTTGACATAAGTTGACTTGAATTGATAGTTAAGCATCATTCACATCAGCGCGACCAACGAACGACGAATGAATTACAAAATGTGAGTTTATATACGTTTGAAGACATATTTCCACACAAATTCTTAACAAAACGATAGCAATATAGTTTCTATTTGATTTATGATGCATACTTTTACTTTTCAATATCATATATTAATAAATTTAAGAAAACAAATTTATTCATCGCGAAAAAAATTATAGTTGATACGAACTGTCAAACTTTATTCGCATTATTTATTCCAAATTATCCACACTCGCAACGAATACCAAAATCGCGCTTACTTAACCTAAAAAAATCGTTCTTGTTTTGGTTTCAGTGGTGAATGTCAAACTTCATTCGCGACGAATTAAAAACTCGCATGTGAAAGAAATGTCAAAATCGACGAATATTCGTTCATTCGTTGGTCGTGATCATGTGAATATTGCTTTAGGGAGATTTTTCTTGACTAACATTCCAATTAAGTTGCCTTAATTGGAAGGCAATTTTTTGGCAGCTGCCCAATCAGATGCTAGAAACTTGCCTTACTTTCAAGTCCCTTATGTCGGCTGAACCTGCCCATGGTATAATAGTATTTGAAGTATACTGAAAGATCAACTACTGAAAACGATTGACGAGACGATAGCGATAAAGTTACGTGAAGAAAATTATTGACGATATCGTTAATGATAATCGTTTTGAAAATTACGGAATGACTCCCCTGAATTTCAAATTCATGACACTTGAAAAACTAACAAGTTGCCTTGGTCAAAATTTACGGCCAAAGAATGAATTTGACTGGAAATGAAGTCCCCCTTATGTTGTCTGAACCTGCCCATTGTCTTCATTCATAAATATTCATATAGTTCGTTTTCAAAAAAGATGCCAAAAGGACTTTTTTAATCCCTTTTGAGCATATATATAAATTAGCATATACAAAAACCAATATTATGAAAATGATATAAAGCTACTAATGTCACTCACCGCATGCTCATAAGGCGCATGGTCGTTTGAGCAATGTTCGGTGTCCACTTCTATTTGTAATTATTCAATGCTATTATGTCAGGTTATGAAGGTGCAGTTGCAACCAGCTCGATACTATACAAAAATTGTCTACCTAGTTATGCTGGTAATCTTAATCATCAGCCGTACCATCAACCTAACCTAACTAAACCATAACCCATAACTGAGCGCACAGAAAAACGTTACTAATGAATTATAACCAAACTAGCTGTTACCCGGGCGTGCGCCGTCGGTTAAGATATTAGCACTAACAATATTTTGCTCAAGTTGTGTGACACGAAGTCTTGTATTGGTACATAATCGAGGGGCAACTTCAATTCGCATAAGTATTACTGGCACACCTAATTTCAACTGCAGCTTATGTAAGGGCACACCGAACAGCTCAAGTGAGTTAAGAAACTCTTCTGATTATAAAGTGCGAATCATGCAGGGGACCTACAGTTTTATGCCGAATCCGAACGGCTATTTCAGAAAGCACTTTTAATGACAAGAATTACCTACTCTTGAAGGATTTGTCAATTCCTCGCAAGAGGCGGTACCAGTGAACAAAAAAACTTTAGGTGACACAGGCAGGGATTGATTCCAAGACCTCTATCATGACAGTCATACGCACTAACCACCACACTACAACACAGACACTACTGAATTATTTTATAAAGTATAAAAGGAGATATCAATTATATTCTGCTTCTTAGACTCACCTTACACACAGATTCTACAGAATTTTCCGGTAATTTGCGTTTCTTTGAGGTGTTTTTTCTCTCCTCCCGTTTTCTTTTGCGATAATCATCGTCGCTATGCAGATAAGCGTCAAGTTCGGTAATCAATATACCAATCAAGCCTTCACGTAGCATCAAATCCATGCTAATGTTGTCATATTGAAAGTTATTGAGCACATAAAGTATCTAAAATATAAAATAAAAAAGATTGATCATGAATTGTATAAGGAACACAAATTGTTGGTTTTAGCATCTACCGATGAAATCTCTGTATGTGATTTGGAAGTTCTTGCGATGTCCAAAAGTTTACCAATGGCTCCTGATCGTCGGATTTTCGATCGATTGCAAGCATCTCCTGACAGCATACAAATTACATTGATGCAATGTCTGATTTCACTCTCAGATAGAGGTTTTGCTGCAAAAAGAATAAACATCACATATGTAAGTTCCAAAAACCAGGTAGGTAGTTGAGCAACTTACGCATATTCCGGTATATGAGAAGCTCGCATGCCGAAACAATAGCATCAGCAGTACCCAAGGCGTGAATAGCACTTGGATTCTTAGAGAAATTCGATAGGATCTTAAGAGCTGTCGCTCGATAGGGATTCTCGTCGGAGGCAAAGAACACCACAGCGGCAAGACTATTGCTTCTATTGACGCCCTAAAGCAATAAAACAACAAAAACAAAAACAATTAAGAAGCAAT
This sequence comes from Eupeodes latifasciatus, assembly GCA_920104205.1. Taxonomy (NCBI): domain Eukaryota; kingdom Metazoa; phylum Arthropoda; class Insecta; order Diptera; family Syrphidae; genus Eupeodes; species Eupeodes latifasciatus. The sequence continues at coordinate 398,608,115 of OV049924.1, forward strand.
TCAGTTTACCAATTAATCAAAACTTACCTCCCAAGCTTGAAAATTCAAATTGATCTCCGAGATTATGAGCAAACACTTGAGAATCTCACTGGCCAAATCGACATTCGACTTTTCCGTAGGCATAATGTAATCCGTACAAGTCTTCGAGTTCTTCAGATTGGCCATATCGAATATGTCACTTCGAGGGCCTTCCAAGTTGCGTGCCACTTCCTCGAAATACTTCTCTCGATGTTGGTTCTTCTTCAGACCACCTACCTTCTGTGGTAACTCTGGCAGTGGTTCGGGAATTTCTTTATTCTTCATCACTCCCACTAGGGTCTTCATAACAAGAGTGAACCCATCCGACGCCAAGAAGTGCCTTAAGAACTGCTCTTCAGCCACAAGGAATCGACATGCTCTGAAGCACATAATCTGTGTTTGCACATCATCGCTCTCTTCTATTATTTGGCAGACTGCCGAAGCTATTGCTGGACAATGCGTGGAGAGTAACTTGGAATTGTCTACTTTGGCAAGGTTTCCCAGAAGCCTACAAGCCCGGCATTGGATCAGGGAATTCGGGATGCTCTTGAGAATCGTTGCCAATGGTATAGCAATTTTATTGTCCAAAGCCTAAGAGCAAAAGACAATTGTCCCAGTGAGATAAAGCACATAACAAAATCCAAGAACTTACCTCATTGCAGCAATCGTCATTTGTGCAGCAATTCCCCAGAATGCTCAAAACAACTTCCAGAATCTGTTCGTGGGGTTTGTTTAGGAATCGCACCATTGGTGGAATGCCACTACACTGATGGAACATCACTATGCCGTCACGGTCTTTGACCAAATCCGTCCGGAGCTTGACCAAACCCTTTAGAATGACATTTTTGTCTGTGGAATTCTTCAGCACGTCGAGTATGTGCGAAACTATTTCACGGTTCATTTTGTTAACCGTGATTTGAGGTATTTTATTCTTTAATTTAAATGATTTTCCAATTTACGTAAATTATATTTTTAATTGAATTAAAATTAAAGAAATTGAGAAAATTATTTCATATCTCAAGTTTGACAGAAGATTAGGTTTTGTAGGTGTTTTAGGTGTGCAATTGTTTGGAGGTTGGTGAACAAAAATGTTGTATAACACTTTTGGGATTGAATATTCTATTAGCCGGTAGATGGCTATGGGAAGTGTTATATTTAGGGCTGCCATGTAAAATGGAAAATTTAACGGATATAATTTGAATATTAATTTGATTTTATTTCAAAAATTGTTTAATATGCGTCCACATCTCGATAACAAGGGGTTAGTATCAAAGATTTTTCAAAACATCTTCTTCGCATTTTGCCATAAATGAAAATAATGTAAGAGCCGACAGCAAATTTAAATAACGCAAATTCTTTGACGTGACGACTGTGTCTGGCAGGTTCTTTTCTCAGCCATGGTCAGGGTAAGCGATCGAAAATGATAATTTTTCCGATTTTGGGGTCGAGATGATAACCACATGAGTGATACAATGTTTACCCTCCATTGTCCAGCTTCAGTGAAATGGGAAAAGATTTGTGCCTGTCATTTTATATACCCAAAAAAGATCAATGCGATCGCTGTCTTATTTTTAAAACAAAAGGTGAATCCAACAAATTTTAAAATTGCTCGGTTTAATATGCATAGGGATAAAAAAATATCCATGAAAGCTGAGAGAGACCTGGACAGAAATAATTTAGACCCAAAAAACTTAATAAAACGTGTGTTGATCTCCAGAGCGTTTTTACACTACCTAAAGGAAACGAATCATTATTTTACTTTAAAAGGAAGCTAAGTGTTTTTAATTTGACGGCAACGGTCTATTCCTCCAAAACGCCAAAGATTACTTACTGTGCAATTTGGAGTAAAATTCATAGCGTTGAAACTGCCGAAGACATAGCAAGTGGTTTAATACAAATTTTGAACTTAGTTTTGATCGAACACACGGACATAGAAGTACTGACACTTTGGAGTTATTCTTGTGTGCCGCAAAAAAGCAACAAATTATGACTACCGTCTTAATGTTTTTGCTCTTCAAGTCGCCTTAAAAATAATCTTTCAAAAATTTTCTGTTTCTGGTCATTCCCTTATTCAGGAGCTAAACTCTAGACAAGCACCTCAAAAACATTGAAGTGCACAGCCCTTTGCCACTATTCAGACAGATCAAAAACATGAACTATCCAAAAACAACTTTAAAACTTTTTTCAAATGCAACCTGATGATTTCAAAGCATATTTTCACAAAAACAGGTCATTTGAATTATGCACCTATACCTTTAACTAAAACAATCTCTTTTAAAGCCGAATTTGTTTAAAATTTCAATTAAAAACTAATTCGACAACTTTGAGACATGAAATGAGCTCAATTATAAAAAAAATACCAAAACCAACTTCGGAACGCCGAAAAATCTATATAATCAGGAGTTACAAGTTATTCAGAAAAGAAAGAAAAATACATCCAAAGAAAATATTGAAGATTTATCTTCGGAAGATAAATTATACTTCGAAGCTTTTTTTAAATTATGCAAATAGTTGAAATTAATTTATTTATTCATTACAAATGTTCTTGTTTTTGAAGTTTTTACTACAAAAGTGCTGTTATTTTCGTATGTTTTAAAAAAATATGTATATGAAGGCAAAAAGTTTAAGTTTATTTTTATGTTTTCGACGTTTCTTCACTTTAACTGAATTTAAAAAAAAAAACTGTATGCACAATATTGTGATAGTTTTTGATTAAAAAATAGCCTGAAGAAACTTTAAGAATTTTAAAATAAAATTTATTTTTCGTTTTAAACTGTGTCATGAAAAATAATAATATATTATGAAGAATAATATAACATTCAAAAAGTGAGAATACAGATTTTTAGTTAAGTTAATTATTGTTATGCCGTGTTTGTATGTATGAAGAAAAGAAACTTCTGATTTTTATAACGTGTATGGCAAACCCATTTTGGACAAAAATTAAAATATTTTGAAAACCAAAAGAGTTAAATAATATGCGAACATCTAAACGCAATTTCACAAAAATGTACAAATTGGGTATACAGCACTTTAATAACGGGTTATCCATTTTTCGGTTTTAAAAGTTTAGTGCTACAACTCGACATCTGTTAAACTAAGTTGTTAAACCAATTTTTTTTTTAGTTGAAAGTCTGACATTTACGAAAATGGATCACTTGACATAGCAAGTGGTTTAATACAAATTTTGAACTTAGTTTTGATCGAGCACACGGACATAGAAGTAGCATACTAATTGTTAAAACCTACCACAAAAGTGGTGGCTCTGCCACACCCATACATTTCGTGCTTTAAGAGGAGATTATGGTTTACATAATCGTCCAACTATGCAAGTAATAGGCAAAATTGTGAAGAAATTTGAATAGACTTTATTGGATACAAATATTGTACGGTCTGTGCATCATCGTTTCGCTCGTACCTACCACTGAAAATATCGCTGCTGTAAGTGAAAGTGTTTGCCGATTGTTTGTCGATTCCTCGTCGTTCTCAGGAATTAGGACTGTCTTACAGTACATTATAGCGTATTTTGGATTTGGATTTACACCTACATACATCCATATAAAGTCCAGCTCACACGATAACTGAAGCCAGCTGACCATTCACAACGTCGTAGATACGTCGAATGGGTGCTTGAACAGCTGGCGGGCGGTGGAAGGCGATTTTTCGAATTAAATTTTCTTTAGCGACGCAGCACATTTCTCACTCGGTGGGTATGTTAATAAACAAAATTGTCGTATTTGGGGTTCTGAGAATCCTTAAGTAATTAAATAGAGGCCAATACAATACATCCACAAAAAGTCATTGTTTGGTGCGCTCTTTGGTCCGGAGGTGTGATTGGACCTTACTTCTTTGAAAACGACGATGAAACGACTGTCACCGTCAGTTCGGAGCGTTATGTTCACATGATAACCGACTTTTTTTGTTTACTATTGAAGAATACGACTTGGAGAATATGTGGTTTCAACAAGACGGTGCCACATGCCAAACAACTTGAGAATACGGCTTTATTACTATTGAAGAATACGACTTGGAGAATATGTGGTTTCAACAAGACGGTGCCACATGCCAAACAACTTGAGAATACGGCTTTATTGCAAGAGACAATGGCCTCGTAATTTCTCGTGGCGATATCAACTGGCCACCAAGATCATTCCATTTGACACCGCTGGACTTTCTTTGTGAGGCTTCACGAAAGACCGTATTAATGCAGATAAATCTTTAACTCTTGGATCACTTAAAAACCAACATTCGTCAAGTTAAGGCTGAGATACCGCCCAATATGTGTCAAAAGTGGTCGAAAATTACCTCAAAAGAATCGGTGCTGGCAACAATTTGCATGATGGTAATTTAAATGATGTAGTGTTAGTTTAGTTAGTTTTATTGACTTCAAAAGATACAAGAACAAAACATTATATTCTTAATTGTAAGATTACACAAGTCTTTAAATGGTTTGGCCGAAGGCCGTCTACCAGACTGACATTTTTTTAAAATTTATATATACGAAAACAAGCTAATTAGATACAATTCAAATAAATAACTTTAAAAGCTTAAAAATTTTCCTCAACTGTTCTGGTTCTATAGCGAAGAGCGTTCAATGAATATTCCATACAGAAGTTCCCAACCTAGTTCTCCATTCAAGATGTTGATCGTTTCTTCTAAACCTAGTATATCTATCCCAAAATAGCGCTTTCGGAACTCTTTGAGTATTGGACAAACTCCCAGGAAATGAAATACATCTTCGCGTTCAGAATTGATAGCTTGTGTGAGTACTATTCGCGGAATTCTTTCGTCACTCATCGCCAAAACTCTTGACACGTACATAGTTGAAATGTAATTTAAGTGGGTCTAAAAAGAGGGGTCCTATTCCTGTTTCAAGGTGTAACATATAGTTGGGCGTCGTACTTGGCAACTTGAAAGTACTTTTAATAAAACAACGGAGGAACTTTTCCACAGCTTCAAACGATCGATACCACCATACTTGCGCTCCGTAAAACAGTATTGCAATTGCGGTAGCTCGAAATACTTTGTGTTTAGCTATGTATGTGCGAAACGCTATTTCTTAGAATGCAACTTCTCCACACAGAACACATAGCACGCTTTGCTTCCGATAATTTGGATTGTAAATGTTTTTCTAAATTCAAGTTAGATGCAATCAAAACTCCTAGATACTTGTATTCCTTTACTATTTCTATCGGTTCCTAGTCAAACGTCCACTTCTCCCTCCTGGAATATCTCCCACCACCGTTTCTGAATATCATCATTTTTGATTTAGAAAGATTTACTTCCAGATTCCATGTTTTGCAATAAATTTGAAGCCTATTTATCATTAGCTGCATCCCGTCTATAGTTTCAGCTAGGAAAACTATATCGTCCGCGAACATCTGTCCTGGAATATTCTTTCCTCTTATATCAATACCACCTTTCACCGAATCAGTTATGTCATTTATGTATAAGATAAAGAGAAGAGTACTTAAAACGCATCCTTGCTTAACGCCCATTGACGTACCAAACTCATCTGAAAGAGAATTTCCATCCCAAACTCGTGCGACATTTTCTTCGTACATGGCTCTAATGACAGATATAAGTTTAGTTGAGATTCCATATTTATAAAGCTTGTAAAAAAGTGCTTCCCGAGGAATTGAATCGAAGGCTGCTCGAAAGTCCACAAAAAAAGCGTAAAGCTTTTTTCCTTTACTTTTATAAATATCAGCAATATTTATTAATGAAAAAATTTGGTCAATTGTCGAGTAGTTTTTCCTAAAGCCAGCTTGGAATTCGTTTAATATTTGCTCAGATTCGAGCCACTCGTTGAGTCTATTATATAATACCGAGCAAAGGATCTTTACTGCTATATTTCAAAATGAGATGCCTCTATAATTTGATGGATCTTCAAAATTACCTTTTTTGTGTAGCGGAAAAATATTTGCCTTTCGAAAACTTTCGGGGACGTCAGCGGTGTCAAAAATTCTGTTGTACTCCAAAGTTAGAAGCCGTAAGAAATCTGGTGTAATATTTTTAAAATATTCAAACGGTATTCTATCTTCCCCTGGTGCTTTATCTTTTTTTTGCTTTTTCAATAACTATTTTTACTTCATTTTGGGATATAGGCGCATCCAGAAACTCATCAATTATTAAAGGCGGTGCATATTGAAACGATGGTGCTATGTGTGAAGTGTTGAGCAAACTTGTAAAATGGGTTTTCAATTGTTCAATGTGCAGTACTGTAGCCGTTGGATTCTTTTTTCCACTCACAAGCCTAATTGCTTTCCAGAACTCCATTGAGTTTTTCGCGCTGTTTACCATTTCGATGTTTTTTTCGTCAAAATTTCGCTTTTTTGCTTTACAAAGATTTTTGAATTTTTTGTTCGCTGTTGCATAGAGGATTCTAAAATTGAGGTTATTGGTCGTTCTGAATAATTTCAAGTACGCAAAAGAAAAGTTCCTAGCTCTCATGCAATCAAACCACTTTTGCTTATTTGCCAAAACCTCCTTTTTTGCCGATGTTTTTTGGGGCGCTGCATTCTTGATAATGCTCGTTTACATGTGCATGTCTAGATTAGCATTCAAAGTTTTTTGAGTTTCGAGCTGTCTACTAAGGTTTCTTTGGAAGAGCTCTCTGTAGCTGTCTTTCCATTGAAGCTTTGGAAGAAGAGTAAAAGCAGGTTCAGTTGTCTCCATACGAGATGTTTTCATTCTAAAGGATACCTCTAGCGGCATGTGATCCGAAAATGTCTTTACTCCTACTCTAAAATCATCAAAAAAGAGGAACCAATCTCCAGACAGAAAACAATAATAATCGATCACTGAACCAGCTGTTCGGCGGATGAAAGTGAGTTCACCATTGCGATCACCTTCACAGCTTCCATTTAGAACTCGACAGTCCACAGCATCTGCCAGCTCAAGAATTTTGCTCCCTTTTGAATCGCACACCTCGTCCTTTGATTTACGGTCGCAATGAATATGGGTTCTGTCTACTCCACTATTAAAATTATTTTGCGATATGCCTATTCTTCCGTTAAAATGATGCAGTGTTTCAGACATAATTCCAACGTTTAAACTTTATAATAAAAAAGAAATATCGTGAAAAAAAAGTATTTTATATGTGTTTTATTTAAGTTTAATTTTGAAACCGCAAAATGGATAACCCTGTACTTTGGTCCTTAATTTATTGAAGAAGAACAGGTACAATTCTATCGAAAAACCCTTTAAAAATTGGAATATGTATTAAATTAGAATTAAATAAAAATCAAAGGAAAAGTAAAATTTCTTATGGAGAAGGGCGTGATAATCAAAGTAGTTTGACTTCTACCAGAAATCCCCTCAACCCAAATATTAAACGTTAAAAAATTTTGGATAAACAAAAATCCCAAGCATATGATTCTAAAGCATTTAGCCATCTTATTTTGTGTTTTTATTTCAGTTGAGTAGGAAGTGGGTCGCATGAGACTGGGAATTCGGCGTAAGAAAGAGACAGCACTATGTTTGAGTGAGAGAGGTGATTAAGAATACTTACAATTTTAAATAGTTGTGGTTAAGGTTTGCGGTTATAGTTTGAATATATATATATATATGTGTTTGTTGTTATTGTGGCGCGTGGATAGATGATAAGAAATGTTTAAATGTACCGCATGATGTATAAGATTTAAATTTTCGAATGGGTAGAAGATGATAAGAACATTTGAATTATTGTAAAGAGGTAATAAGAATACATTTTAAAAATAGTTGGGGTTAACGTTTTCGGTTATAATTTGAATATATGGGTGTCCCAAAATTAACGCAAGATTTGAATTAAATAGAAAACGCCGTTTTTAGTCTTTTGATAGTTATATTTTTATTGACTCGTAAAGTACATAGGATAGGGTTATGTATGTATTATATGTATGTATGTATTATATGTAGCTGTCAAATTGCTTTTTTTTCAGGGTTGCCAACACTTCACTGCACAAATGGCGGCAAATTCAAATCTTGCGTTAATTTTGGGACACCCATTATATATGTGTTTGTCATTATTGCGGCGCTTAGATAGATGATAAGAAATGTTTAAATGTACCATGATGTGTAGTAATGAGAGAGTCGGTTAGAAGATAAATTGAATTTTAAAAGATTGAAAGGAAGTTGAGAATTTAAAAATTAGGGGTGAGAGGTGATAATAATAAATTTTAAATAGTTGTGGTTAACGTTTTCGGTTATAGTTTGAATTTATATATATATTTTTTGGAGGTTAGATTGGATATATGATAAGAAATTTTTAACAATTAATATTAGTAGTTAGTTTACATTTTAACTGTTGTATTGTTTACTATAAATTAAAAAATTAGTCAATATTGTCAGCAGTCTTTGAATATCTTTTGGTTAGCAAACATTTCATCAGTTTGATAAAACATTATTTCTGAAAATGTTTAACTATTTATCGCTCGTTATATATAGCGTAATATTGCCGTATTTTATTCTGGGGGTACCAATACCGTTTGATTTAAATCTATCTAATGCTTCAAATAATCTGTCGTTTGCTCTAAACTTGCCTAATAATGATACAGTAAAAATAGGATTGCCATTAAAGCTGTTATCATATTATCCTGCTGGACTCCTCAAAAACGCGTCAAATTCAATTCCAGTATTCCAAAATGACGCAGAAGATTCAATGACTACACAAAAAACAACAACATTGAAAAATGAGGAAAACAAAGTCATAACTGTGGACGAAGCAATCGAAAAATTTAGGCAAGACCTGATAAAAAATGAGATCGAAATATCAGGAATCATTCAAAGTAAAGAAATATTTTATAGGCATTTTAAACTGGAGTTCAACGAAGACCAGGCACTCACCATCCGATGCTCATATGACAGTAATTTTAACCTACGTACACATTAAGTGTTATGAATATCATCAATACGAAACAGAGAGAGTGTTAAGTAATGGAGAAGTGGAAGTCTTTATGAAAGAGGATCTTGAGTACAAGTCTGATGTAGAATTGATAGATTTTAAAACAATGAAACAAACTTACACGATGAGTGTTTCTTAGATATTAAGAATATCAATGTTTATTTTATGGAAATAAAAAACAATTTTTGTATGTTAATAAAACATTTATTATTAAAAATTAAATAAGATTTTTGTATTTATTTTTGATTAAAGGAGTTGTGATCGGGTGAAAATCCCAACCATTTAACAAATATTTTGTCTTTTTTCTTTTGAAGCACCTTTTCGTTTAAATATGTATTAAGAAATTTTGTTTTTTGTAGTTCTAGTTCATAAAACCCACCTTTAATGGGGTTTCCCTGATAATCTTCTAACAAATATGTAACTGGATTAGTGAGTTTTGCTTCAAATATTTTAAAAATGTCTGTTGTCCAATTGGGAGTGTACCCTTTTTCAAATACTATTTGTATTTACTTATTCTGACTAAGTCACCAACTTTGAACTTTGGTTTTAAACGAATTTTTATGTAATCATATATGTTGTGAGTAGTTGTTTTTTGTTTGCAGTATTAACTTCAGATGGTTTCATTTTAATTGTACGATGTTTTGAATTATTATATTTTTCAGTTAGTTTCGCTAATATATTTATCCATCTATAATTGCCATTAACAGAAAATTCTTTCCACGTATGAGTTTTCAAGGTTCGATTAAATTGTTCAACAATTGATGCTTTTAGATGAGTATACGTTGAATAGTGATTGATTTTATATTTTTCCATAAGGTTTTGAAATGTCCGATTGAAAAACTCTTTGCCATCATCTATTTGTAAATTCTTTGGCCAGCGACCTTTATTGAATATGTTCTGCAAAGCGGTAGTGACTTCATAGCTTGTTTTATTTTTAATGGGAGTAGCCCAAGCAAATTTTGAAAAAGTATCAATGACTGTGAGAAGATACTTAAAATTTCTATTTTCTGATGAGTTATAATGGAGGATGGACTAATTTTACAAATATTAAACTATTTCTTCAAAACAAAATCCAAAATGGAACCATCTACGTAAAAGGAATAGAAAAGGCGCAATGGTTAAGGGAATTACTTAATAATGAAAATGTTGAAGTCAAAAACGTTGAAGATTTTTTTAACTGTCCAAATTTAAGGGAACTCAAAAGAAATTATCCTAACCAAATAAAATGCCAAAACCATTCAAATTGTTGTGCACTTCAAAATGTTTACCTTTTGAGTAAGTTTTTAAGTGAACGAAAAGTAATATGATGAATTTCTTTTAAAATAAAAAACATTTTTCTGGATAAACTTTTAATAATTTTGTTTTATTGATTCAGAAGTTTTCTGATGTATGAATAGTAGGTATTGGAAACTGTCTTCTATATCCGTACGGCAGGGAACTATGGTCTTCCAAAAATCGACGTTTTTCCGCTTTCGGCTTGTATGTTTTCTTTTCCGATATGGTGATAACTTCATGTTCTTGAGTTCTCCGAATGTTATTTGATATTATTAAAATAGAATTTTCATTATTTAACGAAGAAGAATTCAATACTGCGTTCTTAATTGAATCAAAGTTGACTTTCTGTGATGATTCATAATTCAGAAAAATGCCTTTCACCTTGCAGACAACGTGTTCAGTATTATGATTGGTGCTAAATACTTTAAAAGCATAATTTTTAGGGCCTCCGCTAACAAACTCAGTAATATAACTTCCAACTCCATAAGGTGCTAACTCATCTGTCATATCTCCTATGAATTTAGCAGTAGGTGGTTGGAATTCTCCTGAACGACTTACATATATAACAGAATCTGTGTCATAATACAGAACCTTTTCTTCTAAGCTCTCTAGATAACTATAGAGTTTAAGACGAGCTAAGATAGTAGTAAAAGCAGCAATAGACACATTTACTGTCGATAAAGAGTCGGCTGCTTCTTCTTTCATCTCGAAGTTCACAACAATATTTTCCTCATTTATTGGAAGAATATGCGAAACCTCCACCGATGGATTTGAAGGAAGGTGAAATAATATTAAAGAATTATTCAAAATGATTGTTTGAACTTGATTTTCATGTTGTCCAAATTTTCCCCAAAATGAATTCAAAATCAACTTAGCCAGTGATCTCTTGCCAGGATTGTTGCAAATTTCAGAATATTCCAACTGGATATTTTCTTTTGCAAGAAAATCGTTAATATATTTCAATTTTTCTTGTTCAGATAAACAATCACTTGGCCATCCTGATGCTTCTTGCTTAATTTTGAGAAATTTATTCATCATGGAAGTGAAAAGTCCCTCGGAATTCCTTTCTAAATCGTATTCCGCTACTTGATATTCCCATATTTCAAAGACTGTTAGTATAGTATACGCTTTTTGGATTGCTTTTACAACCTCATCGATTACCCAGGTACCCTTTGATCATTGGAATGAGTACACATTTGGCCTAAATATTTTTCGTCGCTACAGCTTCTGCACAAGGAGAACATCAATTTGTTGTTTTGTTTAATCGGTAATACTCGGTGAAGTAGCTGCTCTGGAGGAAGAATTTTACATTTTACAATTCCATTCATATGTTGCAGATTTGTAGTTGAGCAGTCAGCATCGCCATATACATGAATTTTAGGGTGACCAATTGGAAATTTTCCGGTTTTACACACCCATGGATAAAGTGAACATATATCTATGTATTGAATTTTCTCACCAGGTTTGCATTTATAGTAATTGAAGGTATTCCCATCGCGAGGATTCAATGGCGAATTCTGAATTAGTTTATGTGTATTGAGAAAATCTAATTCTTCTTTGTTCAATTTCTTAAGCAAATGATGGAATTCACAAGACCACATTTCAATAACTTCGTAGTTAAAGCTCCTTAAACGTTCAGTTTTAGGTTTTGTTTTTTCATACCTCTGATTTAGCGTATCTGTTATATTTTCGTGTAAAGGCTCGTCGCGTTGGTGTTTCAAGCAAAGAGGATGACCATGAAAGTAGCATCCACGAAACTCAAAAATTTGTTTTGTTTCCTTACAAAAGCCATCTACTTTTACCCCATTGATAATTTCTTCTTTCCCTTTGTACGCATGTTTGATGTCAATCTTTCTCATTTTTTCTTCCCAAATCATCCACTGAATTGCTTGGGTAGATTGATTATCTACAAACCTGTACCCATTCTTAGGTATCAATCCGATCGTGTTTAGTTTTAGAAAATTTCTTCTGAATAGAAGATTACATGCTGATGCAATAGTAATCGCTTCTAAAAATGGTTCAACATTGCTTTGACTAAGAAACAATTTTCGAAATTTTAAGCAAGCACCTGTTAATATCTTAACGTCGCTCTTACAATATTCCACTATTTCTTGTTGCATTTCAAAATTATCATTTTTATGTTGCGAGTACCATTGCAAGAAGTTATCTCGTTCCTCGGTTGTCATAGTATCAGGGGAATAAAACTCCAATGGTGGTAGTTTCCCAACGTATTTTTCGTTTTCTTTTGTATTAAATAAATACGGGAAATAACTCTTTTTAAGATCAGAAGCTAAATCAAAGGCTTTCGGGAGTTTTGATAAGGCCATTGGAAAATAATCAATCGAATCGATGAATTTTACATTGCCTAAATACATTGCCAATATTTTTGTCCCTCGCATGATTAGTTCAGGGCTTAATTGTGTTTCTTTTAAAATATAATTTAAAATAAACTGGTGGTCATAGGCTTGACCATTATGAGCAATCACAATTACTTTTTTAAATCTTTTTCGCACTTCAAGTACGTGTTGTAGAAGTTTTGATATGATCATATCTTCTTTCAGCGTGTTTATTGATTTCTTACAAACTTGACAAAAATACAAGTTTTCATTATCAATACAGTGATCACATTTGTGTTGAAACACGCACAAATTTGGTTCATGTTTTTTTATTGTCTCCTCCTGCTCATCTTTTCTCCCAATTACTCTTTCTTGACGACACTCAAGATCATAAAACATATACAATATATTTTTAAGGTTAGGTTCTTTGATGTTGGGAAAATGTAGCACAAATGATCTTTTGGCACATGATTTTTGCAATGCTTACAAAAGAACTCTTCACAAACATGATCACGCTTAGCTCCATAGCATTTAAGACATAGGTCACATCTCTTTATTTGGTCACAAACCGAAACACTTTGTGATGACCCTGACATTTTGTGGTTATCGAAGCAATTACTTCCTTTAAAACTTCGATTGCAGTCCGAACATATAATTTGATTTACTGTTTCTGGACATATTGACAAATGTTGGCATTGAGAACACCGTTTTTTACAACTATGATGGTGACTTCTGCTATTGTACGGTGTGTGACAATTTTCACAGTAGTAAACACAACAAAACGCAGCGGTTAAGGAAGTTATCACGCTGGAATGGTTTTTAAAGTATATGAGGTTTATTATCTTTTTTCGCTGTCAAATCCTTCATAAATGATTTGTCTGCCTTTGTTTCCGTATTCATATACTGTTATTTTATACTCTTTTAAATGTTTTTGAAAACCTTTTAACTCCTCTATCCCACAACCATTTGCCGGTATTTCTATCTGCGTAGTGCGTTTCATTAATCAGTTGCATCGCCCGTTGTGTCTGAACTTTTCCAACGTCTCTTCTTATTTTGTTGAAATTTAATTCTTTGTCAACATACGCCTTTGCAACAATCAAAGCGCGAGGTAGACATAAATTGTCTTTGTCTGCACTGAAGGCCTCTACGCTTGATGCACTCTTCGTCAAAGGAGTTATACATCTTTGTGGTTTTTCTTACCCCACCTTTTCCAATTGGCATCTGCACTGAAGTCACTGATAAACAAAAATTATCTGTACTCACCCCTTCGGAGTTGCTCTGAAATATTTTGCTAATCATCTCCCATACATCAAGGAAGGTCAGCTCCGAGCAATTTTTGAAATTAATCCATCCGTTGCCATAGTTATGGGAAAAACTTTTTCCACTGAATGTTACCCCCACTTTATCGTTAGGGTTAAGATCTTTCATGGCTAATTTCAGAATGTTCTCTATAGCATTTTTAATCCATGCAGTCGGTTCTTCATAAGCCGGAACAGGATTGATCAAAAACTCAATTTTTCGTCCTTTCAAATTGAATCTCTTGACCATAGTCTTAAAATCAGTCAATATCCTAAAACGCTGTAAGTCAAATCAAAAGAAAAACGCACATTTTTTATTTTTTCATTGAAATTTTTTTTATTTATATTAAATTTACATGTATTGTTGTGAATTTAATAAATTATTATCACTATCAAAAAATAGTGTGGGGACAAGGTTTACCTCTTCCCTGACATGCTTCTGCTTTCTCGTCTTTATGGCCGGAAGTTGTTGCAGTTGCTGTGGTTGTTGTTGCTGTGGTTGTTGTTGCTGTGGTTGTTGTTGTTGCTGTTGCTTTTGCTTTTGCTGTTGCTGTTGCTGTTGCTGTTGCTGTGGCTGTTGTTGCTAATGCTGTTGCTGTGGCTGTTGTTGCTGTTGCTCTTGTTGTTGTTGTTGTTGGTCTTCTTTTAAGTGGAAGTCCACATGGTAAGAAAACTCACCATATGGCTCCACTACCTCAAGGCAGCATTTCTTCAAATTTTGGACATCATCATTGTCCAACTGGGAAGTACACCTTTTCGGGAGGAAGACCATACAGTCTTCCAGTTCGAGCAATATCTGCTCCCCGAACTGAGTGCTCATCTTCTTTGAGGTAATGATTGGAAGTTTTTTTTTCTGAATTATTTTTGATAAGCTTAGCAATGGTTTTTCTTTTTTTGTCATTTTGAATGAGTTTTTAATTTTTTGAAGAAAAGACATTGCGGTTTTTGTTGAAGCTTTTAATAAAACTGAATACAAAAAACTAAGGAACATAACATTTTATACCCCCAAAAATAAATAATACATAGAATGAGTTTACCACAATAATGTTGATAAGTATAAAAATCATTCTAATACTTTATCTCCCTTCATTTCAAATAAATTGATAAACATAACAAAGTTCATTATATTATCGCAAAACCACAATTTCTTCGTTTATTCAAAATATTTTATAAAATGGATTGTTCGGTCTTACATTCAAATTTTTTAAATTTTAAAACTGACAAAACTTCCTCCAATCATATCATTTATAAAAAAAAAAAAAAAAAAGTTTTACTAAGCAACATCCATGTCATATTTTTTGTTTACTTGTTTTGATTTAATTAATTTCGAAAATTCTCCATTATGATGTCGTTGTATTTATCTGGTTTTTTAACTAATTCTACATCTCCAAATGGACACAGAAATGGATAATCTCTTTTATTCCGATTAATAACATTTGAATTTGGATAAATTGATCCAAATATAGTTATTTCGATTGAAAATTTAGAATGAAACAACAACAACTTGTGTGTGCTACCACCAAGTTCATAGGCTGGAGTTATAGCTATTTCACGGGGACCAACCCGATCATCAGACTCCTTTAGTGGTGCTTAATCGCTTTTATGTTGAATTTAATTTTTTGAAGAACTTTTGCCCGAGCTGGGCTTGAACAAGCGACCTAGCGTGTGAGGAGCTAGTGCACTATTTCTCCCCCATTAACTCTTATACCCACATGTTGCAATTGTTGAAATTGTAACCGAAAATTTAAAATTGAGGGAATTGTCTCTCCGTTTCTTAAGTGAAGTATAGTAAATTCCACTCCATGTTCAGGTGTTGCAGCAAGTTGAAAGGTATCTGAATAAAATAATATATCCGCAAATCTTATCTCTTCCCATGTCGCTTCACATATGCAAAACGTTTCGTTGTGTTTCAATCTCTTACACCAAAACATTGCTGTATCCATTCGTTATTACAGTGCAATGTTAACTAATTACCCATAATTGATTTGAACTTTATTCTCAACTCATGCTATACTTTGTCATTGCAATATTGGAAATTTATTTCATTCTCAACCCTCTCTTTATTTATAAAATTCGATTTGTCTTCTAACCGACAATTTCATTAACACACATTATACAATAATTCAAATGTTCTTATCATCTTCAACCCAATTTTCGAAAATTTTAAATCTTTATTTCAACATAGCTTTGCCATTGCCTTTATAAAATTCGTTACAAATATATATTTAAAATTTATTATTATCACCTCTCACCCCTAAATTTTTTAAAATTCTCAACTTCCCTTTAATCTTTTTAACTTCCCATAGGAAGTTATTGTAATGGGTCCGATTTGACAAATTGAAAATTTTGACATTTCTCGACGTTTCAAGGTCCCTAGAGTCGAAATAAAAGATTTTTAGAAAGATGTCTGTGCGTGCGTGTGTACGTACGTCCGTACGTCCGTACGTCCGTACGTTCGCGACGTTTTTTTCGTCGTCCATAGCTCAAGAACCAGAAGAGATATCGACTTCAAATAAATTTTGTTATACAGATAATAAGGCAGAAAGATGCAGAAAGGGCTCTCAAGAAAATTGCGTGGGTGGTTTTTTTACCATAGCAGTTTAAAAAAAGAGGCTGGGATGCGACCCACACTGATAACTTCCCATCCCGTCTATCGATTTGTCTTGCTTAAAAGTTTGTCTAAATGTATCAATTCTTACCAAATTTGCGTTCTATTTTTTGTAGATTTTATTTTTTTTTATGAAAAAACGGACTGTTGGATTTTTATAAAAAATTATTGAATATAAAAAACAATATTTTCTGTAAAATAAAATAAGTTTGAAGCCAATATTTTTAATTTTTGAAAAGGTATTTGAGCCGAAAATCAATTTTTACCAACTTTTATTAATTTTTTTGTTTAGGTTTTTATTTTTTGTAAAAAAACTGTCAATTCGATTTTTCTCAAAATTTGTCCTAATATTGAAAACAATATTTCTTATAAGTTAAAATTAGTTAGAAGCCATAACCTTAAATTTTTGAAAAGATATTTAAGTCGAAAATCAATTTTTACCAACTTTTGTTAAATTTTTTTTTCGGTTTTTAATTTTTTGTAAAAAAACTGTCATTTCTATTTTTTCAAAATATTACTGAATGTTGAAAACAATATTTTTTGAAAGATAAAAGTAGTTTAAAGCCAATATCTCAAAGTCTTGAAAAGATATTTGAGTCAAAACTCAATTTTTACCAACTTTTTTTTTATTTTTTTTTAGGTTATTATTTTTTGTAAAAAAACTGTCAATTCGATTTTTCTCAAAATTTGTCCTAATATTGAAAACAATATTTCTTATAAGTTAAAATTAGTTAGAAGCCATAACCTCAAATTTTTGAAAAGATATTTAAGTCGAAAATCAATTTTTACCAACTTTTGTTAAATTTTTTTTTCGGTTTTTAATTTTTTGTAAAAAAAATGTCATTTCTATTTTTTCAAAATATTACTGAATGTTGAAAACAATATTTTTTGAAAGATAAAAGTAGTTTAAAGCCAATATCTCAAAGTCTTGAAAAGATATTTGAGTCAAAACTCAATTTTTACCAACTTTTTTTTTATTTTTTTTTTAGGTTATTATTTTTTGTAAAAAAACTGTCAATTCGATTTTTCTCAAAATTTTTCCTACTGTTGAAAACAATATTTCTTATAAGTTAAAATTAGTTAGAAACCATAATCTCAAATTTTTGAAAAGATATTTAAGTCGAAAATCAATTTTTACCAACTTTTGTTAATTTTTTTTTCGGTTTTTATTTTTTTGTAAAAAAACTGTCAATTCTATTTTTTTCAAAATTTTATCAGATGTCAAAAACATTATTATTATGAAAGATAGGAGTAGCTTAAAGCCAATATCTCAAAGTTTTGAAAAGATATTTGAGTCAAAACTCAATTTTTACCAACTTTTTTTTATTTTTTTTTAGGTTATTATTTTTTGTAAAAAAACTGTCAATTCGATTTTTCTCAAAATTTTATCAGATGTCAAAAACATTATTCTTCGTTGCACAAAATTGTTTTGGAGATGAAATCATATTTTAGTCGTAAAATTTTCGAAGTGACAAATTTTTTTTTTCAGTTTTTTTGATTTATAAAAAAAACCGTTAATTGAATTTTTTTCCAAAAATATAATTGTGTTGTATCACGTTACAATATATAATACAAAATTTAATTCAAGTCTCTAGCATCATTGGTTCATGAGATATTTAGGGTTAACCAAAATTTTCACCTTTTTTTTAAACTGCTATGGTAAAAAAACCACCCACGCAATTTTCTTGAGAGCCCTTTCTGCATCTTTCTGCCTTATTATCTGTATAACAAAATTTATTTGAAGTCGATATCTCTTCTGGTTCTTGAGCTATGGACGACGAAAAAAACGTCGCGAACGTACGGACGTACGGACGTACGGACGTACGTACACACGCACGCACAGACATCTTTCTAAAAATCTTTTATTTCGACTCTAGGGACCTTGAAACGTCGAGAAATGTCAAAATTTTCAATTTGTCAAATCGGACCCATTACAATAACTTCCTATGGGAAGTTAAAAAGATTAAAGGGAAGTTGAGAATTTTAAAAAATTTAGGGGTGAGAGGTGATAATAATAAATTTTAAATATATATTTGTAACGAATTTTATAAAGGCAATGGCAAAGCTATGTTGAAATAAAGATTTAAAATTTTCGAAAATTGGGTTGAAGATGATAAGAACATTTGAATTATTGTATAATGTGTGTTAATGAAATTGTCGGTTAGAAGACAAATCGAATTTTATAAATAAAGAGAGGGTTGAGAATGAAATAAATTTCCAATATTGCAATGACAAAGTATAGCATGAGTTGAGAATAAAGTTCAAATCAATTATGGGTAATTAGTTAACATTGCACTGTAATAACGAATGGATACAGCAATGTTTTGGTGTAAGAGATTGAAACACAACGAAACGTTTTGCATATGTGAAGCGACATGGGAAGAGATAAGATTTGCGGATATATTATTTTATTCAGATACCTTTCAACTTGCTGCAACACCTGAACATGGAGTGGAATTTACTATACTTCACTTAAGAAACGGAGAGACAATTCCCTCAATTTTAAATTTTCGGTTACAATTTCAACAATTGCAACATGTGGGTATAAGAGTTAATGGGGGAGAAATAGTGCACTAGCTCCTCACACGCTAGGTCGCTTGTTCAAGCCCAGCTCGGGCAAAAGTTCTTCAAAAAATTAAATTCAACATAAAAGCGATTAAGCACCACTAAAGGAGTCTGATGATCGGGTTGGTCCCCGTGAAATAGCTATAACTCCAGCCTATGAACTTGGTGGTAGCACACACAAGTTGTTGTTGTTTCATTCTAAATTTTCAATCGAAATAACTATATTTGGATCAATTTATCCAAATTCAAATGTTATTAATCGGAATAAAAGAGATTATCCATTTCTGTGTCCATTTGGAGATGTAGAATTAGTTAAAAAACCAGATAAATACAACGACATCATAATGGAGAATTTTCGAAATTAATTAAATCAAAACAAGTAAACAAAAAATATGACATGGATGTTGCTTAGTAAAACTTTTTTTTTTTTTTTTTTATAAATGATATGATTGGAGGAAGTTTTGTCAGTTTTAAAATTTAAAAAATTTGAATGTAAGACCGAACAATCCATTTTATAAAATATTTTGAATAAACGAAGAAATTGTGGTTTTGCGATAATATAATGAACTTTGTTATGTTTATCAATTTATTTGAAATGAAGGGAGATAAAGTATTAGAATGATTTTTATACTTATCAACATTATTGTGGTAAACTCATTCTATGTATTATTTATTTTTGGGGGTATAAAATGTTATGTTCCTTAGTTTTTTGTATTCAGTTTTATTAAAAGCTTCAACAAAAACCGCAATGTCTTTTCTTCAAAAAATTAAAAACTCATTCAAAATGACAAAAAAAGAAAAACCATTGCTAAGCTTATCAAAAATAATTCAGAAAAAAAAACTTCCAATCATTACCTCAAAGAAGATGAGCACTCAGTTCGGGGAGCAGATATTGCTCGAACTGGAAGACTGTATGGTCTTCCTCCCGAAAAGGTGTACTTCCCAGTTGGACAATGATGATGTCCAAAATTTGAAGAAATGCTGCCTTGAGGTAGTGGAGCCATATGGTGAGTTTTCTTACCATGTGGACTTCCACTTAAAAGAAGACCAACAACAACAACAACAAGAGCAACAGCAACAACAGCCACAGCAACAGCATTAGCAACAACAGCCACAGCAACAGCAACAGCAACAGCAACAGCAAAAGCAAAAGCAACAGCAACAACAACAACCACAGCAACAACAACCACAGCAACAACAACCACAGCAACTGCAACAACTTCCGGCCATAAAGACGAGAAAGCAGAAGCATGTCAGGGAAGAGGTAAACCTTGTCCCCACACTATTTTTTGATAGTGATAATAATTTATTAAATTCACAACAATACATGTAAATTTAATATAAATAAAAAAAATTTCAATGAAAAAATAAAAAATGTGCGTTTTTCTTTTGATTTGACTTACAGCGTTTTAGGATATTGACTGATTTTAAGACTATGGTCAAGAGATTCAATTTGAAAGGACGAAAAATTGAGTTTTTGATCAATCCTGTTCCGGCTTATGAAGAACCGACTGCATGGATTAAAAATGCTATAGAGAACATTCTGAAATTAGCCATGAAAGATCTTAACCCTAACGATAAAGTGGGGGTAACATTCAGTGGAAAAAGTTTTTCCCATAACTATGGCAACGGATGGATTAATTTCAAAAATTGCTCGGAGCTGACCTTCCTTGATGTATGGGAGATGATTAGCAAAATATTTCAGAGCAACTCCGAAGGGGTGAGTACAGATAATTTTTGTTTATCAGTGACTTCAGTGCAGATGCCAATTGGAAAAGGTGGGGTAAGAAAAACCACAAAGATGTATAACTCCTTTGACGAAGAGTGCATCAAGCGTAGAGGCCTTCAGTGCAGACAAAGACAATTTATGTCTACCTCGCGCTTTGATTGTTGCAAAGGCGTATGTTGACAAAGAATTAAATTTCAACAAAATAAGAAGAGACGTTGGAAAAGTTCAGACACAACGGGCGATGCAACTGATTAATGAAACGCACTACGCAGATAGAAATACCGGCAAATGGTTGTGGGATAGAGGAGTTAAAAGGTTTTCAAAAACATTTAAAAGAGTATAAAATAACAGTATATGAATACGGAAAAAAAGGCAGACAAATCATTTATGAAGGATTTGACAGCGAAAAAAGAATAAACCTCATATACTTTAAAAACCATTTCAGCGTGATAACTTCCTTAACCGCTGCGTTTTGTTGTGTTTACTACTGTGAAAATTGTCACACACCGTACAATAGTAGAAGTCACCATCATAGTTGTAAAAAACGGTGTTCTCAATGCCAACATTTGTCAATATGTCCAGAAACAGTAAATCAAATTATATGTTCGGACTGCAATCGAAGTTTTAAAAGAAGTAATTGCTTCGATAACCACAAAATGTCAGGGTCATCACAAAGTGTTTCGGTTTGTGACCAAATAAAGAGATGTGACCTATGTCTTAAATGCTATGGAGCTAAGCGTGATCATGTTTGTGAAGAGTTCTTTTGTAAGCATTGCAAAAATCATGTGCCAAAAGATCATTTGTGCTACATTCTCCGCAACATCAAAGAACCTAACCTTAAAAATATATTGTATATTTTTTATGACCTTGAGTGTCGTCAAGAAAGAGTAATTGGGAGAAAAGATGAGCAGGAGGAGACAATAAAACAACATGAACCAAATTTGTGCGTGTTTCAACAAAAATGTGATCACTGTATTGATAATGAAAACTTGTATTTTTGTCAAGTTTGTAAGAAATCAATAAACACGCTGAAAGGAGATATGATCATATCAAAACTTCTACAACACGTACTTGAAGTGCGAAAAAGATTTAAAAAAGTAATTGTGATTGCTCATAATGGTCAAGCCTATGACCATCAGTTTATTTTAAATTATATTTTAAAAGAAACACAATTAAGCCCTGAACTGATCATGCGAGGAACAAAAATATTGGCAATGTATTTAGGCAACGTAAAATTCATCGATTCGATTAATTATTTTCCAATGGCCTTATCAAAACTCCCGAAAGCCTTTGATTTAGCTTCTGATCTTAAAAAGGGTTATTTCCCGTATTTATTTAATACAAAAGAAAACGAAAAATACGTTGGGAAACTACCACCATTGGAGTTTTATTTCCCTGATACTATGACAACCGAGGAACGAGATAACTTCTTGCAATGGTACTCGCAACATAAAAATGATAATTTTGAAATGCAACAAGAAATAGTGGAATATTGTAAGAGCGACGTTAAGATATTAACAGGTGCTTGCTTAAAATTTCGAAAATTGTTTCTTAGTCAAAGCAATGTAGAACCATTTTTAGAAGCGATTACTATTGCATCAGCATGTAATCTTCTATTCAGAAGAAATTTTCTAAAACCAAACACGATCGGATTGATACCTTAGAATGGGTACAGGTTTGTAGATAATCAATCTACCCAAGCAATTCAGTGGATGATTTGGGAAGAAAAAATGAGAAAGATTGACATCAAACATGCGTACAAAGGGAAAGAAGAAATTATCAATGGGGTAAAAGTAGATGGCTTTTGTAAGGAAACAAAACAAATTTTTGAGTTTCGTGGATGCTACTTTCATGGTCATCCTCTTTGCTTGAAACACCAACGCGACGAGCCTTTACACGAAAATATAACAGATACGCTAAATCAGAGGTATGAAAAAACAAAACCTAAAACTGAACGTTTAAGGAGCTTTAACTACGAAGTTATTGAAATGTGGTCTTGTGAATTCCATCATTTGCTTAAGAAATTGAACAAAGAAGAATTAGATTTTCTCAATACACATAAACTAATTCAGAATTCGCCATTGAATCCTCGCGATGGGAATACCTTCAATTACTATAAATGCAAACCTGGTGAGAAAATTCAATACATAGACATATGTTCACTTTATCCATGGGTGTGTAAAACCGGAAAATTTCCAATTGGTCACCCTAAAATTCATGTATATGGCGATGCTGACTGCTCAACTACAAATCTGCAACATATGAATGGAATTGTAAAATGTAAAATTCTTCCTCCAGAGCAGCTACTTCACCGAGTATTACCGATTAAACAAAACAACAAATTGATGTTCTCCTTGTGCAGAAGCTGTAGCGACGAAAAATATTTAGGCCAAATGTGTACTCATTCCAATGATCAAAGGGTATCTGGGTAATCGATGAGGTTGTAAAAGCAATCCAAAAAGCGTATACTATACTAACAGTCTTTGAAATATGGGAATATCAAGTAGCGGAATACGATTTAGAAAGGAATTCCGAGGGACTTTTCACTTCCATGATGAATAAATTTCTCAAAATTAAGCAAGAAGCATCAGGATGGCCAAGTGATTGTTTATCTGAACAAGAAAAATTGAAATATATTAACGATTTTCTTGCAAAAGAAAATATCCAGTTGGAATATTCTGAAATTTGCAACAATCCTGGCAAGAGATCACTGGCTAAGTTGATTTTGAATTCATTTTGGGGAAAATTTGGACAACATGAAAATCAAGTTCAAACAATCATTTTGAATAATTCTTTAATATTATTTCACCTTCCTTCAAATCCATCGGTGGAGGTTTCGCATATTCTTCCAATAAATGAGGAAAATATTGTTGTGAACTTCGAGATGAAAGAAGAAGCAGCCGACTCTTTATCGACAGTAAATGTGTCTATTGCTGCTTTTACTACTATCTTAGCTCGTCTTAAACTCTATAGTTATCTAGAGAGCTTAGAAGAAAAGGTTCTGTATTATGACACAGATTCTGTTATATATGTAAGTCGTTCAGGAGAATTCCAACCACCTACTGCTAAATTCATAGGAGATATGACAGATGAGTTAGCACCTTATGGAGTTGGAAGTTATATTACTGAGTTTGTTAGCGGAGGCCCTAAAAATTATGCTTTTAAAGTATTTAGCACCAATCATAATACTGAACACGTTGTCTGCAAGGTGAAAGGCATTTTTCTGAATTATGAATCATCACAGAAAGTCAACTTTGATTCAATTAAGAACGCAGTATTGAATTCTTCTTCGTTAAATAATGAAAATTCTATTTTAATAATATCAAATAACATTCGGAGAACTCAAGAACATGAAGTTATCACCATATCGGAAAAGAAAACATACAAGCCGAAAGCGGAAAAACGTCGATTTTTGGAAGACCATAGTTCCCTGCCGTACGGATATAGAAGACAGTTTCCAATACCTACTATTCATACATCAGAAAACTTCTGAATCAATAAAACAAAATTATTAAAAGTTTATACAAGAAAAATGTTTTTTATTTTAAAAGAAATTCATCATATTACTTTTCGTTCACTTAAAAACTTACTCAAAAGGTAAACATTTTGAAGTGCACAACAATTTGAATGGTTTTGGCATTTTATTTGGTTAGGATAATTTCTTTTGAGTTCCCTTAAATTTGGACAGTTAAAAAAATCTTCAACGTTTTTGACTTCAACATTTTCATTATTAAGTAATTCCCTTAACCATTGCGCCTTTTCTATTCCTTTTACGTAGATGGTTCCATTTTGGATTTTGTTTTGAAGAAATAGTTTAATATTTGTAAAATTAGTCCATCCTCCATTATAACTCATCAGAAAATAGAAATTTTAAGTATCTTCTCACAGTCATTGATACTTTTTCAAAATTTGCTTGGGCTACTCCCATTAAAAATAAAACAAGCTATGAAGTCACTACCGCTTTGCAGAACATATTCAATAAAGGTCGCTGGCCAAAGAATTTACAAATAGATGATGGCAAAGAGTTTTTCAATCGGACATTTCAAAACCTTATGGAAAAATATAAAATCAATCACTATTCAACGTATACTCATCTAAAAGCATCAATTGTTGAACAATTTAATCGAACCTTGAAAACTCATACGTGGAAAGAATTTTCTGTTAATGGCAATTATAGATGGATAAATATATTAGCGAAACTAACTGAAAAATATAATAATTCAAAACATCGTACAATTAAAATGAAACCATCTGAAGTTAATACTGCAAACAAAAAACAACTACTCACAACATATATGATTACATAAAAATTCGTTTAAAACCAAAGTTCAAAGTTGGTGACTTAGTCAGAATAAGTAAATACAAATAGTATTTGAAAAAGGGTACACTCCCAATTGGACAACAGACATTTTTAAAATATTTGAAGCAAAACTCACTAATCCAGTTACATATTTGTTAGAAGATTATCAGGGAAACCCCATTAAAGGTGGGTTTTATGAACTAGAACTACAAAAAACAAAATTTCTTAATACATATTTAAACGAAAAGGTGCTTCAAAAGAAAAAAGACAAAATATTTGTTAAATGGTTGGGATTTTCACCCGATCACAACTCCTTTAATCAAAAATAAATACAAAAATCTTATTTAATTTTTAATAATAAATGTTTTATTAACATACAAAAATTGTTTTTTATTTCCATAAAATAAACATTGATATTCTTAATATCTAAGAAACACTCATCGTGTAAGTTTGTTTCATTGTTTTAAAATCTATCAATTCTACATCAGACTTGTACTCAAGATCCTCTTTCATAAAGACTTCCACTTCTCCATTACTTAACACTCTCTCTGTTTCGTATTGATGATATTCATAACACTTAATGTGTACGTAGGTTAAAATTACTGTCATATGAGCATCGGATGGTGAGTGCCTGGTCTTCGTTGAACTCCAGTTTAAAATGCCTATAAAATATTTCTTTACTTTGAATGATTCCTGATATTTCGATCTCATTTTTTATCAGGTCTTGCCTAAATTTTTCGATTGCTTCGTCCACAGTTATGACTTTGTTTTCCTCAT
This sequence comes from Eupeodes latifasciatus, assembly GCA_920104205.1. Classification (NCBI taxonomy): domain Eukaryota; kingdom Metazoa; phylum Arthropoda; class Insecta; order Diptera; family Syrphidae; genus Eupeodes; species Eupeodes latifasciatus. The sequence goes on from OV049924.1 coordinate 398,633,902, forward strand.
TTTTCAATGTTGTTGTTTTTTGTGTAGTCATTGAATCTTCTGCGTCATTTTGGAATACTGGAATTGAATTTGACGCGTTTTTGAGGAGTCCAGCAGGATAATATGATAACAGCTTTAATGGCAATCCTATTTTTACTGTATCATTATTAGGCAAGTTTAGAGCAAACGACAGATTATTTGAAGCATTAGATAGATTTAAATCAAACGGTATTGGTACCCCCAGAATAAAATACGGCAATATTACGCTATATATAACGAGCGATAAATAGTTAAACATTTTCAGAAATAATGTTTTATCAAACTGATGAAATGTTTGCTAACCAAAAGATATTCTAAGACTGCTGACAATATTGACTAATTTTGTAATTTATAGTAAACAATACAACAGTTAAAATGTAAACTAATTACTAATATAAATTGTTAAAAATTTCTTATCATATATCCAATCTAACCTCCAAAAAATAAATATATATTCAAACTATAACCGAAAACGTTAACCACAACTTTTTAAAATTTATTATTATCACGTCTCACCCCTAATTTTTAAATTCTCAACTTCCCTTTAATCTTTTAAAATTCAATTTTTCTTCTAACCGACTCTCTCATTAATACACATCATGGTACATTTACATTTATAACCCCAACTATTTTTAAAATGTATTCTTATCACCTCTTTACAATAATTCAAATGTTCTTATCATCTTCTACCCATTCGAAAATTTAAATCTTATGCATCATGCGGTACATTTAAACATTTCTTATTATCTATCCACGCGCCACAATAATAACAAACACATATATATATGTATATATATTCAAACTATAACCGCAAACGTTAACCACAACTATTTAAAAATGTAAGTATTCTTAATCACCTCTCTCACTCAAATATAGTGCTGTCTCTTTCTTACGCCGAATTCCCAGTCTCATGCGACCCACTTCCTACTCAGTTGCAACGAAGTAGATGAAATACAAAGATTTAATAAGACGATACAAGTATTTTACTTCGAATGTATTTAATAAAATATAGGTAATACATTTTTGAAATTATTGAGTTTCATTTATATCTACATCTATAAATGAGTTACTAATCTTTATTGACTTAGGTCCCTTTCACTAAACTTAATTTTATTTGGTTGCAAACTTCTGTTGGCTCCATGGAGAAAAGTTGTCATAAAAACCTGGTCAAATGTGATCACCCCACCTAATTTCAGTTAAATTACCTTTTTAATTAATGTTTTGTATCATAAGTTTATAAACAAAAGAATGTTCACATCAACAAACAACATTTTAATCTCCAAATTAATTAAACACAAATGAACTATTTTTGACGAAAACTTTGAATTTAAAAAAAAAACATTTAAAATCATGTTCAAAAAATTAATTCGGATCTATCTATCAAATAAGCGATTCAAAAGGGATACCAAACCCAGTAACAGTTTTTTTTATATAAAATAACGAGGAAAATTCATTAATAAATTAGGTCCTTAAAATAAAACTTAAAACTATTTAAAACTAACTATTCAAACCTAAAAACCACTTAAAACTTTAAAAACCACAGCAGCAAATCAAACTATGTATTTGTTTTTAATTTCATTTTTATTTTTTTTAAATGTCTGTTTTGTGCCACAATGCCTATTCTACTTATGTAAATGTAAGCCCTGACTATAAAAGAACTACATATGTATGTAAGCCGGCCAAGGTTTAAAACCCCATACCGACTACCCATTTTCCAGAGCAGATTTAAGCTAGCAAAACTGGTTCTCCTGTTTCAACCTATCAATTCGGTCCAGTTCGGACACAGACCTACTGAAACAAAAGAGATCTGCTCCGTCTTGTGTCATGGCGTTTTTTTTTTTTATAATTAACGGCCACTCAAGGGGTTATTAATACCCTTAACATGTTTAAAGCTTAAACACAGTGCGAGCTTTAGGAAAATAGGGAAGGATTAAAGAGGAGATACCGATGCACATTGGTCTTAAAGTTTTGATTATCAAAATGCTAGCGAAAATCAGAGTTGGGTAAAGCATTACACATTCTCGATGTGCGGTTAAAAAAAGAATCTATTCTTGACAGTACGTCCAAAATTGAGCTCAACGTTAAACGGATGTGCATTCCTAGAAGTACGAGTATTACGGTTGAATTGTTTGAGGTTGGGAATGCAACTGCCTAATTCGACAGAACACTGTTTATACAAATATCGGCAGAACAACGGAAGGCAAGAAACATTGCCTTGTTGTTCGAGTGACGTAATTGTTTCGTTTCATTTTCAAAGCTCTTTTTTGGATCCTGTCTAAAATACTTAAACTTGTTTTAGGGGCACCTGCCCAAATATGCGAGTTTCGTGAAGTTTTGGACGAATGAAGGCTTTGTAAATTACAGCCAGATCAGAAGGGGTGAAAAATTTCTTGCACCGTTGCGTCGGAGAAATCCTAAGCACCTAGCAGCATTTTTGGCAATATCGAATATGCGATCATCAAAGAGTGATATGTGATACACATACCGAGTACTGAAAGTTGATTAGTTTCCTGGATGCAAGTGCTGCTCATGGATAGCGGCATCGGGGGAGGGTTACGCTTTAACGACAGGAGACAGCATTAAGATTTTGAAACATACTACATGATTCTTAATTCCCCATTGGAAAATACTATAGAGATCAGAATTTAATGAGCTTATCATACACTGCCGTTGAAGTTCCACATCCGAAGGACAAGGATTTGAAACTAGAAAGAGAAACGATTATAAAGGAGTCGCCTATCCACGGGTCCTTGTCTGAGGTGGTAGATTAGTGGAACTGCTTATCTATACTGTATCAGCCCCGCATCGATCTAAAAAGGAATGCCTCTGGTGGGCGTGGGATGATGAAGCCGCTCAGGCGTGCGCTTTTAAAATACTTGTCGTTTAGATAGAACTCCTCGAAAATTAAATTGTTGGTCGAAGAAAAAGCTCTCATGAAGTTCAACGATGACCATCTTTCCCCATAAGAGTCCGGAAAAGAATTGTCTTGGATTTCTGGACATTAAATTCAGTTTCCATTCTTCGCAATATCGCTGAATCTTGTCGAAATCACTTGACGCCCTATTCTTTAGAATCATATTTTTATCTAAGTGCAAACATCAAAGTTCTTCAATTTTGGTCGTTCAAGAAGGAACGGTTTCTTCTTTCTTCTATTTATCTTATATGGATAATTTTTGTTTGTAAATTCATTTAAGACTTTCATTTGCTTAATCAAGTGGAAATATGCAAAAACTTAAGGGACAAGTTGCAGGATTATACCATTTGTCTTCTCTTTCATTCAGCTCAAGAAAAGTAGTCATTAAATAGTTGAAACTATTTTTAGAAGAAATATAATTAAAATATCAATTTAAAATAAGCTCAAAACATCAGACGACAATAATTCTAAGTGAATGTAGGTAGGTACCTAAATTCTTAAGTAATGATGTCTGGCTGGGAAGTAAGGGTAGATATACAAATTTATATTTCGCATGAAGTACATTATCTGTTTTCATTATTCAAAAGACTGTGAATATTTCCAGACTCAAAAAAAAAAAAAAGAATAACAAACTATTTTGCTATGGAATTCAAAGTAAATTGCTTGAATGAAATAATTCGAAAGACCCATTATCATTATCATATTATTCTAAAACAACAACAAGGAGGAGTTTAACCCTCACCCACCTATTCTTTGTTTAAACAAAGGCTGATGTTTGACTCATTTTAAAAGCGAAAGTTTTTGAAGCCTTTAACAGTAAACATATTTTATAGGTACGAGTACCTATTGTGAAAACAGTCAAGGGACAACAATTCGTCAAGACAATTGTAAACCTATTTTAACTTTTTGTTTATTCGTTATTTGTTTATACGACACTGATACCAAAACTGAAACTGAAACCGATACGGATACCTACAATTGCGGTCTTTATATTTGCATTCTTATAAAGCTTCAACAATAAATTTGGGAGTTCTGGGGAATACAAAATTTAAGTTGTGTTCTATAGAGATTATTATTATTGGCAAAAAGACGCATGTACAGTGGTATATTTTGTATTTAAATTAAGTCAAAATTATGACAGGAATTTATTTAAAAGATTAGTTACCTAATTATTTTTTAAAATACAATAAATTATTGAAAGCCACAATATTGGTTTGATATTTTCTAATGCTTTTTGTATGATACACATATCACAGTTTTTGGGAACTAAGATAGCATTTTTAAAAATTTAAAGACATAAATATATATCATACCTTATGTATAATTTTGGTTGTTTAGACGTAACGCCGAACTATTTTCATTAAAAATATATTCTTTCCCTTAAAGTAAAGTATTTTTAGAAAGCAAATCCAAATATATCCTGTAAAAGTATTTTAGAGAAAAAGACTTAATTTTGAATTATCCACATTGAAATAATGTAATAATCATTGATAAAAATCAAAGTAAAATCTTGGAATTAATAATTAATCTGAGTTAAAAACCTTAACTTGGAACCAAAAGAATCACATAATTCTGTTTTGTAAAGCCTCAAAAACAATGAGCTTAAATGAGAGCTATACCTGGGACTTTATTAAATATCTAAACAATAATGCAAAACCATTCAAAATCGCCCTAAAATGGTGCGGTAAATATCTTTTTGAGCCTAAGCAAAATCCTAGATCAACTAATGGATAATGGTGAGTGTAATAGAGGACTCGCATGGGGAGTTACTGTTGTATGATTTAGCAAAATAGTTTTTCGATACCTTAGTCTCCCAAATCAGAGCATGATTTTTTAAAATTAAAAATCGTGTCCAAACATATATTTTATTTTATGTATTCAGTGTTTTTTTTTTGGGAACTTTAAATATTTATTGGAATGAATTAAGTATAATTAAGATCTGGTAGATATATAAGTGGCATATATTTTTTAAAATTTTATATTTTAAGAAGGGTGTAAAGTTAACATGACTACTTCAGGAACTAAAGTTGTCAATGAATACATTTTGCAATAATTTGATGGTTTGCTGTATGACAAGTTGTGCCTTCCTGTTGGAAGTTGCAACCAACTGTCGCCGATGTTCAGCTCATTGATTCTTTGAAAACAAAAAAAAGAGGTTCATCATTCACCGAAATGGCAGCTCCTTCCTCATTTTGAAATAAATAAGGACCAATGATACCACCAGCGTAAATTGCACAAAACAGTAAATTTTAATAGAAGCATATAGCTAAAAACGCTATTGGTAATAAAGTTGTTCCTTTTTTTAAAATACGCGGAATAATCTAAAAACGAAGTTCTTAAAAATATTACGTTGGTGAAACACAAAAGTCAGCTGGTTTTAAAATCAAGTTATCGTTTTGGGAAAATTCGAAATTAACTACCGAAAGCTAACATTCTTAAGTATGTATTTATTTTTGTTCAAAATTTAAACAGTTAATTATTAATTATCAACACATTATTATCATCTTACAGTTAGATCACACAATTTTACGTGAGTGACGATAGTAGTCGTCAGACGTCAACACATTGTGGAACCAATTACGCGAAATAATAAAAAATGTAGCCGAGACCACCATAGGTTACCAGCCACCCCCGAAAAATAACCCGTGGTATGATGATGAGTAGCCGTTCGGATTCGGCATATAAACTGTAGGTCCCTTCCATCTCTGACAACATTGCTCGCACACAGGGATGGTTGAGAGTTGTAAGTCACTAGGCCCTGGTCCTTCATGGACTGTTGCGCCACCTAATTTATTTTATTTATTTATGATGATGAGTGCGTGATATTGAAAAGAGAGACGGAAAATGTTCGTGTGCAGATGCTGCAACGGAAAACAAGAGCAGCAAGGGAAGAGTACCACACGAAAAGGAGAAATGAGAAAAAGACCTTGCGAATGAAGAAAAGAGCATCCGCAGTTTCTCAGCTCAAAGATCTAGAGGAGTCTCGGACCAAGAACAACACCCGACGTTTCTTTAAAAGGTCGAAGCAATTAGCTTCTGGTTTCAGAACCGGGACACAAGCTCTTCAAAACAGTGAAGGAAACCTAGTCACCGAAGCACAGGGAATTGTAGATGTTTTCAAGCAGCACTTCCAACAGCTGCTGAATGCGCAAAATGTCGAGCAAGATAATGACGAAGGAGAAGCAAGACCAGTCAATGAAGACCCAGTCCCAGCCCCTAGCAGAGAAGAGGTAGAAAGAGCCATCCAAAAGCTAAAAAATAACAAGTCCGCCGGGTCGGATGGCATACCCGCGGAACTCTTTAAACATGGAGGAGGTGTTTTGATGAACCGCATGCACCAGGTCATCACCAAAGTGTGGGAGGAAGAATGCATGCCCATTGAGTGGTCGATAAGCTCCATATGCCCCATCTACAAAAAAGGCGATCCGATGTTATGCAAAAACTACCGTGGCATATCCCTGCTTAATGTTGCATACAAAATCCTATCCAACGTACTGTGTGAGCGTTTTAAACCTTTCTGCAACACAATAATCGGCACGTACCAGTGTGGCTTTAGGCCAGGCAGAACAACGATAGACCAAATATTCACACTGAGGCAGATCCTGGAAAAGACCCACCATCTTTTCATCGACTTTAAAGCTGCTTATGATAGCATCCACCGCCAAGAGCTTATGATGGCGATGTCTGAATTCGAGATCCCGAACAAACTGATCCAGCTGTGCCGCAGCAGTGTGCAAATGGGTAACAGCTCATCCGAGTTATTCCAAACTTGCTCAGGGTTTAGACAAGGAGATGCGTTGTCATGTGACTTCTTCAACATATTCCTGGAGCAGATAGTACGTAAGGCAGGTGTGAGCACGGAGGGCACTATCTTCAACAAATCCACCCAGCTCCTAGGCTATGCGGACGACATAGACATAATCGGTCGATCCAAGAGAGCTGTGGTTGAGGCCTTCACAGCGATTGAAGAACAGGCGAAACTAGTTGGTCTTGAAGTGAATGAGGACAAAACAAAGTACATGTTATCAACAAACAAAGCAACATCTGTCCACCGCCTAGGAGGACAAAACGTCACTGTTGGTAGCAGCAATTTCGAGGTAGTTAAGGAGTTCACCTACCTTGGAACAAACATCAATCCCACGAACGACACCTTAGTGGAGATCCGAAGAAGAATTACCCTAGCGAACCGCTGCTGCTTCGGTTTGGCCAAACAACTGGGTTCAAAACTCCTCACTCAAAAGACAAAGTGTCTGCTATACAAAACTTTGATTTTACCAGTCCTACTCTACGGCGGCGCCGAGTGCTGGACGATAAGTAAAAAAGGGGAATTGATACTGGGCACTTTCGAAAGAAAAATTCTTCGGCGGATTTTTGGTCCCGTATGCGACTGCGTTACCACTTTACTTCAATTGAAGTAGATCTACTTCTTTTTTCAAATAAATTTAAAATCTACTTCCTACTTCGCACCATCATCAAAATATTGAAATCTACTTCATTTTTAAGATTTGTGTTTCTAACTACTTTAATTTTAATAAAAATAGACTGAATCTACTCCTTTTTTCTCCTTATCTACTCTTGTATGTAGTCTCAAATTTTTCTAGAGAATTAAAAATCGCTTGAGTGTTTGCATTTGCGATGAGTCATTTTGTCATTTTCACTTGCGACATATAGGACCTGTATGGCAAGTTTTGCATTCGTAAACAAATTCGAATTCGAGATTTTAATCAAACATGGCATTACGATGGTAGAGAAGTCGAAAAAGTGGATCGCAGGATTTCGTCGGTTTGTCTGTATGTCTTTCCTGTTTTTTTTTAAACTAAAAATAACAGTAGTCACAATACAAATTTGTACGATCAAAAATCGATAATTCGAATTTTCTCAAAAAACAAACCAATAGATTTTTTTTAAATTTTTGCTAAAATTTGTGTTCTTAGTTTGGCTTCATTCAATATAAAAAAATATTTTTCTATTGTTATTGTTATTTTGTTTTTAAGTTTTCTCAAGAACCAAGCTATTTTTTTTCTGCAAAAGCTCTTATACTGTCTCAATAATTTTTGATGTTTCGAAATTTGATATCTTGAAAATGTGTTATCATTTTTTACAATATTGAAATGCCAGACGTCTAATAATAAGTTCAAAACTCTATACCAAAAATATTTTTAACTAAAATTTAAAACCGATTTTCAAATACAAATTTAAAAAAAATTAAGTTTTTTTGAGAAACCAAATGGCATTTACATTTTTGAAAACAAACTTTTTTTGCAGGTACATTTTAAATCTTAAAATACAGGAAATAGTTTTAACACACTTTTTTGGATGCGAACCAGTCATGTATTTTATTTCTTTTCTGTTTGTTATTGTTATTTGTGTTCAGTTGTGTTTTAGTGTTATTTTGGATTTGGTTTTTTTGTTTTCAATATGAAAAGATATTTTTAAGTTGTCCAAAAAAAAAATAAAATGTGTGTTGATGTACTGAAATTCTATTACGATTGCAATAACTATTTCTTGTAGAACTCGTCCTTTGCAATCAAAACATTATAAAGTCATTTCATTTGACCAACGCGAGCCCAATCTTTGTGTTTTCGTTGCCAACAACCAAGCATTAATTTAAGAAATGTTCATTAACATATTGAGTTTATGATATGAAGGCTTAAAAAATTCTATTTTTTTTTTTTGAAATCTGCTTCCATTTTTGTCAATCTGCTTCACTTTTTTCCTAAAATCTACTTCCACTTTTTTTGAGAAGTGGTAACGCTGGTATGCGACGATGGCGAATGGAGAAGAAGATACAACCGAGAACTGTATGAGCTGTACCAAGATGTGGATGTAGTCTAGAAGGCCAAGAAAAGACGACTACATTGGCTCGGCCACATCGAGCGAATGGACGACAACGCTCCAGCCAAGAAAGTCTTCTCATCCAACTATCCCAGCCCCCAGGTTCAAGACGACAAGGAAGACCGAACCTACGGTACAAGGACCAAGTGACTGCGGATGCCAGAGCGCTTGGTCTCGGTGACTGGAGAGTGCATGCGAGGGATCGTTCACGATGGAAGACTGCAGTATCTCAGGCTGAGACCCTACATGGATTGTGAGCCGGATAAAGTAAAGTAAAGTAAGACGATAGTAGTGGATCATTGATTATGTTTTTGATACACTCGTTTTCAGCAAGCTTTTGATTTGTAAAAATTGATTTGTAAATTCTTGCATGACCAAAAATTACGGCAAAAAATACTGCAATGTCCTAAAAGCAGTAAGCATGAGGAATTCTTCCTCATCATCGGTCCCTACCCTTGTTGTCAATGACCACCTTACCAAATAGTATCATGGCTCTCCGAGTTCTTGAACGCATGAATAATTCTATGGGACCAATCTTTTTTCATACTCGAACTGCGGCGAGGGTTCTAAAAGATCTCAACATTCATAAATCCGATGGTACGGATGGTATCCCCGCTATTATTCGGAAGAGGTGTTCTTCCACGCTAGCAAAACCAATGTGTAAGCTTTTCCATCTATCCTATTCTTTTAGGCTCGTTCCAAGTAATTGGAAAAAGCCCATCTTATTCCGACATTCACAGCATTGTACAATGGGAAATAACAAACCGTATGAAATTTAATGCTTCGAAGACCCAATGCTGTCTTGTATCATTAAACCGAGATATACCCTCTTTGAAACTATATATGAGTGGCACTTGCATCAACGAAACTGAACATCTCGATATCCTCGGAATGTGCTTCAGCAACCAGGTCTTGTGGAGCGACCACATACGCGATGTCGCCAAAAATGACGCAATATGTCTAGGTTTTTTGAGACGATGCAAGAAATTTTTCTCTCCGTCTGATCTGGCTACAATCTACAGAACCTTTATACATACGTTCGAAACTTGAATATAACTCCCATTACTGGGCTAGTGCTCCAGCAACTTATTTAAGCCTCTGGAACAGAATTCAAGAAGGAGCTTTTAAAATGATTGGTGACATTAACATCATCAACTTGATTACGTCATTCGAACAACGTCGTAAATTTTCTTGTCTCACACTTTTTTACCGTTTATTCAATTAACTATGCTCTTGTGAAATATCATAGCCATAAGCCTTCCTCCTCTTAAGCAATCTAACGTTAATACTCGTGCTTCTTGAAATGCTAATCGTTTTACCCTTGATCCCAACTTCGGCCGTACCATGAAATACAGAAATGTGAAATGCCTTGCAACACTCTACCATTCCTTTTCATTGCAATGTTCAAGAATTCAAAATCAATGTACACCGACACCTCATATCCAACCCTTCCCTCTTTTTCTATTGCTCACATTGTGTCTTAGGCATTTGAAAGGCATTCGAAACCCCTTTAGTGTGCACTAATTATAAAAAAAAATCCAACGGCTTTGGAGACCGCAATTCGACAAGCTATTTTGAATATTATCCTTCCGCCTATCAATGGGCCTCCCAATTCCTCTTCCTCTCTGTCTTAAAAGAACTTCAAAAACGTAAGCTGTAAAGTCCTAATTGTAATATTATACAATTTTATTATGAATTATTTTTGACAAAAATGTCTAAACTGATGCCCGCAATGCCAATATACACAATTATTTTATTTGGTCTGACAATATTTTCAGATACTTCATTATAAAAGAATTATGTAGGCTAACCATTTGACAACAAAATTTTAATAGCTAAACTACATTCACGCATTCGGTCGTGCCAGATTTTACATATTGAAAAGAAACAATACACTCTCATGAGATTATCTGAAATGTTACCTCAAGCTTTGTGCTCGCTTTAGATCGTCAATATCGTAAGCTCGAGCTCAACGCCCGAATAGAATCAATTTTTACTTTTGTCGCGCTTTGATAGCTGGCAAGTGTATTGTCATTGCAATTTTGTTTGTTTTATTTCAGAATCTGTATACAGCAGCAGCGCGAGCGCCTTTCCTTCTGTTGTTAAATATATTAAACAATAAAATAAATAAACAAGAAACATTTTTTTCAACGCCCTATAGGTTAAAAGCAATATTACGCTTTTTGCAAATTTTTAGGTCGCGCCTTATTACACATGTATCGTAAAGTTAGTAAGAAGCATGTCAAAAGCCTGGCCGGTTTAGCCACAAGACTTTAGTATAAAAATGTCCAACCATTTGAATATGCATCTTTTCATTGGAAGAACTTTTGTCATGTCATTGGCAACAATTTTCAGAGGACTAACAGGTAGGATCTGACAATTATCTGTACTAAGCTTTAGTACAACTGAGCAAAACTTATTTGAAATTAAAAAAAAGCTGGGATGCATATTTTGCATATGATGAAATAGTTTGATTTCAAAATCTATCTTTGTTAAAGAGATTTTTAGTCGAAAACCAAATTTTACCAATTTTAGTAGCATTTCTTAAAAATTTGTATTTCTTATAATGGGTGATTTTTTTGAGGTTAGGATTTTCATGCATTAGTATTTGACAGATCACGCGGGATTTCAGACATGGTGTCAAAGAGAAAGATGCTCAGTATGCTTTGACATTTCATCATGAATAGACTTACTAACGAGCAACGCTTGCAAATCATTGAATTTTATTACCAAAATCAGTGTTCGGTTCGAAATGTGAAAATCCGCTTTTTTATCGACAAATTTTGTTCAGCGATGAGGCTCATTTCTGGTTGAATGGCTACGTAAATAAGCAAAATTGCCGCATTTGGAGTGAAGAGCAACCAGAAGCCGTTCAAGAACTGCCCATGCATCCCGAAAAATGCACTGTTTGGTGTGGTTTGTACGCTGGTGGAATCATTGGACCGTATTTTTTCAAAGATGCTGTTGGACGCAACGTTACGGTGAATGGCGATCGCTATCGTTCAATGCTAACAAACTTTTTGTTGCCAAAAATGGAAGAACTGAACTTGGTTGACATGTGGTTTCAACAAGATGGCGCTACATGCCACACAGCTCGCGATTCTATGGCCATTTTGAGGGAAAACTTCGGAGAACAATTCATCTCAAGGAATGGACCGGTAAGTTGGCCACCAAGATCATGCGATTTGACGCCTTTAGACTATTTTTTGTGGGGCTACGTCAAGTCTAAAGTCTACACAAATAAGCCAGCAACTATTCCAGCTTTGGAAGACAACATTTCCGAAGAAATTCGGGCTATTCCGGCCGAAATGCTCGAAAAAGTTACCCAAAATTGGACTTTCCGAATGGACCACCTAAGACGCAGCCGCGGTCAACATTTAAATGAAATTATCTTCAAAAAGTAAATGTCATGGACCAATCTAACGTTTCAAATAAAGAATCGATGAGATTTTGCAAATTTTATGCGTTTTTTTAAAAAAAAAGTTCTCAAGCTCTTAAAAATTCACCCGATATAATACAAATTAGATGAATGAAATTTATTTAAGATATATCGAGAACCGAACATCAATTTTTACCATAGTTGGATTTTTATAAAAAAATTATTGAATATCGAAAACAATATTTTCTGTGAAATAAAATAAGTTTGAAGACAATATTTTTAATTTTTGAAAAGATATTTGAGTCGAAAATCAAATTTTACGAACTTTTAGTAATGCGTTTTTTATGTAGGTATTTATTTTTTCTTAAAAAACTGTCAATTTGATTTTTCTCAAAATTTTACCGAATGTTAAAAACAATATTTCTTATAAGATTTTTCTCAAAATTTTACCGAATGTTAAAAACAATATTTCTTATAAGATAAAATTAGTTTGAAGCTAATATCTCAAAGTTTTGAAAAGAAATTTTAGTAGTAAATCAATTTTTACCAACTTTTGTTATTTTTTTGTTAGGTTTTTATTTTTTGTAAGAAAACTGTCAATTCGATTTTTCTCAGAATATTACTGAATGTTAAAAACAATATTTTTTAAAAGATAAAATTAGTTTAAAGCCAATGTCTCAAAGTTTTGAAAAGTTATTTGAGTCGAAAATCAATTTTTACCAACTTTTATTAATTTTTTTTTCTGTTTTTAATTTTTTGTAAAAAAACTGTCAATTTCATTTTTCTCAAAATTTTATCAAATGTGGAAAACAATATTTCTTATAAGTTAAAGTTAGTCAGAAGCCATTATCTCAAATTTTTAAAAAGATATTTGAGTCGAAAATCAATTTTTACCAACTTTTGTTAATTTTTTTTTCGGTTTTTAATTTTTTGCAAAAAAAATTGTCAATTCCATTTTTCTCAAAATTTTTCCGAATGTTGAAAACAATATTTTTTATAAGCTTAAATTAGTTGGAAGCCATAAACTCAAATTTTCGAAAAGATATTTGAGTCAAAATTTAATTTTTACCAACTTTGAGTTATTTTTTTTGTATGTTTTAATTTTTTATAAAAAAAACTGTCTATTCGATTTTTCTCAAAATTTTACCAGATGTTGAAAACGATATTTTGCGTTGCACAAAATTGATTTAGAGATAAAATCATCTTTTAATCGTAAAATTTTCGAGCTGACAAATATTTTGTTTCAGTTTTTTGATTTATATAAAAACCGTTAATTGGATTTTTTTTTCAAAAATATATTTGTTTGGTATCACGTTACAATATATAATATAAAATTTAAATCAAGTCTGTAGCGTTATTTGTTCGTAAGATATTTTCAGTTAACCAAAATTGTCACCGCAATTTTTTTTTTCTTCAAGATAATAAATTACTCTGTGATAATCAGTCCGGTTTTCGTCCAAAACATAGTTGTACCACAGCTTTAATAAATGTAACAGAAGACATTAGGCAAGCGGTAGACTATGACAAAACAGCTTTCCTTATCTTGCTTGATTTCTCTAAAGCGTTTGATAAGGTAAACCACAATGTTCTGTGTAGTAAGCTTCGAAGTCAATTTAATTTTTCCTTGTCATCTACAAAGCTTGTAGCCTCGTATTTAGAGGGAAGATGTCAGGAAGTTGCTATTAATAACTCCGTATCAGGCTTCCTTCCACTGAGTTTAGGTGTTCCACAGGGCTCAATACTTGGTCCGCTATTCTTCTCGATGTACATAAATGACCTACCCAAATCTTTATTAAGTTCCTCAGTTGATATGATATGTACGCCGACGTCTTTCAGCTTCGGAAGAGCTTTCCTTTGGGCCTTGTGGAAAATGCGGCACACGAAGTCAATGAAGATCTGTTCAGGATTTCATGCTGGTCCCAAGCGAATGGTCTAAGTTTGAATCCATCCAAGTCAAAATGTTTGGCTATTTCCAGAAAAGCGGTTGACACTTCATGTTTTCCAAAAGTGTATCTTAATAATAGTAGTATCGAATTCGTTGACTCCGCAAAAAATCTTGGTATAACATTTAACAAAACCCTTAACTGGAATAACCATGTCAGATTGACACTGGGTAGGGTATATGGAGGCCTTTGCATGCTTTGGGCAACACAAAAAATCACTCCGTTTAAAACCAGAATAATCCTGGCAAAAACGTTACTTATTCCAATTTTGCTGTTTGGGTGTGCAATTTTTAGCAACTGCGACTATGAGCACAAGCGAAAACTCAACGTGGCATACAACAGTATCGCGCGGTATATTTTTGGACTCAAAAAATATGAACATGTGTCCTCTTTTGCCAGATCTATTTATGGTATAATCTTTAAGATCTTTTTAAATTGAAAACGCTGACCCTACTTCATAATATTCTTCAAATGCGTCAACCTATACCAACCTTTATAGCAGGGTCTGTTTTACGCGTTCATCTAGAACTCCGGATCCCGTACCTATTCGCCATACGTTTTTGGTTTCTGAACGAGAATTCTTTATCTTTGCTATTCGGCTTTATGGAATTCCCTACCACAACCCTTAAGATTCATAAGTTGCAGAACACTGTTCAGAGTTAAACTGAAGCAATTCCTGGGAGAGCCTCGACGATGATGATGATTATTCATTTTATTTGTACTAGTATTATGTGTATCCATTATTTTTCAGATTAACATTTATCATACATTATATAATTTTGATCTTGTAGTAATTATAAATTAAATTGTGAGTACATAATTAAGTTTATTTTTCTTTCTGTATTTGTAAAACTCTGTTTGTAACACTTACAATAAATAATATATCATAGAATTTTCTTTGAAGCTTGCACTATATTAAATGAGATATTGTATCTTACTGTGTAAGTTATTAAATAAATAAATAAATTAAAATTGAAATTTTCTTGACAGCTGTTTCTGCATCTTTCTGCATTATTATCTGTGTAACAAAATTTATTTGAAGTCGATATCTCTTCTGGTTCTTGAGATATGGACGACGAAAAAAAACGTCACGAACGTACGAACGTACGTACACACGCACGCACATACATCAGGCTACAAATCTTTTATTACGACTCTAGGGACCTTGAAACGTCGAGAAATGTCAACATTTTCAATTCGACAAATCGGACCCATTACAATAACTTCCTATGGGAAGTTAAAAATAATAAAATGAATACTTAGAATAATATAATTATTTTTTTTTAACACAAATTGCGATGTTTATTTCTAAAAAAAAGCAAGTTGAAGACGGCGGGAAACTTAGTTCCTCTAGAGTAGTCATTCAAAACCTAAAAAGTCCGCACTCCGTTCCTATAGATGTTATCAATCCAATATAGAAATGTTTAAAAATACTCGTACGATTTCAAATTTATTCATCATTTATTCATTTGCACAACCATTTCAGATTTATCAACAAATTTAAACGCACTCAATTTTTAACATTTTTGATAGGGGTGGGGGGCAGCGTACTACAACAGTACTCTCCAAATGCTATTTTTCAATAATTTGTTTTATGTTACATGATTACTTATAAAAGCCATTAATTTTCGTTACATTGTCAATTGAAAACAACTTTTAGAATGCTTTACTTCAATAACTCCAAATAAGTTTTAAAATAAAAATTTCACCATAACATTTGATTGAAATAATTTTAACTCCTGATAATAAGTTTAAAATCCCACTGTGTATGGGAAAATTACTCATCCACCTGTTTCAGGTCAGGTCGTTATTTATGACGACAATAAATTGAGTTTTTGTTTCCTTTTGTTAAAAAACGTGTTTGAATTCATAAACAATATCAATTTGCTCTTTTTTAAATAACCGAATTTTTTCTTGCCTAAATAAACATAAAATTGCGGCTTTGAATAAATATTAAAAATAAAATAAAAATGAGTAAAAACTGACTTAACGTGTGGTTTCTATGTATGTATGTATATTTTTATTGTTAAGTTCAATTGAAGGCGCGTACAAATTTGAAATGACTCGAAGTCGCGAAAGTCACCCGTTATTGATAATGAGACGGTAAGTAATTATATTCGAATGTTTTTATTTTCTGTTTATTTCTAATTTAATGTATTTTTTTTATCAATTTGGCCCACATAAAGTTTTATTGTTTCTTTTATTTGTTTATATTTCTTTAATATATTGTTTCTTTTTGTATCATTGTGGGTTTTGTTTTGGTTAACAATTAGTCGAATTAAGCAAACCATGTTAAGTAGAAATAATATTTCCTCAGTATGCAGTGCGGTACCTAATCGTGTTTTATAATCAAAATAATGTAAATAAAATATTAACATGTTTTTCTTTTGTTTAAATTGCATTTGACAATTATTTTCATTTTTATATCTTTTCAATCAATTTAGTGCAAGGTGAGAGTTCAAGTGCAATAAATTCAAAGAAACAAAATGTAGACTTTTGAAATTAGAAATCAAGATGGGACATCATTGATAGTGTGATGCCTGAACAAATTTTATTGTAAGATGTTATTCGACAGCCTGAATCATCCTCAAAAGATTAGAAGATTATTTTTAATTAAAACAAAATTTCTGAACAAAACTATGTGGTCATTTAAAATATTTAAGACCTTGCGAGATCGTAAAGGTTAACCCGAAAATAAGCAATAATCACTTACTGATTTAATTATCTTAAACAATAATTGACTTAAGAATCTTGCGTCCTCTGATGCAAACTGATGAAATAATTTGACTGATCTTATCAAAACATATAATTCTGCCTCAAAATACACAATAAAACTATAAAAATCCATCAAAAATAAAACTTTCACAAAAAGTATAGTTGTGAAAGAAATAGCTAAGAACACCGCACATATTATTTATAATTACCCTTAAATATACTATGTTTTTAGTTTAAACAATTTTTTAATTTAAATTTTATGTATTTACGTAACTCATCACTCATTTATGTTACGACACATTTTACGAGTCAATAAAATTAGATTATTGAAGAAAATCTTTTAAGAAGATACAACAACTATATTTACATTATAAATCTTTGTTTTTGTGTATAAAAGAAATGCAATGGATAAACATTTTTTAATTATTTTGTTTCATTCAAAAATATTGAGGTTTTTGTGGTGTACCTTCTTATACATTCACTTTTAATGATTATAAAGTGAGGATCATATTAAACGAGAAGAAGATCAGACATGTTTTTTTGGATTTGGAAACTAACAAAATATAGGGTGTTTTTTTAAGGAAAAAAGATTGACATAACTTTAGACAATGCTTTCCATAATAATAGCTTTAAAACTATTTCTATTTTGATTAAGATCGAAAACATTTGCATACTGGTTGAAATTTATACAGGCATTAGTAACTGGTTCATTTTGACCATAATTTGTAACATGCCGAGGAATATGCAAAAAATCATTACTTCTTGGTCTTAAGGATCTAGAAGGAGCATATATACCGAACAAGGCTAAAAGAGGGTGACAGTCAATATGTCCCGTGATTACATCTCTTGCGAATATTACCGAATAATAAGTTCTTCTACAAGATAGAGGTTTTAAACCAATTAGTAAGCACCTACTGAATCAAAAATGACCCCTAAATCCTTTTGGCTTACAACCCTTTGCAATGAAACATTTAGCAATATTATATTCAAACATTATAGGCACCACGGACCTTGAAAAAGACATAAGTGAACATTTATTTATGTTCAAGCACAAGGAGTTAATAGTACACCATTCGTTCAATTTATCAATATCTCTTTGTAAATCCAAACAATCAGCAACTGACTTGATTGACTTGAAAATTTTTACATCATCCGCAAACATCAGAGAATTTGAACAATTAATCACTACAGGAAGATCATTAATAAAGAGTAGGAATAACAAGGGTCCAAGGTGTCTGCCCTGAGGCACACCAGAGTAATTATGAATTTTAAAAGATAATTTAGATCCAATTTTTACAAACTGTGAGCGATTGCATAAGTAATTGCTGAACCATTTAAGGAGTGTTGAGTGAAATCCCAAGAAGGAAAGTTTTTTTTTAATAAAATTTGATGGCTTACCCTATCAAATGCTTTTGAAAAATCTGTGAAAACTACATCGGTTTGACGTTTGTTTACCATGTTACTCAAGCAAAAGTTTACAAAAATAGTCAAATTAGTTGCAGTAGAACGCCCGTGAACAAAACCATGCTGGTAAACCGATATATGATTTTTCACTACTTCATAGATTTTCTTCTTCACAATCGATTCAAAAATCTTTGGAATCAGTTGCAACTTTGCAATGGGTCTATAATTTTCCACAGATTTCTTAGAGCCAGATTTATATATGGGAGTAATATAGGAAAATTTCCATGTATCCAAAAACTCACCACTTCGAAGAGATAGGTTGAATATGTAACACAAGGGCTTCGACAAATTATATGCGCACTCTTTCAAAAACTTTGCGGGTATATTGTCGGGTCCCATGCTTAAACTACAATCTAAGCTAGAAAGTTCAGCATATACCTCTTTCTCAGATATGAACATAGAACCCATATCAATTATTTGCGTATAAGTTGGCAAAACATCATGATTAAAGGCATCAGCCACAAAATTCGATTGAAAAAAAGTTGCAAACATGTCACAGATTTCAGATATATCACTGCTTACGTTACCAATGTAATTCATATTTGAGGGAATTCCCACCGATTTCCTTTTTACATTATAAAAATGCCAAAAAGATTTAGAATCATTTTTGATCTTCGATACAATGGCAAAAAATACTTATTATGTAAAAACTTCTTTAAATAATTATATTCCTTAAGCAGACGACAATAATTGTCTCGAAAATTTGAATTGATTTTGCTTCTTTTTTGAGCCTTAAGTAATACATTTTTTAAGCGTAATAAGCCTTTTGAAAACCAAACTGGTTTATTCGATCCCCGTCTCAAAGCCTTCTTAGGTATAAACTTATCAAACAAATCATGGACTATATTTATGAAAGTAGAAAAGCACAAAGACAATTCATATATTGAGGCAAAAAAGAATTCCAATCTAAACTTTGAATAGAATTATTAATGCAATTGTAATCGGCCTTATTAAAGTCTAGTTTAACTCCATCAATAGATAGTGAATCAGATAAAGATCGAAAAACTGATAAATTAAATACTATATTTAAGGCTTTATGATGAACACTATTACTTAATAATGGATTCTCATCTTCAATAATTAAAACATCAAACTCATTATGAATATAAACTAAATCTAAAATTCTACCTATATCATTTACAACATTTTTAACTTGAGATAAATTTAAAGCAGAAAAAGTATCAGTTACAACAGCTTCAAAATCTTTTAAAACATGAATCGGAAATAAACATTTATCATCTTGAGAATAAAGCCATTTAATACTACAAAGGTTAAAATCTCCTAATACTACAGCAAAGCAATAATTATCAAATTTAGAAACAATATTTTTTATATTATTAACATGTGCATTATAAACAATAAATTCAGAATTAGGAGGTATATATGAAACAAAAACATAAATTTTAATTTTATTTAAAGTTGTATCATGAGATCTAATAGACAGTTCAACACAAACACATATTTGTTCGATCATATACCCGAGCAGTCTGACAACTCAATTTCTTTACTATTAAATTCAGAGTTAACCGCAACCAGCACTCCACCCCTCTATTCAATCCAGTACATATTACATTACGGTCTCTTCTGAAGATGACAAAACTTGAATCAAATAATTCTGTTGAAAGTAAGCCATCATAAAGCCATGTTTCCGTGAGTGCAATCAAATCATGTGTGCAATCCACTACGGATGTATAGAATTGATTTGTTTTCGTGCGCATGCCTCCTACATTCTGATAATAGAGAGAAAATTTGTCTAAAGCAGTAACAGCAGCAGCAGGAACAACAACAACATCAGCAGGTGAAACGTCAATTAAAGGAGATCTCTCAACTTGATGCAATCGAGCAACATTGGTATCAATAGATAAAGCAGAATGCGAAAATATGGCACCTGAGTTGAAATCATCAACGGCATGGACGACTTAGAAGAGTTTGAAGTAATTCAATGCTTATTTTTTAAGCGCATCTTCAAACTGGATAATTCAACACCTACATATGCAATCCATACTGAATCCGGTATGCCACAAGTATTTTTAAAAAATCTTAAATCAAATGCTGATTATATAATAAAAGTTATGAAAAGGCCTGACTCAAATCTTCAAAAACAGATATTAAAATATGCACTTAGACGTCAAATATCGCCTTCAAAGAATGGAATGATCTAGCTTTTAGACACAGCGTAGACTTCGATCTCAATAATACAGCCCATACCAATTGACAGGACTTATTCTATAGCTGTATAGCTAAAATAGATGATTCCCTGTATTTGCAATGTCTGAATAGAGCGCAAACATCGACAACTAGGCTTATATATAAAGAATTAAACCACACACTTTTTATTAGAAATTATTTTAACAAAAAATTCACTCTTAATCAAATAAGTGTTTTCTTTAAAGCAAGGACTGAAATGCTCTCTTTAAATTATAGACCTCATAGAACTGACCTTCGCCCGATATGTATGTATGTATGTATGGGGGGGTTAATCACACACTTAGATGAGTTTTAATAAATGCTAAAATGACAACTTTAGTTATCAAATTATTTTAGAACACTGTTGTCCAGCAAGGTATGGTCTAACTTTTTAATTTAGATGACTCCCTACATATGAAAGCATTCCAAGATTCCAACAGTTTTCTAAATATACCATATTTAAGAGCTAAAACACAATAGTTTAGAGGGTTTTTGGTGCCTTCGCGCAGAAATGTAGGAAATTGTTTTGAAACGTTGCTTTTTTCTAAAAATAAAATACACTTTTCTAGTTTCTATTTCTATTAATGCGAAGAACGCTGCAAAAATTCAAAAATCCAGAAAATGAGAGAGGATCTGATATGTAGAAATATCGGTTTTTTTTTGACGTAGTTTCTTCGAACTCAATTTTCGGGAGTCTCTTATTACTATCGTTATCAATCTGCTTACTCGTATTTTGATCTTAAAGGCGTCAACAAAACCTAAAAATTGTAGAGATAAAAAGGTTTGGTTCTTGAATTTAAGGAAATAGTTGCATTTAAGTACATAATTTCTCTAAAAAATTAAATTAAATTAAAACAAAGTAAGGTAGGTGAACAAATAAGTTGGGAAGAAAAGTTTTTTTAGCACTCACAAATTACACGTTTCAAAGCTTCAATATCAATAGATATGAAACGTTTATTATGTTTTAACTTGACCATTAGTTTAACAAAAGTGTCACTTTATTTTTTTGGGTCATTTGTATTATTGAAATTCGTGTTTAAATCTCAGTTCTAGAGCATCCGAAGCAAATATACTTCAAAAGTAGATTTATTTAATTTTTTAAGATCTTTTAAGATCTTTTGTATTCAACAGAAAACCAATTTTGAAAGAAATAAAATGCACGAATGGGTCGCTAGAACTTGCTAATTTCTTCCAAAACGTCTGTTTAAAAATATTTACTATATTTTAAGATTTAAAAATGTACCTGCAAAATAAGTTTTTCTCAAAAATTTAAATGCCATTTTATTTGCCAAAAATTCTAGATTAACTTATTTTTTTTTTTTCGAAAATCATTTTAAATTTTAAATCATAAAAAATCATCATTTTGATCATAAAAAATCATCATCAATTTGATCATTTGATCATTGACAAGATCTTGCACAGAAAAGAGAAGAATTTTGAAATCGGTCCATTAGTTCTTGAGAAAACTTAAAAACAATATAAATGTGGTTTGAGGGGTACCCTTCTGGAGCAATACGAAAATATGTTTTTCTTGTAGAAAGAAGCCAAATTAAGAACACAAAATTTAGAGAAAGTTTTAGAAAAATCACATGTTTGAACCAACAAATTTGTATGGGGACTGCTGTTATTTTTCGTATTAATAAAATGAAAAAAACGCCTTACACTAATCGGATGAAAATCTTAATTTCAATCAACACAATTGTTTGGTCTGTAGGGGCCAGAAAAGACAGACGGAAGGAATCGGGGTACCCATTTTTTTAGAGATCTCTACCGTCGTAATGTCATATTTGATTAAAAGTTCTAGTTTGAAATTGTTTACTAATGCAAAACTTGCAGTGTGATAATGTAATCGAACACAACTTGATTGAACACCCTTAAAGCAAGTCGTAAGGCGCCAGTTATAGCTATCATTGGTTTTCATCATTGAAAACAAACATTGGAATTTTTTTGGCAGGTCGTTTATAGCTATCATTAAAAATTTCTGTCATTGAAAAATTTTTCCTGATTAAGCCACCGAAAAATTTTTACTGACAGAAATTTGTCATTGGAATTGTGTGAAATTGGAACACAAATCATTGGAACGATTCGCTTCACTTTTGAACATAAAAGTATCAACTGTTCAGGAAAATGAATTTCCGTCCGGAAAATAGAAAAATATATTTTTAGAGAAAAATAAATGCGTAATTACACTTTTTTTCTCAAAAAAAAATTCTTTGTGTGATTTCCGATCGATCAGTATATAATTTGCATTTCTAATCAGAGGAAAACACCGTCAAATATCGATTCAAAAATTGTTCCGGATCGATTTCAATGAAAGCTATAACTGGCCCCTTAAGGCAAGTCGTAAGACTAATTTGTGTTAAAAATTAATAAAGCAATAAATGTCATTAATAAAGTGTAAATACGATTCTGATTCATTTTTCTATACATGTGGTAAACTTATTAAATGAAGAGAAATGAAACATGAAATATGTAAATAAAAACGCGAAACTTTGTGAAGCATATGAAAAATATTTTAAGTTTCCTATAAAGAATCAAAACAAGCATGTCGCTTGTAATAAATGTACTTGTATGGTTAATCCAGCTAAACGCGCCGGCCGGAGAAGCAAGAACCAACCAATTGCGTATCCAGACTTGCGTTCATCATCTGCATCAGTCTCTCATAGTGAGGAACTTCCAGTACCTAAACCTGCAAATAAATGTTCTCAGTCAAGAGTCAAGCTTATCCCAAAGTTCAAGCAGAAATGCCGGAGATGAAGAGTTTATACCCTCACAGGAACAATCAACACCTTTTCATCTTATTACAGATTTTCACGACTTAGTAAGAGATTTGAATTTACCAAAATGTAAAGGAGAAGTTTTGGGTTCTCCCTTAATACTCGGTGACGTCGAAGTAACTGACCAACGGCATCGACACAAGATGTTTCCACATTTTTTACAAAAGAAGTAACAAGTCTATTTGAAGCAATTGGGATACCTTGTCTTCCTAGTGAATGGCGTCCGTTTATTGATAGCTCAACGAAAAGCCTGAAAGCAGATTTACTGAACAACAGAAATCTGTTTCCATCTCTTCCAGTTGCCCATTCAGTGCACCTCAAAGAAAAAAAGAGGCTGGGATGCGACCCACACTAATAACTTCCCATCCCATCTGTGGATTTGTCTTGCTTAAAAGTTTGTAGGTTTTCGTGTTTTGTTAAAAAAGTTGTCCGTTGAATTATTCTTAAAAATTTAAAAATTACCAACAATATTTTGCATATAATAAAATAGTTTGATTTCGAAATCTATTTTTGGTAACGAGATTTTTAGTCGAAAGACAATTTTTACCAATTTTAGTAGCATTCCTTAAAAGTTTTTATTTCTTATATAAACAAATACAAATTGGATGAATGAAATTAATTTGAAGTCAATATCTTCTGTTATTCACGAGATATCGAAAAACGAACATTTCGTACTATTTATTGTAGATTTTATTTTTTTTATGAAAAAAAAGTACTGTTGGATTTTTATTCAAAATTTACTGAATGTCGAAAACAATATTTTCTGTGAGATAAAATAAGTTTAAACCCATTATTTTAAATTTTTGAAAAGATATTTAAGTCGAAAATAAATGTTTACAAAGTTTTGATATTGTTTTTTTTTTAGGTTTTTATTTTATTGTAAAAAAAACTGTTAATTCGATTTTTCTCAAAATTTTACTAAATGTTGAAAACAATATTTTGTATAAGAAAAAATTAAAATTTTCAAATTTTTGAAAAGATATTTGAGTCAAAAATCAATTTTTATCAAATTTTAATAATTTTTTGTTTGATTTTTTATTTTTTGTAAAAAAACTGTCAATTCGATTTTTCTCAAAATTTTACTAGGTGTTGAAAACGTTATTTTTCGTTGCACGAAATCGTTTTAGAAATAAAATCATTTTTTGTTCATAAAATATTTTCGAGGTCACAAATATTTTTTTTAGTTTTTTTGATTTATAAAAAAACAGTTAATTGGATTTTTTTAACTTCCCATAGGAAGTTATTGTAATGGGTCCGATTTGACAAATTGAAAATTTTGACATTTCTCGACGTTTCAAGGTCCCTAGAGTCGAAATAAAAGATTTTTAGAAAGATGTCTGTGCGTGCGTGTGTACGTACGTCCGTACGTTCGCGACGTTTTTTTCGTCGTCCATAGCTCAAGAACCAGAAGAGATATCGACTTCAAAAAAGAGGCTGGGATGCGACCCACACTGATAACTTCCCATCCCGTCTATCGATTTGTCTTGCTTAAAAATTTGTCTAAATGTATCAATTCTTACCAAATTTGCGTTCTATTTTTTGTAGATTTTATTTTTTTTATGAAAAAACGGACTGTTGGATTTGTTTAAAAAAATTACTGAATATAAAAAACAATATTTTCTGTGAAATAAAATAAGTTTGAAGCCAATATTTTTAATTTTTGAAAAGCTATTTGAGCCGAAATTCAATTTTTACCAATTTTTATTAATTTTTTTGTTTAGGTTTTTATTTTTTGTAAAAAAACTGTCAATTCGATTTTTCTCAAAATTTGTCCTAATGTTGAAAACAATATTTCTTATAAGTTAAAATTAGTAAGAAGCCATAATCTCAAATTTTTGAAAAGATATTTAAGTCGAAAATCAATTTTTACCAACTTTTGTTAAATTTTTTTTTCGGTTTTTAATTTTTTGTAAAAAACTGTCAATTCTATTTTTTTCAAAATATTACTGAATGTTGAAAACAATATTTTTTGAAAGATAAAAGTAGTTTAAAGCCAATATCTCAAAGTCTTGAAAAGATATTTGAGTCAAAACTCAATTTTTACCAACTTTTTTTTTATTTTTTTTTTAGGTTATTATTTTTTGTAAAAAAACTGTCAATTCGATTTTTCTCAAAATTTGTCCTACTGTTGAAAACAATATTTCTTATAAGTTAAAATTAGTTAGAAGCCATAATCTCAAATTTTTGAAAAGATATTTAAATCGAAAATCAATTTTTACCAACTTTTGTTAATTTTTTTTTCGGTTTTTAATTTTTTGTAAAAAAACTGTCAATTCTATTTTTTTCAAAATTTTACTGAATGTTGAAACCAATATTTTTTGAAAGATAAAAGTAGTTTAAAGCCAATATCTCAAAGTTTTGAAAAGATATATGAGTCAAAACTCAATTTTTACCAACTTTTTTTTATTTTTTTTTAGGTTATTATTTTTTGTAAAAAAAACTGTCAATTCGATTTTTCTCAAAATTTTATCACATATCAAAAACATTATTCTTCGTTGCACAAAATTGTTTTGGAGATGAAATCATATTTTAGGCGTAAAATTTTCGAAGTGACAAATTTTTTTTTTCAGTTTTTTTGATTTATAAAAAAACCCGTTAATTGAATTTTTTTCCAAAAATATAATTGTTTTGTATCACGTTACAATATATAATACAAAATTTAATTCAAGTCTCTAGCGTCATTGGTTCATGAGATATTTAGGGTTAACCAAAATTTTCACCTTTTTTTTAAACTGCTATGGTAAAAAAACCACCCACGCAATTTTCTTGAGAGCCCTTTCTGCATCTTTCTGCCTTATTATCTGTATAACAAAATTTATTTGAAGTCGATATCTCTTCTGGTTCTTGAGCTATGGACGACGAAAAAAACGTCGCGAACGTACGGACGTACGGACGTACGGACGTACGTACACACGCACGCACAGACATCTTTCTAAAAATCTTTTATTTCGACTCTAGGGACCTTGAAACGTCGAGAAATGTCAAAATTTTCAATTTGTCAAATCGGACCCATTACAATAACTTCCTATGGGAAGTTAATAAATTTTGTTATACAGATAATAAGGCAGAAAGATGCAGAAAGGGCTCTCAAGAAAATTGCGTGGGTGGTTTTTTTACCATAGCAGTTTAAAAAAAAGGTGAAAATTTTGGTTAACCCTAAATATCTCATGAACCAATGACGCTAGAGACTTGAATTAAATTTTATATTATTTATTGTAACGTGATACAAAACAATTATATTTTTGGAAAAAAATTCAATTAACGGTTTTTTTTATAAATCAAAAAAACTGAAAAAAAAAATTTGTCACTTCGAAAATTTTACGACTAAAATATGATTTCATTTCCAAAACAATTTTGTGCAATGAAGAATAATGTTTTTGACATCTGATAAAATTTTGAGAAAAATCGAATTGACAGTTTTTTTACAAAAAATAATAACCTAAAAAAAAATAAAAAAAAAGTTGGTAAAAATTGAGTTTTGACTCAAATATCTTTTCAAGACTTTGAGATATTGGCTTTATACTATTTTTATCTTTCAAAAAATGTTGTTTTTAACATTCAGTAAAATTTTGAAAAAAATAGAATTGACAGTTTTTTTACAAAAAATTAAAAACCGAAAAAAAAATTTAACAAAAGTTGGTAAAAATTGATTTTCGACTTAAATATCTTTTCAAAAATTTGAGATTATGGCTTCTTACTAATTTTAACTTATATGAAATATTGTTTTCAACATTAGGAAAAATTTTGAGAAAAATCGAACCGACAGTTTTTTTACAAAAAATAAAAACCTAAACAAAAAAATTAATAAAAGTTGGTAAAAATTGATTTTCGGCTCAAATAGCTTTTCAAAAATTAAAAATATTGTCTTCAAACTTATTTTATTTCATAGAAAATATTGTTTTTTATATTCAGTAATTTTTTTATAAAAATCCAACAGTCCGTTTTTTCATAAAAAAAATAAAATCTACAAAAAATAGAACGCAAATTTGGCAAGA
This sequence comes from Eupeodes latifasciatus, assembly GCA_920104205.1. Lineage (NCBI taxonomy): Eukaryota > Metazoa > Arthropoda > Insecta > Diptera > Syrphidae > Eupeodes > Eupeodes latifasciatus. The sequence continues at coordinate 398,661,129 of OV049924.1, forward strand.
ATTGATACATTTAGACAAACTTTTAAGCAAGACAAATCGATAGACGGGATGGGAAGTTATCAGTGTGGGTCGCATCCCAGCCTCTTTTTTCAAAAATATATTTGTTTGGTATCGCGTTACAATATATAATATATAATTTATTTCAAGTCTCTGGCGTTATTGGTTCGTCAGATATTTTGGGTTAATCAAAATTTTCACCTTTTTTTTTAAATTGCTATGGTAAAAAAAACCACCCACTCAATTTTCTTGAGAGCCCTTTCTGCATCTTTCTGCATTATTATCTGTATAACAAAATTTATTTGAAGTCGATATCTCTACTGGTTCTTGAGCTATGGATGACGAAAAAAACTTCCCGAACCTACAGACGTACGGACAGACATCTCTCTAAAAATCTATTATTTCGACTCTAGGGACCTTGAAACGTCGAGAAATGTCAAAATTTTCAACTCGATAAATCGGACCGATTACAATAACTTCCTATGGGAAGTAAATACTCTCTCAGTAGGGAGTCATGACCCCCACGACTTCTCTGGATCCGCCATTGCTGTCAAACCAAAGACGACAACCATCGAAACTTTTTATACACCTAAAAAACACCCTATATATAAAAATCTATTCTAATGTTTTGTGTTTATAGCAGTGCTATAAAATTACTTTTTTCCTATAAATTTGTTTGTTGTCTTGGACTAATTTAAAGATGTGCTTAGCGTATTAGTGCAAAAATAAAACTTCAATGAACTCAAAGCTTGAAGTTTTTTCTTAAATAATACTTTTTATTTTCCTACATTACCAAGCCTATGCTCTTGTATACTTGGGAAAGATTCTATTCTTTGAATGGAGATGCTATATGTGAGAAAATACTCAATTTAATGTGCAATTAAATTGATGAGAATATTTTCAAAAGGTTTTTATAAAACACAAAACAAAATGATCGCACATTTTTAAATGAATAACAAAGAGGCATAACCAGGGTTAATGTAAGACTAGAATATTTAATAAGGTCAATAAATGTACATATAGGTACCTACCTTTAAGAACATCTTTAATAACATGACACATAATTAATATATTAATTATGTACCAATTAACTTACATATTTTATTTACGTATATTGAGATTTATTTTTCCTCGAATCAAGAACAATTTGATAACTTTACAAAAAGCACATAAACACTATTTTAAGGTAGAACAAAATGAACGTAGTTAATTTTCTTATTTGCTTTTTAAATTCACACAAAAATTGACTTGATGTGTGAATCAAACATAGACACTAAAAAGTGGGCCTCGCATGTCTGTCTATCTATCTGTAATTGACCTATAAGATTTAAAACAGCGTTAGCCACTTAAGTGAATTTATTCAAATTTAAGATATACAATTGGAACTACAAGTTTCTGACGGTAAAGTTATACAAAATATTTTAAATGTGTTCTATGTTATATTAGGGTTCGTAAAGCTGCTAAATTTCCATTTTAAATTTGTGAAGAATAATTTTAAGTCATATCAAGACTTTACCTCAGATTACCAATCAATGTTATGTTTTGAGTTTCCAAACTTTCATATTTCAACTAATTTGTGAGGTGTGCGTTTTAATGATGAAGAATAATTCCATTTTACCAGTCTTTCGTCATAAAAAATGCTTTACTGTTCAACTTTCCTCAAGTGGTATGGTAGCCACATGTGCGCTTTATATGGTTTGAAAGGGCTCCCAGTACAAAAACAACTTTTGCTGGTTTTAATTTAATTTAAAATATTTATGCATTCAACTGCTGGTTCATCAGTTTCATGGTCAGTGCCATAAATTCGTGATTCATTACCTGTGACGATATTGTGCACGCCTTTCGGAGCTACCACCACTAAATTTCTTGAGCATTTCTTCAAAGCAATCACCACTAGTCTTTTTTGTTCAGGCATAAATGTTAAACTATGTGTATTACATGAACATGAACATAGTACCTTCTTCCAAAAATAAGCATTGATTCAACATATTATTAATGCTAGTTAGTGATACTTATTTTTAAGGTACTATGTCACTTGATGATCTTGTACTACCAGACTTTACACCATATTCATTGTTTATGTTTATGGTACAACAATTGATTTTGGACGACCTTCAATAATGAATACCATAATGAAAAGTGTTATAGGATATGGATACGATACCAGATGAATGTAGATTGAAAGTGGTCAAAAACGTGAAACATCATTCTTCAATTTTACTTTTTAATAAATGAAAAACTTGCTGTGGGCAAAATAAATCGCACTCAAATATCAAAACAATCGGACAAACACCACTTAAAATACTTCTTCCAAGGTTGGAAATGCAAAGAACATCAGGCTCCGTAGGTATAATTATTATTACTTTATTATGGTTTTATGAACGACTTCACGGATTTAAAGTAAAAGTGTATGGTCTTTTTTTTTAAATGAATGTAGATTTGCATTTTGAAGTTAAATATTGTTTTGGAAAAAAACTTTTAAAAACTTATCCATAAATCAGAGACTTTGTGATATTTTGTTGTTACCATTTGTCTTAGAGAATATAAAACCCATTTATGTGCTTGTCTGGAATAGCTCGGATAGGCTGTTACTTATTTGCAAGTTGGAGCGTTTATTTTGTAACGTCATGTGGCATATCTGGAAGAGTTATTTATCAATATAGTCAAATCTATAAATACTCCTACTTTCACTAAGTGAAACCCAAGTAGGTGAGGATTCCGATCCCATTGAATTTTGTATTCATTAGTATTGTTTTTTTCCCACAATGGACTCGCCATTATACATTAGGAATGATGTTGCTCATCAGTTCTTGACACGATAATTCTTTTTTCAATTTTATTTGATTTAAATTTTCCGTAAATAAGCTTATCATTCCTTTATCGAAGCCCTGATCAAGACAAAGTATCACCAGTGACGGATTTAGGCTTGCTGCCGCCCTAGGCCCCGTTCGATGCGCCGCCCTTATTGTTCAATTTTATTTCATAAATTTGTATCCAATATTTTTTTTTTAAAATAACTTTATTTTATTGAAGTATAATTTATAAATATAATTAGTTAACATGAAAGATTAATAAGTTATAATCCTTAGATAGACAAATAATAAATATTTTTTTATATTAATCAATTCAAACATTTTCAAATTTGGATAAACATCTAGAAGACTCCAGGAATGCAATACATGGCATCTTCTATTTTTGCTAAGGAATCTTTGAATTGATAATGGAAATTAATACATTCATTGTCTAACTTCTCTTCCAAATAGTCAGGATACTTATTGACTAATTTATTGGCAAGATTTTTCAACTCGTTTGTATCTATTTCACATTAATTGTCGAAAAAATTGAAGTATTGGTAAAGTGTTTCAGATGCACTTTTACGCCCGGCTAATTGTAGACTAAGGCCTCTTTCACACGAGACGGTTTCGTCCGTATGATTAAAATCCGTACGGTTTTTATCCGTGAGTCATGGATAGTAAACTAATAAAATTAACTAAAGCTTTCACACTGGACGGAGACGGGTTTTTTCCGTACGGACGATTTAAAACATCCGTCTCAATGACTGAGATATACTTCGGCCGTGTACGTTTTTTTTCCTCTTTCACACATGACGATTTTCTCCGTACACGGCAGAAGTATATGGCCTCTTTCACACGAGACGGTTTCGTCCGTACGGTTAAAATCCGTACGGTTTTTATCCGTGAGGCATGGATAGTAAACCAATAAAATTAACTAAAGCTTTCACACTGGACGGAGACGGGTTTTTTCCGTACGGTCGATTTAAAACATCCGTCTCAACGACTGAGATATACTTCGGCCGTGTACGGTTTTTTTCCGTACGGAGAAAATCGTCATGTGTGAAAGAGGCCTAAGAGTGTCTAAAATAGAGTAATAAACATTTGTGCGAACATTTTCTGGTCCAGAAAAAGGTGGTCTTTCATTTACCCGTGAGTCATCTGGCTGTACTTTTCTGGTGGCGACGAGTATCATAACGATAATAATCCTCAACTCCAGACAGTGCTTTTGCTTTTTCTTCATATTCAGAAAATTGTCTGTCTCTCATGTCTATAGATCTGCACAACGGATGATAAATCAGCTTGAGATTCTTGAAGCTTCTTACTAGCAGCATTAAAACGACCTAAAATTACATTCCAGACAACGACTAGGATTGCTCTTTCTAAATGTTGTAATTTTCGCTGCAATCTCGTAGCTTCAGATCGCGTAGTCGGTTTCTCATCTCTGCTTTCGGCAATAAATTCCAGTGCATCAATTATTGCAGACCACTCTTTTTCTAATGCGTAACATGCATCATGTCGAGCAGACCAACGAGTTTGAGAAAGACTCTTAATTCTTAAATTTGTTATTGCTAGTGATTTAATAATTACAATTTAATAATTAAAATTTGTTTCCATTATATCTTCATCGAGTTGTTTTATTAGATTTTGATCAACACGCCCTTGAACTACTGCTCAAGCTTTAATATGACTTACTTTAGTTTTGTGAAAGTCAGAATTTTCATGTTCTTCGATGCGTGCTTTTGATTTTTTCCAGTCACGGAATCCCTCGTCAGTAAAAGCATTCATTTCACCACTTCTACCAAATAATAAGCATGGAATACAAAATACAGAGCCTTTAGTTTCTCAATAAATCTACCACTCACGGTGCTGAATCGCTCCATTTTTGCGTACGTTGAAATAAACTTTTGAAACAATACCTTTTATCACTATAAACATATCTAGAATTTTTAAAGTCTGCATCATCAGTATTACTGATCCCTGCAGATACAAAAACAAAGAGATGAGGTGAAATTTTTCTATCTTACAGTTCTGTTTTGTTTGTTTTCGCAATTTCAAATTTAACGTAGATTTTCTAGATTGAATTTTTAAATTGGCAAACAGAACTTATGATTTTGGATGCGTTCCGAAACTTTAGACCGAAGATATATTTGTGCCTTTCATTAAGGTATGTTTAAATGTAGAAACGCTTTCAAGTGTTAAGCATTTCATAAATTTTGCCGCCCTTCAAATTATGCCGCCCTAGGCCTGGGCCTCACGGGCCTAGGCGTAAATCCATCACTGAGTATCACTTTTTCGTGAATTTGATGCTTTGTCTGATTCCATCCAATGAATTGTTTTGTCCTATCCTAGCACTGAAATCGTCGTTACGGGCGATTTCAATGTACACAATTTTTCATGGCTTCAACATTCTGGCCAGACAACACCCGAAGGAGTGTGTTCTCAGATCTTCGCTGAACGAACCACCTAATTCAGCTGGTCAACGAGCCTACTCGAATATCAGATGCGGTAGGTCGAGTAGCACACACTCTTGACTTGTCTCTTAACTAAAAAATACACCATTGTGTTATATCAGCAAATTTCTCGTGTCAAAACTCTCCAGTTAAAGAAAGAGCTCTTAAGAGAAACGTTTGGCAATACGAGAAAGCCAAATGGGACGGTCTCAATACTTACTTAAGGATCTTTAACTGGTCACTATGCTTCCTCGATAGTGACATTGACAGCAGCGCTGATATGATCACAAGTTTGATTCTCTTGGGAATGAGAACTTTTACCCCGAACGGGGTTAAAAGCATCAGGAAAACGCATGGTTTGATTCAAGCTGTAAAGAGCTTGTTTTAAAGCCAATCCAACTGAGGAAAATCGTAATAAGTTCAGCAAGCCAGGAAGGCCTGTAACGCCCATATTCGACGGGCCACATTTTTACATGGCTAATAATAACGCAATAATTTCAATGTCCCAAACGCAGTAAAAATATTTGGTTATTCGTAAAAAACATGATCAATTCTTCCTCTTACTCATTTGTTAGCTCTCTCGATAAAGATAATCTCTTTGCTGGGCAGTTCGCCACCAATTCAGCGCTACTAGTGAGTTTTATGACTCCTTTTCCTTTTTATGATTCTTTTTCGCAACCGTACTGGGGCGAGAGTCCTAAAAGATCTCAACATACATGAATTCGCTGGTCCGGATGGTATTGCGCTATTATTCTGAAGAGGTGTTTTTCAACGCTGGCAAAACCATGTGTTCAACTCCACAGGTCTCGTTCCAAATATTTGTTTAGTCCATCCCAAAAAAAGGCAAATCTTTCTCACCCTCTAATTACCGACCGATTGCACTTACGTCACTTCTTATTAAGGTCATAGAAACGCTGATTAGTTATCAGTTCAAAAAAATATCTTGAAGATCGAAATCCTTACATCGTTTTGCAGAAAGTAAGATTATTGCACTTGATTGTTCAAAAGCATTTGAAAAGGTTTGCTTTGCTTTCGGTTTTCATGAATCCCTCCTTCATTGGATTAGTAATTACTTTTCGGATCGTTCAATACAAGTAGTATTGGATGGTTTCAAGCATGAAAACCACAAATTAAATGCTGGTGTCGTAAAAAATGCCGCAAGATGTTTGCGTTTTCTAAGGGCGATGGAAGAAGTTTTTATCCTCCTCTGATCTGGCTGTTATCTACAAGAATTATATACGTTCAAAGCTTGAGTATAACTCCCTTCTCTGGGCTGGTGCTCCTGCAACTTATTTAAGTCTCTTGGACAGCATTGAACGTAGCGCTTTTAAATTGACTGGTGATAGTACCATCATACGATCATTTACGTCGATTGAACATCATCGTAAATTTTCTTGTCTCACCCTTTTTTACCATAATTTTAACTGTTTATGCAGTAGAAAAATAGCCAGTTTCATTTTCCCCCGTAAACAGTTCAACCGTAATACTCGCGGGTTCTAGGAATGCTCATCAGAATACCCTCGAGCAAAACTTCGGTCGTACTGTCAAGTACAGAGATTCGTTCTGTTTTTCCCCAGTCATTGCAATATTCAGGAATTCAAACCAATGTGCACCGACACCTCCTTTCAACCCCTCTCTCCCTTTTCAGTGCTTACAATGTGTCCTTACGTAATAAGGATAGTAATATCCCCTTGAGTGTGCGCTTATTATTAAAAAAAAACGTACTTACTTATGGTGGCGCTACAGTCCGGGCCAGACCTGGGCGTCAACCAACATGCGTCTCTAGCCAGTTCGGTCCCTGGCTAGCTGCCCCCAGTTAAGGCCACCAATTTGGTAAAGGTCCTTTCCCACCTGCGTGCTCCACCTGAGTCGCGGTCTTCATCTAGTAAGTTGATGTTCATTTGCTCTACATGACCCAGCCATCTAAGTCGTTTGACCTTAATTCTTTTAACCAAGTTGGTGTCGCTGTACACCCGAAGAATTTTTTTCTGTTCCAGCATTTAAGACGTTCTCATCTTTCTTTGACTGGGTCCTAGCTTCAGTGCCATAAATGAGAACCGAGGTAATTACAGTTACAGAGAGGACAGTACTACTCAATCGCCTTTTAAGTCCAAAGAAGCAGAGATTTGAAAGAGCTATTTTTCGTTTGATTTCAGCGCTTGTGTCGTTATTTGAATTTATAGCAGTGCCTATAGGTCCTAGTCCTTGACTAGCTCAACGATATGGGGACGTTTTGTCCAATGACGTTTTTTGATGACAGCATATTATTGAACTTGCCCTCATTGATCATTAAACCCATTTTCTCCGCTTCCGTTGTAATGCTCAAAAACGCCGAACTGACATCACGCTTTGATCTTCCAATTATGTCAATATCATCGGCGAATTTGAGTAATTGGACGGACATTTGGAAAATTGTGCCTCTAGTGTTAAGGGTTGAGTTTTGCACAATTGTTTCCAGAACGTTGAAAAGTTGCATGACAGTCCATCAACTTGCCAAAACCTTTTTTGACATCAAATGCATCGGCGAGATCTTTCCCGAACTGGATGGAGCAGCGTTCAATCTCCATCGTAATTCTGCACAAACGAACAATTTTGACATGGATGTCAAAACTAGACATTGCTCTGAAAAGCTATAAATACTCGTAAGTTCTTTTTAAATATTGAAAATTAAAACCACACTCCTTGTAAACACATTTATAATGACTTACACTTGTATTATGATAAGTAAGTTTTATATCACTAAGTTGAGAGGCAATTACCTCTTTTTATTGACTAAAGAATATTATAAAACTCTAAAAATAGCTTCTCCGGCAATTGCAATATCAGTGCAGATAATTCAAACGCAAATATAACAACCATATATTGAAACAGCGTCGGCTACCAATAAAATAAAAGCACGCGCTACATTTACAGACATTGGAAGAATGTTATAAAAGATTATATTTGTGGTAATTTCTGCTATACATTGTTAAACAATCAAGTTACAAAACTTGCACCCAAATAATAACTAACCTAATTCAACAATTATTATAGAGTAGAATAGTTTGAAATTTTTGAATTCCCCAATACCCAAATCAATCGTGACTTCTGAATAAAAAAAAACTTATATAAATATTTCCTAAGTTTAAAACACAATAAGGAAGTGTTTCACTTCAAAAGACATCTTCTAAAAAAACAAATTTTTAAGGGCGAATAACCTCTGAAATCAACAAGTATAGTTATTTAAGTGTACCCTTACAGAAATACGATATGTTCAATTGCCCTTACCTCAAAAATAGATCAAAAATTCAAGAGTATAGCCTGTTTTGTAAATGATATGTTTTTTATTTTTTCAAAATTATACACAATCCTATACAAACATTACCCTACTGTAAATTGAAGATGTTTCCTTGTACATAATGATGAGCCTAATAATTTGTATATTGTTATAAACTTTACCACATATTTCGAATATATTTCATTTATATTTTTTTTAAGGACAAGTACAATGGCGGATCCAGGGAGGGGGTCGTAGGGGTCTCCCCTGGGAGATTATTTTATAATAATTTATTTTTTATAAATGAAAATAAAATTTGTTTTTTATAGCTTTAAACTTTGTTGCTAAAAATAAAGGGTGTCCCAAAATTAACGCAAGATTTGAATTAAATAGAAAACGCCGTTTTTAGTCTTTTGATAGTTATATTTTTATTGACTTGTAAAGTACATAGGATAGGGTTATGTATGGAATAACACATCGGACAAATGGCCTCCACGGCTTTGCATGCACATGCGCACTCTTTTGTTGAAATTTTCCATGACCATTCTGCATAAATGTGGCTGAATTTCGTTGATGCAGCGTTGAATCTCCTCCTTTAATGCACGGGTGGTTGTGGGCTTGTTGACATAGACTTGTGATTTCAAATATCCCCATAAAAAGAAGTCTAATGGTGTTAAATCACACGATCTAGGAGGCCAATTTTGATCACCGAAACGAGAGAGTACACGACCTGGAAATGTCTCATGCAGAAATTGAATTGTTTCACGGGCTGTATGACATGTGGCACCGTCTTGTTGAAACCACATATTGGACACATCAATATCATCCAATTTTGGCAGAAAGAACTGTGTAATCATGTCGCGATATCGAGCACCAGTAACAGTCACTGCTTGACCAGCATCATTTTCAAAAAAATATGGCCCAATTATGCTTCCAGCCCAAAATCCACACCATACAGTCACGCGTTGTGGATGCATTTGTTTTTCGACAATCACATGTGGGTTCTCCGAAACCAAATGCGGCAATTTTGGCGATTGACAAAGCCATCAAGATGAAAATGTGCTTCATCGCTTAGGATGATTTTGCTCGAAAAATCAGGGTCCATTTGTTGATGTTCAATAATCCATTCAACGAACTCTCTTCTCTGTCCATGGTCATTAGGCTTCAATTGTTGTGTTAATTGAATTTTGTAAGCATGAAGACACAGATCTTTGGTGAGTATACGCTGTAGAGAGGTTCTTGAAATTTGCAATTCTTGTCCACGACGTCGAATTGAGGTTCCTGGATTGTCAGCGACACTCTCACGCACTGCTTCGACATTCACATTTGAACGGCTTGTTTTTGGACGACCAGTGTGTTTGGCGTCTCCAACGGATCCAGTCTCCATGAATTTTTCAATTAATCTCTTCACAGTTGACGAAGTTAAAACACTATTCCGACCATATTTTGTATGAAATTTTCGAACTGCAGCCGCCAAGCTTTCACTATTTTTGAAATATTCTTTAATAATGAAGACACGTTGTTATCGTGTAACGCTCCATTTTTAATAACCCTATACTGTTAGCTGTCAAATTGCTTTTTTTTCAGGGTTGCCAATACTTCACTGCACAAATGGCGGCAAATTCAAATCTTGCGTTAATTTTGGGACACCCTTTACTACTTTTAACTGGGGACTGGACCAAGAACATAATATGAATCGGAAATCTCGCCCTATTTCAATTGCTCATCACAAATTTATCAACTTTTGACACCTAGATGGTGGGGGTTATATGAGCCATAAAGCTTATACATTTAAGTTGTATAAGTTAAGATTTCATTCAAAGATTTGTTAGTAATTTAACGATATTCACCAAAATTAGGTTTTAAATTAAAAACCAACTAAAATCTTTGTTTTCACACAATTTAGAATATGTAAAAAATTTTAGTAATGCTTTAAATTACTTCCATAAGATCTTTTCTGATAGAAAGAGCAAATATTTAGGTTCTTAAGAAAAAATCTTGAATAAAAGAACGGAATTTGATATTAACTTGCCTTTAAATTTCTGAAACTCGTCTTCAATTCCTTCTTATTATTTTTGGACGCACATAAATAATTTAGGACTTCTTAAATTGTTTTTTCTTTCAAAATTGATTTTCTATTAAATACAAAAACTTTTAAGATCTTAAAAATTAAAGAAATCTACTTTTTGAAGTGAATTTGCTTTGGATGCTCTAGAACTGAGATTTAAGCACGGATTTCAAGAATATAAATGTCCCAAATTAAACCAAAAGTGACACATTTGTTAAATTAATGGCTAATTGAAAATAAAGAACGTTTCATACGAATTGATTTAATAAAAAAGCTTTGAAACTCTGAACTGAAATGAAAAAAAATCTGTACCGTGTAATTTGTGAGTGCCACACTAAAGTTTCTTTCCAACTTATTTATTTATCTTAATTTGTTTTTATTTAATTTTTAGAAATACATATTATGTACTTAAATGCACCTATTTCCTTAAATTCAAGAACGAAATATTTTTCTCTCTTCAATTTTGAAGTTATGTTGACTGCTTTTTGATCAAAATGTTTTCAAAAGGTCCACGCAAAACAGTAATTTTTTAGAATTTGTCTTCTAGCATCAGCTTTAATCTGCAAGTAAGCAGACTGATAACGATAGTGATAATAGAATTTCGACAAACAAATAGTTACAACATATCTTGTTGGACAACAGTGTTCTAAAATAATCTAATAACTAAAGTTGTCACTTTTTCCCTTGAAATATTTACACGTAAGGTTAATATACTCATTATGTCAGCCTCGTTTATAGAACATTGAAGAACATTTTTAAGAGGTGCTTAAAAACTCATCTTGTGTTCAGAGTGTCACCCCCCCACCTGATTAAAAGCCTGGATACGCCCTTGGACTAGTGAAAACTGATGAACGTTTTCATGCGAGGCGTTCGTAGGGTTAGGGTAGAAGCACCAACAAAACGAAGACATTTTTAAAAAGCAAACATTTTGTATTTCATCGGAAAATTTTTAAAAAGTATGTACCTACGTTAAAAATCGCAGTACATATTTTATTTTTTTAAGACGTATTCTTTAATTCATAATTTTTTAAAATTACATTTTTTAACAAAAATTAATTTGAAAAGTAGAGTATTTTATTAAAAAAAGATGCTGAAATGCAAACCACACTGATAACTTCCCATCCGTGGTCTTCTGTCGATTTTTCTAAAACTTTAACGAAATATTTTGTGTGAGATATTAAGTTTGAAGTTAATATATTTCTTTCTTCTCCTAATAATTGAGTCGAAATCATTTCTTATCACTTGTGTGTTGTTTTTGTAAGTTTTTTTGTGTTTTAAAAAAAGTTGTCATTTGAATTTTTCTAAAAAATTTTACTAAAAGTTAGAAACAATATTTTGCATATGATAAAATATTGATTGTTTTTCTTAACAAGATTTTTAGTCGAAACCCAATTTTTACCAATTTTGTAGATTTTAATTCTTATAAAAAAAAACGGAAAAAACAATATTTTTTATAAAACGAAATTAGTTTGAAGCCAATATTTTTAATTTTTGAAAAGAGATTTGAGCCGAAAATTATTGTTTACCAATTTTAATTAAAAATTTTTAAGGTTTATGTTATTTGTACAAAAACCGTCAATTCGATTTTTCTCAAAATTTTACCAGATGTCAAAATATAAAAATATGATTTATAAAAAACCGTTAATTAAATTTTCTTCAAAATTATACTATACTACAAAATTTAAATGAAGTCGCTAGCGTTATTGGTTCGTTAAATATTTTGTGGGTCAAAAAACATTCACTCAATTTTTCTGCATCTTCTGTGTTACCTATTTGTGTCCCTTTGTTGACCAAGCTATGAAAAAAATATAAAAAAAGTTTTTTTTTTTGATTATATCTAATTTTTGTGTGTTTTAAGAAGGATTACTCATTTTTGAATTTTTAAGGACTTCCAAGGACTAAACGTATTGGTGGTACTCAAAAGTACCATTGGGCTATGGAATGTACAAAAAATCATAAGAAAAATTTTCTTTTATTTTCTTTTTTATTTGAATGAGAATTATGAATATGTACATTAATTTTTATTTATTAAAAATGTATTCCATGGTACAGGGAAAAGCAGTTTTTTTGTCATTGCAGCAAAGGTATACATTACAATGACTGCGTTTAGAAAAGGGCTTTGACTGTATTTTGTTAATACTGCAAACCTCACACCTTCCACGAGATTCCACGAACTTTGGGCAGTGAACACCCAGATTACCAAGTCGAACGTCCTTGGAAACAGATTCTCCTTTGCCCCTTCGTTTTTTGCTACATTGTGGAGATTCGTCACTCTGTGATGCTCTTTTCAGATCACGTCTGTAAACATGCAAATCCTTATGTGATAAAAGTCCCAGTGTAACACATCTTTTATATTCCAGAAGAGAAACTTTTTCATTCATTTGGCAGTAAATTATAAATGAATTTACGAAACAAATTTCGAGCATTCCCCAAAAAAGACGATGCCACGACTTCTTTGACCTTCGGTGCAGCCCATAAGCTGCCCGCAGTTGATCAGCATGGTCCACTCCTCCCATGAATGTGTTGTAGTCTTTCGCGACTTTAGGGCAGCTGACTTCGTGTTGCACTCCCGATTTATCCCTTCTGGTAACAGTTGAAACGTCTTTGCCATGGTAGTTCAAAGCCAACAGTACCGTTCTGGTATCTTTCCATTTAAAACTGATCCCATCTTTCGAAGATCGATAATCGAAGTCTCCTCTTTTTCATTTTTTTTTTATCTTCTTTTAAATTTGTCGGGTTGCCTTTCCTATTTGCCCGAATCGTTCCACAAGCTAGAGTTTTTTCTGTTTTCAGTTTTTCTAATAATCTCACTGACGAAAAATAATTGTCAAAGAAAATTATTTTTTGCTACTCTTTCGCCAAGACCGTAATTTTTATATTTACTTTCTAGCTGCTCGTCTTTTCCTTGGTAAATTGAAAATTTCTTTATGTAGCCATGTTGATCAGCTAAGCACCATAATTTGTAACCTCTCTTTATTGGCTTCATGGGATTGTACTGCTTCATTGAGTTTCTACACTTGAAAAGAATCATCGACTCGTCTTGTCCCATGGTAGGAAGTGCTGAATTTTTCATTCAACGAATCTATCATTGGACGAAGCTTGAAAAGTCGATATTTGTTATTTTTTGGAATAAGGCTGTTGTCGTTTATGTGCAAGCTACTCAGAATCGTATCGAATCTATTCCGACTCATCGTTTTACTCACTAAAGACACTCCCAAATCCTTACTTTCACTCCAAAAGTGCCTCCAGCTTGGTAGTTTATGATATCCCATAAGGAAGTTTATTCCTATAAAAGCTAGTAGCTCACCCTTCTTCAAATCTAACACCTTACTTTTCTGAACGGCGTAGAGATTAGATTGGTACACAATATTTCCGAGCACACTTTCAAGGAGAAAGACGAAAAAATCGGTTGGACTGACGCAGCTCTCAAAAAAACCTTACACAGGACCTTCTTGCAATAAAAACTCGGGAATTTCTGTTACAAGATCGTTAGCTTTCCATTGACGATTTGGTTCCTCTTCAGGTATTTTTTTCTTAGAACTACTGCATCCCGGAAGATTATCCGAAATTTTCTCGTCACCATCCAACAACTCATCAAGCTCTTCTTGAAGTACAGCTTCATCTGGTTCCTCATTCAATCCGGCAGCAGCTCTTATTCTAGAACGAATTGTAAGTAGATCCAATTTATCTTCGGATTCTAGATCGGTATCTTCATTATTATCCAAAGGTAGTTCCTCAAGCATAGCCAAAATTTCATCATCCTTCAACAAAACACTTTACACAGCCGACACAATGCACTTTATAAATAAATGAAAATAATATGAAAAAATAAAATCACTATTAGAACACAAATTAAAAAAAAACATATAGCCATTACACAGCCCGACGGTACACACCAGTCCACTTTAGTTTTTTTGGTAAAAATATTATATGAAAAATCACTTAAACTTCAATATATATAGTGTTTTTCCGAAAAATGAATATGCAAATCAGCTAAAAACTTAAAAAAAATGACGTAACCAGGCAAAGGGTACTAAGATTAATAATTACCAAAATCAACAAAAAATTACTCCTTTCAAAGTCTAGTATGCTGTAATAAAAAACCGTTATAACCGTGGATAAAACTATGTACAAAAAAAAAAAAACACATGGAGAATTAATGGTACTTAAAAGTCTCGTTGGGCTTCAGTATCATGTATTACTCATATAGAGATTTTATTTGAAGTTGAACATTCTGGTACTTACAAGTACCGTCGGCCACCAAAGGGTCAACCCTTTTTATTTTATTTATTTGAAGTGGTTCTTGAGATATGGATGATGAAAAATGGTATCTTGGGCGTACGGACATACAGACGCGTACGAACGTACTCACGCACACACAGGCATCTCTCTAAAAATCTTTGATTTAGATTCTAGAGACCTTGAAATGTCAATAAATGTCAAAATTTTCAATTTGTCGAATCGGACCAATAACAATAACTTCCCATGAGAAGTTAAAAAGTACGTTAAACAAATTTGAATACATAATTTTCTTAAGCTTGAAACGTAAAGGGTCAAAGCGTTGACTTTCTGACGCCACCAAACAATAAAAACTTTTTCTGTCAACTTTCACAATGTCAATGCATAAATCGTTGACTATCATACGAATGACACCCTCTGGTCAATGTTGTCCCAAAATGTGTTCACCCGTATATGAGTCAACGTGACGTTTAGTTAACTCTGTCAACAAGTTTAGTACGGTAGGAAAATTCTAATTCTACCTAACCTTTGTTATGAACTAATGATGCTTGTTTAGCAGATAAATTTTTCTATCGAAAAGCCTTTAAAATACTGAAGAGTAAGGGTGTTTGTCCTAGTTGAACTTCTACCCATCCTAAAAGTGGAATGTTTATTAAAATTGGTTTGAACATTTAATTATTTATTAGAACCAATAGAAAAAGAAGTAACACAGCTATAAATGGTAAAAGGATGGTTTCTGTAGGAAAATTTACTTACCTCAAAGAGAACTATAACTTTTTAAGAGTGCGTTTATAGTCTTGACTTTGATGACATCTTAAAAATAATTAGCTTTTAAAACAAATTCGAGTTGTTAGATGGGCCCAAAAACAAGTAATCGTCCATTTAAGACAAACATGACTTTAGTAATAATACTCGTGGCATGATGGTTAGTTCTTTGGACAGTCATGCCAGATGTCTTGGATTCAATCCTTAACGTGGATAAAAACCCAATTGGGGGATTTCGGACATACAGCGTTAATCGCCACCTAGATTCTACACAATTCAATTCATGAATTAATTATTTTAACCTTTGCGGTTTTATTTCAGCTTTTATTCCTGAACTACACCAATGGCATACATATGTTAAGAGATAGATAGTGCCGTCTCTGTTGCTAGTCTGTCACTGCACTGCCGCGATAATGGTCCTAAAATCAAAACATGAAAACAAATATCTTAATATATAAAAATCCAGTGTCATGTTCCCAGTGAACTCTTCACCAAGTCAACCGATTTCGATGAAAGTTGGCATTTTATGTGTAATTTGGTCTAAATTGAGATATAAGATAGTATTTCGATTAATGGTCTTAATAATTTATAATCTATACCTACTAATATTATAAAGAGGAAAGATTTGTATTTTTGTATATAACGAATAAACTCAAAAAGTACTGGACCGATTTTATTAATTCTTTTTTCATTAGAAAGCTACTTTATCTGTACCTATTTATGTCTACCCGTGCGAAGCCGGGACGGGCCGCTAGTTAATTTATAAAACAATACATATGTCTACTTAATTTTTATATTTTACTTTGCTATGAAATTACATTAAACATATGCGTTGACTCGGTACAAAATTCTGCCCTGTCAATGTTAGGACACAGTCAGTGCGATGACCAACCGTCCCAAGAACATACATAACACGGTCACAGAAAAGAGTCAACGCATTGACTCAAAAATGTTTGACAACGTGAGTGTCAATGTGTTCCTCAACGCGTTGATAGCATTTTTCGTTAACGATGACACAACGACGACGCACGTGACAACCTTGGGACATATTTTATCGTCAGAGAATACACGTGTTGACCTTTAACTTGACCGTCTAATAGTAGCTTTAGACTTATTGTTAAATTAATTATTTCTGAAATTAATATTTTCTTAATAAAAAATTGAGACATTATCTTAGAATTTTTTGCCGCTCACTTTCCACAAAAAAATGAACTTGTGAGATAACGTACTTGTACCATCGTCACCACTTCACACAATAGTGCCACAACACAACTCACTCTCACACTATACCCACTTACTTTAAAGTTCTCACGACCAAGTGCCCATATATTTACTTCAATTTTTTAAATCTAGTTCCTAATCTTACCAAATGAAAATTAAATTTCTTAAGATATAATGCAAATAATAATATATTTACACCTACCTATACACGGTCCTGACCATTGCCTTTTTTTTTCAGAAGCCTTGTGATTATTGTCAAATAATCTGATTTTTGTTGTCCCCCTACAACAAGAATACAAAAATTACCAAAAAATCATTTCCTCCTCATTGGGGTTGGGTATTTCAAAAGAATTTCTATCAAAAATAAAATTGAAATGATACTCTGAATAAAAAGCGTCACCGAAAACTACGTGCTTTTCATTGCTTACCATGTTGGCGCCAATAAAGTTCAAAATCTACCTGAATCACCCTTAAAATAAAAACTAATTCAACCTAAAAGATAAGAAAACAAATTTAACCTACAACCAGTAATCAGCTGATGTACTATAAGATACATTTTCCAAACTTTTATTTCATTCATAACACCGAAAAAAGCTATTTCCCATCATCATCCTAGCAACATGTTGCTGGCGCAAATACCGAGACTCTTAATTTCTTCTATTTTGTTGTCGGCATTTTTCCATTCAATTTAATTTCATGGATCCATCCATCGTATAGTAAAAATATAAAAAAAAATAACAAAAACAAAATTTTATTTGCCGGCATTCACACAGCACAACAATCAAAAATGTATCTATCAGTACGTGTATCTATAGTAAAGTTAAAACACCGAAACTTGCATCGCGCTGGTGCGGTGTAGAAGCGACGACCGACGACGACGTCTGATGGCTGGCAATAGATGGATTTTGGATACAATAGTAAAGTTTTCCTTCTTACGAATTCAGTTTTATCGAAAATGTCTTCTATAACGGTTCGTTTTGCGGAACTTGAATTTTAAATCATTGTCATATTTAAATTTAAAAAATAAGTTATAACTATAATAAATAAGAATTGTTAAGTAGGTTTTAATTTAGTAAAGTTTTATTTATGTTATAAAATTTGGCAATTTTGTAAATTTTGTTTTAAATAAAATTATTACCTTCTTTTTGCAGAAAAATTTGCAAATTAAAAGTGGAAGTGAATTTTGAGAAAGTCAAATCGCGCTTTAAAGGTTTTAAATTAATCTTTTGTGGAGCACAAAAGATAATCATTAAATTGAGGCTAACATAATATTAAAAAAAAAAGAAAACATTGATTTAACGAAATAAAAGTTAAACAAAAATGTAAATAAAACTGATTTAAATATTCAGTTGGTGAGATAAATCTTAAAAACGGAAATAAAATCAATTTGAACTAGAATCAATTAAGTACCTACTCAATAAGTGAAGAAGAAATATTTAAAAACGATTTTTTTCAAGTATTTTAAATTATTCCAAATAAAAGTGCAAATTAGTCACCGAAGTCAAGTTTCTTAAACCTTTAGTGAAATATCAATTAAAAAATAAATAATTTAACTGCAAAAATAGACTTTCATGGATTAGAAAGCCTGCAACTTGCATTTTTCTGGATATCGTAAGAAAATATATATGTACAAATTAAGGTAAGTAAACAACCCAAAATCTTTTCGAAAAAATTCTTCCGGATTGAATACAAAGAAAATCATCAAAAAACAAGAACAAAATAAAAGAAATAAATAAATGTGTCATATAAATTCCGCGAATAAATAAAACCGCCAACTTATATGTTTCATTTATTAATTTAAATTTATTATTCATTGTAGATTCACCTTAAAACCAAAATGTCACAAAAAACCCAAAATTAAATCAAAGCATGCTCCCAAAAAATAAAAAATCTTCATTATATTGAATGAGAGATTTGTATAATCAAATTCTAAAACACCTCAATCAAATTATAAAATCAAAAAACAAAAAATGTGTGCGTGGGCGTATACTTAATATTTTTTTTAATTTTTTAAATTTCTTTAGTGCGTGTTATTGTGACTATTTGTTTAATTAGTTAAAAGATTTAGCGATTACCACTTTGATCAGTAAGCACTTTATCATCTTTCATCACCTTTGCGTGATGCTGCTACATCGAACTTGTGCTTAACCAAAAAGCCCGAAAGCCAGATGGTGTTATGGTGTTATGGTTATTGTGGTTGTTTAACTTTAAATTAATATTTTATAGCCGTCCTGAACAAATTAATTGTGTTTAACAATATTAATCTATGAAAATCTGAATTATAACAACTTAATTAAAATTAACGGTTTTGGTTTGATTAATCCCTTGTTGTAAATATTCGGGGGGCACATAATCATAGAGGGAAAGGCTGAATAAGTTGTTTTTGTGTTTTACTTTGAAAATGATTTTTTAATCTGTTTGACCGACTTCTTTTATACAAACCCTTGCTGCCTGGTAGCAGGTGCAACAAACTTATCATCTTTTGTTCATTGGGGGGATAAGGGACTGAGACTGAGAATGAGATTATAACAAGGCATATGCTAGGCAATTGTTACAGAAATATATATATGTAAAATAAAAAATCATTTTTGTACGTGTACGAGAGTGAGGATTTTTAATATTTTGTAACAAATTTTTGTTCGTGTGACGGTGGGTGGAAAATACGAGTATATTGGAAAATTATTCAAAAAATTACAGAAATTGTGAGTAAAAAAATAGAAATGTAATAAATTAAAGGAATTTAAATTAAAAAAACGAAACGAAACGAATGAAAACCAAAAAAACAAAAGGCAACCAAATAAATTTAAATTACATTTTTTAAATATTGGAAATATTTTGTGTAGTGGGCGTTTAAAATTTAAATGAAATCATAAGTGACAGAAATGTGGCCATTAGGTCGTATGTCAAAAATGTTATCAATATATGTTTGAGGACATTTTATATCAAATTAAATTAAAAACATTGATTTATCAGATATAAATATTAAAGAAGTGATATTTTGTCAACTAAGGGTTCGTTTTGTAAGGTTGTGTTTTATTTTTTTTTTTTTAATAATTTAAATAACGTCACTTAATTAATGAAAATTACGTCGAAAATGAATAAATTGTTTTAATTATGTGTCAAGCTTTATTTAAGAATCTTGTAACACCAATGAAAAATATTTATTTCGTTTTTAAAGAAAATACGATCAACTTGTCACAATATAATAAATTTATATCATTTTTGCCGAACATAAGAAAGTTGTATACATGACTAAAATATGGCCATATGTCTTTTCATAGTGTAAGATATTAATGTACATGTACACATGTGATATATGCACATTCGTATTTATATTATATAAATAAAATATTCTTTTAAATTTATATCACATTTCAAAATTCGTAACATGAATAATGCAGCAAAATTATACAATAAAATGTTTTTATATCGGAAATTATTTTTATAGGAGACGTTGGATCTCATTAAAAAAAAAAAAAACAAAATACGGTATTGCTAAGGACAGTAAGATATTATTAGCCATTCCGAAGGAATTTTTTATTTCCCTTAACCCAAAATATTTCTACCTTTATAAAGCACACAATCATTACTTTTTGAACTATTGTCGACATTTTTTTTTTTTTTTTCAATTTTAAAATTATTTTTTTTTGGAAGACGTGTTCTAGTTTTAAATTCAAAACTTGAAAATAAAACACGCAAAACAAATTACGATAATGGTTAATGTAAAAAAAAAGTTAACAAGTTTTCTTGGAAAATTTAATTCTTTTTTTTGTAAAAGATTTAGGAGTTTTTTCAAAATATTTTTAGAACGAGTAGGGATATCAATTTCTAAAAGAATTCGTTTTACAGATAATATCATTAAGAATTGCAAAATTCCGTTTTCAAACAAAATAAATTTATTTTTTTTGTATTAAAAAAAAGGAGAAAACAAGAATAAATTTTGAAATTCACTTATGAATAAATTACATTTTATGAAGAATATTATAACTTTATACAAAATTGATATTACTTTCAACAGAAAACTAAGTGACGGTTTTTCTTATAAATAATAAAAATGGATTTGAAAGCTTTAAGGGCGAAACAAATTTCGATTACTTTAGTAGCACGTAAAACAGACAACTGGCGATATTTTTAGAACAATTCAATCGTCAGTTTTAAAAAATATAACTTAAACGCCAATAAACAAGGTTTTGTAACAGGAAAACAAATCATAATTTTCCGATGGACTTAGTTATAATAAAAATGAAAAATTGAGAAGTCGCCCTTTGAAATAAAAATGTGTGTGTTTTTCGATTTGTCTAAAAGTTCAATAAAATATTAGTTTTCGAATTTTTCCAAGACTATTATCTTACGTTTAAGACAAAATTAAGCACAGAATTATATAATTTTTAAGTCAATACCTTCATTAATTCACTTGGTATTGAGAGTTGAACATCAATTTTGTACGGTTTTGTGGTAACTTTTTTTTTTAACTTCCCCTAGGAAGATTTTGACTTCAAATAAATTTTGTTATACAGAAAGATGCAGAGAGGGCTTTTAAAAAAAAAGGTGAATATTTTGGTTAACCCTAAATATCTCACGATATGCTTTTTTTAGGTTAGTATTTTTTGTTAAAAAACTGTAAATTCAATTTTTCTCAAAATTGTACCGAATGTTGAAAACAATATTTCTTATAAGATAAAATTATTTTGAAGCTAATATTTTTAATTTTTAAAAAGATAATTGAGTCGAAAATCTATTTTTACCAACTTTTATTAATTAACTTCCTATAGGAAGTTATTGTAATGGGTCCGATTTGTCAAATTGATAATTTTGACATTTCTCGACGTTTCAAGGACCCTAGAGTCGAAATAAAAGATTTTTAGAAAGATGTCTGTGCGTGCGTGTGTACGTATGTACGTTCGTACGTCCGTACGTCTGTACGTTCGCGACGTTTTTTTCGTCCTTCATAGCTCAAGAACCAGAAGAGTTATCGACTTCAAATAAATTTTGTTATACAGATAATAAGGCAGAAAGATGCAGAAAGGGCTCTCAAAAAAAAGGTGACAATTTTGGTTAACCCTAAATATCTCACGAACCAATAACGCTAGAGACTTGAATTAAATTTTATATTATATATTGTAACGTGATACTAAACAAGGAAATTTTTGGAAAAAAATCCAATAAACAGTTTTTTTATAAATAAAAAAAAATGAAAAAAAAAAAATTGTCACCTCGAAAATTTTACGAATAAAAAATGATGTTATCTCCAAAACAATTTTGTGCAATGAAAAATAAAGTTTTTAACATTAGGAAAAATTTTGAGAAAAATCGAATTGACAGTTTTTTTTATAAAAAATATAAACCTAAAAAAAACATTACTCAAAGTTAGTAAAAATTGAATTTCGACTCAAATATCTTTTCAAAAATTTGAGATTATGGCCTCCAACTAATTTTATTTTATAAGAAATATCGTTTTCAACATTCGCTAAAATTTTGAGAAAAATCGAATTGAAATTTTTTTTTTCAAAAAATAAAAACCTAGAAAAAATTAATAAAAGTTGGTAAAAATAGATTTTCGACTCAATTATCTTTTCAAAAATTAAAAATATTAGCTTCAAACTAATTTTATCTTATAAGAAATATTGTTTTCAACATTCTATACAATTTTGAGAAAAATTGAATTGACAGTTTTTTAACAAAAAATACTAACCTAAAACAAGCATGCCTAAAATTTGGTAAACATTGATTTTCGACCCAAATATCTTTTTAAAAATAAAAATATTGGCTTCAAACTTATTTTATCTCACAGAAAATATTGTGTTCGACATTCAGTAATTTAAAACAGTCCGTTTTTTCATAAAAAATAAAATCTACAAAAAATAGTATGCAAAATTGGTAAAAATAGATGTTCGGTTCTCGATATCTCGTGAATAATAGATGATATTGACTTCAAATTAATTTCATTCATCCAATTAGTATTTGTTTATATAAGAAATAAAAACTTTTCAGAAATACTACTAAAATTGGTAAAAATTAGTTAACGACTAAAAATATCGTTAACAAAAATATATTTGGAAATCAAACTATTTCGGCAACGGCCTAGTCACTGATAAAGCATCGGTTCTCATCGATCACCGAAATCAAGCATCAGTGAGCGTGGTTAGTACTCAGATGGAGGACCGTCTCGAAACCTACCGCGTGCTGTTGTCATGTGTTTCTTTCTTTCTGTTGTTCTTTCTCTTCTGTCCTTCTGTCTTGTATTAATGTCTTGTGTTGTTATTACCTTATATAGTCTAGTCGCTCAAGGTGCTGTGTTCTCTACTCTGTACATTTATGTGCTGAGTAGTGTGAAATGTAATGTAATGTAATGTAATGTAAATTATTTCATCACATGCAAAATATTGTTGGTAATTTTAAAATTTTTAAGAATAATTCAACTGACAACTTTTTTAACAAAACACGAAAACCTACAAACCTTTTAAGCAAGACAAATCGACAGATGGGAAGTTATCAGTGTGGGTCGCATCGCAGCCTCTTTTCAATTCTAATTTTTATGAAAGACCTGGGGCCCTACCTACTATGTAACTCGATTCTATAATGAAATTGCTCGAATTCGAAAAATTGGTACTATGTATCTATTTGACTACTTTCGAACAAACGAGAATCGAATAGTTCTAGTAGTGCCAACTATATTCTTATGAACTTTCGAATAAACGAGGAACTACGTAACTCGAAAGTAGAATTAAAAACAAGGAAAAATCGAAAATAATCGCTCTACATAAAATGTGTTTGCGAACGAAGTTTTTTTTGTCAAAGTGTTAGTAAAATGTCTTAAATTATTAATATGCAATTTAAATTTGAAAGTTCATCTTTTTGTGTTTTATTATTTTACCACCCCAATTACACCGGGAATTCGTGATTTTTGCCAAAAATTGCGTTTGGACTTTCGTTCCTCTTCCTCATTCATTTCAAAATTCATCATCAGCGGGCACATGACTATTTCGATTGAAGTCAAAACTTCTGCAGGTATTTTTGACATGGTTTGCTGTGCACGTCCAGCGTTCTTGTCACCACCGATTTGGTTTTGGTAACCTCTTGTTGCCAAAAACTTCAATGCTGCTGATTACTTAATGATAATCGGAACAGCATTTTGTCTTCTGCGAGTAGTCATGTCGGATGATATGGTGTTAAGTAAGAACATAAATCCGTCTTTAGAAAGACGACAGTTCTTAACAAAACTAAAACAAAAGTATATATTTTTCATTAAGAATGCGTTCAAATATTCTACCGTATATTATATAAGGGGCTGTCTGGCACGTAGCGCCCGCCGCCGGCCGTCCTGTTAAAACCAAATTTTGCCAATATCCTCCTCCTTTTGTGAACAAAAATTCGTTCAACATGGCCCGATAACGATCGCCATTGACTGTAACAGCCACTTCTTGCTCATTTTTGAAGAAAAATGGCCCAATTATACCTCTGGACCAAAATCCGCATCAAACAGTGACTGGTTTTGGGTGTATCGGCTATTCAATGTATGCGTACGTGTTTTCTGTTCCCCAAATGCGACAATTTTGCTTGTTTACATGCCCGCCAAGATCAAAATGAGCTTCACCTGAAAAGATGATGAAGCGTATACACAACCATATTTGTTTAGCGGAAAGATAGAACTAATTATTATCTGTGAAATCAGACATGAGCTAAGTGTAACCATTCACGAAATAAGCACTAGTTGAAAAAAAAAGTTCGATGGCGGATCCTATATGTGCAAAACTTTTCTCACTCAGCTCCATTATTTTGGAGTTATCTCTTATTCTTTTGCCTTCAATTTGCTCATACCGCTCTTTATTTCCTTGCAAATTAAACCAAATTCCAACAGTGTCCATTTTTGTTATAATTATACTCGTACTTGTCCAAAAATTTGATATTTTATTTTTGTTTTTTTTTTTGTTTTTAAAACTGTCAAACGACTCGATACTCGTTCGAAAGAAGAAATTTTTTTGAAAACTAGTTGGTATAACAGGCATTCGATTCTACTTTCATACATAGTACCTACGATTTGAAAGTAGAATCGGAAATGAATTTCGAATAGAATCAAAAGTAGAATCGAGTTACATAGTAGGGCCCCTGACTTTTGGTTTTTATACAAATTTTACTGAATGTTAAAAACAATATTTGTTTGTAGAATGGAATTAGTTTGAAGTCAATGGCGCAAAATTTTACAGAACCTATTGTTTAGGGTTTAACAAATTTACTAGTTAGCAATTTACTAAGGGAGTTCAAAATTTTTAACCTTTGGTAACTATTAAATTGTTTATTGCCTTTTATTAAAAAACGAGCTGCCAAGTATGTCTTAAAAGTAACAGTTCGTGAAAATAAACAAAGCAAATACGCTAAAAAGGACCTATTGATTGTTATTCCCAACTGTTGACTTGACCATTTTATCCACTGCTCTTATAAAAATAATTGTACAGATGTCATATGGGCTTAGCAAATTGCTAAAAGTAAAAGAAGCTTAAGCAAATTGTTAAGAAAAAATAAGATGTTAAAATCGTTTAAAATTATGTAAATCATAATTTAGTCGAAAGGAAATTTTTAGTAAATTTTAGTGATTTTGCTTAGATTTGTATTTTTTTTTTTAAACAAAGAGTTTCTTCGATTTTTCTCAAAAATGCCAGATGTCAAAAACGTTACTTTTTATTGCATACCATTATTTTGGAGGTAAACACATTTCTTTTGTTCGAAAAATATTCGACGTGATAAATATTAATAAATTAATAATTTTTAAATAAATTTTTTCAAAATTATAATGGTTTGGTAACACGTCACAATATATTATATAAAATTTAATTAACGTAACAAGCCCTATTGGTTCGTGATATTTAGGGCTCAACCAAAATCCTCAATTTTTTTTAAATGCTATAGTAAGAAACCACCCACCCAAAGGAAAAAGCTTTGAACGAACTAGTTGAATACACAAACAATTGTTTTCGTTAAGTGTGCTTACAAGTATTTTTCATTTTCGGGATGAGTTGTCCTAGGATGAATTGTGTCTTGGGATGAATCGCGCCTTTGTATATACAAAGGAAATACCTGGAAACTAGCTTACCGACAAAAAATGGTGTGTATTCGATAAGTTTATTCAAATACACAAACCATTTCCTTCAATATTTTCCGAGTATTTCATATTTTTATTATAATAAAAAGTTAAGTTTTTTCAACAAATTGTAAATTAATAATCAATAAAATACAATTCGCATAGTCTACGGAAAATTCTCTTTGTTTTGACACCTTATTTGTTAAAATTAGTTCCGTATGAGAGCCGAAAAAGGGAGACATGCTAACGAAATAATATATATGATGATGATTCTTCCAGACTAAATTTCTATTCTCGACAAAAAAAATTCCCTCCGCCATTAGCGCACTATTTGCTTTTGCACCCGAAAAATTGACCACATATCAATTCTGTCTTAATTTTTTGATTAGTATTAAATTTTCTCTTATTTTTTTTTCTTAACTTGGCTTCTTTTAGTTAAAAAATGTATTTTTGTATTGCTCCGCAAGGGTACCGCTCATAGAACCGTAATATTGTTTTTATAATTCTCAGGAACTAATGAACCAATTTCAATATTTTATGATCAAAAGTGTATATATTTTTTTGGATTTTTGAAAAAATATTGAATATTGAGTCATACCTTAATGAGACCTTTACTTTTCTCGATTTATTTAAAAATTCTTCCTCATGTTGACCACATTTCCTAACTGAAGGTCATAGCTTAGTTTTAAAGTTTATGTCATGTAAAAATCGTCCATAAAAAATATCAAAAAAAGAGGCTACAACCTTTACATTGAAGCCCTTTGTAATCTTGTTATCTTAGCTGTTAGTAGTACGTTTAATTTTGTATGAAATTTGATTTAATTAACTTTTGTTCAAGTTCATTACAATTCGGTATGGCGTAACAATAAGTTAAATAAAATGTATGCAGTTGAAGTCAATAGCAGTATTAATAGTTCCTTCCTATACATTTTGATTTTACTGTCTGCAAAATATAATTAATTTTAAGTCAGTTTTTAAAATATGGCCGACGAAAAATGGTGTCACGAACGTACGGTTTTACGAACTAACAACACGCACAAACAGACATCTCTCTATAGAAACCGTTGGTTAGATTTAAGGGACATCGATAGAAATTTCAAAATTTTTAATTCGAAAAATCAAACCTATTGCAATAACTCTCTGTAAGTTATTCAAAATTAAGGTTACACAAGTAGGTCATATGAAAAATATCAAAAATGTTAAAGGCGAGAATTAAAACCAATTGTGCCAAGGCATCCGAATCAGCCCTTAAGCTACTCGGGTAGAGAACCCTTATCTATGATCAAAGCGTATTGTTGAAGTTTTGAAGGGAAAAGGAATTCTACAATAATTCGAACTGACCTGATCAAAACAAAGGTTATTTGTATAAAATATTTGGTCCATTGATTAATCATTTTATTGATTCCAAGTAATGGCAATTGCAATAAAAATCAAAAACA
This sequence comes from Eupeodes latifasciatus, assembly GCA_920104205.1. Lineage (NCBI taxonomy): Eukaryota > Metazoa > Arthropoda > Insecta > Diptera > Syrphidae > Eupeodes > Eupeodes latifasciatus. The sequence goes on from OV049924.1 coordinate 398,688,435, forward strand.
AATGATTTTAAGAAACGATTTAAAATGTACTAATATCTGGCAATAATGGTATCTACATTTTTGAATTACTTATTTTCAGAGGTTTAAAGTTACATAACTCAATAAATTTAATATTTTAGCTTAAATGTTCTTTTCTTTTGGTGCGAGTAATTTTAATAGTATTTTGCATAAATTCAAATTTAAACCTCCTACTTTATTTTTCTTGAAAATTGAAGTACACCTACCAAAATATGATTCTAACAAATTTTGCGTGTTTTTAATTTATTACACGTACAAGTACATGCCTACACCTTTATAAACAATCCCACCCACAAACTGTGTTACATGCGTATCTATAATATAATATTTAAGAACACAAAAGATACAAAAAACATTAAAACAAATCCAGGACTTAGGTACGTGAATAAATTATTATTACTAACATAATTTTCTATTAAACCTCTAACTTATAGCATACACCAAGAGTGTGGAGTTCAAGTATATACTATACAAGTCGAGTACATATTTTATAGACACAAATATCTTAAACTTTAACGACAACGGACAAATAATGGAATAACTTTTTGCCACTGTATTTTTAAGACTTTGTGTTGTTGAACTTAGGAAGGAAAAAGAAAATATATCATTTATTTCTTTATTTGATATTTTTGTTCCAAGTCAACATCAACAAAAATCAGACAGGACAATCTAAGTTCTGTTGATATAAAAAGACACAAAAAAAGAGCAGAGATTGAATTTCAAACTTATGCTGACCAATCTCAAGAACAAAGAGCGGGGAAATGTGTTTAGTATTTGACAAAGCAGATGAAGATTGATTTCTTAATTTTCCATTTCTCATTTGATTTGAGATATTTAAGTGTTTTGCTTTTGATGGCACGGAATTGTTTGTTTTGTGAATAAAAAATGATTATTTCTAAAAAGAGATTACTTACCTATCAATTAGTGGAACAAATATACATAAATGACAACATTTAAGGAATTTCCTCAAAGATTGATAGCATATTTATTTTTAACAGTTTAATGTAAAAATGTTATTAAAAAAAAATGATGATTTAGCAAGATGTTACCCCTCGAACTAACTTTCAAAAGAGTTAATCCAATCAAAGACAAATAAAATGTAAAAACTGAAGATTGTTAATTTATATACAAAAATGGTCTAATGTTCCTAGTTGCGCCATAAGTTCTGTTACAAGCATGAAACACCATTAAACCAGAATTATGTAATATAAGTTTAATAAAAAAAAAGTAGTTTCACTCAAAATTAACCACCTAAGCTTCAATGCCAGCCCTTAAACGTTGTGGCCGTCGACCTTGGTCCTTTAGTGGCACGTTTTGTTTTAGTTTTGGCACTACTTCAGTTAACTCCATCTTAAGAACTCAAACAGTCAAGTCTTTAACAGAGAAGTCTTTAAGACATGCTCTCCAATTCTGACCACTAAAACTAATCTTAAGATTTAAAATATGGGATCCCCGAGAGCCAATATTAAGTTCTCTAAGACCTATGATTTTGACCCTAAGGCACTTTTTGTTGTCTTGGCTTTATTTGTCTCACCAAAATCCCTTAGAAGAATTCATTTATCTGTTTTAAAACGGCATTTGTTAAATGATGAGATGGGATACTTAGGTTAGGTTAGGTAAGGTTATAGTGGCTGTCCAAGATGGAAACGGACACACTTAGGCCAGTTTAATGGCCCATTGTGATACCACATGAATCTTGAGGCTTCCTCCTAAGCTCAATGGAACCAGTTTGAGTTCCTTACGAAACGTGAGAGGCTGATTATGCTGATATGATTTAGATCGTTTAGATCGTTAAAGAAGAATTCTCCTAGGTAATTCTTGCGTTTTCGAGCCAGAGCAGGACATGTGCAGAGAAGATGAAGAACTGTTTCTTCCTCGTCCATACAGCTTCTGCAAAAATAATTTGAGAATATGCCTAATCTCGTGGCGTGCTTTCCTATTAGACAGTGTCCGGTTATGACACCTATTATCGAGCTTATATACGATCTGCTTAGAGAGAGCAAGCACCTTGAACGTTTTAAATCCAGTGTTGGCCAGATGTTTTTTGTGACTTGACACGTGGTGATGTTGTTCCACCTGGTGCCTGCCTTCCTCACAGCGTCTTGCATTAGCAACAGTTTACAAGTAGCGATTGGTATGCCAGTACGTGCCAAACGTGGTAGGATGGGATGTACTGTACCGTTACTGGCGAGTTCATCTGCCTTACAGTTACCTGGAATGTCTCTATGGCCCGGCACCCAGCAAAGGTGAATATTAAACTGTTGTGCTAGCTTCATTAGAGATGATCGACAGTTATGGACTGTTATAGAGTTTGTAGAGACAGAGTCCAGAGATTTGATAGCGGCCTGGCTATCTGAGAAAATACGGATATCAGATGTTGATATCACGTTTTCTGCCAGGACAAGACTTTAATTATCGCCAAAAGTTCGGCCTGGAACACGCTACAATGATTGGGAAGGCGGAATGAGAGACTTAATTTCAGTCGTTCAGAGTACACATCTAAACCAACCCCTTCTTTTGTTTTGACCCATCTGTATAAAAAAAATGGGATACTTAAAAGTGAGACTTTCAATGAAACCATTACTGAAGCGAGGTGATAGTTCCGTTGGACCCTTAGAACACCAGTTTTAGTTTGATATGATGATGTGGCATAAATTGTATCGTCTTAACGGTACAAAACTTTTTGCATTTAAGAAATGATTATGTAGAGGGTTCGATAGCCCTTATAACTAATGACTAATCACTAATCACTAATTACTTTTTCCATAATTACTTGTCTGGTATAATTGTTATCACTTTAGACTAAATGAAATAATTTGGAGAATTTGGATTTATATAAGAGCAAAGCTAGCAAAAGATCTAAAGACTACAAAAGAATGCAGGGATTTCAAAGGAATGCATGAAGTTTCAAATGGCTGCAGTAAAATGACTTGGGGAAACAATTGATTCGTGACTTTTTCCAGCAAAAAAAAAAAAATTACGGCATAATTTCCGGAAGCCTATTTTACATGCCTAGTTCTAGTTTGGTCTTTGATTGTACCAAGAGTAGATAACAACTTTAATCAGGAGGAAAAGGGGTATCATACTAAACATGCAGACGAGTTTTTGGGCACCGCTTAAAAATGTTCTTTAATGTTCTATAAAGGAGACTGACAAACTTAAAATAACATAATGCGTGCTAACCTGACATTTTCATATTTCAAGGGCTAAAGTGATAATAAACTTACCAAGGCATAGTCTTACCATTTAATTTGTACGACTCCCTACGTATAAAAGCATTCTAAGACTCCAACAGTTTTCCAAACATGCCCTATTCAAGAACTAAAATACAATAGTTTAGAGGAGTTTTCTGGATGGAATATGCAAAAATGTTAAAAATTGTTTTGAAACATAGATATAGATAGATATAGAAAATAATATATTCTGTTCCTATTTACAGTTTTATAAATGCGAAGAACGTTACAAAAATATAGATGCAAAAAGCCCGAATACGAGAAAGCTTTTCAAAAAAATTGATCTTTCTTCCTAGGGGAATAATGAAGAATTTTTTTTTGATGAATTTTCTTGTGATGCAATTTTCGGGAGTTTAATATTACTATCATTTTCAGTCTGCTTACTCGTACATTGGACCTAATGCTAGAAGACAAAAATTCTAAAAAATTACTGTTTTTCATGAACCTTTGGCATAAATTTTGATTTAAAAGGAATATAAGGAAGGAAAATAACTCAACAATTGAGCAATCCTAACACCTTTTAGGTGCGACAAGGTTTCTTTGTAATAATCTAAATATTTGCTCTTTATCTCGAAAAAATCTTATTGAAATAATTTAAAGCATTACTTAAGTTTAAAGTTTTATGAATAATAAATATATAATATAGGTGGCGCGACAATCCGTTGGGAACTAGGACCTAGTGACTTACAACTCTCAACCATTCCTGTGTGCGAGTACTGTTGTCAGGGATGGAGGGGACCTACAGTTTTAAGCCGAATCCGAACGGCTTCTTTGAGAAAGCACTTTTCATGACAAGAACTACTCTTGAAGAATTTGTCAATTCCTCGCAAGAGGCATTACCCGTTAAAAAAAATTTAGATGGCACAGACAGGGATCGAACCCAAGACCTAAAGCATGACAGTTCAACGCACTTTTTTTTTTTTTTTTTTTAATTCATTTTTATTACTTCAATCTTAAATCTATCTTAAAGCTAGACAAAAATTCATAAAACTAGCCTAATTAACCATAACTTACAACTAACTCACTGGTCCCATACGGACGCTCTAAGTTAAACAATAATACTTAATGCTAATGCCTTTCGGCCCTAAGATCTATTTAACTTCAATTCATTTTATTTATTTTTGTATTCATTAGAAAATTTAGAAAAAACTAATGTCAATATCCTTTTTTATTTTTACTTAAAAAACTACTTAAAATAAGGTCCTTAATATAAAACTTAAAGCTAACTTAAACTACCTAGTCTACCTATAAACTACTTAAAACTAGAACAACCACAGCAGCAAATCGAACTATCTAACGTTTTGTTTTTCATATTTTGTTGTCTTTTTTTCTTTTTTTTTTATTTATTTATTTATTTATTTTTGTATTTTTTTTTGTTCTTTTTTTTTGTTTTTTTATTTTTTTGTATTTTTTGTGAATATTTTTTTTATATTTTTTTTTCTTTTTTGTGCCACCATGCCTATTCTACTTAAAACTAAACCCTAAAACTATAAAACAAGTATGTAAGCCGGCCAAGGCCTTAAACCCCTTCCCGACTACCCACTATCAAGTGCCGATTGAAGCCACCAAAACTGGCTCTCCTGCTTCACCCTATCAGTTCGGTCCCGTTCAGACACAGCCCTACTGAACCGAAGGAGCTCTGCTCCGCCTTGTGCCATGACGTCCCGATTGTACAGGAGTCGCCTATCCACGGTTCGTCGTCTGACGTGGTAGATTAACGGAACTGCCAATCTATCCTGTATCAGACCGCATCTATCTAAAAAGAGGAATGCCTCTGGTGGAATGAAGCCGCTCAAGCGTGCACTCTCAAAATACTCGTCGTTCGGATAGAATGCCCCAAAAATTAAATTATTGGTCGAAGACATAGCTCTTGCAATGTGACCTCGAACGAGTTTTATCACGAAATTGTCAATTCTGTTGATTCGAGCCCCATTGTATAGGACCTCGTTGGAATAGTAATGCACATAAGAAGATTCGGCTGTTCTGTATAAGCCGGTACAGCGTTGGAAACACTGCCGCTCAAACACCCGAAACTTCTCCATTTGGGAAGGGGCAACGTTGAACCACACAGGACAACCATAAACGATCATCGGCCGTTTATTAACTTCCCATAGGAAGTTATTGTAATGGGTCCGATTTGACAAATTGAACATTTTGACATTTCTCGACGTTTCAAGGTCCCTAGAGTCGAAATAAAAGATTTTTAGAAAGATGTCTGTGCGTGCGTGTGTACGTACGTCCGTACGTCCGTACGTCCGTACGTTCGCGACGTTTTTTTCGTCGTCCATAGCTCAAGAACCAGAAGAGATATCGACTTCAAATAAATTTTGTTATACAGATAATAAGGCAGAAAGATGCAGAAAGGGCTCTCAAGAAAATTGCGTGGGTGGTTTTTTTACCATAGCAGTTTAAAAGAAAGGTGAAAATTTTGGTTAACCCTAAATATCTCATGAACCAATGACGCTAGAGACTTGAATTAAATTTTGTATTATATATTGTAACGTGATACAAAACAATTATATTTTTGGAAAAAAATTCAATTAACGGTTTTTTTTATAAATCAAAAAAACTGAAAAAAAAAATTTGTCACTTCGAAAATTTTACGACTAAAATATGATTTCATCTCCAAAACAATTTTGTGCAACGAAGAATAATGTTTTTGACATCTGATAAAATTTTGAGAAAAATCGAATTGACAGTTTTTTTACAAAAAATGAAAACCTAAAAAAAAAATAAAAAAAAGTTGCTAAAAAATTGAGTTTTGACTCAAATATCTTTTCAAAACTTTGAGATATTGGCTTTAAACTACTTTTATCTTTCAAAAAATATTGGTTTCAACATTCAGTAAAATTTTGAAAAAAATAGAATTGACAGTTTTTTTACAAAAAATTAAAAACCGAAAAAAAAAATTAACAAAAGTTGGTAAAAATTGATTTTCGACTTAAATATCTTTTTAAAAATTTGAGATTATGGCTTCTAACTAATTTTATCTTATAAGAAATATTGTTTTCAACAGTAGGAAAAATTTTGAGAAAAATCGAATTGACAGTTTTTTTACAAAAAATAATAACCTAAAAAAAAAATAAAAAAAAAGTTGGTAAAAATTGAGTTTTGACTCAAATATCTTTTCAAGACTTTGAGATATTGGCTTTAAACTACTTTTATCTTTCAAAAAATATTGTTTTCAACATTCAGTAATATTTTGAAAAAAATAGAATTGACAGTTTTTTTACAAAAAATTAAAAACCGAAAAAAAAATTTAACAAAAGTTGGTAAAAATTGATTTTCGACTTAAATATCTTTTCAAAAATTTGAGATTATGGCTTCTAACTAATTTTAGCTTATAAGAAATATTGTTTTCAACATTAGGACAAATTTTGAGAAAAATCGAATTGACAGTTTTTTTTACAAAAAATAAAAACCTAAACAAAAAAATTAATAAAAGTTGGTAAAAATTGATTTTCGGCTCAAATAGCTTTTCAAAAATTAAAAATATTGGCTTCAAACTTATTTTATTTCACAGAAAATATTGTTTTCGATATTCAGTAATTTTTTTATAAAAATCCAACAGTCCGTTTTTTCATAAAAAAATAAAATCTACAAAAAATAGAACGCAAATTTGGTAAGAATTGATACATTTAGACAAACTTTTAAGCAAGACAAATCGATAGACGGGATGGGAAGTTATCAGTGTGGGTCGCATCCCAGCCTCTTTTTTTATTTGTTTTATTGGCTGTCTAACATGTAGCAAAGTCATTAGTCATGGCTCTATAAAGTTAACCATTTACTGTAACATTATGGCCGGCAACTGTAACAGTAACTTTTTGAGGATTTGGCGTCTAAATAATGGCTAGTAGATTAGGAAATGACAAACCAAACAGAGCATAGATCAAGTGACAGCTGTCAAAAAGATCATCTCCAAATGAACGAGTCGTACAACTCCTTTTTGGTCGGCGATCGAAGATCATGACTTGGGCGATATGTGGTTTAAAGAAGACGATGCCACAAGCCACAAAACACTTTGAATTAGGGGTTATATTTATGTATGTATAACCATCTTGTAGATAATTTTGTAACCTTTGCGAGATATTATCGCAAAAGCCAGTTACTTTCCTCGTGCTTGGAAGGAAGCATTAATAGTGTCGATAGCAAAAACCAAAGCTGCAAGAGATATTTCAAAATTTCGTCCTATTTCATTACTTTCTAATATTGGAAAGTTGTTTGAAAGAATTTTGGCAGATCATGTGAATAACTTCACTGAAGAAGCAAATATTATTCCAAATAACCAATTTAATTTCAAAAAAGGATGCTCAACTCAACATGCACTACTATTAATTCAAAATAAGGTAATTGAAAACTTAAGGAACAAAAAATGTACAGTCAGCTTAGATATTGATCTTGAAAAAGCTTTCGACTCAATATGGCATGATGGACTTATATTTAAGCTTTTAAATTTTTGATTCTCAGACTGGCTTATAGAAATGATTCTGAAAAATCAGAACCTTTCTTTATAGTATCGGGGGTTCCACAAGGATCAATCCTTGGACCTTCCTTATTTAATATTTATCTTCAGGATTTCCCTCTATCAGATCCTATTACAGAGGAACTGCAGGTTCAATCCACTATGCTAATGATACTACTATATTGACAAGCGATCCACGGTCAAGTATTGCGTTGGAAAAAAATACAACAGAAACTTCCACATGTTGAAAACTATTTCAAAAAATTGAAACTTAAAATTTATACAGATAAATGCGGGTTAACGTGCTTTAGGAATTCCAGTGATAAAGGACATTATCTTGCTGTCAAAGAAAGTAGAGCACTTTTTTTGAAAATAAACGAAAACCCAATAGCTCTACGAGCCGAAAGAAAGTATTTAGGTTTATATTTTCACAATAGGATTTTATTCAATAAACATGGAAGAACAGTTTTAACTAGAGCCAAAATGGTCTCAGTTATGTTAAGACCACTACTTAACTCCAAGCAAGTATCGAGTACCAAAAAAACACTCATATATAAAACATTAATAAGACCAATATTGTTGTACGGTTTTCCTATTTGGTTCACAATTTCACCTTCTGTAGCCAAGGAAATGGAAACTTTCGAAAGAAAACTATTTCGATTTTGTTGTGGAAAATTTTAAAAGCCTGACAAAAAATACTACTCTAATAAAGTCATATATGGAACAACAAAAATAACACCCCTGATGGTCTATCAAATAGATATCCTCCTTAAAAAAATAGAACACAATCCACTAGTTAGGTCCTTAACTGATCCTCAAATACATACGAGTTTAAATGAAAACTATTACTTATCACAATTTAATCTCCTAAACTAACAAACTATACATTAATTGAGACCAGATACGAGTAACACCCTCTCCGTACCCCTTTATGACAAAGCATCTTAACTTAATTTTAGGGGATGATACTGTTTAAAAATAACTATATAGGTACAAGCACATAAACCTTTACAATGCATAAGTTTTAATTACGCTTTGGATAGTATAAAAGCTTATATTTTCTTTAAGAGTATTTAAAGCTTGTGTTTACTAAGTATATAAATTATATATTTCAGTTGTAAATAGATAAGATTATTCTTTTTAGTTTTTATTTAGTTTTAAGTTTTAATTTTACGTCTTAGATAAAAGTTAAAAAGCTGAAAAGGCAAAGCTGAGGTTGTGTACCGGGAGCAAATGCACACTTGAATAATAATTTAATTTAATTTGATTTAATCAATGAATTTAAATATCTAAATGTTGAAAACATTTACAATAACATAGTCCATTAAGTCTGACATATCTTTAAGTTGACCGAATTGTTAGATCTAGTTTATAAGAAACAAAATTTACTGATTTATCAATGACTCAATAAAGTTACGTACTTACTTATTATCGCAAAAGCAAAAATTCCTATTTCATTGAAAGTATACATTTTGATAGCATTATAACTTAAAAACTATAACTTTTGCGTGAAAATGTCAAAAGACCTTAAAAATTAAAAAATTAATTAAAATAGAAAATATTAAAGTTTTAATTTAAAAGATTGTTATAATTTTTCCATAATCGTTTGAGATTTGACTGCTATTATTTTTACCATTTGCGACCTAAAGCAATAATATTTGCAAGTCTGGAAAATAGGCGGATATCACGAATATATAGGCCTTAAAACAGAGAATCATTGAGTTTAGTCTTTGTTTCCACGAACGACGAAACGGTTCTTTTATTCTATTTGAAAGTTCCTTATAGATTTGTTGACCTGTTTTTGAGCCACTAAGTCAGCGAAGATTTTTGACGATTTTTATTTGTTTGTTTGTTTGTTCCGGTCAAAGTACGAAATGACGCGAATGTCATCGAAAGATGCCATACACTTTTAATTATCAATACTACTTCGGAATTTCTTCAATTTTACTACGAAATAATTCAACGGTTTCGAAAAGTTCTGCACCGTTTTCTTTATACTTTTAGACTCCCATTTCATTTCAAATTAGTGCAACTTCTGAAAATTGTTCTTCAAATATTGAAAAAAGATATTATAGACTTGGAAAACATCACGGGTTTTATTGAAAAAAAGCAACTTCATAAATTTAGATAGCCCCATCAAGCCTTTTGTACGTGGTTTTTCGAATTTTAAAAAGTAATACATATATCAAAAACCTGACGTAGAATATTAATTTCAAAATCGGATTTGAATTAAGGCTATCAAAACCCATTGGAAAAAGCAATTTTATTGTCAGTTAAAAAAACTTGTCAACCAGTGCAATCAATTCTTAAATAAAAACAAAAATGTTTCTTTCTTTCAATCACACGTTAAGTGGTTTCAATAGTTGATAACTGAATCACGGTAGTTACAAAATTTGTATTTTAAAAAGTATGAATCTCCTTCCAACAACTACTTTCTTGTCGACCACGATATCAACCAATAAATTTCAACAATTTAGAGACTTTCTAGCTCTGTTTTGAGTACGGTCTGCAAAACTTTTATTTCTGACCATAAAGAAGTGCCTGACCTATCTTTAAAAGATAAACTGTATTTTCTTGAATAACAAAAATATTGGTTACAAAAATATGAAAGTAAGTTCAGTCTCACCCAAATCAACACAAAAACAACAATTGGAAATGGTTAAAACTACAAAGATAAGATTAAAGTGTTAGTCAGAGTACGGCAAGGTCTTCAAGTCAATAGCAATAAATATATATGTATGTATAACAAATGAAAAAACTGTTTCATTTTTTATTGCGACATGAAATAAAGAGCACCCATAAAATATAACTACTCGTATGTTATGTATGATTCAAGGGTGATTTTTATGAAGAAGACGAAGGAAAATGTGGGTAGGGTGATTTTGGTTTTCGATAATATATTAAACAATCTTTTCATGTTGAAATTCAGATTCGTGTTTTTACTTTCATAAACATCGTTAACTAGGCCCTTTTTCTTAAGGATAACATTGAACAGAGTCCTTTATAGGGGAAATGGATATATAGTGAATAAAAAAGGCAATCCCTACCCTTGAAATCATATATTCGAAGTTAGTCATATGCCCAACTTTTAAATCCATCTGCTAACTCATATTTATTATGAGGGTTCATCTTTTTCTTTTCTTATTTATATATGAAACTTAATAATATTGTAGCCTGTCTGCAACTATTTTTAACTTCCCATAGGAAGTTATTGTAATGGGTCCGATTTGTCAAAGTGAAAATTTTGACATTTCTCGACGTTTCAAGGTCCCTAGAGTCGAAATAAAAGATTTTTAGAAAGATGTCTGTGCGTGCGTGTGTACGTACGTTCGTACGTCCGTATATCCGTATGTCCGTATGTCCGTATGTCCGTATGTCCGTATGTCCGTAAGTCCGTATGTCCGTACGTCCGTACGTTCGCGACGTTCGCGTTGTTTTTTTCGTCGTCCATAACTCAAGAACCAGAAGAGATATCGACTTCAAATAAATTTTGTTATACAGATAATAAGGCAGAAAGATGCAGAAAGGGCTCCCAAGAAAATTGCGTGGGTGGTTTTTTTTACCATAGCAGTTTAAAAAAAAAGGTGAAAATTTTGGTTAAACCTAAATATCTCATGAACCAATGATGCTAGAGACTTGAATTAAATTTTATAATATATATTGTAACGTAATACAAAACAATTATATTTTTGGAAACAAATCCAATTAACGGTTTTTTTTCTAAATCAAAAAAACTGAAAAAAAAAACATTTGTCACCTCGAAAATTTTATGACCAAAATATGATTACATCTCCAAAACAATTTTGTGCAACGAAGAATAATGTTTTTGACATCTGATAAAATTTTGAGAAAAATCGCATTGACAGTTTTTTTTATAAAAAATAAAATCCTAAAAAAACATTACTCATAGTTGGTAAAAATTGAATTTCGACTCAAATATCTTTTCAAAAACTTGAGATTAAGGCTTTAAACTTATTTTATCTTATAAGAAATATTGTTTTCAACATTCTGAAAAATATTGAGAAAAATCGAATTGACAGTTTTTTTACAAAAAAATAAAAACCGAAAAAAAAATTTAACAAAAATTGTTAAAAATTGATTTTTGACTCAAATATCTATTCAAAAATTTGAGATAATGGCTTCCTACTAATTTTTACTTATAAGAAATATTGTTTTCAACAATTTTGAGAAAAATCGAATTGACAGTTTTTTTTACGAAAAATAAAAACCTAAACAAAAATTTATAAAAGTTGGTAAAAATTGATTTTCGACTCAAATATCTTTTCAAAACTTTGAGATATTGGCTTTAAACTACTTTAATCTTTCAAAAAATATTGTTGTCAACTTTCAGTAAAATTTTGAAAAAAATCGAATTGACAGTTTTTGTACATAAAATTAAAAACCTAAAATAAATTTAAGAAAAGTTGGTAAAAATTGTTTTTCTACGTAAATATCTTTTCAAAACTTTGAGAGATTGGCTTCAAACTAATTTTATCTTATAAGAAATATTGTTTTCAACATTCGATAAAATTTTGAGAAAAATCGAATTGACAGTTTTTTTTACAAAAAATAAAAACCTAAAAAAAAAAACATTACTAAAACTTGGTACTTGGTAACTTTTGACTCAAATAGCTTTTCAAAAATTAAAAATATTGGCTTCAAACTTATTTAATTTCACACAAAGTATTGTTTTCGATATCTATTTACTTTTTTCACTAAATTTAAAATTTATAGTGGAGCTAAAGTTCACACAAATTATCTTTCTCGCAAAAAATTAATCAAAATATATGAAAGTGACACCTAAATAGCTGTCACTAACAAACCATAGCAAAAAAGTGATAGTCAATTTGATAATCACCTTACGTGGAGCAAAATCATCCATTTTGATGGTCAACAATCAACAATCACCTTACGCGATTCCACCCCTGATCTAACCAGATACAGTCCAACGCACTAACCATCTTGCCACGGGTACTACAATAAAAATCAATACAATACAAAATATTGAATTAAAAAAATTTACTTAAAATTATTTTTATTTTCAAAAAAAAGAAAAGAGTAAAAGCCAATATTTTTTCAAACACAACGAAATTAATGAGCAAAACTTTTGTTTGGCAACACATGGCTTAAATTTGTGCATCGAGTTCTTAAGTCTACAGAAGTAGTAAGATTAACACATCACTGCAGTCAAGACTAGCCAGAAGCTTAAGAATCTGTGCTAGGTTCTTATATAAATATTTATTAGTTAATTAATTTATTTATTTATTTAGTTATTCGTATGAAAATCATAAGAAAGAGCTCGAAAAACTATAATGCTGTGGTAGGGTCAGTCCCATAAATGACATAGATGACAGATTTAGCTGGCTATGAGAAAAATGTATCGGTCGTCGCGATCAAGACCATCTTTAATATTTTAGTTTAGTTTATCTTAATTTTTTTTACAGAATTTATAAGGAATTGTAGTTCAGTTATTAGAAACTTGAAATGGGAATTACTAAAAAATACGACCTTTTTAAATTGAGATAGGTTATTCCATTAAACAAACCTACTGGTTGATGGATTAGAAGTGTATGCGAAAATAAAGTTAAGGTTCCAAAACAGATAAGACTTTTAAAATATATAACAAAGAGTTTTCTTGAATTCTGTGATACACTATCAAAACGCCGCAGCCCATTGACATACCGTATCACACTATTAACTATAACAGTTAGTTTTTTCTTACTTTCGTAGCATGTCTTGCCAACAGTAAATCTCATTGATAACAATGTGATTTTTCCAAGTAATTGTTCGGTTAAAAACTACACCTAGGTTCTTTGAGGTTTCAACGAACTCTATACGACAAAAATATAAGATGATATTATTCCTAGAAACAACAACACATCTACACATTTTGATTTATTTGGATTTAGCACTAAACCATGATGGTCCGACCAACCCTTATTTTCTTTAAGGTCTCCATTCACAGAAACTGCAGTATGTTCGATGAGTCCCAACGGACAACTTACGAATAGGTAAGCATCGTACAAACGAATTACAATAAAAGGAAGTTCATTGACATAAATTGAAAATAGCAGAGGACCAAGAGTAGATCTCTGCGGTACTCCAAAACTATTTAATACAAAATCGAAAAGATTGATAGAAGAAAAGCAAAACGAATTTAAGAATTTTTTCACAAAGTAAAGAATGGTTAACCATACCACAGGCCTTTGAAAATTCGAAAATCACTTAAAATGTTATATATACTGAAGATCGATGACCTTCCGAATATCGTCTGTGACATTTATTAAGGCTCTAATACAGCCGGACTGCTGGAAGTTAGTAAAGAAATCTAAGTATTTGAGCCTGAGTGATTTTTTAAAAAAAACTTTTGATAGAAAATGTAGGATAGATATCGGGCTAAAATTATCAAACCTGAATGACTGGTATCGTGTTTGCATTTTTCCATTGAGTTGGAAACTCACTTGTCCAAACAATTGAATTAAATATATGAGTTATATGTGGTAGAGCGCTTACTCGCAATGAAAGTTTAAGAAATAATGGGTGAAAGACCTACCAAGTAGAAGTAAATTTAATCGATCGTCTTCTTGGAGTTTCTCTATGCGAAACGAATTTCCGGTTCAAGTTGTTAATATCCAACTCTTCAATCTGATTATTTTGGAACTTACAGATGCCAGTTTGCTTAAGTTTCTGCAAAATTTTTTTCCTGCTTTGGCAATTATCAAACCGAACAGAGAATTTCTTAATCTTTGCTGTACGTATCAAAATGACCGGTTTGTTTTGAAGTGAACAATATTTTTTTATAAAAAAAATGACAACACGAAACCTATTCCACCGTTTGAAATTACGCTGTTTCATTAATGATTTTATCTCTTCTAAAATATCAAAGAAAAAACTCTATAGATATTTTCAACCAAAATTTGTCGACACCATACTGGTTTGTCAATCTTGTCAGTCTTTGGTTTTTTTTAAAATTTATTCTTATATTTTTGTTTGCAATTTTTTAAAAAATTTAACACAATGTTTTTTTAATTTAAATTGGAGTTTGTCAGCTTTCTATATATGAAAAGTAAACATTTTTAAATAGAGAGTTTTCCGAAGCAAATTAGCAATTAGCTTCTGGATAACATATTCAAGTTATAAACTGTCAAATTATAAAGGGTAATTTTTTAGCTATTATCTTTTTGGCAACACTGGTTCAAACAGCTGACACACGTTTCGTGTTTTGTTTCACTGTCAAACATCTTCAGTTTGGTCTATAATTTAACCATGAATCGCCTTACAAACGAACAACGCTTGCAAATTATTGAATTTTATTATCAAAATGCGTGCTCTGTTAAGAAAGTTAATCGCGCGTTTCTTCTATTTAATTGTGTTCAGCGACGAAGCTCATTTTTGGCTCAATGGGTACGTAAATAAGCAGAATTGTCGATTTTGGAGTGAATATCAACCAGAAGCATTGCAAGACCTACAAGAGTTTATGGACTGGTGGCATCATTGGACCGTACTTCTTTAAAGATGATGTGAATCGTAACGTAACTGTGAATGGTGAGCGCTACCGTGAGATGATATCCAACTTCTTTTTGCCCAAAATGCAAGAGTTTGACTTGCATGACATGTGGTTTCAACAAGACGGTGCCACATGCCGCACAGCACGCCCAATAATGGACTTATAGAGAGGCGAGTTGGGTGAACATTTTATTTCACGTTCGGGACCGGTCAATTGGCCGCCTAGATCGTGCGATTTAACGCCTTTAGACTGTTTTTTGTGGGGCTATGTTAAAGCTCATGTCTATACAGACAAGCCCGCTTTAATTGACGCATTGGAAGACAACATTGAAGCATTTATTCGTGAAATACCGGCCGAAATGTTGGAAAGAGTATGCCAAAATTGGACTAAGCGGATGGACCATTTGAGTCGCATTCAAGGTCAACATTTGCATAAAATAATCTTCAAACATTAAATTATATGGACCGCACTATCGAATCAAATAAAGATTTCATGCATTTTTCTGAATTGTATGTGTTTTTTTTTTTGAAAAACTTTCCTATAGCTTTTAAAAAATCACCCTTTATTTAATAATAAAACTTATAATATATAATAAAACAGTGATATGAGACTGAGATGATTCCTAGAAGAAATTGTAATTTTCAGATTTTTACAAGATCAAGATGTGACTAGAATAAGTTTCGTCTCCAGACCGGGCCTAATTGGGGTTGTAAAGCTAAAAACAGACATACCATATTTGTCAAACATTGTCTATGGGACAAAAGACACATTTTATAGCTTCAGCTCAAGAAAGATTTTTTTTTTGTTTATATCCATTGAAAAAGCTATTTAAGTTTGTTTAATATCACTCTTAAACTTGTATACACTTAATACTTCTTGCAAACCTCATATCGTCAGCAATTTTACACGACAACCTAAGATTATTTTACGTGCACCACTCTTCTGTATATACTTAGTTATTATTTTAATAATGCAAGAAGTTATCACATTTTTAATGTAAACATAATTTTTTACGATCTTCTTTAATTCTTTTGACGAATTATCCAAACACAAGACATCCCTTATCAACCCTTTTACACTAAAAATGACTAATGAACTCTATGAGCTTGGTCACCTCTATATAATAGTAAAAAGAACTTTCATCTATAAAAACGTTTAATAACGAACAACTGACTCATAAAACTTTTCTTTTTTGTTATTTCTAACATTTACTATCACATTATACTTAGTTGAAAAGTCGCGAAAAACTACCATCGTCACTTCATTTAATTAATAAGTTTTCTAATATTTTAGCATCAACATCAAAACAATTCCATCCAAATTAACACAAGGGCGCGGCGGGTGGAAACGCAACGCATGACCCGCGAAGAGCTCGCATTTGACATCGTACTGGAACTTTTACTTTAACCCCATTCACTTTCAATCTCTGTTTATTCAGCTGAAAAATAAAATCTCTCCCAACCAAGTCCCAACAAATTCAGCACAAAATTTGTGATTTCTAACAAATAATTTAATTTCAAAATAAAGTAAAAAGTAAACGTAGTTTTTCGTTTGTTTCAAAGGAGTATACATTTCGTCTCGGTGAATAGTAAAGTTTCCATTCACTTTCCAATATATCTTCGAAGACGAACCTACCCTCTGTTTGTTTGTCTTCGGGAAACTTCTTTTAAATTTCAATTTTTAAGTCAGCACTCGGCAATTCAAGTAAATACGAAAGTATAACTTTTGTTTTGGTGGAATTGTGCAAACTAATTGGCCATTTATTTGACATTTCAGTTTAATTTTCATTATCTTCCAGACGATGGAGTACCAAGTGAGATTTTATGTACTATACTGTCGCGAGCGAGGGTAAGGACTATAAGGACATCGACCTGTCAAGCAAATTATCTGAAAAAATTCAATGGAAATTTTCGGGATAGGCAATAGATTGCGTTGAATAAGGTTCCCAGATTAAGAGTAGCTTTGAATTGTACCTTCTCTGAAAACGACCTTCATCGGCTAAGGATAGAATTTATGAATAAGTTACTGTGGCCCTTTCATATGTTTGAAGGGTTTGGGTTTTCCTTTGAGATTTATCGCTCAACCATATAAGAGAAAATCGGAACTAATTTCCGAGGAACCTTCGTCACATTCTTACTCCGACTACACACATTATATTGTGTGTTGGTCTTTTAAGGATCATCATCGATTGGAAACAGAAAATAAAATAAAAAAAATATACACGAACGGATGGACTCGTCGGACGGACGGACGGACGGACGGACGGACGGACGGGCGGAGGACACCACGCACAATATGCGACATCTTGAGAAGAAAATTTTTCAAATGCCACCATATCCATTCATCCTTTGGAATTCGAATTCGATGAAGGAAATTGGAACACTTATGATGCAGAAGCGTGTTTGGAATAAATTTCATAGCTTGCGAAGGGTATTTCCTTTATTTATCTTATACGTTACGAGTTAACACATTCAATTCTTTAGAGCGAGGGAAAGAAAAAGAAACTTGTGTAAATGGACGCCAGAGACAGATGGGAAGCAATATGAGGTCAAAGGTTGATGCAGAAGTCAAATTTTGCATTCTTAGTAAAGGATGAAGGGGCATGTTATGGTAGGGTGCTCTTATTGCACGTAAGATAAAATAATATGCACTTGAACTATTTCACGGAAACGCTTTAATAAGTGTGCAAAGTGTGGAATTAGAATTAGTTTTGTGATAAGTTGGGATTAAAATTAATTAAATTAAAGAGCCTGACGACGGTTGTGATCCACACTGGTAACTTTTCTTATTTGTGACCGTGAAAACCCGATGTTATTTTGCTTTATTAAAATAGCAAAAAGTTAGCCGCAAGGATTTTATATTGGAGGTCCAAGTTGTTTATGACAAGTCATGAAAAAAAATAACGAGATAGGAAGACAAAAAAGTAGGTCTGATAATTCTGGCTGTTTTTGGCCTCAGAATAAACGGTGAGGCAATTTTTCTTTCAGGTCAAGGATTTAGGCAGTTTATGGGACCAATCCTTACAAATGGTTATCGACAGACGATATGGGAAATTTTCAGTGTGGGTCGCTACCCAGCTTCTTTCAAAAAAATCAAGTGTTCGTTTAAGTTTTAGATTTTCAAAATTGTTTTAAATTTAATTGATGTTCTTAATTTGCTTTTGTGTGTGGAAACAATTCTATCCCAAAGTGCTTTGTATCATTTGTGAATGTACAGCTGTGGACTGCTAATTAGAAACGCGCATTATGTATACATTGAGAATTCGCTAAGTTACTTATTAAAGTTATTTTTTTATATTTACAGTTTTTTAGGGTAAACTCTTTAACATAACTGCATATACGAGTAACAACAATTTTTAAGAACGCAATATTTTTCTTTTTATAACAGTTTTATCACATGATATCACATGCCCTTTGCAGTGAACATCTAATTAGAAATAGCATGCAAATTTGTACCTACTTCTAACATTACCTAATTTTAAGATATCATTACTTGAAAATTAGGTTAAAATTTTGTTGTAGAACCTCTTTGCTCAAGAATTTCGTACTTTCTTCGCTCCTCAGATTTAAGAACTTGCCTGAAGTACATTAGGAGTAAAGTCTTCTAAATGGCTACAAGTGAATAACAAAGTCGGTACTATTTTTTAGTACAACAGTTTATTTAACGTCCGGTCAAGGAAGTTCAATTTTTTAAGGTATGTAGCTACTTGCGGGATACCGACATAATGCCCAAGTGCAAAATCTCCAAAAACACAATCCCCACACTTTTAAAAATCCCCAAAATCATTATCCCCAAGTAAAAAATATCCAAAAATAAAATACCCAGGATCTAAATCCCCATGCCGATAATCCACAAACGAAATCCCCAAATCTAATTTTTTCAAACTCCATCAATGCATGTTGGTTTTCGTCATTTGAGTGCACTTTTCGGAGCTAAGCAAAAGTTCAGAAGATTATGACTTTTCAAAACTTTACTTCTGGTTCAAAACCAGTTTTCTGGATGCGTCAAAACGAAAACATGAACCTGAGTTAAAGTCAGTTGCCGATTGTCTAAAAAATAATTTTCCTCGCACACAAAATGTAGTAGAAGCTTGTCATCGCCGCCTCAAGTGCATTGTAGGGATTAAAAACTCAGGATTATATGCACTAATAAGAGACTTATCAAAGGAAATGATCGTAGGGGGTCAAGTTTCCCAAATCATTTTTCCCAAAATCCATGGCTCCAAACAAGATAATTTTCGCAAAAAATTGGTGTCCCAATACTATTTTTGGCTCAACTTTCCATTAGTGCAGCACAAGTTTCGACACGCGGTTTTTTTTATTTGATAGATATGTGCAAATAAATAATAATTATAGAAATTTTAGCGCGAGGAAACATTTATTTCTATTTTAAATTTATTTTCGAACTTCACTTTTCACATACAACACACGCAAAAATGGTTGATTTTGACATTTCTTCCCTGTTTTTTGTTCAGTGTTGCCATACTTGATTTTTTTTTTGTTGGGGATTTCTTTGATTTTAGTGCTCAAATGCAAAAAGTACTTTTGCATATACTCAAACTAGCACCCACCCCAAATCCTATAGCGATTCCAAGCAGAGGGGTTGCAGGGGGGCAGAATGCCCCCTTACATACCTAGCTGTTAGTCCGCCGTACTATCAATTCAAAACATTATTATTGGAAAAACTTGGCATTGGGATAAATAATGATTGGAAACCATTGCCTTGGGAATGACAAAAATTGGTACATTACATTTTTGAAAAAATTGACGTTGGGACACACTGATTGGGAATTTTGTGCTACAATCGGAAATGATAGATGTTGTTACCACAAATGAGAAAATAAGCAGCGGTGAAAAATGTCAATTGGAAAAATCGAGCGTGAAAACAAACAAGAAGTTAAAAATAAAAAACAAGGCGATCAAAAGTTGGAAAAATTGAATTTTTAAAATTTATATCATACTAGCGGCCCGTCCCGGCTTCGCACGGGTAGGCATAAATAGGTACAGATAATGTAGCTTTCTAATGAAAAAAGAATTATTAAAATCGGACCAGTACTTTTTGAGTTTATTCGTTACATACAAAAATACAAATATTTCCTCTTTATAATATTAATATAGATTATAAATTATTAAGACCAATAATCAAAATATAAACTATCCTATATCTCAAGTTATGCCAAATTACACATAAAATGCCAACTTTCATCGAAATCGGTTGAATTGGTGAAGAGTTCACTGTGGGAACATACATATGACACTGGATTTTTATATATTAAGATTATGTACTGTGCTAAATTTTTTGTTTCATTTGTTTATTTAATACCATGAATTCAAAATGTATTTATTATTTTTGAAAACATAGATAGTATTAATTTCTTATGTTTTTGTTGAATAAAAAGATAAACACAACTTAACTTTGTTCTGAATTATTCCCAAAATCAAAATCCTTAAGCACAGATTCACCATTTTCCGAGTATATCTAAGAAATGTTTGGCGCCAAACATAATTTCTTAGATATACTCAAAATATGGTGAACCTGGTGCTTAAGGATTTTGATTTTGGGAATTCTGAATTTGGGATTTTGGTTTCAGAGATTTTAGATTTGGGGATTATGTTTTGGGGATTTTGTTTTGGGGATTTTTGCTTTGGGGCTAGGGTACCTAACCCGCTACTTGCC
This sequence comes from Eupeodes latifasciatus, assembly GCA_920104205.1. NCBI lineage: Eukaryota > Metazoa > Arthropoda > Insecta > Diptera > Syrphidae > Eupeodes > Eupeodes latifasciatus. The sequence continues at coordinate 398,709,331 of OV049924.1, forward strand.
TATACAAAATTTTGGGTCTTTTGAACGCAATTTTCCATCGGGCGAATTTACTAGTTGTTCATACAGAAGCACTGTATGAAAGTTGTGCCAAGAATTCTATAAATGCCCATCAGTTTATCTTTGAACCCAATCCCAGACGTATTTTAAGTACAGAGTTTATCTTTTTAGCTGCACTTCACGAATATTGAAGTGTGTTTCTATAATATTTTACCAAAACTTAGTTAATAATAATAATAACTTGAATATTTGTTTTTATTTTTAAATTTGACAACTACTAATCAGAACGAAATTGTTCTTTTAAATCAAATAAAAAATTATGTTACAAAATAAACCTTGCGCAAAATATTTGTTAAAATAAGATATTTTTTTTTAATCAAGAAAATATTTATTATTATAAATATTCGTATCATTACTTTTTGTATCGAACCGATTGAAAAGTAAAGGAATCTATTGAGACAATGAAATCAATGGCAATAATTTTAAAATGGTTTTGTAAATTTAAAACAATTTTGCCATCTACTTTCTATTCACATTGTACAAAACTTAAAATGACAAGAAAGGCTCCTTTAATTTTTGGTGAATTAATTTCATATGACTTTTAAGTTTTTGACATTTCCAATTAAAATTTCCGTGATTTAGTTTTTTTTTGTCTTTTTTGTATCTCTCTGAATAAAGGAAATTACTATTTTCTTAGTTAGGAAATAATTTTAAAATTGCTAATTGATCTTAAAATTGCTAGCTTGTAAAATGCTAAGCCCTAAAAGATAGATTGTTTACGTAATTTAAAAATAAAAAAAAAGAAACTTTATCAATGTCTTATGAGGACTTCAGTCAGTAAATTCAAACTAAAATGGTTTAAGCTGTTACAAATAGGACAGATATGAGGAATTTTTCACCAAACTTTTTTCACTTTGCAACAATGCAAACAAATTATATTCTGCAAACTAAACTTTTCAAGTTTTCAATTCTGTAGACTTTATGTGAAAAGTTAAAAGTATAAGTGTTTCACCGATTTAAAATTCTACTTTGCAAATAATTGGTATTTTGAAAAGTTGCAAAGTAAATCTTAGATTGTGTTTATTTAGATCAAATATGTATTCAAAAAAAGAGGCTGGGATGCGACCCACACTGATAACTTCCCATCCCGTCTGTCGATTTGTCTTGCTTAAAAGTTTGTCTATATGTATCAATTTTTACCAAATTTGCGTACTATTTTTTGTAGATTTTATTTTTTTATGAAAAAACGGACTGTTGAATTTTTATATGGAATGATATATGAATATCGAAAACAATATTTTCTGTGAAATAAAATAAGTTTGAAGCCAATATTTGTAATTTTTGAGAAGCTATTTGAGTCGAAAGTAAATTTTTACCAAGTTTTAGTATTGTTTTTTTTTTTAGGTTTTTATTTTTTGTAAAAAAAACTGTCAACTCGAGTTTTCTTAAAATTTTATCGAATGTTGAAAACAATATTTCTTATAAGTTAAAATTAGTTAGAAGCCATTATCTAAAGTTTTTGAAAAGATATTTGAGTCGAAAATCAATTTTTACCAACTTTTGTTAAATTTTTGTTAGGCTTTTAATTTTTTGTACAAAAGCTGTCAATTCGATTTTTTTCAAAATTTTACTGAATCTTGACAACAATATTTTTTGAAAGATTAAAGTAGTTTAAAGCCAATATCTCCAAGTTTTGAAAAGATATTTGAGTCGAAAATCAATTTTTACTACCTTTAATAAATTTTTGTTTAGGTTTTTATTTTTTGTAAAAAAAACTGTCAATTCGATTTTTCTCAATATTTTTCCTAATGTTGAAAACAATATTTTTTATAAGTACAAATTAGTTAGAAGCCATTATCTCAAAGTTTTGAAAAGATATTTGAGTCGGAAATCAATTTTTACCAACTTCTATTATTTTTTTTTTTAAACTGTCAATTCGATTTTTCTCAACATTTTTCAGAATGTTGAAAACAATATTTCTTATAATATAAAATAAGGTTGAAGCCTTAATCTCAAGTTTTTGAAAAGATATTTGAGTCGAAATTCAATTTTTACCAACTATGAGTCATGTTTTTTTAGGATTTTATTTTTTATAAAAAAAACTGTCAATTAGAATTTTCTCAAAATTTTATCAGATCTCAAAAACATTATTCTTCGTTGCAAAAAATTGTTTTGGAGATGAAATCATATTTTGGTCGTAAAATTTTCGAGGTGACAATTTTTTTTTTTCATTTTTTTTGATTTATAAAAAACCGTTAATTGGATTTTTTTCCAAAAATATACTTCTTTTGTATCACGTTACAATATATAATATAAAATTTAATTCAAGTCTCTAAAGTCATTGGTTCATGAGATATTTAGGTTTAACCAAAATGTTCACCTTTTTTTTAAACCGCTATGGTAAAAAAACCACCCACGCAATTTTCTTGAGAGCCCTTTCTGCATCTTTCTGCCTTATTATCTGTATAACAAAATTTATTTGAAGTCGATATCTCTTCTGGTTCTTGAGCTATGGACGACGAAAAAAACGTACACACGCACGCACAGACATCTTTCTTAAAATCTTTTATTTCGACTCTAGGGACCTTGAAACGTCGAGAAATGTCAAAATTTTCAATTTGACAAATCGGACCCAAGAACTTCCTATGGGAAGTTTAAAAGTGCTGAATCACTATTTATCATGGTATTATCAACCCATCCAGTTACATAATAATATCCTTCTTGGGAAACAATTTTCGAGGTTATGTCTGAAAAAAGTTGTGCCCAGCAAATGGTGTAAGAGAGAAATTCTTTAATGATAATATTCGACACTACTCTGAAGACGGTTGGTTCGCTTGTTCCGTGAATAGAACACCGTGATATTAGTCTCCATTTCCAGCCCAATTTATTTTACAAAAATAGTTCCAAGGGACTTAAACACAAATTCCTTTGGCTATTGAATTGTAGTTTATTTATAATTTTAAATTCGGTGTTACTTTTCGTTAATCAAAAACTCTCTTTTGTCGACAAATTATTTAATGTATCGAAGTTAATTCTTAGTTTCTCTACTCTTTGGTCACTATTTTTAACTTTTTCGTTTTATTTACAACAGCTTTTTAAAATAAACGTTTTATATTTGCTATAAACTGTCAAATTCCATTGAAGGATCGCTACGCTGTCGATAGATTAAATGCGTTAACTCTAAAATTCAAAATTCATGTTCTTTGGTAAGATCGTCAAAATAAAAAAAAAAATAGCCTATGTCCATTGTCTTGTTAACTATTATTTACTTCTTCATTTTTAAAACGGTTCATTTATTTTTATATCAGTTTTCAAAAACTTTTCCAAACAAAATCTTATTTGCAAAAAAGAGGCTGGGATGCGACCCACACTGATAACTTCCCATCCCGTCTATCGATTTGTCTTGCTTAAAAGTTTGTCTAAATGTATCAATTCTTACCAAATTTGCGTTCTATTTTTTGTAGATTTTATTTTTTTTATGAAAAAACGGACTGTTGGATTTTTATAAAAAAATTACTGAATATAAAAAACAATATTTTCTGTGAAATAAAATAAGTTTGAAGCCAATATTTTTATTTTTGAAAAGCTATTTGAGCCGAAAATCAATTTTTACCAACTTTTATTAATTTTTTTGTTTAGGTTTTTATTTTTTGTAAAAAAACTGTCAATTCGATTTTTCTCAAAATTTTTCCTAATGTTGAAAACAATATTTCTTATAAGTTAAAATTAGTTAGAAGCCATAATCTCAAATTTTTGAAAAGATATTTAAGTCGAAAATCAATTTTTACCAACTTTTGTTAAATTTTTTTTTGGGTTTTTAATTTTTTGTAAAAAAACTGTCAATTCGATTTTTCTCAAAATTCTATCAGATGTCAAAAACATTATTCTTCGTTGCACAAAATTGTTTTGGAGATGAAATCATATTTAAGTCGTAAAATTTTCGAAGTGACAAATTTTTTTTTTCAGTTTTTTTAATTTATAAAAAAAACCGTTAATTGAATTTTTTTCCAAAAATGTACTTGTTTTGTATCACGTTACAATATATAATATAAAAGTTAATTCAAGTTTCTAGCGTCATTAGAGTTCATGAGATATTTAGGGTTAACCAAAATTTTCACCTTTTTTTTAAACTGCTATGGTAAAAAAACCACCCACGCAATTTTCTTGAGAGCCCTTTCTGCATCTTTCTGCCTTATTATCTGTATAACAAAATTTATTTGAAGTCGATACCTCTTCTGGTTCTTGAGCTATGGACAACGAAAAACACGTCGCGAACGTACGGACGTACGGACGTACGGACATACGGACGTACGGACGTACGTACACACGCACGCACAGACATCTTTCTAAAAATCTTTTATTTTGGCTCTAGGGACCTTGAAACGTCGAGAAATGTCAAAATTTTCAATTTGACAAATCGGACCCATTACAATAACTTCCTATGGGAAGTTAATAAAAATGTCTCCTTGCATATTGCTGAAAAACTTTTTAAAATTCTAATTATAATTTGCAAAGTTAATTGTTTGGTCAAATAAAAACAACAAATACTTTGCAAACTATTTCCAAATTTTATTTTGGTGAAACGTATTTTTCAAAGAGAAAAACTATTCAATTCAATAATTTCCTTTTATTTTGAAATTTGTCAGTTTTTAAATGTGTTTAAATGAACCTTTATAAAATAGCCGTTAGTTGTTTTTTTTTTTTTCAAAAATATACCAGGTTGCTTTCATGTCACAATATATATTATAAAATTTAATTCAAGTCGCTAACGTAATTGGTTCGTGAGATATTTGGGTTAACTAAAATTTTCCCTTTTTTTTAATTGGTAAAAAACCCCACTCAATTGTTTTGAGATTCCTTTCTGCAGCTTTCTGCATTATTATCTTTATAAAAAAATTATTTGAAGTCAAATTCTCTACTGGTTCTTGAGGTATGGACTGCTAAAAAAGTTTCCCGAACGAACGTACGGACGTACGTACACTAGAACGCACACACATCACTCTAAAAATCTTTTATTTCGATTCTAGGGACCTTGAAACGTCGAGAAATGTCAACATTTTCAATTTGACCAATTACAATAACTTCATATGGGAAGTTAATAAATAAAGTAGGTGGCACAACAACCCGTTGAGAACTAGTGACCTAGTGACTTCCAACTTTCAGCCATTCCTGTGTGCGAGTAATATTGTCAGGAATGGAGGGGACCTAAAGTTTTAAGGCAAATCCAAACTGCTAATTTGAGAAAGCACTTTTCATAACAAAACTTTTTAGGCAGCACAGGCAGTGATTGAACCCAAGACCTCTAGCATGACAGTCCAACGCACTACCTATCACGCCGAGGAGGGTACTACTCATTTAAATTATATAAATATGTACATTACAATTTTTAAATATAAACATGAAAATTGTAAGCCATTTTAATTGTTTCCGAATTTTTTAAATTTTGTCAACTTCATTTTGTACTTTATTACCCAAAAAATAAAAAATCCTCCACATATTTATGTCAAAATTCCGATAACATTTTTTTTTCAAATCTTAAAATCATTGAGTTAAAACTATTAAAAAATACAATACTTTGAAATGTTATCATATGACGCACTTATTTTTATGTTAACAAAAGTTAAGTGGAACAATTTTGTAATTAATTTAACAAACTGTCCCCGGGTAAATCAGTCTATCAACATACGAGCACACTCAAGTGTAAATTGTGCACTCAAAAATGCAACGCTTTCAAGAGCCCTTTGTCAATTAATGACGAAAGACCTTACAACTTTACCTATTTCTTCTAAACATACAAATTCATATATAAGTTACGTTTGAAAACCTCCACGCATCATTTGTTCTACTAGGTCGAACATTAAGTGGTTTTCTATATAGTTTCAGTCGTAATTTTTGTTGCTGTTATAGGTTAGAGTATCTTCGTGAGAACTCAATTTTATCTTTAGTCACTCAAGGCTAACGATAACTGCTATGGGATATAAATACTCGCAAGTATATAATCGCTGCTGTTTCAACACTCTCATTTACAATCGCAATACGAGTATGTATAGGCAGCCAAAAACACTTGGCGTGTTGAAGCTTTTATTCCATAATATTAAATCAAGTTCAAATCGAAACCATCTGTCAATCTTTCGGAACTTAATATCCTATCCAGAGGGATGGTTGAAAACATGCCTCGCCATTTGCGCAGGGACCATTTTATTTATGGGGGTTTTTGGTGGCACGGCGGCGGCGCTAGAAAAAGAAAAACACTTTTGGCCCCGTCTAAATGGAATTTTGTTGCCCCCCGTGAGTAATGTTAATTGCAATCGGGGGCACTTTGCATGGGCAAATATTCAAATAAATAAAAATACCGTTGAAGTGGATTTAAATGTTGATATCATGATGATTATGAGAAAGACGACGACGTTGATGTCTATGATTCTGATTCTGATGATGCGACGATTAATAATCACAATTATTATCATCACTTCTTATTCTGGCTGTGCGACTTATTTGTACGCGATGGCACTTCTTGACTCATCTTTGCCATATTGCAGTAGAAGTTTGAAGTATCCTTGACCATCATTAAGAAGGAGCATTACGCCATTGTAAAGATATCCCACTTCTGATTTTCAGTAAAGGACTTATACATACATCAGACATGAACTGAGCACTAGACTACAACTGGACTGTGGACATCATTATTTATTCAGGTCTTAAGTATCTCCTCTAATTAGTCCATGTCATGAGACAGTGAACTCTTGAAAGTCTACTTTCCAAGAAAACCTATATTTACCCATCAAGGACTTTTAGAGGAAAGTTTTTTTTTTTTTAGAAAAGAAAAACTTTTGATATTATCTTGATGTACACAATAATCTGGGATTTTATCAATCAAATGTTGGAAAAAATATATCTAAAGGATACGTAAACTTTAGATTCTTTTTTGTTGAATTAATACAAAATTTATGGATTTTTTTATTTTTATAGAAAAAAAAAATGTAGAGAGTATATGACATTCATATCACTATAGGAGAATTAATTTTTTTTAATTAATTAAAATTGACAAAATAAAGGTTTTTGTTTTGGTATAGCTATCACTGGTTATTGTTACCTTTCATAGAACAAATTAGTTGTTTTATATTGTCACTTATTAGAAATCAGGTTAGCTGACTTGATTAGCCCTTGATTATAAGAGGAACAACAGATTTTTTTTGTCTAGGATTCGAGAACGAATTTTGTTTTAAAATAATAAAATACCTTTAAGTAGTAGTAGGATATGTAGAATTTTATTTATTTATTTATTTATTTATTTCATCAATCAGAGAACATCTTCCCTTACAGACTAATACATTAGTACTTAACAACTAAACTAGTAATAAAGTAAAATTATCATTTTATATTACATAGAAATATTTATAAAATTTCATTATTTAAATAAAGGCAGATTTAATAAGTTAGATACATATAGCTTAAAAGTATCTCTATTGCAACTACCAAAAAAGTCTAATCTGTTGCAAACCAAATTAGCTTCCCTGATGCAACGAGAGATTGGTTCATTCCGACCATAGTTCGTTCTATGAAAACGCTCATGAAACAAAATGAATTCACGCGAATTACTTCTAGGAACGCGTATACATATTGAAGAAAGTAATGGAGGACATTTAATATGGTATGAGACTATGTCCCTGATAAACATTATTCCAGAGTATGTACGACGACTTTCCAGACTGTGTATTCCAAATAATTTGCACCTGGTTTTATAAGGTGGAGTATCAATCCTCCAATTTAATCTAAAAAAATGCATATCTTGTGAATTTCCTTTGTACTTTTTCGATTCGCTCACACGAGTTATTATAAGTTGGATTCCAAACCGTACTGCCGTACCCAAGCACTGATCTAACCAAAGCATTAAAAAGGGACTTAAGCTCTTTGATGTTTCTCTTAATGAACCCTAGCATTTGATTGGATTTATTGATTATGTAATCTATGTGCGGTAAGAAGGAAAGTTTTGTATCTATTACAACTCCTAGATCTTTTTTCTGAACCACCCGTTCTAGTTTTGAATCGTTAATAGTGTAATTGAAGTATATAGGTGAACTAATACGGAAACAGGACATAACTTGACACTTAGAGACATTCAAGTGTAGAAAATTTCTGTCACACCAATCAGCCAATCTATTTAAATCATCATTCAACAAAGTACAATCTTGAATGGATTTAGTGGTGCGATACAGTTTAAGATCATCCGCAAATAGGAGACATGATGAATTTTTGAATATGTCAGGAATATCATTGATAAATAATAGAATAATAGTGGCCCCAAATGGCTGCCCTGAGGGACACCAGATGGCTCTAAGGTCCGTTCCGAAGAATGATCTTCAATTTTAACAATTTGAACCCTTCGAGTTAAATATGATTTTAACCAATCGAAAAGATTAGAGTGAAAACCAAACTGCAAAAGTTTATTCAAAAGGACCTGGTGATTTACGCGATCGAAAGCTTTGGCGAAATCGGTAAATATAATATCCGTTTGGAAATTTGATTCAAAATTGTTTATTATATAACTACTCATTAACGATAAATTAGTTACCGTAGATCTTCCAGATATAAAACCATGTTGATATACTGAAACAATGTCTTTTGTTTGAAAAGATAGGTTATCAAAGACTATCTTTTCAAATAACTTTGGCAAAACTGAAATTTTACAGATTGGTCTATATTTAATAACATCCTGTTTAGATCCTGACTTAAATACAGGTGTTATGTAAGACAATTGCCAACACTCTAGGAACTGACCCTGAGAAAGAGACAAATTAAAGATGGTCGTCAAAGGCCTGGCTAAGGAAGATGCACATTTAAATAATAAAATGGGTGGAATCCCATCAGGACCTTCTTTTTTGGTTGTATCTAAGTCAAGCAGGGCTGTCATAACTTCTGAAACCTGTAATATCATTGAGCCAATATTAAGAGATACTGGGATCTGTGGCAATTCGAGATTGGAAGGTGAGTTTGGCGAATAAACAGACTGAAAGTAGACAACAAAAAAATAACAAATCTCATTCAAGTCACTTGTTGATGTATTTAAGTACTTCATACAGCTTGGGTAACCGTTTGATTTACGTTTAGAGTTAATAAAATTCCAAAAGCTTTTACTATTATTTTTTATATTAGATTCTATAGTAAACATATGGGATCGATAGAAAAATTTATTGAGGGTATTAAATTCCTTTTGGCAATTTAAATATCTCAACCGAAGTTCAATACTTTCGTGATTCTTCTTAAAAAGTTTAAATGCTTTATTTTTTCTATTTTTTAAATTAATAAGTCTCTTATTAAACCAAGCTGGATTTGGACTGGATTTAGATTTTTTAAGTGGAACAAATCTACGTACAACTTCATTAATAATGGATAAAAAAGATTAATTTGCGTTACTCAAATTGACTTTTGAAATATATGAATCCCAAGGAAAACAAGAAAGATATTCGTTCATTGCATCGAAGTTAGCTTTTTTAAAGTTTGGTACAAAAATATTATTGTTATTATGATTTTTCATATAGCTATAAAAACTTATGGTTCCTTCAAGGGCAATATGATGGATTGAGTTTTGAATAATTGGGATATCAGACTTTTCAACATAAATATTGAATTCCTTATCAACAAAGATAAGATCAAGAATTCTATTTAATTCGTTGGAATTAGAGTTAATTTGAATTAAGTCAAACTGACTGAAAAAATAAATCAAATTCATTCCAATATCAGAAGTTACATCAAATGGAGTTAGATATTTATCTTCCGAGTCCAAAATCCACTTTATATTGCCTTGATTAAAATCTCCAATGCAAATTACATGTTGTGAACTACTCAGATTTTCTAAAATATAACAACAATTATCAAAATATATATTATAACATTCGAGAGAGCTTATAGGTGGAATATAATTATTTATAATAAACAATTCAAAATTATCGTTCAAAGATAAACAAACAATTAACTGGTCAATATCATAGTTAGATGTTAAAGTCATAGTATTAGATTTAAGTTCAATTTCCCTACAAGAAAGGGATGATCACACTGCGATCAAAACACCTCCACCTCTATTTAAACCTGTCAATAATTTAATTTTCTGAAAACTATATAATTAGGGTTGAATAATTCAGATGTTAATTGGGTTTCAGTTAACCAAGTTTCGGTTAGTAATATTATATACGTATCATAAAGACAGGATGAAAAAACAATATATAAATAATCTAACTTCGTTCTTATCTTTTGAAGAATATTACCTTTAAACATTGCTTACTTAGATGCTTAAGGTAGCGTTACAGTGTCAGCTCGGTCCCTAGCTAGCTTTCTCCAGTTTCCCAGCCCAAGAGTTGTGGTTTTTCTCTACGGCGTCGTTCCAAAGGATTGTACTTTTATTCTTTTGACCAGATCAGTGTCGCTCTTCATCCCGTACTGTTCGTCATTGTATCTTTTCCTCCACTCTCCATCTATTTAGTAGGGGACCAAAAATCACCTGCAGAATTTTTCTCTTGAATTCAAAAACTCGAATTTCAAAGAAGTGATAATTAATATGAAGGGTGATATATGTAATAAATCAATTTTGTATTTATTCTAAATGTAGATGAATGGAGCTCTATGTTTGCAAATGTTTCTGCTAAAATTGATGAAAGATATTACAATCAACATCTCTCTAAAGCATCGTCAATATCCTCCAGGAACACCTATAGGAACCTCAATCACCAATTACCATCAGAAGCTAACTATTTCAATAATGAATTATCGACCGAAGCTATAAGTTATATCTTTAGAGCACGAGTTGAAATTTTAAATCTTAACTATTTACCTCATCGAGCTGATCTTCCACAAATTTGTAATTTATGTAACAGAAGAGAAATAGAAGATATACATCATTTTATTGCGGTATGCCCGATATTACAGGAAATTCGTCGATTGCATTTAAATGAAAGCCATCTCACTGTAAACATGACTTCATGAGATATTAAATGGTTCGCTAGGATGGTCCACCCTATATAACTTCTGTAAGGACGCCCTACATTTCCGAAATAGTTTCCTAACGTAAAGTCTTATCATTCGACCAGTTACCATTATTTAAAACTTTTTAATTTTGTGCTTCGAATCACTTTAAAATTGATCTTTTTTATGTTTCTAATCATATTAAAATTGATATTATTTTTGTGTTTCAAATCATACCAAAATTATAAATGTTTACTGATGAGGCTACCATTATTTAAAATATTTTAATTTTGTGTTTCAAATCACTTTAATTGATGTCTTTTTTGTGTTACAAATCATATCAAAATTGTTAATGATTGCTTATCAAGTTTTTTCTATTTGCTTACCTAATTTATTTTAGTATACGAATCCAACCAAATTGTTGTATTATTTTTATTGTTTTTTTTTTTGCAAACTTTTTTTAAATTATGAATTAATTATTTAGGTCAATTATTTTACTTTTAATATTTTTCTTTTATTATTAAATGTCAAATCAGGCAGACGGCAGAATTGCCAAGTCCTTATTCTTAAGTAAGAATTATTGTTAAATTTTAATAAGAAATAAAATGCACGACTGGGTCGCACGAACTTGCTCCTGTATGCAAAGAGTCTGTTTAAAAAAGCACCTATATAAGATTTAAAATTATACCTTTAAAACAAGTTTGCCTTCAAAGATTTAAATGCTATTCGATTTGTCAAAAAAACCGCGCGATTCATCCCAAGACACAACTCATCCTAGGACAACTCATCCCGGAAATGAATTGGTATTTACAATAGTTATAGTTATAAACAATACATACATATGTACCAAATGCATTATCTAATTTGGATAAAAGATAGTAATCAGCCCTATCATGAATTCCATCGTAGTCGGAATTTTTACGAATCCCGAAAAACTGTATCATGAAATCCGTTCGTAATGCAAAATTGTATGAGATTTTCCACTACGAACGGATTTCATGATACAGTTTTTCGGGATTCGTAAAAATTTCCGATTACGATGGAATTCATGATAGGGCTGAATATAATAAAAGTTTTGTCAATGTAATGCGCTCTTTCGGGCTCACGCACAGGATTTGATCTGGTGAGATGGGAGGGGATTACATTTAATGCAGTTAAAATAATTTAAAAAAAAAACTATTTTAAGATTCAAAACTTTACCTGAAAAATAAGTTTGTCTTCAAAAATTTAGATGCCATTTTATAAATCAAAAAACCCTTGATTTTTCAAAATTTTTTTTTGAAAATCGTTAGAGCGGTTTTTTTTTAAATTAATTTTTTATATATAAAATTTTTAAATTTTGTTCTAAAAATATTTTTGGTATGCAGTTGTTTAGTGATTGTAAATATACGCTCTACATTTGAATTTCGTAAAAAAATGTTGACCCGTTTTTGAGATATAGAATTTTGAAAAAAAAAAATTCAATATTTTTTTAAAAATCCAAACAATAAAAAATTTCACTTTTGATAATCAAATATTGTTAAGGCAATATAAGAGCTTATTCAGAAAAAAAATTATTGAAATCGGTTGATAAGTTGCTGAGAAAATTAAGAAACAAAATAACGGTTCTATGAGCGGTACCTTTCCTGAGCAATACAAAAATATGTTTTTCTTATGAAAAGAAGCCAAGTTTAAAAATAAAATTTTAAAGAAAATTTAAAAAAAATCTATCGGTTTGTTTTTGAGAAAATTCGAATTTTCGTTTTTTGACCAAAAAAATTGTATGGGGGCCACTGTTAGTTTTGGTCTTAAAAAAAAAATGAAAAAAACGCCTAACGCGAATCTGCTGAAAACCTTAACTTCCAAGTTTGAACTCAATCGACCCAATGGTTTAGGCTGTAGGAGCGTGGACAGACAGACAAAACAGACCGGACGGAATCGCGGGACCCACTTTTTTCGATTTCTCTACCATCGTAATATCATGTTTGATTAAAATCTCGAGTTCGAAATTTTGCACGAATGCAAAACTTGCCATATAGTTCCTATATGTCGCAAGTAAAAAATAAAGAATTTATCTATCTATCCATCTATTTATTCTAACGTAAAGTTTGTAAGCTCAATTTTTGATAATAATACAATGTATGTAAGTTCTTAAAATCCAACCGCTGGAAAATACTACTTTGAAATTTTTTACTTCTTCAAATTCGAGAATACCCCAGACTTGTGCGGCATAACACATAATTGACCTAACGACTGCATTAAAAATGCTGTATTTCGTCGCAGGTTTCACAGCTTTCAGTAAAGTTGAAGTTTATTTATCAAAATCTGAAGCATGTTGAACGATTCTGATAGTTTAACAATGGCTTCAGCATAGAGTGATATTTGTATAGGCATTTCACCAATAAGAATTACTCCAGGAAAAACCATACTTAGAACATCGAAAAAAACTGAGAAGAGTAGTGGACTCAAGAGACATCCTTGTTGTTCACTAGTTTTTGGTTCTAGCCAATTTGAAAACAAATATTTCCATCCCAAACAGCTGACTTATTTTGTTCATATAGTTTCTGGAAGATACTTCACAATATTGTGGAGACTTAGGCCTCGGCCACGCAGTAAGCGGCTGAGCGGCTAAGCGGCTGAGCGGCAAAAAAAAAATATAAAACATATGAAATCACATAGAAGCGGCCACGCAATGAGCGAGCGGCGAAACAAAATTCTGAGCGGCTAAGCGGCGTCGCTCAGCAACCAAACCTGTTTTATTTTTCTGAGCGGCAAGAAGTAAAGATGGTCGAAGTAAACATTCAGTTGTTAATTTCGTGTGTGCAATCTCGACTTTAACTACTAATCGCTCAAAAGCAGTCGCTCAGTGCCTGGCCATACGTCGCTTAGAGTTGCCGCTCAGCCGCTTGCCGCTCAGCCGCTTAGCCGCTCAGCCGCTTACTGCGTGGCCGAGGCCTTACACGTTGTTTAGTTTGAAAAATAAAGATCCGAATAGACAGACTATGCATCGAAACCCGCTTTAAAGTCTACAAATTTGTTTTTATCCAAATACGTACGAGAAATACTTAACAGGGAAAAGATATTAGCTATTGTTGAGTACCCCTTGCAAAATCCAGCTTCAAGTTCGCTTAGTAAGTCATTTTCGCTTATCCTGTCGGTTAAAGGTTGTAGTAAGATACCTGATTTGCGTGATAGTGTTCAAAAAATGATACTTCTGTAGTTACAGGGATTTTTTTTTTTTTTTTTTTAAATTGGTAGTATTAAACTTTTCTTTAAACTTCCAGATACTTTTCCCGTGGACGAGATGGAATTTAATGTCGAGGTTAGTTTTTTCTATAAATTTGTTAAAGCGTTTTTGAAAACTCATACGAGATACGATTTTCCCCTGGTGCTTCTTTATCGGCCCAAGTAAATGTCTTGTTGATATGGGAGTGCATATTCCATGGGGTTAGGGTTTAGGAATAGGGCTTCATTTAGCTCTTTGGAAGTTTTCCAGAAGGAATAGCTGTCTTTGTTGTTAATCAGAGTTGAAGATAAATTTTGTGAACATTGATTTTGTATTTGAGCGCATAAAATCTAGTAGTTTTTGTTTGCCTCCCGATACATAATCTAAGCGTGATAAGAATTGCAACGGTTTCGCTGATTGCATAATACAAGAAGTAAGAATATCTGTACCCCTTATCTTAGATCAGTTTCGTTTATAACGAAAATATTGTAATTTTGATTCGCTCTATACCTCTGTAAACCTTCTTCATACCATCATGGTTTTTTTTTTGAGCTTAAGAACTGTTGTTTAGACTGAGTATCCTGCTAAAACTTTACATTAACTTAAACCGAATTGTCGCAACACATTATTTGGTTGTTTAGCAATTGATATATATATAATTCATGGTATTTATCTATGTAAAGAATTTCAGAAATTCTTAATTACCAAAGTAATCCTATTTGTCCAACTTTCCTGTTGGTTTTATTTCATCAATAGTTTGTCAAACGTTGCCTTCTAAATGAAGTTCAAAGGTATCAATTCACATGAACGATAGCTTATATAGAAGTTTATTTGTCGAGATGATTTGGTCGTAAATCTTTGTTTAAGCAAAGTATTACTTTGTTGCACGCTATGAATGGCATATTTCGTCACCGCGTTGGGGACACTTCTCGTCCAAATGGTTTTCAACGACATTAATATATTCAAAAAACTACAAATCACAATATTGGCAATAGTTTTATATTTCCAGGCAAATAGGCCTTCGGTATGTAAAACGCCCCAAACAGTGATTTTTTCGTGATGTAATGCAGTTTCAAGAATCTCTTCTACACCACTAGTATACAAGCTTTGTCGACTTTTTATACCCCTTTAAAATAATCTTCTCACATAGAAAACCGAAGGTGCAAGTACAACAATTGTTCTGTTATTTGATACCTAAGTTAATTTAAATCATAAAATTTAGAATTTTGACCAATTCTAAGCAGTTTTCAAACTGGAATTAGTCCTGAATCTATATATATAAAAATGAATTGCTGTTCGTTAGTCTCACTAAAACTCGAGAACGGCTGAACGGATTTATCTTATCTTAGTCTTGAAATGTTCGTGGAGGTCTAGGGAAGGTTTAAAAGGCGTGAAAAAATCGAATAATTTCCGGGAAAACCCTAAAAACAGCCCTTTTCTATTTCCCATACAAACGTTTTCTAGAGTCAATTTGAACTTTTATTGCTATTCAATAGTTCTAAAAGTTCAATAGTTCTAAAAGCTAAAGTTCATATTAAATTATAATCACTTACTGTTGTCTAAGTAATTTAGGTGTGTTCCTAACGTCAAAGAGTCAATTTGCAATTTATTACCGCTGCATAAAGTTCAAATTCATTCATATCTATGAAAATAGTCTTCGCGTGCGCTTTGGAGTTGCAAAGGGAACAACAGTACGACATTGAAGCATTGGCCGAAACAGTTCGTGCAAATGTTCCACAATTAAATCAATAACACTTTGGTAGAAGCTGTGAACAGTGGATCTGGTGGAATTTATTTCCTATATGCTCCCGGAGGAAACGGAAAAACGTTCTTAATTTCTTTGCTTTTGGCGAGGATCAGATCGCGAAATGATGTTGAATCTGCTAGAAGGCAGACAAACTGCGCATTCTGCCTTGAAATTACCATTACACATGCAAATCACGGAAACACCAATTTGCAACATCGCCAAAAATAGCGCAATGGCCAAGATCCTACAGGAATGCAAATTAATTGTTTGGGATAAATGCACAGTGGCTCATAAGAGGTCACTGGAGGCGCTGGAGAGAACATTGAAAGATCTTCGTGACAACCAAAATATTTTTGGTGGGGCCATGATTCTGTTGTCAGGTGATTTTCGTCAGACTCTTCCAGTTATTCCCCGATCAACTGTTGCTGATGAACTAAATGCATGCCTAAAATCATCGAATTTGTGTCAGTACGTAAAGACACTCCAATTAACAACTAACATGTGAGTACTTTTGCAACATGATGAAACTGCAAATGTGTTTGCGAAGCAGTTGTTAGATATTGAAAATAATAAAGTTGCAATGGACACCTCGACCGGATTCACCACATTACCCACATATTTCTGTCACATCACAGATTCAAAAGAGGAGCTTATTCAGCATGTTTTCCCAGATATAGCGCAAAAGTTCAATAACCATAATTGGCTGGGTGAACGAGGATCTCAATGCGACCATTCAGAATTTTCTTTCAGGACAGTTGGTTTCCTTCAAATCAGTCGACACCGTTATGAACCGGAGTTTTTAAATTCACTGGAATTTCCTGGATTACCACCTCACAATTTGCAGTAAAAAGTAAGATCAGTTGCCATCATGCTGCGTAACATTAATCAACCTCAACTATGCAATGGAAAAAGACTGGCTGTGAAAAAGCTGATGAATAACGTCATTGAGGCAACAATCATAAAAGGAAAATACAAAGGAGAGGATGTCTTGATCCCGCGAATACCGATGATTCCAACGGATTTACCATTCGATTTTAAACGCTTACAATTTCCAGTACGTCTGGTCTTTGCGATGACAATAAATAAATAGCAAGGACAGTCTTTAGAAGTTTGCGAAATCAACTTGGAGTTTCCCTGTTTCGCGCATGGACAATTATACGTCGCGTGTTCGCGCGTCGGAACGCCGTCTTCTTTGTTTATTTACGCACCACAAAACAAAACAAAAAATATAGTTTATGAGAAAGCTTTAAACTGATTAACAAACTGTATCATAACAGTGTGTGTCTGTTAACAAAGATTTAAACCTTATAAATAGCCAGTATTTCAGGAAAACTCTGTTTTTTTAAGTAAGCAACATGATGTGTCGAAACTTATAATAAAACTTCATGCTTCATTAAAAAAATGTTTTTTTTATTCAATACGTTTTGTTTGTTTTGAAATTAATTTATACAAAAGTTTAGGTCTTTTATTTATCGATTGAGGCAGTACGAAGTCTGCCGGGTCAGCTAGTTAGTTTATAATAATTTTGACTGCGTTTTAAAACCAATTCAAAGATTTCTTGTTTATACAAGTTTGTAAAACATAGTCTAGGTATATAGTAAATTATGTTTTGAGTGTGTTCAAAAATGCCAAGATATATTTTAACTATTTTGTAGTGAATAATGCAATGTGAGTTTCTTAATCGAAAAATTGATAGAAAATCTATATAATTTTTATAAATGGCAATTGGCAACGTCAGTTTACTTGTTTGTTTTCTTGTTTGTCCGCCCTTCACGTCCCAACGAAGCATTTTTATCACATGCTTTTTTTGTGTGGAGGTAGTTACAAAGCTGAAGAATGTTTTAACCTAATTTTTACCGAGGTAAAATATCTTATTCAAAGCTCATTCCAGCATATCGCCTAATAAAACTTATATTTAGATATTCAATATATTCTCTTTATTTATAGCACTGCCTGCTCTTTGACCTATCAACTTTGCCTATCACTAGGTGTTTCGAATAATGAAATTAACTCAGGAAACTATGCTGAAAAACTATTGAAAATAGGAGACGAGCTGTTAAAAACCGATGCCAGGGCAATGTAAAACCAACTAAAGATGTTTGTAATTTAGTGCATTGCTATTCTGAACGTATTGCAAGTGTTTACCCTTATTTACAAATAACATACATGACGATCCACTTTTCTGTCAAATAACGTGATTCTAGCACCAAGAAACGATGTTGTTTTGAAAACAAATTCAAACATATTGGATGAATTCGCAGGAGATATTATGAAGTATTTGTCATGGACTCAGAACAGAGCACTTCATACCCAGTAGAGTTTCTTGACTCACTTGAGCTTTTCGATGTGTCCTTACATAAGCTACAATTGAAATAAGGCGACGAACGTTAAGATGTTCGTCCATAATGAAATGGTACAAGACTTCGTGTCACTCAACTTGATCGAAATATTATTAGTGATAAAAGCTTAACAGCCGCGCCGTTGGCGTTAGAATGGGTGAAAATGTAATTATTCCTTGAATCCCAATAATTCCTACAGATTCAAATTCAAAGGCTTCAATTGCCCCTTAAAGTTAGTTTCACTATGACAGTTAATAAGATACAAGGGCGAACACTTAAAGTAGCAAGGTGAACCTAGAAAAGCTGTGCTTCATCACTTTAACAATAGACAGCGTCACTTTTAGTTCCTTTTTGTTTCTTTTGATTATTTACCAACTTATGTACGAGTATGTATATCTGCCCCTGGAAAGTCTCTATGTGATATTTTGGTTTTCTTTCACTACTCGTGGAAAGCCGCAGGTAACAGCTAGTATTATAAATAAAATTATGCTGTTGGACAAACTTTCTAAAGTTGGACCTGCCTTGGAATACGTTTATAAATAAAACTGATCTGAATTAATGATTTATTTGTGTATTATGTTTTCTATTTGTTGGACAAGGAATTATATTATTTAATTATAGAAAACTAAAACAATAAATCAAACCTCCTCATTATAACTTATCCACAATCTAAAAATATCCTTTTTCACTTTCATAACTTCCAACATCGCCGCAGAACCGACGCGTCGCGACTGACGTACCAACTGAACTATCAGGTTATTTAGTTCAAAGGAGCAATATATTTAACTTGACTCATCAATTGACTTTTAATTTGGCGCGAAAATGACTGGCGTTTTGATTTATTTTTATCTTAATCTTTTTCAAAATATATCTTAATTTATTCGCATTTTCTCAGAAAGTAC
Organism: Eupeodes latifasciatus; assembly: GCA_920104205.1. Taxonomy (NCBI): domain Eukaryota; kingdom Metazoa; phylum Arthropoda; class Insecta; order Diptera; family Syrphidae; genus Eupeodes; species Eupeodes latifasciatus. The sequence continues at coordinate 398,728,477 of OV049924.1, forward strand.
ATCCAACTCTATATGTATGTCCATTTGTTGTTGGGCCAAGTCATTCTTCCATTACGCTGCTCGACATCGACATCGTCGTCGTCGCCACGCAGCTCTTTGCGAATCACCGGAACATTTTAATTGTGAGCTCAAAAAGTCCGTGAAGAACTTGTGTACATATCTTCATTTGTTCCTCACGAGACGCGACGAGGTAAAAACACATTAAATTGTATCATTTTTTTTCGAATATGGACGAATAACGAGCGGGCGGTCAAAAGTTGGAAAATTCCGCCCAACAAATGGGCCGCATACAAAATTTTGCTACAGAATAAAAACAAACAATTACCACCAGATGTCTGATGTGTTGTGTATGTCTGTCTGTCAATCAACGGAATTGAAAAAACCATCCCACTCTCTTTTGGGCTCTACAGGATGACAGCTATAGCCCATAGCTCTGTACAGAGTATCTTCTGTAAAGCGCGTCATATTATATTGATGACGTTTAGTTTGTTTTATTTTATTCTGTTTGTTGTTCTGTTTTTGTTACGTATACGCCCTGGATGCCAGCCAATAAGTAAATATAAAAATTGCAATTCAAATTCAATTTGAAAAGTTTGTTTATGTAAATATAAATTCTAGAAGCAGAAAATTGATTTATAATTATTTTTAAATGAAGATGTTTTTCTATGAGAGAATAATAATAAATTGTTTGTAATCCTCAGACACGATGATGTTAACGTGAGCAAATGATACTCTTTTCAAAAAATTATTTTAGAAAAATAAAAAAGTGGAAAATAAGAAACACGAAAAAGGAATTATGTTTGCACTAATTAGAAAAACGTATCTTCTTAATCCTGCATAGCCATCTTCAGCTTCTAGAGGACTTTTTTTCTTATAGTCATTCTGTCAGACGGAATTGATGAGATTCTATGGTTTTTGTGAGCTAAAATCTGTGAATGACATGTCTTTTTACAAAAGAACATTGTTTTGGGTTTTGGTTTTTTGGGAGAAAATTAATTTGAAGAAGCTGTTATTAATTGTTTGGATAGCTGCGAATGTGGTGTAGATGACGGGTGTGTTTTTTTTTGAGATAGTCATTTAGTTAGTTCTGTTGTTGTTGTTGTTGATTGATTGCAAGCCAAAAAGTTGTAATTTTGTTCTTGGATCAGTTTTTAAGTGTGCTACTTTTATAACATGGTTCCTTATATCTAGCCAAGAGTTTAGTTTTGTATAAATTTGGACTTGAACAAAAAACACATATCTAAAGATGAGAAAACAAATAATTTTGTATAATGAATGTTAATTAATTTCATATGGCAAAGGATTTTTCTATTTCGACTAGCTGGTACCCACCGCATGGTAAAAGAAAATCAAAATATCACATAGAGGTATTTCAGGGACAAGAATACATGAGTAAGTTGGTAAGCTCGCCATAATCAGAAGAAACAAAGAGAAACCAAAAGTAACACTGTCTATTGTTAAAGCGATGAAGAACGGCTTTTCTAAGTTCACCCCCTCTACTTTTAGTGTCATATTAACTTTCCATAGGAAGTTATTGTAATGGGTCCGATTTGTCTAATTGAAAATGTTGACATTTCTCGACGTTTCAAGGTCCCTAGAGTCGAAATAAAAGATTTTTAGAAAGATGTCTGTGCGTGCGTACGTACGTCCGTACGTTCGCGACGTTTTTTTCGTCGTCCATAGCTCAGAACATCGTTCTGGAAAGAATTGTGCAAAACTCAACCGTCAACACTAGAGGCACAATCTTCCAAAGGTCCATCCAATTACTCGGATACGCAGATGATATTGACATAATTGGAAGATCAAAGCGTGATGTCAGTGGAGCGTTTTTGAGCATTGCGACGGAAGCGAAGAAGATGGGTTTAGTGGTCAATGAGGGCAACGACGTCTTGGACAAAACGTCACCATGGACAGCTATAACTTCGAGGTAGTTAAGGACTTTGTCTACATAGGCACCGCTATAAACACAGACAACGACACCAGCGCTGAAATCAAACGAAGAATAACTCTTGCAAATCGCTGCTTCTTTGTACTTAGAAGGCAATTGAGAAGTAAAGTCCTCTCTCGAGCATCTAAAATCACCATCTATAAGACACTCATCATCCCGGTTCTCATTTATGGCGCTGAGGCCTGGACCCTGTCAAAGAAGGATGAGAACGTCTTAGGATGCTTCGAGAGAAAAATTCTTCGGGTGATTTTTGGTCCCGTACGTATAGATGGAGAATGGAGGAGAAGATATAACGACGAACTGTACGGGCTGTACAGCGACACTGACCTAGTAAGCAGAATAAAAGTCCAACGGCTTAGATGGCTGGGTCATGTAGAGCGAATGGACATCAACGCTCCAGCCCGGAAGGTCTTCGAATCCAATCCCGAGGGACGGCGAAGTAGAGGAAGACCGCGACTCAGGTGGCGCACTCAGGTGGGTGAGGACCTCAACCAACTTGGCGTGCGAAACTGGAGACAGCTAGCTAGGGACCGAGCTGGCTGGCGACGCATGTTGGTTGAGGCCCAGGTCCGCCCCGGACTGTAGTGCCACCTTAAGTAAGTAAGTAAGTAAAGCTCAAGAACCAGAAGAGATATCGACTTCAAATAAATTTTGTTATACAGATAATAAGGCAGAAAGATGCAGAAAGGGCTCCCAAAAAAATTACGTGGGTGGTTTTTTTACCATAGCAATTTAAAAAAAGGTGAAAATTTTGGTTAACCCTAAATATCTCATGAACCAATGACGCTAGAGACTTGAATTAAATTTTATATTATATATTGTAACGTGATACAAATTAATTATTTTTTTGGAAAAAAATCCAATTAACGGTTTTTTTTATAAATCAAAAAAACTGAAAAAAAATTGTCACTTCGAAAATTTCACGACTTAAATATGATTTCATCTCCAAAACAATTTTGTGCAACGAAGAATAATGTTTTTGACATCTGATAAAATTTTGAGAAAAATCGCATTGACAGTTTTCTTACAAAAAATAAAAACCTAAACAAAAAATTAATAAAAGTTGGTAAAAATTGATTTTTGACTCAAATATCTTTTCAAGACTTTGAGATATTGGCTTTAAACTACTTTTATCTATCAAAAAATATTGTTGTCAACATTCAGTACAGTTTTGAAAAAAATAGAATTGACAGTTTTTTTTACAAAAAATTTAAAACCGAAAAAAAATTTAACAAAAGTTGGTAAAAATTGATTTTCGACTCAAACATCTTTTCAAAAATTTGAGATTATGGCTTCTAACTAATTTTAAATTATAAGAAATATTGTTTTCATAATTCAGTAAAATTTTGAGAAAAATCGAATGGACAGTTTTATTACAAAAAATAAAAACCTAAACAAAAAAAAATTAATAAAAGTTGATTTTCGGCTCAGATATCTTTTCAAAACTTTGAGATATTGGCTTCAAAATAATTTTATCTTTTAAATAATATTTTTTTCAACATTCGGTAAAATTTTGAGAAATGTTGGATTGACAGTTTTTTTTTTTACAAAATATAAAAACCTAAAAAAAAACAATACTAAAACTTAGTAAAAATTTACTTTCGACTCAAATAGCTTTTCAAAAATTAAAAATATTGGCTTCAAACTTATTTTATTTCACAGAAAATATTGTTTTTGATATTCAGTAATTTTTTTTATTGAATTGATACATTTAGACAAACTTTTAAGCAAGACAAATCGATAGACGGAATGGGAAGTTATCAGTGTGGGTCCCATACCAGCCTCTTTTTTCAATTGGGAATTGAAACCTTTTGAACTGAAATGGTAAATCTGTAGCAATTATTGAGATTAGAGACAGTGTCTGTTGACAAATCCTGCCTCATATCTCCTGCGACTTCATCAAATATGATTGAATTTATGTTTAAAACGATATTGTTTCATCATGTATGTATGTAATTTTGTAAAATAAGGAAGCACTTGCAATAATTTTAGAATTGCTCTGTACTAAATTAACAACATTTTCCGTTCGTGTCACATATCCCTTGGCATCGGTTTTTAACCGTCCATCTCTTCTTTTTAATAGAGTTTTACCATAGTTTCGTAAGCTTATTTTATTATAAAACGATGATAGATCCAAAAGAAGGCATTACCTAATGATATGTTTATAACAATAAAAAAGAATACAGCTGTGGACAACTAATTAGAAACACAAATTATATATACTCTGAGAACTGTTTCTTCATTCAATTATTTATTAAATTATTTTTTTTTGTAAGTAATATTTTAAGTTTTTCTTAATAACAACAAAATGTACAACAAAAAATTTTAAAAACATAATATTTTTCTTTATATAACAATTTTATCACATTAAGGACCCTTTTGTGGTGGACATCTAATCTGAAACAAAATGAAAAATATTATCTTATCTTAATATTTCTTTATTTTAAGATATCATTACCAAAAAATTCTTTTATTATTTGGTTGCAAAGCCTCTTTGCTTTAGAACCTCTCGGCATCTTCGCTCCATGGATTCAATAAGTCGCCTGCAGCGCTCCACGGGTATAGCCTTACAAGCGGCTTCAATGTTCGAATAAAGAACATCAAAGTTACAATTTTTTTTTAGTCCAACAGCTTTTTTGACATCCGCCCAAAGATGCTCAATTGGGTTAAGGTCTGCACTTGCCGATGCCCATTCAAGTACAGTGATAGAACTGTCCCCAAAAAATTGTTTTGTGATTCCAGCGGTGTGCTTGGGGTCATTGTCTTGCTGAAACTTCCAAATGACTGGCATATTTTCATCGGCCCAATCCACTAGTCGTTCCTTTAAAATGTCGACGTACTTTAAAGCTGTCAGCGTCCCATTAATTCTATGGACTGGTCCAACGCCATTCCAGGCAAAACAACCCCAAACGTTGATCGAGCCGCCTTCATGCTTGACCACTGGCAAAACGTATTTCGGATTGAAAGCGGTTCCCTTTGGCCGACGAACATATCGGGCACCATCTTGTCCCATCCGATTTATCTTCGTTTCGTCACTCCACACAATGTTTTTCCATTCATTTGCTGTCCAATTGATGTGTGATCTTGCGAACTGAATCCTAAGTTTACGTTGCCTTATGGTGACTAGTGGCTTCTTCCGTGAAACGCGACCATGTAACCCAGCCTCAACCAATCGTCTTCTAATGGTGCGAGCAGAGATCGGAGCTTCAGCTTCATTGAAAATCTGGCGTTGAATTTCAGTTGAACTTATTTGAGGGTCTCGTTTTGCCAGCCTACTACCACCGATCAATCCGGTGGGAAGTCTTACGAGCTCTTTTTTTCCGCGGTACATTTTCAATTGTGTCAAATGCCTGAAAATGCTTAATTGCACTGAAAACTTTCTTTATAGAGCAGTTTAAATGAGATGCAATCGCTCTATAGGAATATTTTAGCTTCCACAGCTCAACAATAGCTTTTCTGGAAACGGGATCGCAGTTTTTAGACTTACCCATTATGAAAGCCTTTCAAATTAAAAAAAAAAATACTTAAAATATAATTGCAGCAACAACTTGGTTGTCTACTTACCGGTGCGAAGTTACAAAGTTATTTTCACTCTTACTTAATCAAATTTAAATAGACCGTTTCTAATTAGTTGACCAGCAACGACGAGTGCTTTTTTTGGTTTAACCTAATTTTCTTGCGTAGCAGTCAGAAGAGTGCAAATGATGTTATTTCTACAAATTAGCAGATAACATTTCTGATACACCGCTAAGGATACAGTTATTTTGATAGAACACAGTATTGTGAAGAAGTAAAGGAACGGAAGAACAATGTTTCTAATTAGTTGTCCACAGCTGTATATTAAATAACTAATTATAAGTGTTACCGGTGGATCTACTTGCATAATCCAAGAATGAGATATTTTACTGCGGAAACAAGTAACTTAAAACATTCTCCAATTTCCTAATTACTTCCACACAAATAATCATGTCATTATATTGCTCCGTTGCGACGTGAAGGACGGACAAACAAGCGAACAAACATACTGACTTTCCCTTTTATAATATTAGCACATATTTGTACTTGTCAATAAAATTTCAAATTAATACAGACTTCTTATTACATATGGTGATAGTTAAAGAGTCGAGAAATAAGCTTAACAATTTCATAAAAAAAGTCTGTTTGAAGACTGAGAAAACAAAGAAAGCCCAGAAAATTTGTTTTATTATCTTTGATTTTTTGAGTTTTTCACTCCAGCCAATAAAAGTCCACTTATTAATATTTGAATATGAATTCAATTCTAGTCACCTTCCACTTTATATCTGACTAAATGGAATACTATTTTTATAATTTATATATTTATTATTTTTTGAATTTCCCTTTACTCCAGCTTTATGTTTTTATGCTTATGTGTAGCAATAGCCGTTAAGGCAAGTATAATAGTTATTTGAATTTGTTTTTGATTGTTATCTTTTTTGTAAGCCCTTTCCTACATTAATGCTAGGTTTTATTATAGGGAGGAAGGGATAATATTGATTTGAATTTTTGGTTGATAGTAAAATTAAGTTTAACTTTGGGTAAACTATAGAGGAAGCCTTCAGCTTTTTAGTACAATTTTCCTTATCAAACCATAATTTTGATATAAATTGTTTTGGGGTTTTTCTTTAAAATATGAGTAAAGATATTTTTATGATATTGACGTAAATTAAATTAAATTGAAGGTACTTTTATATGACCATGTTCAATAAACCCTGAAGCATGTTAAAATTGAATAAGGTTGAAGTTTTTTTCCTTTTATTATGTTTTGAACATCAATAGAATAAACAAATACCATAATAGAAAAGTGTGGTTTTAAGCTGAAATCAAAGTAGAAACTAAACTTCCGAAGAGGTCCTTTAAAAAAGTATGAAAGTATGAGGAACTACTTACTGAAATGAAAAAAATAGTAAAATTTCGTGATGATACGAGTAATACTTAATTTCTAATTTATTCAATTTTATATGCTTTTAAACTGTTATGTATACCAGTATGTTCATAAAACATTCCTAAATATTTCTTTAATTGTTATTTCTCAAATATGTGTTTACTCCGTTTCTTTAATACTCATTGAATAAGTATTTTGTATTACTTCTCATGACTAGTATACTCGTATTTGTCATTCTCAAATACTTCTTAAAGTTTTCTGAAACACTTATTTTTAATTCTATCATTTGACAGAATAATATGTCGAAATTGTACATGTTTCATTTTTATTGTGAACTTCGTGCGTAACGCTCACAAGATCAAACGAATCTAAATCAGGATGGTAACATGGGTTCTATAAGAATATAAACGATCAAACTAAATATAAGAATAATAAAATAAATTATCAAACATAAACGCTTAACATAAATAAAAGAAATAAATATTATAACAAATACATAACAATTATGAGAACACATTTTTCTGTGAAAATTCATATGTACCTCTTTAAGAATGAGTAAAGAAGCATTTAGGGCAACTATTTGTAGAGTACATATTCATTGAATAACTCGAAGAAGGAGAAAAGAGCTATTTAAAGGGAACTAAATAAAGATGATTTTCAAAAACGATTTAGCTCTTTAGTTCCTTCTGTTGGAATGTCTTCTTTCACCTTTTCTTTGCTCAATAGGTATTTCAAGCTTTTTTTAAAGAAGAAGAAGAAACGTTTCAGAATTATTTAATAGTTCTTTAAGTAATTCTGTGATACTTGTAAAATTCGTAGGTAAACAAGTCTTTCCTACATATGCAGTTACTCTCTTAATAACGTACATTATCTTAGCAAGCTTAAGTCAAAATATTTACCACGATTTATAACTTTTTTTTAAAGGAAAACCATGCAAAAAAGACTTACAACATTTTTGCATGGGTATTTATCTCTTTTGGAAGTTTTTTAATCCTAAAAAAATTACCAGTGGAAGCACAGAAGTGTGTAAGCATTGTATTACAGAATTAGCGCTGTATTCGCAAAATTTAAAGAGCATTTTATTCGTCAAATCGTCTTCAGTAAGCAGGCTCAATTTTGACTAGGGGGTAACGAAAAATTTGTAGAATTGTCGTTTTTTGGGCTGATCATAAATTTCATGAGATTTTTGAAACACCATTACATACCAAAATCATTGTTTTGGTCTTTAAATCTAAAGCTGGTGTCAAAATGAACATGATTAGCGAAGCAAAACATTTGAAGGAGAAATAATTTCTCGCAAAAGTGATGAAAAATCTGATACATAGGTATTATGAATAATGTTCATAAATATATTTATTTCTTAATTTCTATTCCCTGTACCAAATCAGTCAGTTAAAATAGATGATCTACTTAAAGAACAAGAATCAAACATGTAATCAAAACAATTTGAACTTTCTTATGTGTAAAACTCATGGTTTCAGATCATTTAAGACGAGACAATTTGTATTGTACCATTCCCTAAATAATATTAAATCTTTGAAAAGTTTAATTTCATCAGCAAATATTGTATGAACGAAACCAAGTCATTTATAAATAAAATAAATAAGATTATTCCTAGATGGGGAATACCAGAGTTCACAATGAACGCACTCCAACATTCATTACGAAATATTACACTTTATTGTCTATTTCCTAAATATGATGAAATATCATTTAAGAAATTATCTTTAAACAGTTTGAAAATGAGTGTTTTATGACACAACTTGTCAAGCGCTTTACTAAAATCAATTAATACACAATTTACTTGTTCACGTTTCTCAAAAACATCTAAGCAAAATTAAATAAATAAGTATTAGTAAAACGTTTTTTAACAAAACCATGCTGGTTATCACAAATAATTGAACTTAAATTAAAGGAAAGGACACAACTTACGATTGAATCAAACAGTTTAGGTATCAAAGATAGCTTAGCAAAAAAGGAATGCATTTTTTCAAAATAGAGGATGACACACACCATCAGGACCAGGAATAAATTACTCATTTAGTTAACTTCCCATAGGAAGTTATGTTATCGGTCCGATTTCTCGAATTGAAAATGTTGACATTTCTCGACGTTTCAAGGTCATTAGATTCGAAATAAAATATTTTTAGAAAGATGTCTGAGCGCTCGTATGAACCTACGTTCGCGACGTTTTTTTCGCCGTCCATAGCTCAAGAACTAGTAGAGATATCGACTTCAAGTAAATTTGTTATATATGTTATACAGCTAATAATGCAGAAAGATGCAGAAAGGACTTTCAAAAAAATTGAGTGGGTGGTTTTTTTTACCATAACAATTTTAAAAAAAGGTGAAAATGTTGGTTATGCCTAAGTATCTCACGAACCAATAACACCAATGTTATATTATAATATTGTAATGCGATACCAAACAAATATATTTTAGGAAAAAATTCCAACTAACGTTTTTTTTTATGTATCAAAACAACTGAAAAAAAAAATATTTGTCACCTCGAATATTTTACGAACAAAAAATGATTGTATCTCCAAAAATAATGTTGCGCAATAAAGAATAACGTTTTTAATATCTGGTAAAATTTTGAGAAAAATCGAATTGACAATTTTTTTACAAAAAATTAAAAACCTTAAAAAAAATTATTAATAGTTGGTAAAAATTGATTTTCGACTTAAATATCTTTTCAAAAATTCAAAATATTGGCTTTAAACTTATTTTGTTCCATAGAATATATTGTTTTCGATATTCAATATTTTTTTTTATAAAAATCCAACAGTCCGTTAATTCATAAAAAAGAGGCAGGGATGCGACCCACACTGATAACTTCCCATCCTGTCTGTCGATTTTCCTTTTAAGCACAGTTTGTAGGTTTTCGTGTTTTGTTAAAAAAGTTATCAGTTATATTAGTCTAAAAAATGTAAAAATAACCAACAATATTTGGAATATGATTAAATAGTTTGATTTCAAAATCAATTTTTTTAACAAGATTTTTAGTCGTTAACCAATTCTTACCAATTTTAGTAGCATTTATTAAAAATTTTTATTTCTAATATAAACAAATACAAATTGGATGAATGAAATCAATTTGAAGTCAATGTTTAAAATCTACAAAAAATATTACGCACATTTGGTAAATATTGATGTTCGCTTCTCGATATCTCGTGAACAGTGGAAGAAATTGACTTCAAATTAATTTCATTCATTAAATTTGTATTTGTTTATATAAGAAATAAAAACTTTGCAGAAATGCTACTAAAATTGGTAAAAATTAGTTTTCGACTACAAGTCTCGTTAACAAAAATATTCATTATATGCAAAATATTATTGGTAATTTTTAAATTTTTAAGAATAAGTCAATTGAGATTTTACAAAACACGAAAACCTACAAACTTTTAAGCACAGTAAACAGTATGTTCACTTTTTTCAAAATTAATATTATTTATATGTATAGTCGTAAAGGTCATGTGTAAGATATTTTGTTTGAACATTAATTGACGTGAAATTTGTTTGCTAATAAAGCCAACCTGTTGGTTATTCCATAGAAATTCTTGTATTTTATTTAAAAGTAATTCTTTACCTCTAAATAAATACAAAACTTAAATTCATTTCAATTTAATTTAATTAATTATAATTAAATTATACGAAAAAAAAACACAAAAATATATATTTTTCATATTGAAGAGCTTTGAAATGCATATAATTTTGTTTGAACAGAATTTTATAAATGTTTGAAAAACTGTATGATTTTCACTATTTGAAATTATTCGGGAAGGAACCAATTCTTAAATAATATTTTAAAGTATTTATTAGTTGATTCTTTAACAAGAATATATGTTTTAACAACTGTTTTACAAAAACTAAAAACTAGCCCTAAAAGCTATTCAAATCGAGAACCAATTTAATTTTTTTTTTTTTCTATACAAAAATTAAAATTAATTTTTCTAAAAAAATTTACCACAACCCAAAAAAACGTCTTTCGTATTAGAAAATTATTCTACAGGTTACATAATCTTGTGTTCTTAAAAAATACAAACTGGACAAACAATATAATTTTATAAGATTCAAACAAAAATTATTTAAGTATTGAGAGTAGGTACCTAACTTTATATAAGATCTTAGGTAATCGGAAACTTTTTTTTGAAGCAAATAGGTTATTCTATTTGTACTTGAAATTTTTAAGTGCAAGTATCAGCAAGTATCTTCAAAGCTTTAAACTCAAAGTGTAACGCTAAATGGTTTATATTCATAACTTGGGTTGGTTTATTCAACAGTTATTTGCTGACTGTGTTTTTTTTTGAAAAGTTTTTCAAAACCCTATTCTTTTATACAAAATATGAATTTATCAACATACATGTATCAATTTAAACTCCACAAGAAACGTGTACAATTGTAGCAGTAACTTCCTATAAAAAACAAAACAAACCAATATACGTAGGTATACCATGGCGTATACGTTACTTTTCTTATTATTTGAATCATACATATTTATAATATTGATTTTTGGTTAAATGTCCTCGTTTGCAGTTAAGTAAATTTACCGTACCTCCATACGTACAAATAAACATGAAGGCATAAAAGCAAGTCTGCTGAATAATCTTCTTATTTTTATCCATGGAAAACGCAGAAACCTCAAGTGTTATATTAAAAAAAAACTTTTGTAGGTTTTTCAAGGTCAGGTTTTTAGAGCAAGACAAGGATATTCATGGAAAAAATGTGATTCGATGCGAATCATTTTTTTAATTAGAATTGAAATTCTAAAAGTGATTTACATATAAACTGCAACCCGTCCTGTCACAATTAAGCTATTAAATTGTATGAATTGCAAACAAATCTAAAGAAAAAGTTTACTGAGTTATAATTTGCCTACTTATTGACATAACCGAGGAAGCTTTCATTGTTTCCTACAGGTTTTTCTGCAAATTCACACGTTCCACATTCACGCCGCACACATCCCCTCATCGTCACCACAATAACCATGATGGCGCCAAAAATAGCACTGTCAAATATTAAACTAGGATTCATTTAAATATTATGTGTGTATGTGTATGTTCTGTACTTTGCAGGTTCAATGAATTTTCAGAAGAAAATAAAAAAAAACAAATGCTGTGCGGTATTACGAGGGGGTGTGTTTTAGGAAAAATATAAAACAACGAGAAAAATAAGGGTAAGAAGGCATAGAGACACGGTCGGTAGTTAAAAATGTAATGGAGACACATAAATTTAAAATGCAAGCGTATACAAAAAGAAAGACTAAGAAAAAGGACGACAACGACTTGATGATGAAAATAAAAACATTAAAAACAGATTTTCACTTGATGATGGTGTAAAAATAAAATATTTTTAGGAAATTGTTTATAAATGTGTTTTCTTTTAAAACTTCTTATTGCAAAGCATTAGATACTTTTAAGGATTTAATACCATTTGTTAACTTTATGTAAAATATTTGAGTGATGCTAAAAACTAATTAAAGCTGGTGAGAAAATAATTAAGGATTCTCTTAACATTTAAGCTAATTAAAGATAATTGAAGAAATCAAGGATAAATTTAATGTTAAGGTATGCTAAGTTAAAAATTATATAAAATGAACAAATTTGAGCAAATTATCTTAAATTATTTTAGAGATGCCTTCGAAAAACTCAATCCACTTACGTAATTATTTAAATAGATAGAAAATCTTCTGAAAGAAATTATTAGAATCAATCTAAGGAAATCATTCGACTTCTTTGAAATAGGACAACAATAACTGAGAAAACCAATCGCTTCTCTCCAACTTGTTGTAATAGAAGACTTAATTTCAGATTTCCTGAGACAATTCTAATAATTTTGGCATATATTTGAATTTAACTGAGCTTGATAACACCCTTTACCAATGCTACATAGTGGAAACTCTAGCCAGTCTTGATAATGGTTCAAAATCATTTCAACAGTTCGTCAGCTAAAAAAGTAAATTAAAAACTTATCCCACCTCTATCACTCTTAATAATACAATTTGAGATGATCCCCACACTATCTCCAATCTGGTTCTTACCATTTTCAATCAGTCCTTTACCGGTGAGTCTTTTGTTCCAGATTTCACATACTTTGAAAACCTGGCTAAGGCGCCAGTTATATCTATCATTGGTTTTTATCATTGAAAACAAACATTGGAATTTTTTTGACAGGTTGTTTATACCTATCATTAAAAATGTCTCTCATAGAAAAAAATTTCCTAAATGAAATCCACCGAAAAATTTTTACTGACAGAAATCTGTCATTGGAATTGTGTGAAATTGGAAAACAAATCAGTAGAACGATTCCTTTCATTTTTGAACATAAAAGTATCAGCTGTTCAGGAAAATGACTTTTTGTCTGGAAAATAGAAAAATACAAGTATAGCGAAAAATAAATGCTCAATTCAACTTTTTTTTTCTTTGATCAGTACATTATATAATTTAAATAAAATAAATAAATTAGGTGGCGCAACAGTCCATGGAGAACCAGGGCCTAGTGACTTACAACTCTCGACCATCCCTGTGTGCGAGTAATGTTGTCAGAGATGGAAGGGACCTACAGTTTATATGCCGAATCCGAACGGCTAGTTTGAGAAAGCACTTTTCATGACAAGAATTACTCTTGGACAATTTGTCAATTCCTCGCAAGAGGCAGTACCCGTAAAAAAAGTTAGGTGGCACAGGCAGGCATTGAACCCAAGACCCCTTGCATGAAAGTCCAACGCACTAACCATCACGCTACGGGTACTACACATTATATAATTTGTATTTCTAAAAAAAGGGAAACACAGTAAAAAAATTTTCCGTATTGATTTCAATGATAGACTGGCTCCTAATAGTTCTCTCGGTCAAATTCTTTCGCAAACAAATTGACCCTCTATCTTACCCCTCTTACTAATTCTTAATCTATTTATTGCTAAAGTCGAAATTCCTACATTTATGGAAAACCTATTTTGTACCTTAGTTCACAAAACAGGCCTCAAAGGTTTTATCCAAAATGTAGTCCAATTGCCAAACAAGCAATTCTTAAATTGGATGAAGGCATCTCGTACGATATTTTAAGTTTTCATTGAGAATTTTTCATCCCCTTGGAATCATGGCATTTTGGTCTAAAACTTCTATTTTTGTAAAGCTTGTGTCCGTTACACCCTCGGCAAGGAATTTGACAAAATATTCCATAGACTTAAAGCTATTGAATTTCTTCTTACCTAAAAAGCTGCGTGTACATGGTAGCTTCAGATACAAACTTACCCTTTTCTGCTACTTCTACCGTGCCCCAAGGTAGTTACTTAGATCCTCACCATTGACGATATAAAATTTATTACTAAATATTCCCATTATTCACATTGCTGACGACACTAATTTTGTTTTGAAGATCAGTACTTCGATGCACTATATTTTGAAGACATTGAGCTCTTTTTTCACCAATAACTGAATTTCCTAACCATTACATAAACAATATAAAGCTTAAAGACAACTCAGCCCTTAGGCTAGTAAAATGTCCGTCAAGGAAATTTTACAACATTATTTATTTTATTTTACTTAAAACTAAACCCTAAGACGATAAAAGATGATGTAAGCCGATGACAAGCCTAGGCTTAAAACCCTATACCGACTTCCCATTTTCAAGTGAAGATTGAAGGAGGAAAGGAGTCGGCTATCCACGGTTCTTCGTCTGACGGGGTAGATTAGCGGAACGAACGAAATTGTCGTCATTCGGGTAGAAGACATAGGTCCCATAATATGACCTCAAACAAGTTTTATCACGAAACTGTCAATTCTGTTGATTCGAGCCCCCATTCTATAAGACCTCGTTTAAATAGTAATGGACGTAAGAAGATTCGGCGATTCGATTTAAGCCGGTATAGCGTCGTAACACTGCCGTTCGTATACCAGAAACTTCAATTCTGTTGAAACACATAGGCCATAAACGATCATCGGCTATATGAGGGCCATTTAGCAAATTACTTTCACTCTGGTGTCAAGTCGACTACTGTAAAACAGCCGTTTTGTCAGAATGAAGGCTCTTCTGGCCCTGGTCAGAACAACGTTTAGATGTGTGTCGAAATATAAATACTGATTTAACCAAATACCGATACTTTTGTCCGTTAATTGCTGCACATGAAGTTCAACGATGACCATCTTCCACCATTTCTTGCGTGTTTTCCTCGTGGCTCTAGCCAACGAAGTCCGGAACAGAATTGTATCCGACTTCTGGACGTTTGTTTTCAGTTTTAAGTCATAGCAATATTGCAGAATCTTGCCGAAATCACGCTGTAAAAGGATTCTAATAACCTCAACCTTTCGGGGCACTCTGTAAACAACTCGATCGTCGACGTTTACAATTGCCTCTGTTAGACTACCAGTACCAGAATGCTGGTTTAAATGCTGAAGAGAATCGGCGCTCCTTGTTGAAGACCATTTTTAATTTGGAATGTTGTGGTAGAAGTTACATTTCTACTTTCGACAACAAACTTTCTACCGTTAAGCATATCATAAGGTATATACAACAATGGTTTGCTTATGCCAAGCCTGCTCAGTTTTAGTTACAGACCCTCTAGTCGTACGATTTCAAAAGCCTTTTCCAAATCCACCAGAACCCTCACCTGTGCATTGTTGTTTAGATTTGTCAGCACGAGTTGTGTCATGACCCGCCTTGAACCCGAAGCCGCCTTTAATCCGGAACTATTTTGCTCTCTGCAGCCCACTTAGTCAGAGATGATCTTCTCGAAAACTTTGCTGATGTTGGGAAGAAGATTTGACGGGTTTGAGTTGTCCTTTCCCTTTTTCGGGAGAGGATGACCCACACCGGTCTTCCAATGCACTGAATAATATGCATTATTCAGTGCATTATAGAAGAGTGTGGTATAAATGTCAATTGCCTCCATCGGTAAATATCTTAGTACATCCAATGTTGGATATACCACTGATACCTGCTTTTGTTTTTTATTGAGTTGAAGATGAGCAGGAGTTCGATTTCGTTATTAAAAAGAGGCTGGGATGTGACCCACACCGATAACTTCCCATTCCGTCTTTCGATTTGTCTTGCTTGGTTTTCGTGTTTTGTTAAAAAAGTTGTCAGATGAATTATTCTTAAAAAATTTAAAATTACCAACAATATTTTGCATATAATAAAATAGTTTGATTTCGAAATCTATTTTTGTACCGTTTGCTCGGCGATTATAGCATTTGCCAAGAAATAATCATTGAACCGCATGAAACCATGGTTCTCACGTTGCATAACCTCTCTTACAAATTATCTTGTCTCTTCCTTAAATACCTCTGTCCACTATGGTCCTATAATCAAGGATCTTTACCTTTCTAGATCTACCTTGGGATGATACCCTGATCCTTCCTTCATAGGTAAATGACATATTAACGCCATATTGCCTACTTTCTGGCCCTATTAATTGTCCCAATCTTTAAAACTCCATCTTCCTTAACACTTAAACTCGCAATTTGAGAAGAATCATCTCTTTTAACTTCCCACTCACGTACGTCTAATGTCAATCTGAATGACAAAATTTTTGTTTTCAATATAAGTACTTCTTGCTTGAGACACCGTCTCCAAAACTCATCCCTTGTTATAAGTTAATTCCTAGTTTGTAGGTTAGATTAAATTATCTATTTAGCTTGTATCAAGCTGAATAAATGGGTTTGTTGCCTCCATCAAAAATCAAAATCAAACAATTTGTCTCTTTTTGATTAATTCAATAACGCACCATATTACATACCCATTATTTTTCAAGTAATTCGCAAAAATACTCGTATAATGAAATTCATAAAAGCGATCCCACTTAATGCCATAAATTTAGCATTAAGTCCATAATAATGAGTCCATATTTTATTCGTATTCTTCCTTAATCGTCATTTATCCAACTCTCGTAGAAAAGAAGTCTATTGAAATGTTTTGTTGTTTACCACAACACATTGATTCTTCTTCATTAACAAAGCTAGAATAAAAACACATAACCTCAACATAATCTTATCAAAAGGTCAACACAACAAAATATGTATCAGCCCTTTAGGAAATAATTGTCTATATGGGTTTGAATATTGCTGACTTGAGCATTGTGTGTTGACAAGGTCATAGTAATATATTTAGTAGTTCTTTTGTACTCACAGATAAATATGTACTTCCTTTTCTCTCTTGGGGTTGCAATCATTTCATCTATTAATTTAATTTTTATATCTTTTTGATATTACCTTCGATAAGTATGGATAAATGTAAGACTTGATTTAAACGCCCAACAATCAACTCCATAAATATATACTTATGTACAGTTACTTGCTTTAGGCTCTAGAGGATTACCACAATCCTCACGATAGTAATAAAAGCATAAGCATAACCTTCAACAGCAATGCTATATTTGTATTATGGTTTTTCGCATAGGATTTGGCAAAAAGCTGGGGCGTGTATTTTGTAACGTGCTCGACTTAAATTCCCATAGAAATAACCATGAAATTTTTGTTCAGGTCTTTTAGTTTTTATTCAGCAATATTTGGAGAAAGCCTACACATTATATTTAGGAACACCTTGAATACAAAAGGAAAAAAAACTGTATAAAATTTTGTCACTAAAATCGCGCATTATGAACCATAAGCCATCTACAAAAGAGAGACTGAACGAACTCATTGGTTAACATTACATAAGTGTTGAATATTCTCAAAGAAATTTCAAAATTTAACCGCAACTTGTAGAGAGTGAGTTGAAGTGGGTTAAATTTTGGCTACTGCTCCTTTTGCAGTGGCGTTACTGTTAGGAATTTCCATATATTTTTGTATTCCTATTTTATATATTTTCTTTCTATACAAACATTGAAACTCCACAGCAAAGTTGGGAAAATGCCACAGATTTATCCTTTTAAAATCGATAGTGGTTCACTAAGGCGAATACGCAATTTTATTATTTTATTAAATTTTAACCTAAACTTTTTCTTTTTAGAACCAGACGGTTGGTATGTGCAATTTTGTGAAACTATTGTATTTATAATTTAACAAATAAATCAACTTTTTCTGGGTATTCTTAAAGCGTAAACCTTGGATTTTTTAACTTCCCATAGGAATTGTAATCGCTCCGATTTTTCGAATTGAAAATTTTGAAATTTCGCGACGTTTCAAGGTCCGTAAGTTCGTATGTTCGTACGTTCGCTACGTAAAATATTGAAAAAAATCGAATTGACAGTTTTTTATAAAAAATAAAAACCTAAAAAAAACATTACTTAAAATTGGTAAAAATTGATTTTCGACTCAAATATCTTTTCAAAAATTTGAGATTATGGTTTCTTACTAATTTTATCTTATAAGTGTAGTATAGTTGGAGGAGACCAAGTGTAAGAAGACCATTACTCTTGGTCTCCACTTCAACGATGGCAGCTACGCCTTACTTTATAAAACTGTAGCCAACTTCATTGTAAAAATAAAAGAACCGCAGCACGAAGATGAAGGGATTCGAATTCTAGAAGCCAACCGGGATTGACGCCATAGAGCAGAGATCCTATCATTGTCAATTTAAGAGAGAAGCTGGGCAACGAAGACTCTAATTTGTATGTTCTTCAGGATGGGGTAGTGTATCGAAAGGACCGAGATGGTAAATTGCTCATGTATGTGCCATCTGAACTAGAAACGAATATTATTAGACAAGTGCATGAAAAAATTGGACACATGGGAATATCGAAGAGTTATGATCAGTTGCGTATGCATTTTTGGTTTCCAAATATGCAAGAAAAAATAGATAAATTTATAAAGAATTGTATAAAGTGCATTATGTATTCATCTCCGGCACAGTCACGCGATCGCAATATTTTTAACATACCAAAGGAGCCCATACCGTTCCATACGATTCATCTCGATCATTTTGGACCACTTCCTTCTATTGCCTCGAAGAGAAAGCATATACTTCTGGTTGTTGATGCCTTCACGAAATATGTTAAGCTATACGCAGTAAATTCCACTAGCACTAAAGAAGTGTGCGCTTCCCTCTGTAAATATTTTGAGTACTATAGTAGACCCTTCAGAATAGTAACAGATAGAGGAACATGTTTCACCTCTCTAGAATTCAGCTCTTTCCTCTTGGATCGGAATATCACACATGTTAAGACCGCAGTTCACTCGCCCCAAGCTAATGGGCAGGTAGAGAGGGTTAATAGAGTACTTAAGGGTATGTTAGGAAAATTAAGTGAACCAATTGAACATTCCGATTGGGTGCAAAGCCTATCACGGGCTGAGTACGCATTGAATAACACCATTCATAGGTCTACTCGAACTACCCCGAGTAAATTGCTTTTTGGGGTTGATCAAAGAGGAGTCGTTGTGGACGAGCTCACTGAGTTTCTTGACGAGAAAAATTTAAACCCACTTAAGAGAGATCTTCTCGCGATCAGAGACGTAGCCTCCAAAGAAATATCAAAGGTTCAGGATTACAATCGGCAATACTTCGAGGAGCATCATCAACCAGCTCCTACTTACGATATAGGAGATTTCGTTCTAATAAAAAATGTTGATACCACAATCGGTACTAACAAAAAGTTCATCCCGAAATTCAGGGGACCTTACGTCATTCATAAAGTCTTGCCACACGATAGGTATGTTGTACGTGATATAGAAAATTGTCCTATAACTCAATTGCCTTACGATGGTGTGATAGAAGCAAAAAATATTCGGTTATGGCAAGAAGACTATATGTAAAATTGACTAAGAGAATTAAATTGTGAAATAATAAATTAAGATATTAAGAACTACAAAATTGAATTTATGTAAAATTAACTAAAAAAAAAGAAGAGAAATAACTAATAACTTATGATTGATCAGAGTCGATCAAATTGTCAGATTGGCCGAGATGTAGTATAGTTGGAGGAGACCAAGTGTAGGAAGACCATTACTCTTGGTCTCCACTTCAACGATGGCAGCTACGCCTTACTTTATAAAACTGTAGCCAACTTCATTGTAAAAATAAAAGAACCGCAGCCAACTTCAGGCAAAACGAAGATGAAGGGATTCGAATTCTAGAAGCCAACCGGGATTGACGCCATATTTTTTTGTAAGATATTTTTCCTAAGAAAAAATAAAACTAAGGAGCTTAATAAACGTGTGAAGCAACTAAACTTCTTTTGTTTTTATATATTATATAAGAAATATTGTTTTCAACATTCGGTACAATTTTGAGAAAACCGAATCGATAGTTTTTTTTACAATAAATAAAAACCTAAAAAAAGCGTTACTAAAAGTTCGTAAAAATTGATTTTCCGATCAAATATCTTTTCAAAAATTAAAAATATTGGCTTCAAACTAGGTTTTCTCATAGAAAATATTGTTTTCAACATTCTGTTATTTTTTTATAATAATCCAATAGTCCGTTTCTTCATAAAAAATAAAATCTCCTTACATTCTCAAACATATGTTCAAACGCTTTAGAACAAGGTTATGAAGTTGACTGTGTATACACTGACTTTTCTTAAGCTTTTGACCAACTTAGCCACGAAATTATTTTATTTAAACTCAAAGTTCTTGGTTTTCCACCATTTTTCTTAGCTTGGATCAAATCATACCTTGAAAACAGATCCTATGAGGTAAAATTAAGAAATTGTCTTTCTGAACCTTTTGTTGCTCAATCTGGTGTTCCCCAGGGAAGCCATCTTGGCCCTATTCTGCTCATCCTGTCTATTAACGACGTATCGTCATGTCTAGGCTCAAGTGAAGTTCTCATTTTTGCTGATGACATTAAAATTTGTAAGATTATAAAGTCCACCCATGATCGTATCTTTTTACAAGCCGACATTGATAGTTTCACATTTTGGTGTGGGAAAAAAAAAATGCCAGACGATAACTTTTACTAAAAAACAAATCGGTAGTGTATTTGATTATTGTATATCAAAGCAAAAACTCGGTCGCGTCTCCACATTTAAAGATTTAGGTGTTCATTTCTGTTCCAACTTAGAATGTACACATCACATTAATTTTATTGTTAATAAATCAAGTTCTATGCTTGGTTTTAAAAACGCTAAAAAAAGGAGGTAAATGATCCCTATGTTACTCTGTCTTTGCACAATTGTCATGTTCGTCCTCATTTTAAATAGGTATGGACTCCCTATTACGAAATTCATAGAAAACGTATTGAATCAATTCAACATAATTTCATTCGCTTTGCCCTAAAGGGATGATCCTTATGATCTGCCTCCCTATGAACATCGTATTCTGCTTCTTCAAATGCAATCTCTCCATCAAATGTGTGTTAATAATGACTAAATATTTCTTGCACCTTATTTGCTATCTTGTGTACATTTGAATTGGAACTCATCACCTGCGTACATTTGATTTTACGAGTATATCCATATTGACTTCCATAGAACTAACTATGGGAAGAATGAAGCTTTAAGACGAATGATGAGCATTTTATATAACTTAAACTGTTCATCGATAGATTTAAATTTAAATAAGATGGGATTAAAATCATTGTTTAGAACCAGTGCTCCACTATCGTAAACGTCTTTATTTTATTTTTTGTTGTTCTGTAATAATTCATGTTTTGTATGTTTTTGTATTTTGTGTGTGTGTTAGTCTTTAATTGTATTATTATCTTACAAACAACTAACACATGCACTTATGATGAGCCTCTGATCGTAGTTTAAAGCTTGCTATAAGCTAACTCCTTTCCGAAAATCCTGAAGTGTAAAAAGAAAATAGTACGCAAATTTGGTAAAAATTGGTGTTCAGTTCTCGATATCTCAATAGAAGGTTTTGACTTTAAAATAATTTCATTCATCCAATTTGAATTTGTTTATATTAGAAACACAATTTTTTAAGAAATGCTACTAAAATTGGTAAAAATTGGTTTTCAACTAAAAATCTCGTTAACAAAAATAGATTTCGAAATCAAAATATTTCATTATATGCAAAATATTGTTGGTAATTTTAAAATTTTTAAGAATAATTCAACTGACAACTTTCTTAACAAAACACGAAAACCTACAAACTTTTAAGCAAAACAAATCTACAGACGGGATGTTCAGTGTGGTTCGCATCCTAACCTCTTTTCTTTAACATTGTTTTTTTTTAACTAATATCGGAAATAATATAAAAAAAGTGATGTTTAGGAAATAGATTTTCTTGAACTTCTTTTGCAGGGCTTGGGTCAAAGTACTAAATGTCATACTTTAGTATTCAAAATTATGGAAGTCAAAATTCTGTGTTATAAAAGTTCAGTATACGAGTATACAAAATATTCTATCGTACAAAATTTTGAGATTACAGAAATACAGTATTTTTACTTGCGACATATTAGAACTATATATGTACACTAGCTGACCCGACAAACGTTGCTTCGTCATATAAATAATTTCTAGAGAATATTTTGCTAGAAACAAATAACTTATTGTAAGTGTATAAGGATGTGGTATATAAGTGGGAGAGGAATAGAGCACTGTAAACGGTGACAAAATATTAAAATAACGAATCACCAAACAAATTTTTTTACTTTGTTAAAATTAATTCTTTAAAATTATATACTAATCGCTAATTATGACAATACTTCAAAAAAAAACTTAATGCAAAAGAGTGTACCTACAATATTTTTTGTGATCCCATATTTCGCCAATACAAACAAACTGGATGGTTTGCGCACTCGAGAGCATGTCACGTATAATTGTCCGTGTGAAATACATGAAGTGCTCAAATCTAAGCCGTAGACAGACATCGTTTGGCCTTGAGACTTATTGATAGATACGAAACAGAATTACCGGAGGTCCAATTGTAAATTATGCGGTGGCTTACCTGGTCAATCTAATGAGTTCAAAAATTCAGTTGGATAATTTACAGCTTCGGTAGCATCAAAAATTGTATCAATAGATTTGTATAAAACCAAGTCTCCTGTTAACAAATGTTGTATCTTGAGATTTAATTCGTTGACATCTATTTGTTTTGCTGCTAAAATTGCTCTTTCTGCCAGCCACTGATGAGTCATGGTTTGTATATTGCCTTTGTACAAATATCCGGTCAATGAGAGCATCTTGTGAATCAATAAACGTGCAGAAATCGACCGGTAATTTTATGCATCCAGTTTCATCTGAAGTAACTTTCCCGTCGCCTATATCTAACAGTTGTTTTGAGAATGTTCAGCGGATGGATCTTGAAGAATTTGAACACGCATATTTACTTTCAGTTGTACCCTTTCAACATTACCTTGCAGTGGCGATGATTTTAAGCACTCGTTGATCTCATCAGCGTACGTGGATCGCGGATTAACGGGAAGTGTTTGTCTGAAATCACCTGAAAGGAGTAATAGAGTGCCGACAAATAGTGTGTCGCTGTTTTTTATATCTTTTTTAATGTTCTGTTTACCGCCTCAAGCGAATGTTTGTGTGCCGTAGTGCATTTATCCCAGATGATAATTTTACATGGATGATTGTTTTTTTATATTGCACACAGGGTCTGGGTTATTTTAAATATTTAGCGGCAGTTTAAATACTGAATAAGCTGTTCTGCATCCATCCAATAAAGTTGCCGCAACAGTCAATGCGATACCATTATTTGATCGTATTTTAGCAAGAATTAGCGAAATAAGGAATGTTTTGACAGTTCCACCTGGTGCATCCAAAGAATCCACCTTGTCCTGCGGAAACTGCGAGCATAATGTGGTCAAAAATGGTTCTTTACTCTTCATTCATTAGTGGGACATTGCGAGCAACAATCGCTGCCATTTCTACAGTTTTATATTGTAGTTCACGATTCAATTCAGTGTCTATTAAATCAGATGCATTTCGATTTGGTGAATGCATACCGAATTGACTGAGTGGTAAGTTGGCACTGATAATGCAAAGATCCTCAATAGCAATCAATGCTTCATTGTACATAGCGTCACTGAATACTATCGTAAGATCGTTTGCAAAATTTCATTGAAATTGGTTAAGCCGATTCGGAGGAGTATGGCAACTAACACTGTGACAGGAATATTTTATATATTAGATATTTGGAAAGTTTTGCATTCGTAAAAAATGTCGAACTCGAGATTTTAGTCAAACATGATATTACGATGGTAGAGAAGTCAAAAAAAGTGGGTTTTGAGCAGATTCGCGTTAGGCGTTTTTTTTTTCATTTTTTTTAAGATCAAAACTAACAGTGGCCCCCATACAATTTTTTTGGTCAAAAAACGAAAATTCGATTTTTTTTTTTAATTTTCTCTAAAATTTAATTTTTTAACGTGGCTTCTTTTAGTAAGAAAAACATATTTTTGCATTGCTCAGGAAAGGTACCGCTCATAGAACCGTTATTTTGTTTTTTTTTTTTAATTTTCTCAGCAACTTATGAACCGATTTCAATAATTTTTTTTTGAACGAGCTCTTATATTGCCTTAACAATATTTGATTATCAAAAGTGCAATTTTTTTGTGTTTGGATTTTTAACAAAATATTGATTTTTTTTTTATTTCAAAATTCTATATCTCAAGAACGGGTCACCGTTTTTTTCGAAACTCAAATGTAAAGCGTATATTTATAATCACTTAACAACTGCATAACAAAAATATTTTTAAGAAGAAATGGAAAATTTGTATATACATATATAAACAAATTAATTTAAATAAAACCAGTCTAACGATTTTCAAACAAAAAATTTGAAAAATTGAGGTTTTTTGACAAATCTAATGGCATTTATATCTTTGAGAACAAACTTATTTTACAGGTATATTTTTAAATCTTATATATGTAGGTACTTTTTTAAACAGACTCTTTGCATACAGGAGCAAGTTCGTGCGACCCAGTCGTGCATTTTATTTAAATCGGTCTTGAAGCTGTTGGCATAAATTGGGAGTGCATAATCAATGTTAGATAGATTAAGGGCATGCACTAAATTTAATATCGTGTTGATATGCCTATGCCCTACATTTTTTTTCCGCAAAATTATTTGATGATATTATTGATTGGTTATTTGAATTTCTTAGGGACTACACAAAACCATTGATTAAAGTAATATAAACCGTTAAAAAAAAACAAATCTGTCTTCTGGAGTTACAATTGAAATTTTAAATTTAAAAAGAAAAATCAGTGTATCAATTTAATATTCGTACCCCTTCTATTAAAACTTTGAATGTTCTCCACATCCTAAATGGATTGATATAGGACATTAACGATTAACACCACATGCAGGTTAAGTGTGTATTCATTGTTGATATATTTTATCAAATTTTCTTAGTTGTTGAAAATCATTTACTAAGTAAATGCTAAAATAATAAAAACTACAGTAAAACTAGATCAATTTCGTATTCGTACGCTTAGTTCTAAGTAGCCAAGCAGCTTTAATTTCCCTTGCATTTTTAATCCAATGTGTTTTTTTCAATTCATGTGCTATTATTTAAAGTATTCTGAAGTTATTTAAAATTTGTAAAAGCGTTTTGGCGAACTTGTCTCAGAATTTAACAACAATGGGGAAAAGCAAGTGAAACCTCTAAAGAACTTCGAGAACTCATCGTTTAATACCACCAGAGAAGGTAAATCTTATAAACAGATTTCATCTTTAGTTAATCGAGCTAAATCAACGGTTCAAAGTATTGTTAACCAGTTTGTAAAGCAAAAAAGGGTTGAAAACTTGTCTTCCAATACAGAATCTTCGCCAATCCCTGGAAGAAGAATTTTGTACTGAAACGTTGCGGAATTGTGTTCGGGAACATAGTTTCAACGGAAGAGTATCGAGCAAAAAAACATTTATTAGTTATGCCAACAGACTTAAACGGCTTGAATTCGCCAAATAATACCAAGCAAAAGACTTTGGCTTCTGGAGAACGGTTATTTCCACAGATGATTCAAAGTTCATTATACTTGGCTCGGATGGCAGACAAATGGTTTAGCGTAAACCGAATACTCAATACCTTCCGCAAAACACTCGAGGAACCGTTGGTGGTGGGTCGGTGATGGTGTGGGGTTGTTTTTCAGCAGCTGGAGTTGGGAAACCGCACATAATTGAAGGAATTATGGATCACAAGATCTACATCGATATTCAAAAGACCAATTTAAAAGATAGTGCTGCACAAATGGGTCTAGGAAACAACTTCACTTTTTGTCAGGATAACGACCCAAAGCATAAGGCTAATGCAACCCGAGTGTGGCTTCTCTTTACTAGCAAAAAAGTTTTGGAAACCCCCCGACAATCACCAGACATTTATCCGATAGGGTATTAATGGAAATAACTGGACCGCAGAATCCGCAAATACACCGTTAAGAACAAAAATGACCTTAAAGAGGAAATTCTCTTTGAGTGGACACAATTAACATGGGAAACAACTGAAAAATCGGTAAGGTCAATGCCAAGACGATTGAAAGCTGTAATTGCTTCCAAAGGTTATGCCACAAAATATTAAAGCCATATTTTTTGACTGATTAAAACAGGGTACGAATACGAAATTGACCCAGTATTACTGCAGTTTTTTCTTTTCTTTACATTTTCAAGAAAAATTAAATGTACCAACTATAAAGATTCTATAAAATTATATCAACCATGAACTTACTTAAATTGCACTTTGTTATTACTTTTGTATCTGCAGTCATTTTGGATGAGGAAAACATTCAAATTTTGTATTAAAGGGGTACGAATATGAAATTGATACACTGTATGTAATTTAATATTCTTTAAATATTGAAAACATTTTTTCAAACTTCAGTTTTGAATTCTTATTGAAATAAAACACTAGCAAAATCCAACCCAAAAAAAATTAAAGCCATTTTCTGTACAGTAGATAATGTATCAAAAAAACGTACATATATAAAATATTTTTCATTTAAAAACCATAAAATGTCGAAATTTAAATCAACAGATAGGACTATTGAGAGACCCACAATTTTCATCTTCCTTATTGCATCTTATAAAATGTTATAAGTTTAATCAAAATCACAAGTTTTCTCTTCACTTTACGAACCCCTACCATATGCATACGAGTATGCACCTATTCCAAGTGGAAAGTAAATATAAATGTTATATTCAAATTCCATGTGGAATACCATATCCACCATAGCATACCCCACAGCATGATATATTAAATTGTTGTCTTCAGATTTTACGCAAATCTACTCCTAGAAATCCTTTTTCATAAACAAAACCCACTTCATCTTTTGAATGAAGCATCACGCAAATTTCATGACATCAAAACCCCGTTGAGAAGGAGAATCAGCGCCACAGGAAAGTATACAAAAGTAGATTAAATTAAAAATTAAACAGCAAAACAAACTGCAATTAAATAACTCAAAGTGTTTAAAATTCAATTAAATTTTTGCAATAAACCTGTCAGCAAGTTAAAGAAGCGCCATTAAAATCCATCACATCAACCGCACTCTGTCTTGACAGAGAATACACTTTTCCTTGCCAAATCGAATTAAGTGTGTCACATAAATATCTCTGAAATTTATTACCATTCTGTATACAACTCGTACAGTCGTCGTCCGGTCCGTCTGTACTCTATCTCGAGTTCTATGAGCTTATACCCACATCCTTTTGCTTTCTCAAAAAATAATAAAAGCTATAAGCTACCACACTGACCAGCATTTTCCTTCTGTATATTTCCAGATTCTACAACCGCATCGTTTAGAGCGGTGGCTTTGCCATTAAAATTGCACTTTCGCCAGCAACATCAGAGCGTTACAGCAGAACTGGAGCAGTTTAAATCATTGAAGTTCAAAAGTGAAACGATTTGCTAACTTAACAACAACAACTTTCAGAGTGAAACAAAAACCAACTGCAGCCCATCAGGACCCAGTAGTAACACAAAGTTAAGTGTGTTGCCACTTCTGCCCCCCGTGGTGGCTCTGAAAGTGTTGTACAACAAAAGACTACTGCCCTGCCACACACAGGAACTCCATCATCGTACAGTCATAACCCAATTATTATCGCCTCCGAAGAAGGATCCAAGGGAGGAGTAGTACACTCTATATCAGTTGCAGGAGTACGGCGACCAACATCGACACCGACTACGAGCAACAGCAGGCGCAAATCGTTAGCTTTCAGGATAACAAAGTTACACAATAATGTTTCGGATGTTGTAATTGACCACCCCTATTCCGGATATTTAGTGTTAATAGCCCCCCAGGCTGGGGTTAAAGGCAAAGTCGAACAAGAAGTCGATTCGGTTCCACAATTGCAACAACAGAGACGCCTCTGCCGCCACCGGTGTGGTCTTCGTCGTTGTCGTCGTCGTCAAAGACAACAACTACTGTTCCCACATCGAGCATCGGAGAATGCCAGTTGTAGTTGGGTTAAATTACTCATCACAGCAACGACCTTGTTCAATGCAGCATCAGTGACTTCGACTAGAATACCATCATCGACATCAAGTTCTAGTTTCTACCGACATCAAGGTGCTGCGGTGGTGGAGAGTATCATCATCGCCGGCGGCAGCAGCATTACGTCGACTGCGATAATTCCCGGATATTCCTCCTCCTCCGATGGCGGTGGAATGGGCATTTCCGGGGGTGGCGTCGCCGCCACTGCCGTCCAGCTGGAGGGTGGATCCTCCAATGTTACCTCAAACGCAACCACATCCTCCGAGAATCACTTCAATAGCACAACGGAGATGCCACAAATTCCATCATACATACGGACAACGTCGATGTTTGTATGCATCTCAATTATGATCTTAGGGGTCATTGGTAACGTAATGGTGAGTAAAACTTAACTTAACTTAGGTTAAATGAGGTGAACTTTACCCCATTGTGTGTATAAATGTTCATAAAACATATTTGATTTATGATGTATTCGTACATAGATTGAAAAACTAGGGCAGTCTTAAGGTTGAGGATATTTTAATAGGTTGAGTTCCATAAAGTTGGCTGAGTAGAGCTTTTAGGACGTTGTAAGAGAAGTAGGTTATTATTTATATGTAAAATAAAAATAAAATTAGGTGGCGCAACAGCTCGTAGAGAACTAGAGCCTAGAGACAAAGATGATTCCATTAATGAAATTATTCTTATTGTCTCGTATTCAGAAAAAAAAGTTGTAAATACAACAATTTTATACTTTGTCTCAAGAAATATGTGGGTTACAATTACCCCAAAACTTTTACTCTTGATTTGAGAGAGCGAAGTTTTATTGACTAAATAAAAACTTACATTTTTATACCAAGACCAAAAAAAGAGGCTGGGATGCGACCCACACTGATAACTTCCCATCCCGTCTATCGATTTGTCTTGCTTAAAAGTTTGTCTAAATGTATCAATTCTTGCCAAATTTGCGTTCTATTTTTTGTAGATTTTATTTTTTTTATGAAAAAACGGACTGTTGGATTTTTATAAAAAAATTACTGAATATAAAAAACAATATTTTCTGTGAAATAAAATAAGTTTGAAGCCAATATTTTTAATTTTTGAAAAGCTATTTGAGCCGAAAATCAATTTTTACCAACTTTTATTAATTTTTTTGTTTAGGTTTTTATTTTTTGTAAAAAAACTGTCTGTTCGATTTTTCTCAAAATTTTTCCTAATGTTGAAAACAATATTTCTTATAAGTTAAAATTAGTTAGAAGCCATAATCTCAAATTTTTGAAAAGATATTTAAGTCGAAAATCAATTTTTACCAACTTTTGTTAAATTTTTTTTTCGGTTTTTAATTTTTTGTAAAAAAACTGTCAATTCTATTTTTTTCAAAATTTTACTGAATGTTGAAAACAACATTTTTTGAAAGATAAAAGTAGTTTAAAGCCAATATCTCAAAGTCTTGAAAAGATATTTGAGTCAAAACTCAATTTTTACCAACTTTTTTTTTATTTTTTTTTAGGTTATTATTTTTTGTAAAAAAAACTGTCAATTCGATTTTTCTCAAAATTTTATCAGATGTCAAAAACATTATTCTTCATTGCACAAAATTGTTTTGGAAATGAAATCATATTTTAGTCGTAAAATTTTCGAGGTGACAAATTTTTTTTTCAGTTTTTTTGATTTATAAAAAAAACCGTTAATTGGACTTTTTTCCAAAAATATAATTGTTTTGTATCACGTTACAATATATAATATAAAATTTAATTCAAGTCTCTAGCGTCATTGGTTCATGAGATATTTAGGGTTAACCAAAATTTTCACCTTTTTTTAAACTGCTATGGTAAAAAAACCACCCACGCAATTTTCTTGAGAGCCCTTTCTGCATCTTTCTGCCTTATTATCTGTATAATAAAATCTATTTGAAGTCGATATCTCTTCTGGTTCTTGAGCTATGGACGACGAAAAAAACGTCGCGAACGTACGGACGTACGGACGTACGTACACACGCACGCACAGACATCTTTCTAAAAATCTTTTATTTCGACTCTAGGGACCTTGAAACGTCGAGAAATGTCAAAATTTTCAATTTGTCAAATCGGACCCATTACAATAACTTCCTATGGGAAGTTAAAAATATAGCCCGATGATGCCGCCAGCCCATAACTCGCACAAAACAGGCACTCTTTGTGGGTGCATTGGTTTTTCGACAATCGCTCTTCGATTATCATTCGCCGAAATGCGGCAATTCTGCTAATTGACGAATCCACTGAAATGAAATGGTCAAGAGGCTTTAGTTTTTGAGCCAATTTCACCTTGGAAGCGTGTAAATGCAAGTATTTATGCATAACATTCATTAACGACAAGCGTGAGAGGTGCAATTGTTTCAGCCTTACTATCGTGAACAGCAGTAAAATTAAACAAAGTAAACAATCACGGATGTTTTCGCATCTCCTACAGACCCGGTTTGCAAAAATGTTACCACGATTTTTCCCCGATTGTACGCACATTTGTACTATTTAATTGATCGACAAAATCACGAAGTACATGATATGCGTTTTGATTTGAAAGACCGTTTCCGTAATAAGCCTGGATAACTTTAATGCCTTGTTCGATTATTCACCTTTCCATGGTTCTAATTCAGTTAGTGGGAAATTGAGATATGTCAAATGAAATGCAGAAAAAAACTTGACGTTTAGGTGTGGTTAACATTCAACATCGGCACCTAAAACTTAACTACCCTTTACATTGTTTTTTTAAGAATAATTTGTTATCTTGTAATTTTCTTTCTTCTTAAATGTAAAATTCTTGAAAGAAAAAAATGTTTATTTTCACAATAATTTTTAGCACCTAAACATTTATGAGACATAAAAGTTCTTTTATAAAGCTTTAAATTCTTGGTTTTAAAATAAACTGAATAAACTGACAATGAATTTGTTGTCATACCAAAATATTTCTACTAGATGAATTCAAGTCTTAAAACTACTTCAACTATATATTGTTAAGCTAACGACAATGTTATTCAATTTGTATAAAACTGACAGTGATAATTGTATTATATTAGAAAGCCATAAAGAAAACCAAAGAGTTATTATCTTAGGAGTTATTGTTGTATCTAAACCTTTTGCTAGTCATTTTCAATTCGTTTACTTAGTTACTACTCTGAATATCTTTTACTATATAAAAATAAGTCGGGTTTTCCTTCCTGACGCTATAACTCCAGAACGCACGAACCGATTTCCACGGTTTTTCATTCGTTGGAAAGGTCTCGGGCACCGTGAGGTTTATAGCAGACAAAATTCAGGAAAAATTTAAACAGAAAAGCGGTGAACTCCGCTTAGCCTCCCATAGAAAGCTATTGTAAAAGTTCCGATTTGTGGAATTGAAAATTTTTAAATTTTTTGAAGTTTCAAGGGCCCTATATTCTAAACCAAAGCATCCAATTATATAAAATTCTGTATGACACATTCTGAGCAAATTTGGTATAATTTCGAAAAAATCAGTTCTCTTTTTTTATATCAAAAAACTGAAACAAAATATTTGTCACGAAGAATATTTTAAGAATCCATAATATAAAATGCCTAGAATACGACGCGACGTGCGAACATCGGCCGCAGCACAAGACATGCAAGCCAGCAACAAGTGTATTCACAGAACTTAAGCGAAGTTAGACAAAATATATTATATATAACTATATATAACTACAGTGCAGTGATGATGACAATTTAGATATTGGACCAATGACGACTGTATGCCGATATTGCAATTCCTTAAAGTTCAAAAGAGAAACGGTTGGATTGTGCTGCAAGTGGAAAAGTCAAACTGGACCCATTACTTACACCACCACAGCCACTGAAACCATTGTTCGATGGAATTGATCCCGATTCCAACCATTTCAGGCAGACGTTGCCAGTAATTCCCCGTGGAACGCCTGCAGGTGAATTGAATGCTTGCCTGAAGGCATCACTTTTATGGAATAACGTAAAAACATTATCGCTAACAACTAATATGAGAGTTCAACTTCAAAATGATTAAAGTGCTGCACAATTTTCCAAACAATTGTTAGCTGTTGGAAATGGAAAAGAAATGTGCCAGTTGATGCGACAAATGGATTAATTACTCTTACCAACGACTTTTGCCGATTTGTAGACTCTCAATTAGCTCCTATTGAAAATGTTTTCCCAAACATTAGTGAGAATTATCAGAATTATGCTTGGTTAAGTCAACGAGCAATTCTCGCCACAAAGAATAATGATGTAAAGTACAGGTACACGCACTAAACTTCACCATTCAATAAAAAATCGCTGGCGATTTGGTGACATACAAATCCGTTGATTCCATAACAAATTCCGATGATGTATTAAATTATCCAACGGAGTTTTTGAACTCTCTGGAGTTACCAGGATTTTCACCAAATAACTCAAAGTTGGTTCTGTTATTATGATATTTGATAATTTGAATCCACCGCGACTTTGCAACGGTTCTCGACTTGCGATGAAAAGACTTATGCCCAATTTGACTGAGGCAACCATTATTAACGGAAAGTACGTAGGTGAAAATCTATGTATTCTTCGAATACCAATGATTCCGACTGATCTTCCGTTTGACTTCAAACGATTGCAATTTCCGGTTCGCCTTGCGTTCGCAATGACAATTAACTTGGTGTTTGCGGGATAAATTTATAAATTCATTGTTTTTCACATGGGCAGCTATACGTTGCGTGTTCACGAGTTGGGAAACCATCCGCTTTGTTTGTGTTAACGTCAGACCAAAAAAAAAAATGTGGTTTACCAAAGAGCACTTCAATGAAGCAGATAATTTGCGGACAAGTATAACGCTTCGATTCAGTATTTACTTTGGTTTCACTTTCATTTTTTACTTAGAGAATTTCAACTAAATCACACTTCATTTTTGTAATCGAAATGAATTCATTACTGTTGTGAAATGAAATAAAATGTTCCCTTTTCAAATATAAAAAAAAAATAATTTTTCTTCATCTTTTAATCCCCAAACGAAATGTTACAAAAAACGAAGCCATTTGGTGGCGAAACGGAGTTCGCCGGGTTTGCTATAGTACTTCCTAAAGATTAATTTAATTACTCCGATAGCTATTTTGATATTAGAAGTTTAAGCCTTTCAATTTCGGAGATTTAACAAGTCTTATCTGAAATTAAAGGTAACACACGACTTGAAATGAATGCAATCGCTCCTACTACAGTATTTA
The DNA here is from genome assembly GCA_920104205.1 of Eupeodes latifasciatus. Classification (NCBI taxonomy): domain Eukaryota; kingdom Metazoa; phylum Arthropoda; class Insecta; order Diptera; family Syrphidae; genus Eupeodes; species Eupeodes latifasciatus. The sequence continues at coordinate 398,761,778 of OV049924.1, forward strand.
CAGACATAATTTTTAATCGTTTCCGCGCCCATTTTATGGTAGACGTGGTGGCCTTCACAGGCGACTCTTCAACGTTTGATGGACAAATTTGAGACAACCGGTTCAATAAACAATCAGCCTGGCGGTCTTGCATTCCTTGAACGTAAGGGCGTTGGTGAAAGTGTCCGTGAAAGTGTACAGCAGAACCCGAGGCAGTCTTTTCCTCGCCGTGCACAAGAACTCGGACTTTCGCAGACTTTAAATAAATTTATATAAAATAAATAAGTAGGAATGTTGGCATTTATCTTACTCAATTTAAAAGAGTTATGTGATTCATACGATTTGAAATTTCTGTTTTACGAGTCTGTTAAATCTACCTTTGAATATTGTAATAGTAGTTTATGTCCTTCGTATGAAGTTCATTTTTTTAGAATTGAAAAATCCAAAAAAGATTTACTAAAGTATTAGTGAAAAGGCTCTGTAGCTTCTTTCTCTTTTCGAAAAAAATAATATAGACAAATGATGCAACCATCATGAAACTGCAACAAAGAGTAAATTTTAATTAACACGTTAATCAATTGAGGATCATTTTGGATCTATGTAACTACTGCAATTCTGATTATTGCCATATCGCTTCATCACAAAACTCAATTCTTTGGATAATTTTAAACTAAAATTCCACAATTTTGAATTATTTTTCTGGGGTAAGCGATTCATGATGATTCATGATACACTCCTCGCCTCCATTGTTTTTTATCCTCCATTGCTCCCAAACCAAACTTAATTTAATTCTTATTATTTGATCGAAAGAAAGATTTAATCTTAGGCTTTAAGTGTCAACAAAGTATTATCAACCAAAAACCAGCAAAATTAGGGGTCGAAAATTTGTGCCACTTGAATAGGACATTTTAATGAAAAGCACTTTAAAGATGTCTGCTTCTTTTTATTACAAAAATAACTTAAGTTTTAGATAACTGATGTATTTTATATACAAACAAAATATTTAGTAGTGTGTTGAGCCACCTTTCTGTTACAAAACTTCAAACAACAGGATTGGAAGGGATGTATACAAACTAGCCAAATAAAATTTGAGCTTCAAACTAATTTGATGGCTTCGGTAAGTTCGGGTACACTCGAATATTGTTGTCCTGATTCATAAACTTGACGTGTCAACCATCTCCAAACATTTTCGATGATATTCAAATCTGGAAAATAGGCCGCCCAGCTGAATAGGTCCACATTTTGGTTCTGTATATAGGTTTTTACTACCCGGGCTGTGTATATTGGTGCATTGCCATGTTTATAAATCCAAGACAGGGGTCCAAAAAGGGTTTCGAAAGTATAGAAAGGCTTTTTCCAATATACCTTTGTAAGACAACGCATTCATTGTAGTTGACATAAATTGTAGTTCGCAGGTTCCACAATAAGAAATGGCCAACCACACCATCATACCTCCATAACTGCTATGTAGCCGGTCCAAATAATATGTTTATTAGCGAAGGTCATGGAAATAGTAGCTATAGCCATAAGGGGCTTCCAAATACCTTTTTTTTTTCATCGGAGAAGACCACTCTGTTCCACTCCGAAGTCCAGGTCACATCTAACCGCGAATTCTGAAGCGTTGCTCTTATTCGAACCGGGTTTAGAGGTGGTTTTACTTAATTAAATGTTTAGCTTTCGAAATAATACGACGCATAGTTGTAAGACTTGCAGTAACACCTCATTATTCCCTGATTTTTGCCAAAGAGTCGTGTGAATTTGACGGCAAATATCTTCGATCAACAAAGGATATGATTCCGCTTGTCAAAGATAAATATCAAACTAAATGCATGTTCTATTTAAGTTACTCAAAAATGTTGTTTTAATTTCAACACATGCTAAAATAAGGTGGAAAAAAGCTATAACGGCTTTCAAGAACTTGATATTTTTGTACAAAAAGAAAGAAGAATAGTTGGACAAAGACATCGGGCACAATATTAATATATTATTATTCGGTGTTCTTGTTATGAGCAATTGCAAATAAACTATACAGGGTGTCCTATTCAAGAGGCGAGGAGTGTACATAATAGTATTATAACAATCCTTTACCTGAAATTCTGCCCTATAACAATCGATACGTCGGACTTTTAGTGCAATATTAACGTAAATGCTATTTTCTTTAGTGTTGTACATTAACAATTTTTTCCAACACAAAATTCTCCGTTTTTAATATAAAAGATTTGGATAGATAATCAATTATAATGAACATGGTAATAATTTTGACATTGAACGGGGGTTATTATATTTAACATGATTTGCATTACTCTGCTCTTAAAATATAAAAACCGTAAAATATAAGAATTCATTGTTCACTCAGATGTCATCGTCGTCGATTAGAGTATTATAATAGCTCCTAAGTTGTATCTAATTAATTATTCGTCAAAACAGCAGTAAAAAATAGGCTGGGATGCGACCCACACTGATAACTTCCCATCCCGTCTGTAGATTTGTTTTGCTTAAAAGTTTGTAGGTTTGTGTATTTAAAAAAAAAATTGTCAGTTGAATTATTCTTAAAAATTTAAAAATTACCAAGAATATTTTGCACATAATGAAATATTTTGATTTCGAAATCTATTTTTGTTAACAAGATTTTTAGTCGAAAACCAATTTTTACCAATTTTAGTAGCATTTCTTAAAAGCTTTTAATTTCTTATATACCTAAACAAATACAAATTGGATGAATGAAATTAATTTGAAGTCAATATCTTCTATATTTCAGGAGATATCGAGAACCGAACATCAATTTTTACCAAATTTGCGTTCTATTTTTTGTAGATTTTAATTTTTATAAAAAAACTGATTGTTGGATTTTTATAAAAAATGTACCGCAAGTCGAAAACGATATTTTCCGTGAGAAAAATTAGTTTGAAACCAATATTTTAAATTTTTGAAAAGATATTTGAATCGAAAATCAATGTTTACCAACTTTAAGTAAAGCGTTTTTTAGGTTTTTATTTTTTATAAAAAAAAATTTCAATTCGATTTTTCTTAAAATTTTACCAGATGTTGAAAGCGTTATTCTTCGATGCACAAAATTGTTTTGGAGATAAAATCCTTTTTTGGTCGTAAAATTTTCGAGGTTACAAATATTTTTTTTTCAGTTTTTTGATTTATACAGAAATCCGTTAATTGGATTTTTATCCAGAAATATATTTCTATGGTATCGCGTTACAATATACTCGTATAATATAAAATTTGATTCAAGTCTCTAGCCTTATTGGTTTTTTTAAATTGCTATGGTCAAAAAAACACCCACGCAATTTTTTTGAAAATCCTTTCTGCATCTTTCTGCATTATTATCTGTATAACAAAATTTATTTGACGTCTAAATCTCTTCTGGTTCTTGAGCTATGGACGACGAAAAAAACGTCGCGAACGTACGGACGTACAAACGTACGTAAACACGCACTCACAGACATCTCTCTAAAAATCTTTTATTTCGACTCTAGGGACCTTGAAACGTCGAGAAATGTAAAAAATTTCAATTCGACAAATCGGACCGATTACAATAACTTCCTATGGGAAGGAAAAACAATTTAAATTTAAACTTCATAACATTTTAAATTCAAACCAATTTAAGACTCTTTCCTTTTAATAAAACATAACATGATACGAGTACATTTTAGACTTCGATATTTGTATTTAAAAACATATCAAAGCATTAAATATTTTTTGGCAGCAGTTCTTGTTCTAGTTTCAACTCCATTTGGCGTTTCCTATTGTGTAAAATTGTATACGTTGGACTATAAAAACAAGGTTATGGCGTTATTCACAACTTAGAAAAACTTCTATCAGGCAATTATTTAGGATTCTTTTCTTTTAATCTATCTTAGCCCAGTTTCTTAAACAACAGGAAATAGCCAAACACAATATGAACAAGGATGTTGATGATGACTTTGAAAGTGCTTACACTTTTGTTTAGGTATATGAATTTTGTATCTTGCGTAATTCATCCATAAACAATAATTAGAAATAGTGAATCTTTTACTCATGCTTCAATAGGAAGCAATAAAATTAAGCTTTTTCAAATAATTAAAAAAAAAAAACGTAATATTGGTATGTGCAATGTTAGTTCAAATATATGTCCCATTTTATTAGATAGGTAAAAAGTTAACAAATAAATAGGACAACAACGTATCACAAAAATGTTGTCATAATGTGTATGCGCCTACATTTTTACAAAAGTCATTTCATTTCATCGATATACTTTTTTGAACTGAATGCCATTATTATTGGTGCCGTGTTATAAAGCCACGCGAAATAAGACCAACTTTAAAAATTATGTTGAGGACAAATCCAGGTATATTTTTATTTTTAGAAAAATTCAGTTTAAAAATACAAAAATGAAAACAAATTACTACTAAATATTGAGTATAAACTTCAAAATTATTTAATTCTGCACAAAATACAAATTCGATGGTACTCTGCGTTAGTCGAAAAGTCTCTTTTTCAAAAAATCATCTTATTTTCACTACTCTTTGGTTACTATTTTTGACATTTTCGTTTTATTTACAACAGCTTTTTAAAAGAAAAATCAGACATTTCAAAATTCATGTTCTTTGGTAAATTAGTCAAAATTAAAAAAGAATAGCCTATGTCCATTGTCTTGTTAACTTTTATTAACTTCCCATAGGAAGTTATTGTATTGGGTCCGATTTGTCAAATTGAAAATTTTGAAATTTCTCGACGTTTCAAGGTCACTAGAGTCGAAATAAAAGATTTTTAGAAAGATGTCTGTGCGTGCGTGTGTACGTACGTTCGTACGTCCGTACGTCCGTATGTCCGTACGTCCGTACGTCCAGTCCATATGTCCGTACGTTCGCGACGTTTTTTTCGTCGTCCACAGCTCAAGAACCAGAAGAGATATCGACTTCAAATAAATTTTGTTATACAGATAATAATGCAGAAAGATGCAGAAAGATACAGAAAGGGCTCTCAAGAAAATTGCGTGGGTGGTTTTTTTAACATAGCAGTTTAAAAAAAAGGTGAAAATCTTGGTTAACCCTAAATATCTGATGAACCAATGAGGCTAGAGACTTGAATTAAATTTTATATTATATATTGTAACGTGATACAAAAGAAGTATATTTTTGGAAAAAAATCCAATTAACGTTTTTTTTATAAATCAAAACAACTGAAAAAAAAATTTGTCATCTCGAATATTCTACGACTAAAATATGATTTCATCTCCATATGATTTTGTGCAACAAAGAATAATGCTTTGGACATCTGATAAAATTTTGAGAAAAATCGCATTGACAGTTTTTTTTATAAAAAATAAAATCCTAAAAAAACATTACTCATAGTTGGTAAAAATTGAATTTCGACTCAAATATCTTTTCAAAAACTTGAGATTAAGGCTTCAAACTTATTTTATCTTATAAGAAATATTGTTTTCAACATTAATGAAAAACGTTGAGAAAAATCGAATTGACAATTTTTTTTACAAAAATTAAAAACCCAAAAAAAAAATTAATAAAAGTTGTTAAAAATTGATTTTCGACTTAAATATCTTTTCAAAAATTTGAGATAACGGCTTCTAAATAATTTTAGCTTATAAAAAATATTGTTTTTAACAATAGGAACATTTTTGAGAAAAATCGAATTGACAGTTTTTTTACAAAAAATAAAAACCTAAACAAAATTTATAAAAGTTGGTAAAAATTGTTTTTCAACGTAAATATCTTTTCAAAAATTTGAGACATTGGCTTCAAACTAATTTTATCTTTTAAGAAATATTGTTTTCAACATTCGATAAAATTTTGAGAAAAATCGAATTGACAGTTTTTTTTACAAAAAATAAAAACCTAAAAAAAAAACAATACTAAAACTTGTAAAAATTTACTTTCGACTCAAATAGCTTTTCAAAAATTACAAATATTGGCTTCAAACTTATTTTATTTCACAGAAAATATTGTTATCGATATTCAGTAATTTTTTTATAAAAATCCAACAGTCCGTTTTTTCATAAAAAAAATAAAATCTACAAAAAATAGTACGCAAATTTGGTAAAAATTGATACATATAGACAAACTTTTAAGCAAGACGAATCGACAGACGGGATGGGAAGTTATCAGTGTGGGTCGCATCCCAGCCTCTTTTTTACTTTTTCATTTTCAAAATGGTCCATATATTTCTTTGTTAGTTTTTGACAACTTTTCAAATGAAACTTTTATTTACAAAAATACAAATTTCTTTTTGCATATTACTAAAAAGCTGTTCAAAATTCTAAATATAATTTGCAAATTGCAAAGTGTAGTGTTCTGTTTAGTGAAACAGAAAGAACAAATACTTTTGAAAACAACAACATTTTTCGCTTTTCAGAAAAGACTTTGCATTTTGCAAATTTGCGTTTGGTGAAACTTAGTTAGTTTGTAAAGAGGAAAACTTTTCAATTCAATAATTTCCTCTTTGCAAATTTGCGTTTGGTGAAACGTAATTTGCAAAGTTGCAAAGTGAAAAGTGAAAATTCTTTGATGAAACAGGTCCCAGGTTTCAAAAATAATGTTGAGAAATAAAAACAACTTTTTACAAAAGGGAAAGCATCCAACAATACGAAAAGTGTGAAGTGTGAGAAACACATTTATGGTAGAAAATGTGCCAATCTCTATCGGACAAAAAATTTCATGTTATTGAAAAATACGTTTTTGGAGTTAAATTCAACACATTTCAAAAACTTGACGTAATAGACATTTTAAGACAACGCACGTATTCGTTACAAAACGTTGTTAACATCTGGTAAAATGTTTAGAACATTCGAATAAACAGTTTTTTTTTTCAAAAAATCATTACTAAAAATTGGTAAAAATGTATTTTGACTCAAATATCTTGGAAAAAATAAAGATACAAATAAATAAGGTGGCGAAACAGTCCGTAGAGAACTAAGGTCTAGTGAATTACAACTCTCAACCATTCCTGTCTGCGAATCATTTCAGTGATGCAGTCTTATGCCGAATCCAAACGGCTGTTTTGAAAAAAACACTTTTCGTGAAAAGAATTACTCTTGGAAGATTTGAAAATTCCTTACAAGAGGAAAAAATCAAACTGACAGTTTTCTTTAAAAAAATTCGGCTCGAATGTCTCGAGAACAAATGAGAGTAATAACTTCAAAAAAATCAACTGACATTTTTTACAAGAACCGAAAACCTGAAAAAAACAGCGTTTTCTTAACTTTTTTGTTAAACAGGTGAAGACTTGATGAATTATCAAGAATTTTACTGACAAAAAATGTCTTTATAAGTTTAGCCTAAAGAAGCTTTATATTTTGATTTTGTAGTCAAATTTAAATAAAAACCATTGAAAAGGTGCAATTAAATTAAAAGGAGAAACCCCTTGCCAACAGGTGTTGTAATCCAATTTTTAACAATAAACTCTAAGGTACTAGGTATATATGTAAGTACGAATGTAAATATGCAGGTAATGAGAACGTCACAACAAATAAAGGTCAATGTTAAAATCTACTAAGACCCGCAATACGTATGCAAATAAATTTTTCCAAAATCAACTTAAATTTATATACATACATACAATTATGTCAAGACCTTTAAGATAAGGCCTTATAAATTTTTCATATAAAAATAAATTGGGTAAAATTCACCTTTTATATTTATGCTTAACATTGCGGATGAATAAATTAAATCATTTTCTATCATATTATGTTACTTCATTATTTTTTAGGTGCCAATCGTAATCTTAAAGACGAAGGACATGAGGAATTCAACAAACATATTCCTAACAAATCTCAGTATAGCCGACTTGCTTGTGCTGCTCGTATGTACACCAACAGTATTAGTCGAAGTTAATACACGTCCTGAAACATGGGTTCTTGGCCAGGAAATGTGTAAGTTGTACCTTCATAAATGTACATATTTATAAACATCTATTATATGAAGGAATGTCCGAAGTTTGTCGGTTAACTTTTGTCATGTGGCTAGTGGCGTGTGGCGTGTGACTTGCTGTGGATGTTGGAAAAACGGATAAATAATTCTTCTAAGTTCAAAGATTCACTTTTTTATAGCAATCAACCCAATGATAGGACTTTTCGTGCTGTTTGAAATTTCAATTTTTCGTTGCTCTTCGGTAAACTGGATGCTTCCGAAAAGAAGAGTATCCATACCTCACCAAATAAAGGAAGCATAGAGCATATCGTAAAAACGAAATTGTCCTTTTTCCTACTTAATATGCAGCGAACAACTTCATAATCAGAGCTAAGGCATCATCGCAACAAGATTACGACCATACATAGTTAGATACAGCTATGGCCAAAATTATAGAAACATCATTTTATTTTTTGAAATTTTAATTATTCTTGATTTGTGATATTTTGCAATATTGGTTGTCAAGATTTCAACAGATTAAATCGGTTGCTTAGGGAGAAATTATTGACGGAGTGAAGTTTTGGAAAATTATGGATGGAGTAATGCAGGAAAATGCTCGCAAGTCAACTATTAAGATCTACGACCTTTTAGTTCTATCATTCCTTCTTAAGACCTTTAGAAAGATTGATTTATACCCATTTAAGGGTAAGTATTGATACTGGACTTCTGTCTATGTCTTAAATGGCTAGGTCTACTTTAAAAGGCAAATCGGTGAACACGGCATAATTACGCACCATCGAATACTCCCTCCATCACAGAGAGCTCACTATGGTTGCTTTCCTTGACATCGAAGGCGCTTTTAACAACGTGGACACATCTGCACTAACATATCTGAACGTAGAGAGTTCGCTTGGGGAGTTCATTAATTTAATGCTGAATAGCAGAATAATTAACTCAAGACTGGGCAACTCTTCTGCTAGACCTTACTGGTCTGGATGCGGACTGTTTCAGAGTGATTTCCTATGAGTTGCTATACTGATTTCAGTAAAGCATCTTAACACCCTATAAGAACTCCTACAGAATGTCGTAGACAAACTAATACCGAAATAGTCCTTTTTTCGAGGATATACAAAATTCCATATGTTAACCCTCCCTTTATTAAACAAATCCAATTAAAGTTCTCAGACAAGGCTAAGTACCTGGGTCTTATTTTAGAAAAAAAAACAACTAAGCTAGAAGCACAATATGGGGCTTATAACCCCGAATTCCACATCGGCTATACACATCTGTAATTAGACCGATTGTAATGTAGATTGCTCTAGAAAAAGCTATAAGCCGCAAAAAACTAAATAAAGTCCAACGATTAGCTTGCCTTTGTATAAGCGAATCGCTTGGCACATCCCCATCTGCGGCACTGAATACCCTACTTTACCTAACACCTCTTGATATACTTAGCAAACAAATAGCTGCAAGCTCTGCTATTCGCCACAAAGCTTCGTCACAGTGGATTAACAACATTGGCCACTCCGTAATTCTTAAGTCTTTAGAATCAATTCTTAAGCACACAGACTAAACGATCTCCCAACTGCAATTCGACAGAAACTTCCAGATTTCTATACCTTGAAGGGAGGATAGGGCTTTCCTGGAAGACGAGTCAGTCCACTTTTAAACAGCTGGATTAAAAACAAATGAAGAGGTTTGTAAAGGTGTGTATACTCCGAACGACTGAAATTAAGTCTCTTATTCCGCCTTCCCAATAATTGTAGCGTGTTCCAGGTGGAACTTTTGGCGATAAAAGGAGTCTTGTCCTGGCTTAAAGGAAACGTGATGTCAACATCTGATATCCGTATTTCCTCAGAGAGTCAGGCCGCTATCAAATCTCTGGACTCTGTCTCTACAAACCCTATAAAAGTCAATGACTGTCGAACATCACTAATGGAGATGGCACAACTGTTTAACATTCACCATTGCTGAGTGCCTTGCCATAAAGACATGAACTCGTTGAAATGGTACAGTAAAGCCCACATTTTGCAAATACTGGCATACATACATGTTACATGTAAACTATTGTCAGTAAAAGACGCTATTTAGAATTAAAACATCAGGCGAAATAACATCACCACGTGTAGGTCACGCAAAACATCTGGCGATTAAAGCGATCAAGGTGCTTGCTATCTCTAAGCAGATCGTATATAAGCTCGATCATCGGTGTCATAACCGGGCACTGTCTAATAGAAAAGCACGCCACGCGACTAGGCGTATTCTCAAATGACTTTTGCAGAAGCTGTATGGATGAGGAAGAGGAGAAAACAGTTCTTCACCTCCTCTGTACAGTGTACTGTACATGCCCTGCTCTACCTCAAAAACAAAAAAATTACCTAAGAGAATTCTTCTATAATGATCTCAATCATATTAACACCATCAGTCTTTTACGTTTCGTAAGGGACTCAAACTATTTTCATTGAGCTTAGATGAAAGCCTCCAGATTCATGTGGTAACACAATGGGCCATTAAACTGTCCTAAGTGTGTCCTACTCCATCATGGACAGCCACTTTAACCTAACCTAACCTAAAGTTTCGGAAAAAGTTCTTAGCGGTTCTTTTTACAATAGACTGAGAAACAATCGAGGTCTAGTTGAATAGTTAAGAATCATACATCACCGTAAAGGTCTTCAAAAACTTTGTGAATATTCCGTAATCAATTTCTCGTTGTTAATGGTGAGGATAAAAAGAGGGGGATCTAAGTGGCTACCTTTGGCTACGCCAGAGATAGCTAGAAATGAAATGAAGGGATGTGTAAATATGTCAGCGAGACCATCTGACCATAGTTTAAATTCATCATTAAGTAGATTACATTTTTTGATAAAGTAATTAACCGATAGGAAAATTAGGCAGGGAGAGAGAGAAAAGTTTCAGAATATGGAACTAAAGAGTCATCGATTAAAATATTGTCAACCCAATATATAAATTTCTTATGAAGTTTTAGTTTTACTTAAGTGAAAAAAAAAGTTTAAATAAAAATTAAGAAATGTTCCCATTATTTTGGCCATAGCTGTATGTTCTATATTTTTTATGTTTTATAACTATATGTGCCAATTTGCTCTGCATTTCAGAGATCAGAATCTCTTTAGATGACAGTAAAATATTTGTAAATTGAAAATGTTTTTGAAGGGAGATGCACCACACTGGTAACTGAGAAGATGTTAAAATATTGTTCGTACGTGCAGGGTTATAATATTGTACACATTACGAGCGTATACTACAGTCTACAATGTATGTATATATATATAGTTTGTAGCTACGCTCTGCCCTGAGTGACATTGCAGTTGGAACTTGGAAGCATTGCATAGAGAGTTAAGTTCTTGTATATTTTTATATAGTGGAGAGAGTGGATTAGATAAAATTGATTTTTTCTAAGACCTTACCATCACTAATAGAATTGGCAAGCAGAGCATGAAGGGGATTAAAATGTGCTACACAATGTCAATCGCCGACGATGATGACGACGACGACGAGTGACGTTCTTTGAGTTTACCCTTAAATGTAATTCATTAAAGTCACATAACTTAAGTAATTTTTATCATTCACATATGAATAGAGATATGAGTAGTGTTGCCAAACAGAAAGGAACAACATACAATAAAGTAAAATAAAATTTGACAGATTATCTCAGGACGTATTTAAACCTTCTTTAAGAAAGGAATGATAGCCTTCAGGAGTTTTTATAATTTTAGTAACATTTATCATACTTTTTTCGAACTGAAGGTATATCAAAATTAACCCAATACTTCAAATTATTGCCATTTATAAAGTGATGAGTTGGCAACTTCAAAATCAAAAAAAAAAAATAATTTGACAGCTGATAGCATCACTTTACACGAAAATAAAACGTTTTGAGAATACCTTGAGATTTTTGAAGCTTTCAAGTGCAATAAAAAATGCACTTTTAAGTTTTTGTGTTAACTGAACTGTAAAAACCTTAATACCTAAGTTTGTATACAAAATTTGAGCCCTTCAAAATATCAGAAATTCATTGTAGAAAACAAATTTGAAAATCAGGTCCGGTGTTGACTTCTCAAACTATCAGCAAACTGAATGCAGATTTTCATCTCTTCGTGAATTCCTACATCTAGAATACATCAACAAAAATGTAATATAGCCTTTATAGGGATGCCAGACGTTTCTACCAAATTATTAACATTAAACGTAAGTCACCGCCGATGGCTTCCCTTTTAAATAAAAATTACTTAATATGACATCTATCGACCCATAAACTATTACAAACTTCTTAGCCTCATTGTTGAGCCAATCGTTCACTAATCATATTCAAGAAGAGGGCTATATTTTTGTCTGATTACTTAAAAGGTACGAGTACCGCATACACCTCTCTTACCCAAATCGGAATATGTGATGATATTATTGACAAAAAATTAAGTCTACTTAAAGATGACTTCTCTCCTGGTTCGGACGGTTTGCCTACAATATTATTAAAAAAGTGTGCTACGTGCCTATGTAAACATAATTCAGTATTGTTTCGTCTTTCCATTTCTCAAGCTATTTGCCCAAAGCTTTGCAAAGATTCCATTATTTTCCCTGTTCATACGAAAAGAACAAAAAATTATCTTATGAACTACAGGCCCATAGCCAGACTTTCTTCAATTGATAAGCTTTGCGAAAACATTGTCTACGACTCTTTCTATTTTCATTATAGACCTATTTTTTCTTCTCTGCAACATGGCTTTTTAAAAGACAGATCCACTGCAATGAATCTTACTGAATTTGTGTCCGAAACTCAAAGCGAATTTGAGAAAAGTAATGAAGTGGGCGTTATCACTTCAGGCTATAGTAAACCCTTTGATAAAATCAGTCACCATATTATTTATCTTAAACTTAAAGCCGTTGGTTTCCCACCCTTTTTATTTTATTGTTTAGATCGTAGCTTGAGAACCACCGATAAAAAGTTGTTTTCAGGTTCTTAATCTCCGATCCCATTTATGCAAACTCAGGAGCCCTCAAGGGAGCAACCTTGGTCCGTTATTATTTGTCTTAACTATCAACGGACGTTATTAATGTTATTGATATTTCAACTGTCTCCATTAACGCCAATGGCGTGAAAATAATAATGGTTATTTCTACTCCATCTGTTACGTGTTATTCCAACATGAGGAACTAACTCATTTCAGACTTGATGCGACAAAAATTTCTTACAACTCAATTCTGCCTAATGCCAATTCATAACATTCACATCTTACCTCCCGAACTTACAGTCTGCACGATGTTACCATTCATTCTGTTATTTGAGACAATCAGTTAAATTTTGAACCAATTTTGATCATATCAATAACAAGGTGTAAATATTTCTCGAACCCCTATGTCACTAAATCCCTGTACACTATTTTTGTTAGACCTCTCCTTGAATACGCTAATGAAGTCTGGTCAGCACAACATCAGATCTGTTACTCTCAAAGGTTTGCACTCTGCGGTCTTCCTTGGTTGTGATAATCTATTCTTGATACCTTATTAAATTGCAAACCCTCCAAAAACGTCGCGAAGTCGCTGATATGAGACCTTAGACTCACCGTCATTGCATATGCTGACGACATCGTTATAACGGCTTCAGTGAAATTTATAACCTACACTTTGTGAACTTCTACAATTAGGTTTTAATATGCTTGATATGGACTTAACGTCAACCCACTTGAGTAAGAACTTGTTCTATTCACGAGAAAACGAGGCATGCGAACTATGGACTGCCCTACTATTAATGGAGTTTCCCTTCACATTACTGGTACGCCAAAATATCTTGGACTGGTTCTCGATCGTAAACTAACTGCTGGAACACAATGCAAAATCGGAGCCGGAGTCGTAACTGGAGCCGGAAAATCTGTCACAAGTTGTCGTACGTTTCTCAAAAAGTACACACACAATGTGTCGTACGGCTTTTTGATGTTATTTGGAATATTTGCAGTTTACAACCACATCAAATTTCTCAGAAAATAATTTTTTGTTCACTTTTATTTCTTATTTAAATATTTTTCCACTTTTTATTGGAAAACTATTAAAAAAAATATAATCACCAAGTTATTCACTTCAAAAATGCAAACGTCACATGTGTCGTACGTCAAAGTTAAAAGTTGGTCAACTCTTCCGACTCCGGCTGCGGCTCCGATTCCAGTTGCATCGCGTTATGTTCGTACATTTGCAATTGCGTACATTGAATACTTTGACAGCTATTCCAGTTACGACTCCGACTCCGGCTCCGACACCATTGTGTTCCAGCAGTAAACTGGAAAGAAAACATCAAAAAAACAGAGAGAAAAGCATCAGTGGCCTTCTATACCTGCAGTAGAATTTTTGGTGGAAGATGGAGTCCAAACCCTTAAACCATTCTGAGGGTGTATACTGTCATTGTAAGACCAATATTAACATACGCATGTTAGGTATGGTGGCAAGCCCTGGAAATGGAAAGAATTGCATGTATAGGTACTACAGGTACCACGAGGACTACACCAACTGCAGCCCTGGAGATGGAGACATTGCTCTCGCTAGACCCTCTCAATATATTCGTGAAGAAAAGCGTATTACTTCTTATACAGAGTAATAACTGGAAATAGGAAATAGGACATCCTTTGCTCACTGGAACATAAAGAAAACTATTAACATAGACATTGGCACTCAGACATACATTTTAAAGCCCAGTCTTACACAGCACAATCAGAAATTCTCACAAGGAAGGACTGGATGAAAAACAGGACCATAAAATTAAATCATGTATCTGTCTTTACGTATGGTTCAAAAACGGGGGAGGCATTTTTGTATGTCATCCTTCCTAGAAAGAGCAATTAAGCTTCTTTCAAGCAGAAGTACTGACGTTTACTGAAGCCGCTAAAGACATTTGTTCCCCTCAAATTGGAACACAAATGCACAGAAATATTTATCGAAAGCCAAGCTGCTGTCAATTTAGGCCATATGTGCCACTGTCACAAAGTCAAGACTGGTACAGCAATGCCGTAGGGAGCTTCGTTTATTCTGCGAAACTAACACAGTTACCCTCTGTTGGGTCACCGGATATTGTGACATTGACGGGTTATGAAAAGGCAGACAAATTGGCTAAAAACGGATCAATGCTGAGCCCAAGCCATGTGATATTAATGATATACAGGCCAATAGAGCAGGTAAATGAACAAATTCACAAATGTTTAATTGAAATCGCAAACAGCAGGTGGGCAGCTCTTGAAACTTGCAGAGTTTCTAGGAATATTTGGCCAAATATTTCCAAACGTAAAATAAAACTCCTTTTGCAACGGAACAGATGGAGAAAAATACCTTCCATTTTCTTACGTTCCACTGAACGTAAGACAAGTCCCTCTCTTTCGCCTTCCTCATCACCTTACAAACTATGGCGTTTTTGAACCTGTCACAACAAAATAGATTTAAGTCTAGCTTTAAGTCTTTTTTGTTAATAGCTTGCATTATGCGAAAATAAATAAAAAGTGTGGTTTATGGAATATCTAATTTCACAGGTCGACGAAGAACCGACAAACCTGGTTTTTCGCAAGGCTAAAGGCTACAACAGCAATATACAAAATTGTTCTTTAAAGATTCACGTGGTTTAAATTCCTCAAATCCCCAATCAGTCCAAACAACACAAATATTTTCACTAGTCGGAAATGTGCTTTTGACAACCCAAAAGTGCTTAAGCCTTGGGAAAAATTGACAATTTCTATAAAACCCTGATCACAGCTTTTCCTTCCTTCTAAAGACATTTCTATTAATATGTATATTGAAAAGTCGAAACGAACGTAATCAATTGTGTTGAAATTTTCTTAAAAAAACTAAACACGTGAATGAGCCTTAAGCAACCAGATAAGCATTGGAAATCTTTTAGACTTGACTGCTAAGGTAAACCAACAACATAATTATGTTTTACAAAAATTCACATTTATAATAAAGGGTGTCCCAAAATTAACGCAAGATTTGAATTAAATAGAAAACGCGGTTTTTAGTCTTTTGATAGTTATATTTTTATTGACTCGTAAAGTACATAGGATAGGGTTATGTATGGAATAACGCATCGGACAAATGGCCTCCACGGCTTTGCATGCACATGCGCACTCTTTTGTTGAAATTTTCCATGACCATTCTGCATAAATGTGGCTGAATTTCGTTGATGCAGCGTTGAATCTCCTCCTTTAATGCACGGGTGGTTGTGGGCTTGTTGACATACACTTGTGATTTCAAATAACCCCATAAAAAGAAGTCTAATGGTGTTAAATCACACGATCTAGGAGGCCAATTTTGATCACCGAAACGAGAGAGTACACGACCTGGAAATGTCTCATGCAGTAATTGAATTGTTTCACGGGCTGTATGACATTTGGCACCGTCTTGTTGAAACCACATATTGGACACATCAATATCATCCAATTTTGGCAGAAAGAACTGTGTAATCATGTCGCGATATCGAGCACCAGTAACAGTCACTGCTTGACCAGCATCATTTTCAAAAAAATATGGCCCAATTATGCCTCCAGCCCAAAATCCACACCATACAGTCACGCCTTGTGGATGCATTTGTTTTTCGACAATCACATGTGGGTTCTCCGAACCCCAAATGCGGCAATTTTGGCGATTGACAATGCCATCAAGATGGCACACAGTTGACGAAGTTAAAACACTATTCCGACCATATTTTGTATGAAATTTTCGAACTGCAGCCGCCAAGCTTTCACTATTTTTGAAATATTCTTTAATAATGAAGACACGTTGTTCTATCGTGTAACGCTCCATTTTTAATAACCCTATACTGTTAGCTGTCAAATTGCTTTTTTTCAGGGTTGCCAACACTTCACTGCACAAATGGCGGCAAATTCAAATCTTGCGTTAATTTTGGGACACCCTTTATTTGTTATTTGTGCTTCAATATCACCCTTAAACCTACCTCTTCAGAACTCTATAAGTCATATGTGAAAGTAGGTTGACAAATTTTGTGAAGGCGGTGAGAATATCCACTTTATGTGTATTTTATTTGACCATAACGGATATAAACTTGACAATCGAAATAACCCAACGATAGGCATTTCCGATGAATTTAATTGATAAGCTTGTCAAACTATTTTCTTCTCACGAAACTTATTCCATACTTCAACATAAATGCCATCTATAAATAAAATAAAAATACATTTATAGACGACAGATCGATTATCACTTGACAGAGCACACAAGTACTTGTGTTGTCCAATAGAAAAATCTGATGATGGAACCTTTCCATACTCTTTCAACAATTTCCCAAGACCAATTCTATCCAGCTCTGGATATATTTATATCTTCTATATGGATAAAAAATGATCCCTTTTTAACTACATCTTAAATTCTATGGATACGAGTATTTATTGAAACTACTTTAAAACATCTCGAGCACTACGTTTTAATGACGTACTGACTGATGTACATTTAATCTCAAACTTTCTCAAAGGCTCATTATTGAAATCAACCCTTTAAATAGGGATTGTCAGTTTAAACTCGAATAATCCTTCCATCATTGACAACCAAAAGATATACCAAACCTCTAGAAGCGAACGTTTACCATCTTACGTATTTGTGTTGTTCTTTTTCTATTCTGTCAACTCAACGACAACAACTTAATGTTATATCAACCTCTTTATCCTTTTTGCCTCATAAGAAGCGCAAAAGATGTTTTGAGGGCATTTTCGTTATTGCCTTTGGGAAATAAATCTTTCCGTTCAATTTCCTAATTTTATAACTTATAAGATACCAAAAACCAACAACTATACTAACTTATAGTATACTCGTAGTTTGCTAGAAACGATAACAACTGACTTAATGTTCTATAATATAACCCCGAAAGAAAAGAGCGTTACAAACTATAAATCCTTTTCGGTTGATAAAATAGATAAATTCCATTCTTACAAAACAAACCTAAAAAAAGACCAGCACAAACCTCTATGTATTGTATAAACATAGTATCTATGTGTCTAATGGGTTTTGGGCTTATTATTATTATGAGGCCGTCTACCTATACCTTATATGGAGGCATGTTATGCGGTGCTGTAGTATCTATTTGGCATAATATCAAATGATTTTCGGCCTTAACACCTTTAAGGGCCATCACACAATTGTCCTAAAGTAGACAGAAAGGAAGCTGAACTTCCAAGTTCTCTATATTGGTGTTATTTTTTTATGATCCTAATTTTTATTTTCTTTAAAGACTAACCGCAGTAAAGTTATGCAACATTTAAACCCTCAGTAATCATTAAATAACAAAACTTCTCTCATAATTTGGGGTTGTGTTAATATTTTCTTTTGGTAACTTTGGAATTTCAAATTTTTTTACGGCTGGTTTTTATGAAGACTGATGGTGTATTTTATCGATTATATGTTTTAGACCTAATATTCAAAGTTTGATATTTTGAATTTTCTTTATTTTATCGTGTGGATGAACTTACACGCAAATTTACTCCCAAACTGCTCAAGACAACTCCTGTTATAAGGAAAAAATGGACTGATAGAGCGATTGGTGTGAAATAAAAATGTTGCTATTGATTTTCAGCTTAAATCCGCATTTTAATCCGAATAATTATTAGTTCGCTAACTTAATTAACGATGTTAATTGATTTTGTGAAGCAAAACCAAAAACCGATAATTGTATGTACATGCTTCAAGCATCATGAATGTCCGAACTTTCCGAAGAGCTAACATCGACTGGTACCACTACCTCGTTGTAGCCAAGGTAGCACTTCGGGTTTCGAGACCCAAGGCAAAACAGGGAGATGCTTTGAGAAGATACGACGGCGAACGGCTACAATCGCAAGAGATCGCCAAATCCTTCTCTGACCGAGTCACAAGTAACCTCTCTCGAAGTTCTCTGCCAACAACACAATATATCGCGAACCTGTGGCAACATTGCCAAAATGCAATCAGAAAAGCCACTTTTGACGTGCTGGGTTTTAAGCAGCCATCAACAAAGAACCCCTGGTTTGATAAGTAATGTCGGCAGATAAATGCAGCCAAACAACAGGCACGCAAAGCAACGCTGCATAGAAGGACTAGAGCTGCTCATGAGCTCTATGAGCAGAAGAGCCGAGAGGAACACCGACTTCTCAGAAGGAAAAAGAGAGAGCATGAGAAGCGTGCGGTTGAAAATGTTGAGAGGTTCAAAAGCAGGAATGAAGTTCGAAAGTTTTATGAGCAGGTGAAACGGATTTCACAAGTCCATAAACCTAGAACGAAAGTGGAAACATCTCAGTGGAACCGCAGTCAATGCTTGGCATATTAAAGGACCACTTCTGCAGACTGCATAACGGCGACGACGAACCGAATTCCGCTGTCAGGCAGGATGATCCATTCAACATAGACAATGAAAGCCAACAATACCGTCTTCCCGACTTAGACGAAGTAAAGATTGCCATATCTAAGCTGAAGGCTAACAAAGCCGATGAGCAGATGGCTTGAATGCCGAGCTCTTCAAAGCAGCTGGAGGTAATTTGGTTAGGAGCATGCATCAACTTATCTGTAAGACATGGTTGGAAGAAAGCATGCCCGATGAAAGGAACCTCAGTATTGTTTGCCCGATTCTGAAAAAAGGAGACCCTCTAAACTGCACCAACTATAGAGGAATCAGTCTACTTAACATCGCTTACAAAATCTACTCTGCCTTAAAATGTAAACGTCTAAAGCCCATCGTCAACAACCTGATGGATTCTTATCAGTGTGGTTTTAGACCAGGAAAGTCAACAGTCGATCAAATATTCAAATTACGGCAGATCCTGGAAAAAACCCAAGAATATCAAATCGACACCCACCATCTTTTCATCGATTTCAAGGCCGAATATGACAGCATCTACAGGGACGAGCTGTAAAGAGCCATGTCTAGTTTTGGCATTCCTGACAAACTCGCCCGTTTGTGCAGGATTACCATGGAGAATTCACGCTGCTCCGTAAAGGTTGGAAACAACTTAACAGAACCTTTCGACGTCAAAAAAGGCCTTAGACAAGGTGATGTGCTGTCATGCGATTTTTGTAACATCGTCCTTGAAAGAATAGTGCAGAGCTCCCGCGTCAACACTAGAGGCACTATCTTTCAAAATTACGTCCAATTATTAGCATATGCTGATGACATTGACATAATCGGAAGAACTTAGCGTGATGTCAATGAAGCTTTTCTGAGTATTGAGGCAGAGGCGGCAAAAATGGGTTTAACGGTTAATGAGGGCAAAAGTACATGCTGTCGTCAAGAAAGGACCTACAACACCGACGTCTTGGTCAAAACGTCACCATCGACAGACGTAACTTTGAGGTAGTCAAGGACTTTGTCTAATTAGGCTCGGCTATGAACGCAGAAAACAACACCAGCGCTGAGATCAAACGAAGAATAACTCTTGCTAACCGCTCATTCTTTGGGCTAAGAAAGCAATTGAGTGGCAAAGCCCTCTCTCGAGCGACCAAAATGTCGCTATATAAGACCCTCATCATCCCCGTCCTGCTATACGGTGATCACGTAGATCACGGTCCCGTATGCATAGAAGGGGAGTGGAGGAGAAGATGGAACGATGAGCTGTACAGTGACGTAGACTTAGACAGAAGGATACAAGTCCATCGACTGAGACGGCTGGGTTACGTAGAGCGCATGAAAACCAATGCTCTGACCCGGAAAGTCTTCGAATCCACACCCAACTTGGAGCGCGAAACTGGAGACATCTAGCTAGGGACCGAGCTAAATACAGAAGTTTGTTGAGTGAAGCCCTAGTTTACACAGGACTGTAGCGCCACCTTAAGCAAGTAAATAAGTACAATATTATTTTGGTAAAAATGCCGGAAAATCTCGTCTTTTTCAAATTTAAAAAAAAAAAAACAATATTATTGCCAAATCTGATAAATGATTGCACATTAATTAGGAGTAACTTGTTGAATTTTTATACTATATCAGAAATAGAAATGCGTAAATCAAAATTCAATTCTTTTTACTCCCTCCTCATTTGATTCTCTAATAGATGTGAAACTAAAGTATATTCTTAATTAAGCGAAAAATGTTGAAAACATTAACAGACAGTTCAATTTCTTCCTCCTGTCTAGTACAGTTTTCAATTTTTAAAAAGCCAGAAATCAAAATAGTAATGAGGCCATATAATCTTTTTATGCAAATACAGGATGTTTTCTTAGCTTGTCTTTCGTTTGACAGTTGAGAATGTCTGTGTGTTAACATTTCTGTTTCACTTAAGCTTCAAAATTCATCAAAAATCGCTTAACGCCAGTAAAAGTAAGTAAAAGTTATACGCTTGCTTCGTCGACTTCTAAGCAGCATTCGACAAGATAAATAGACATGCTCTGATGTACAAGCTCTCAACGATAGGAATCTCTCGGAAATTCTGGATGATGTACTTTAACTTTCTTGTTTTATCGAGTATGTCACAGATTGGTTTGAAACATCGACAGGTGTTCCTCAAGGCTGCATTTTAAGTCCATTACTTTTTACTTCATTTAATAATAAAATTTGTGATGTACTCCCACGAAAGCCTCTTGCCGAGATACAATTGAAAGTACTACTTTACGCTGATGACTTACAATTACTGGTTTACAACCCTTTACTTTGTATTTGCAACTAAACATAACAGAATACCTTTTTGCGAGAAATGGGGGTTAGTCCTTAATAGAAGCAAGACTATGTGAAGATCTTTGAAGCGCGTACAAAGAGAAGGCTCACTCAATAATGTAAATATTGAAGTTGGGCAAGAATTTAAGTACCTGGGTGTTTTAATTACCCATAACCTTAATTTTTCAAAGCAGGCTAAACAAAAAAACCAGTGAGGCCGAACTGACTTTAAGCATAATGTGGCCCAAGTTCTTTGCTAACCAGGATATCGATCTAGTGTCAAAATACCGTGTTTTGCATACAACGGTTAACACATGTATGTGCTATGGTGCCCAGGTTTATGGTTATGTGTTTATGGTTGAGGTGTTTGGAACGGTGCAGATATATTTCTTCAATCGCTTAATTTTAAATTTAAAGAAGTGAAATAAGTCTTCACAAGTGTATCATAGTAAGTCTTTAGCAAACAAATGCTTCTCCATTCAAGGAATTAAGTTGTATTTTGATGAGTGTTACCAAGTCGAATATATGAAATATTAAACCATATGTATAAGTATCACAAACACGTCTTTACTTTTTGCAACAGTTTTGAGGCTTAATTCCTTTAGTTCATCCAGTTACTGTAGTTCAAAACACACTATTTTATGTTTATAATCACTTTAAAATTGAAAAAAACCGTAAAATACCATTTTTGAAGGATTCTTCTACAACCCTATTTACATGTTTTGAGATAGTAAATCTATTTGGTACAACTTTTTCAAAAAATCACTTAGTTTCTCAGTACTTTTCAGTAACACAATTGAAATATTCGATTTTACAAACGAAATAACTCCTTTTAATGCATTTGTAGAAGAAGGAAATGTAAAAAATGTAATCAAAGTAAAAAATAGTTATTTAAAACAACTGCCTTACATTGAAATTAAGTATTTAACAATTATAATTAATGCATGCCTTAAATTGCAATACTTCCCTCAATGTTGGAAAAAATCAATGGTTGTCCATGTGATTAAAGCTGGAAAAGCTCCAAATAATCCTGAAAGCTACACACTAATCAGTTTACTGAGCAACATAAGTAAAGTTTTCGAAAAAATACTGAAACAACATTTTTTAAAAGTTATTTCAGATAAAGACATTCTCCCCGATATACAATTTGGCGTCCGTAGATCTCACAGCACATCGCACCAGATTAAACGAATTTGCAATCATGTTCTAGACCATTGTTCCCATGATCAATCAACGGGCATGATATCGAAAAGGCTTTTGATTCCGTATGGCACAATTGTTTTATATATAAAATGATGCAGTTCGACTTTCATTTGTATTTGTGTAAAATTGTTCAGAGTTTCTTATCCGATAGATGTTATCAAGTTCATCTCAATTGTGATGTTTCTAGGTTGTTATTTGTCGATTTCGGCGTCCCCGAAGGCTCAGTATTGGTCCGGCCTTGTACAATATTTACACTTCGGATTTTCCAAGTCTACCGCAATGTGAATCAGCTATTTTCGCTGATGACACTGCAGTATTTTCATCACATGAATTTTCTCTCAAAACTGAAACAAATCTAAAACATGCGATCGAAGTACTTGAAAAATATTATACAAAATGGCAAATAAAGCTGAATTTTGGGAAAACGCAAGCCATCTTTTTTACATGAAAAAGAAAACCTTGCTATCTTCCCAGCAATCAGCTACACGTAAGTGGTACCACAATGTCCACAATTGAATGGGAGCAGTCTGTTAAGTACCTAGGTCTTCATCTCGATTCAAAACTTACTTTTAACCAACATATTCAAAATACTCTTCAAAAAAATGAGTATTGCTATCAAGAGCTTTACCCTTTTATTAACCGACAATCTCTACTCACAAATGAAAATAAGATTGTCATTTACAAGGTTATATTCCAAGCAATACTGTTATATGGGTGTCCCTGTCCAGTATGGGGTAACGCTGCCAGATGCAATTTAAAGAAGTTGCAGGTATCACAAAACAAGGTTTTAAAAATGATGCTAAACCTTCCTTGGCATTATTCAACCTTAAGTCTCCACAGAAAAGCGAATGTTGAACTGATTTCTGATAGAATTTGTAAGCTTATACATAATTTTAATATCAGCTGTAAAAGTTTTGATAATTTTCTCATAACCCAACTTCTTGCATAATCTGTGATATATTTTAAGTAAGACTATTGCGTTGTTTTTTTCTTTTCTTTTTTGGTTTATGTTAATGGTTTTTTATTTTTTGTTAATTTATTTATTAACTTCCCATAGGAAGTTATTGTAATGGGTCCGATTTGTCAAATTAAAAATGTTGACATTTCTTGACGTTTCAAGGTCCCTAGAGTCGAAATAAAAGATTTTTAGAAAGATGTCTGTGTGTGTGCGTGTGTACGTACGTTCGTACGTTCGTACGTCCGTACGTCCTTACGTCCCACAGTGCTTCGAGTAGTGGACAAACATAAAAAAAATTATGTTATTTCTTTGTTTTAAGCTATAAATCTGTTTTTAAACATGTTCATATACTTAAAGTTGTTTTTGTTTTGTTTTTCTCTTCTTCGTTAACTAGCGGGACTTTTGTTAGCAATTGAGGTAATTTAAGCTGCAGTGCAATTAAAAGTTGTGATTTGGTGCGAATAAGTTTAGCTCGTGTGGTAAAATTATTTTTGCTTACATTTTTTTTTGATTAAATATTGAAAATGAATACATTGGGAAGTGGTATGAGTTGTTGTTTAAAGTTTTTCTTGTGTTTGTGAATTTTGGTGTTTTTTTTAAGAAAATCCCTTTTTTGGGGCTTAAAAATTAAATAAACTTAAGCCTTAAAAAAAATGTTAGCAAATGGCAGCACAATTGTGTATGCCATTATAATCTGTTGTTGTTGTGCTCTAAGAAAAAGTTAACTTTTCTTGCTACTGTTTGCTAACCTTCAAATTATTTGCCTTTTTGTACGACAAGGTCAAACCATTAAAAATTAACAAATTTTGGAAAAATGGATTTCATTCGATAAGAAATCAAAGATTGAAGGTGTTATGCAATTCATTTTAAATGAACTGAAAATCAAAAACTTCTACTACTAAGAGCGATTTGAGTGAAAAAGTGAGACTTTTTGACAAAAATTTGGAACGTAGGTGGAAAGATTGTTCACGAAACCGCGCTCTTTTTGCGAGATGCCACGGAGTTTGGTTGAAAACTTCTTTCAATATGCCAAAAAGCATTCTAATTTTTTTAGAAAATGCAGATTATGTTGAAAAACCGTGTACCAGCCGTGGAAGACCGCTCAAAACATTTTCTGATCTATCCCAGAAAACCAAAAAATGTAGAGTTTCTGAGCTTCTAAAATCTAAGTCTACTGAAGAGCTAGATTTTGCGGCAAAAATGTCGAAGCGGTTATCAGGTGGTGAAGCTAATGAAAAAGAAAATAAGCGAGTATTGACACCAGAAGAGGCATTGGCATTATATTTAGATCTTGATCTTTCTGAAAAAAAATATAATGTCCTGCGTTCGGTTATCAATTCCTTACATGAAAATTGCATTCCAAGCTTATATAAATTGAGAAAAGTCAAAAACTCAATGCTTCCAATGAAAAGACACGTTACTGAAAATTCGGCCACAGTTGAGCTTCAGGAACTTCTAAACAAGACAGGGGAAAGTATTGCAGAAATATCAGGCATTCATCATGACACAAATGCAACGCTTTTTTGCAAATGGGGTTTTGATGGGAGTTCTGGCCATAGCCAGTATAAGCAAATGTTTAGCGTTTCAGAGAACACAGACGAATTTCTCTTTTTAGTAGCTCTATCGCCTTTGAAGCTCTTTGATAATAATATTGGCATGGAGTTGTGGAAAAACCCTCGATCTTCTTCAACCATGTTTTGTCGACCGATCAAATTTATATTTATAAAAGAATGCCCAGAGCTTGTGAGAAATGAGGAGGCTAAAATGAAATCTTTCATAGGTAAGCTTTATAGGCGTTTGTTTTTTTTCTGTGTACCTAGTTAGCTAAATGTGAGTGTCCAATAATGTTTTTAAATTTCAATTTAATCAAATTTGATTAAATCTATTCAAATCTGTTTTGTTTTTTAAGTTAAAACCGTGTTGTCTTCTCTTTCAAAATGTTGCTTTCCTTGTAAGAAAATACCTTTTTTTATTATAGACCAGCTCACTTCGACGTCTTTCACCAAAAAAGGTTGTAATTTCCAAATTTCGTTTAATTTGATGTTTACTATGGTTGATGGCAGTATTTGTAATATTTTGTCAAGCACAAATTCATCATCTAGATGTTATATCTGTGGTGCAACGCCGAAAGAAATGAATTCCCTTCAAATTCAAGAAAAACCAACAAGAGAAGAAAACTTCCGGTTCGGACTCTCAACCCTGTACTCATGGATAAGATGTTTTGAATGTCTTTTACATATTGCCTACAGACTGCCTTTTAAATCATGACAAGTTCTGAAAGGCACTGAAAACAAAAAAATTTTGAAGAAAGAAAACGTCACATTCAAAACTTATTTAAAAGTAGATTGGGTCTCATAGTTGACAAGCCCAAGCCTGGATTTGGGTCAACAAATGATGGTAACACCGCAAGACGTTTTTTTCAAAATTCAAAAATAACTGCCGAAATAACAGGACTTGATGAACAGCTAATATATAAATTTTCAATTATTTTAAGAGTCTTGGCGTCAGGATTTTCAGTTGATATATGTAAATAAATTTTTTGAATTGCTTTCCGAAGTTAAAGAGAAATATCTGGAGCTCTACAGCTGGTACTATATGCCTATAAGTGTACATAAGCTACTGATACACGGTCCAGACATAATTTCATCTTTTGAAATACCTATAGGGCTGCTTTCTGAAGAGGCTTTAGAAGCAAGTCTTAAGGAGTTCCGCAGAAATCGCCTTTCTCATACGAGAAAATCATCCCGGGTGAATACAAATGAAGATGTTTTGACCACTTTACTTTTAAAGTCTGATCCTTTCATATCAAATATGAGAAAAACTGATACAAGGCTTTCAAAAGCGGACTAGAATGATATCGGGCCTTATATCAAAGCAGATGAAAACACTTTAAATGTATCATCTTCATCAACTTCTCTTGAAAACTCCTATAGTGATCTTTTGTCCGAATAGTTCTTAATTTTCTTTAATAATAGACATTTTTTTATTATAAATTATTATTTACACAGGCAATAAAAATGTCCCTTACGTACATACTTCAGAAAATCTTTTATTCTTATATATTTTGTGCTTGTTCAATATCCGTATTATAACTTTTGTACATCCAAATAATCCTAAAATTTGAAATTTTTGGTTTGCAGCTAATATATAGTCGTGGCAGTGGGCGGATTTGGCATTATATTTATATGTAACTTTTTAATTTGCCACCGTCTTAATACCTGTAATCACTTTCTTTCACATCTAATTAACTTTTGGTAAAAGTGGGCGTGGCAGGGGGCCTACAAAATGTCTTATCTTAAGTGAAATACGCTAATTATTTAATTACCAAACAAATTTTTTTGCTTATATACATTACTTTCAAAAATTGATTTTTGTCCACTTTGTCCATACAATCGACGCACGTCCGTACGTTCGCGACGTTTTTTTCGTCGTCCATAGCTCAAGAATCAGAAGAGATATCGACTTCAAATAAATTTGATTTTCGACTCAAATATCTTTTCAAAAATTTGAGATAGTGGCTTCTAACTAATTTTAACTTATAAGAAATATTGTTTTCAACATTACGAAAAATTTTGAGAAAAATCGAATCGACAGTTTTCTTACAAAAAATAAAAACCTAAAAAAAAAAACAATGCTAAAACTTGGTAAAAATTTACTTTCGACTCAAATAGCTTTTCAAAAATTACAAATATTGGCTTCAAACTTATTATATTTCACAGAAAATATTGTTTTCGATATTCAGTAATTTTTTTTATAAAAATCCAACAGTCCGTTTTTTCATAAAAAAATAAAATCTACAAAAAATAGTACGCAAATTTGGTTAAAATTGATACATATAAGCAAACTTCTAAGCAAGACAAATCGACAGCGGGGATGGGAAGTTATCAGTGTGGGTCGCATCCCACCCTCTTTTTTGTTTGATAATTGGTAAGTTAATTTATTTATTTGTTGTTTAATTTGTTTTTTTATTTATTTATTGCCAATTTATTTATGTGTTAATTTACTTATTTGTTTATTATTTCATTTGTTAATTTATTTATTTGTTAATTTACTTATTTGTTAATTTATTTATTTGTTAATTTATTTATTTGTGAATTTATTTATTATTTTTTTTATTTATTTATTTTTAATTTATTTATGTATTAATTAATTTATTTATTTGTTTGTTTTTTGAATTTATTATGTGTTAATTTATTTATTATTTCTTGATTATGTTTATATTCAATTATTTGGTTTGTTAAATTATTTAATTTTTCATTTATTTATTTGCCATTTTTTTATTTATTTTTCTAATACATTATGTTTTTACATTTTATTTATTTATTATTATTCTCTTAATGTTTAATGTAAATTAAATTTACTTTTTCTGTTTTTGCTAATTGCAATATTTTTTTTTTTTGTAATATTTTAAATTAAGGTTTTTTTTCGTATTTTCCTTCGATTTTTCTTCTTAACTTTTTATTATATTTTAATTCTCTCCCAAGATAATGTTTCACTTGTAAGATATACATTATCAAATCTCTGAATTGTAAAATGAGCGGTCATAGACTTTTTTGAAAATATTTTTTACGAAATAAAGAAAATTCAAAGAACAGTATTTCTTAAAAATCTAAAATCTTGACAGAAATGTTTGGAATTATATATTTAAGATTTTCAGGATTTTTTATACTGTTTATAAGAAACAATATGATTAACATTTTAGAAACATTTCTAGATAAAGTAAAATAGAAGACTAATAGAAGATATACAACTTGTACATTTATTTTAATTTGTGTACATGTAAATTTTCATGGACATTGTTTGTTTTATTGAATAAGTAAAGCAAACACATACAATTCAGAATTCCTAAAATTGATTGAATATTTGAGTAGTCGCACTTAAAAAATGCACAAAATGATTGAAAAAGCAATCCAAATACTTCAGAAAGCATACATCATCAATGATTTCATTTGGGAGAATCAAATGGAAATTAATTTAAATTTTATTTGTCAATATCCAATTCATTAAGAATGTTTATCGTTTTTAAAAGCAACGGGAGCGCTTCAAACATTTTGTCTGAACAAAACATTTTTTTTAATTTGAACTGATGGAAAATGTTTGCAATAAAGACTTTTAAGAGCTGATTGGTGATACAAAATAAACATGGGGGAGTTAGAATAGG
Organism: Eupeodes latifasciatus; assembly: GCA_920104205.1. Taxonomy (NCBI): domain Eukaryota; kingdom Metazoa; phylum Arthropoda; class Insecta; order Diptera; family Syrphidae; genus Eupeodes; species Eupeodes latifasciatus. Next base: position 398,790,544 of record OV049924.1, read on the forward strand.
ACTTACTTAAGTTGGCGCTAATTTCCTGTGTGAACTAGGGCCTCACCAAAAAACTTCTCCATCTCCATGGGGTCTTATATAATGACACTTTAGTCGCTCGAGAAAGGCCTTTACTACTCATTTGGGTAAACTTTTGAAGAATAGTGCATCTGGTGTTGACGTGGGAGCTCTTTTCTTTCAAGGACGATGTTAAAGAAATCGCATGGAAGCGCTTCAGCTTGTTTAAAGCAACGAAATGTTCGGTTAAGTTGTTTCCAACCTTAATAGAGCATGGCAAATTCTCCATGATCATCCTGCACAAACGGACAAGTTTGGCAGGGATACCAAAACTAGACTTGGCCCTTTGCAATTCGTCCATGTAGATGGCTTGAAATCGATGAAAAGATGATGTGTGTCAATGTGATGTTCTTGGTTTTTTTTTCCAAGAAATGCCGTAAAGTGAATATAAAAGGACTTAGTAGTAAAACAGTCACCTTCAGAAGCTTATATTTTGAATTTTAACATTTATGTGTTATTTTAGAAAATTTGCCTTGTGCTCAATGTTGCTTGAACTGGAATTAAATCTCACCTAAACGGTTTAAACTAAAATTCGATCTTTGAAATTAGTCATCATGTTCTGAGAAACATTTCTTAACTGTAACAAAAGGAAACATAACCACTTTAAAAAGATTACTTATCTTTCTACTATATATTATTGGAAACAGACAATGCAACCTTTTCATTACTCAGTTAACAAAATAAGGTATATTTTCCCACTTCACATACTAAAACAATTCTGTTCTCTATTGCCTATGACCTTTGGACTATTCGACCCCTTCAGCTCTAATTGATAAAAGCAATTTCTTGCAGCTTAAACTTCACAATGTGTTGTGTCATTAGCCACCACAACAAAAAAGAAAGCCTAATCCAGCCCTGTTATTAACAATTCTGTTTTCACATTTTCCAATTGTTAACGTAACAAAATTACAAGCCAACAATCCTGCCCATATTAACCCAGATACTTGAAATTCCCATCTACAATCACAGCCTACAATCACCACCATTGGGACTATTATCCTAAAATAATCGTCAGCTACATCGTTATCGTCTATTTTTGGATCATCCCTCTTATCCTTGTTACAAGTGTTCGGTCCGCACTTAAATGTATGCCGACAAATATGCGATGGCATAGCTGGAGTAGGTGGATGGGAGGGGTTGGTGTGTGATGTACGTTGACATCTTCACCATATCCCTGATTTATGCCAGTTTGCTGCTCTCTCACGAATTATTCTCAAGAGTGTTCTGTTTCTATATGTACATATACAGGGTGCGACAAAAGTGATTTCCTAATTATTTAAAGGGATAATAACTTGTATAGATTTAAATTTGTATTTTTAATTTAATTTGGAATCACAAAGTCTAATTTATGGAATTTTGTTGGGCTAAGTAGGGAACATAATGTCCCTTAACTCAGCTGCAGCTTAATACTCACAAAGAGGGGTTCTTTCTAGAGCGCCACTTCGAAGGCAATCGCTTTCGTGTCAACGTTTCTAGACTCTCAAAACTTGCAAGAATGCTTACCAGCTTCACTACATCGTCTTGTTGACGAAATCTTGCAAACACATATGCGTAGAGCTGATAAGCTCTTTGGTTTTGACGCTACGTAGTTCACTTTAATAGATCTTCCAAGTTTGCTTTGTAATAGCCTAAAAACAGAAAAACAGACGAGTTATGATATTTTTAAATCTATATATGTATGTATGTAAATATATAAAAATCAATGCCACTTTTCGTTGTAATGTTATAACTTAACAATGCCTTTACCGATTTGGCTAATTTTGGTCTTGAATTATTCGTGGAAGTCCAGAGAAGGTTTGTACGTAAAGAAAATTTAAAAAAAAATCCTGAAAAAGTGTTAAATCAACATCTTTCTATACTCCCATATACAAACAATTTGTACTAATACTTAAAAGCCAATTTGAACCTTTGGCAAAACAATCGAAGACAAAAAAGTGACGTTAGTTCTGTCAAACAAATTTTTTGTCATCATATGTCATTTCATTTTATCAGTGATAAATTATTGCTTTGTTGTGTTCATAATTTCCAAAATATTGTTGAGTTATTGCTTTGTGTTTATATTTTCCAAAATATTGTTGAGTTGTTGAGTGAAGGTAAAATGCCACGAGCAAGATGACCAAACATAGGCCGGTGAACGCGTAATGCAAATCAAGTGGCATTATTAAGACGATCTCAGATTACAGATGAACGCGTACAAGCTAATGCATCGCAGCGTGAACGTACTGCACAGAATAGATCTGTTGACCCTGTACCTGTACTTAATCACGAATACGTCGTCGTCGTGCTGTTTTGGATGAATTGCTGCGTGCTGCTTTTAATTACAATAGTCAGATGATTATACTGTGTACGGATACATTGGAATGATGGACGCTATATGTCCACATTGTGATGCGGCTAACTTTCCAGGTGAAACGCCCGGAATGTGTTATGCTAATGGCAAAGTGAGATTGCCAACATTCACCCGAACCATTGTACCTATTCATTTATTTTTGGTACATCTCAAACATCGAAGCAGTTTTTGAGTAGTATTCAAGAATTTCAAATGACTTCTTTTGATGCTACTAAAATTATTAGAGATAATTTTATGCCGACTTTTAAGGTAAATACCTCAACAGGATTGTCCCATGTTTATATCAATCTGAATCATAAAGTCTTCTGATTCAACATCTACCTAAAATTGCATACATGTTACAGATTCAGGGCCAGATTTATCATCAAGCTGGTTCGTTATTGCCATACCCCGATATCATCAATTTTTGCAAATTCATTTTATTGGTGATGAAAATCGTGAATTGGATCAACGTTGTGCAATAGTTTCAAATACAAGACGTGAAATTATTGGTGAGCTACAAAGGTTTTTCCATCAGCATAACGCATTAGTTCAATTGTTCAAAATTGCTCTTGATCGTATGCCATCTGATAATCACAAAATTGTAATAGCACCAAATTGAATATTCAACAAAAACATGTATATGACACAATCAAGAAAATAAATAAATAAATTAGGTGGCGCAACAGTCCGTAGAGAACCAGGGCCTAGTGACTTACAACTCTCAACCATTCCTGTGTGCGAGTAATGTTGTCAGGGATGGAGGGGACCTACAATTTATATGCCGAATCCGAACGGCTAATTTTGAGAAAGCACTTTTTCATGACAAGAATTACTCTTGGAGAATTTGTCAACTCTCGCAAGAGGCAGTACCCGTGAAAACTCTTTTTTTTTTTTTTTTAATTAAGGTGGCACAGGCAGGGATTGAACCCAAGACCTCTCGCATGACAGTCCAACGCACTAACCATCATACCACGGGTACTACTACACACAATCAAGCAAGCCGTTTCCAATAATGCAGGTGGATTATATTTCTTGGATGCACCTGGTGGTACAGGCAAAACTTTCGTTGTATCATTGATCTCAGCGACTACTCGATCGGAACAGAAAATTGCATTGGCACTTGCATCTTCGGGAGTTGCTGCTACATTATTAGAACATGGTCGGACCGCACACTCTGTATTAAAATTCCCTTTGAATGTACAGGTGATTGAAACTCCAACTTGCAATATTTCGAGAAATTCTTCTATGGCAAAAGTTCTGCGATTAACGTCAATTATTTTATGGGATGAGTGCACAATGGCGAATAAAAAATCAATAGAAGCATTTAATCGAACAATTCAAGATTTACGCGGTAATCAACAGCTTTTGGTGGTGCTCGATATTGCAGTCAGGGGACTTTCGTCAAACATTGCCTGTCATTCCTCGATCAACTCCTGCTGATGAAATAAACGCATGTTTGAAGGCATCAGTTTTTTGGAGATATGTACAAAAATTGACACTGAACATTAATATGCGTATTCACCTACATAATGATGCAACTGCCCATGAGTTTTCAAAACAATTGTTAGAAATTGGTGATGGCAAAATACCAATCGAAAGTACCAACGCATTGATCACTTTACCGAACAATTTTTGTACAATTGCGCAATCTATAGATGAGTTGATTGAATGTGTTTTTCCGAATATTCTTCAGAATTACAGAAATCATGATTGGTTGAGAGAACGCGCCATTTAAGCACCGAAGAACATTCATATCAATGCCATTAATTTTCAAATTCAAGCGAAACTGCCAGGTGTAGTCACGACATATCATATATCAATTGACAGTGTTATGAATCAAGATGAGGCAATGAATTATCCAATTGAATTTTATAAATTCATTGGAACCGGCTGGTATACCACCGCATTCCTTGAATCTGAAAATTGGTTCTTTAATTATATTATTGCGAAATATTAATCCACCAAAACTGTGTAATGGCACCAGATTGGCAGTGAAAAAGTTATTGCCAAATTTGATTGAACTACAATCTTAACTGGTAAATCAAAAGGAGAAGTGTGTTTGATACCGCGTATCCCTATGATTCCAACTGATATGCCATTTGAATTCAAAAGATTACAATATGCTGTGCGTTTATCATTTGCGATGTCCATAAATAAGGTCCAAGGGCAAACACTTCACGTTTGTGGTGTCAATTTGGAGGAATTGTGTTTTCACATGGCCAACTTTATGTTGCCTGTTCCAGAGTCGATACCACTGTTTATTTATTCATGCTCAAAATGGAAAAACAAAAAATATACCCATATAGACCCACCATAGTAAGAGTACCCAATTCTTTTTTATTTTTTAGTTTTTACTCTTTGCTGATAAATAAAATATAAACAAAATATCATTTGAGCCATTTGGACTTTTAAATAACTAGGAATTTAAAATAGTTTTTTGTTTGAATCAATGAACTTTATAATCATTTTTTTTATTACTATGCCTCATACGTAGCGAAGCACGTACCCGGCCGCTAGTTATTAATAAACTTTTAACCCACCCTGTACAAGAATATATCGTATACTCATACCGACTCTTAGGATAGCTTATGTTAAATCTTATGCAAGGACCTCGTCTATATAATATGTCGATTTGTGTCTATTTACAGGTAAAGCCGTGCCATTTGTTGAACTGACTGTCGCCCATGCCAGTGTCCTTACAATTTTGGCGATATCCTTTGAAAGGTATTACGCCATCTGTGAGCCACTCAAGGCCGGCTACGTGTGCACAAAGACTCGCGCTTTTCTCATATGTGTTTTCGCATGGGGGGTGGCTGCTCTATTCACCAGGTAAGAAAGGATAAGTGTTCGTGACGTTGCGTTGTTTAAGTTTAGTGCAAATTTTTCTTATTTTGCTTTTACATATTTTTATTTTCATGTTTGTTTTCGTTTGTTGTGTGTCATGGTTTAATTAAAGCATTCATGTTTTTTAGAGCTTTTAATTTAGAAGGTATTTGTAAGTTGAAAGTTTTTGTCATACTTTGTATTATAGTATAAAAATTCGTCCTTCATAAGTTTTTGTTTGAGAATCCTTAATTCTTATAGTTTGCTTATATACACAAAGGATTTGTAAATTATTTTTGTTGTTGTTGTTGTTTTGCCATCATGAATAATAAATCAATCGCATTTGTTTTTGATAATAAACATTTTATATAGTGTCCCGAAGAGATAACTATACGACTATCGAGGAGAACATTTTTGATAGGCCGTTTAATGGTGTCTCTAAGGGATAAAAAGAAATCTCCTAAGCAATAAAAATTTCCGGAGAAAATCCTTGGTAGGTATATGTATATAGGAGCTTCTTCAATTTAAAAAGAAATCAAAGAACTGGCCTTTTGCGAAAACATTTTTTCTCAATTGAATTGGTTTATAGTGGTTATTTTATGGGGCTATACAGTATACATATACATACGTAGATAGTTTAATTTTCATGGCATTTAAAGGATGCCTTCTTTAAATATTGTTATATAGACAGGAAGAAAGTTTTCTGGAAGTTGAAGATAAAAAGTTTGAATTCGTTTTGTTTGGATTCGCTTTGACTTATGAGACTAATTAGTGAAATAAATTAGCAAAGCCAATTTTGAGAATGGGCTTCAATTAAAACTTTACTGCTTACATATTAAATCTATGCAATATAATTGAGTCAGAGAATTTTTAAATTCTTTTTGAGATTTTAACAAGATTTATTTTAAAGTAGAGTCTTTTTGTTATTTGAAAATATTAATTTGAAAGATAAACAACATTTATTAATTGCATAATAATATATTTGGACAGTGTCGTAGTTCAGTTGGATTTTTTTCTATCTAGAAACAGAGTAAGACTTAAGAATCCTTCAACTAAATAGTTTTCAGAAAGAAGAATACTGCGCTGTCCGACAAGGTTATCTTACTGGCAATAAAAATGCACTAATCCACTTGGTTTTGATGACCTCTATTCAAAATTACTGTATTATTATTATTATTACAAATTCTTTATTTGACCATAACTCGAAATACATTTGAAAAATTATATAAGAACATTAGCATGGCAAAAAAAAATATTTGCCGTCTGCCTTAAAATTGACATTTATCGAGAATAAAAAAAGAAAGTTTAAGATTATAATAAGTTTATAAATAGATTATGTAGACAATTGAATAAATAGATAGAATTTAAATAAGCATAATATCCAAGTTTATAATATACATATATTTCCTCGTTACATCTTAGATAATGATACATAAATATACATATATATAAAAATTTAAATTTACTCTAAAAAACTGTTTCGGTAATCTAAGGCATGATCAATAAAATTGTAAAGGTCCTTCCAACCCCACTCTACGTTTAAAATTTGTTTCGCTTCCTGGTGATTGAGAAAGCTTTTTGAAAAATAAAGTCTTCGGAGTTCTTGTAAAATTGGACAAACGGCTAAAAAGTGGTTGACATCTTCGATTTCATTTCGATTGCAGAGGTTACACCTGGGATTATCATTTCTGTGAGGTTTGTAATTCAGATTTAGCATCTCAGTTCTTGCTTTAAACAAAGTACCTATTTGATTTGCAGAAAGATTACTATTAAAATAATTGTTTACAAACAAAGTGTGATTGAGTTGCTTATAGATCAATCTGCTTGGAGAGGTACGAGCCCTATTCAAGAACTTGAGATACAATGAATCATCAACCAATGCAATACATTCATAAAACCTACCATAGATTAAATCCGTGCGCATTTGCTATTTCATACCATTCTTTAAACGGCGATAAATTCCTTCGGAATACGAAATCCATCATTTGCTTATGAAGATTTTCATTTGACCTTTGCATTACTTTTACTATGTAATCGGCATTAAATTTAAGATTTTTTAGAAAAATCGGAGGGATCCCTGATTCCACATGTATAGCGTAAGTTGGTGTATAGTTTGGAAGTTTAAATATTCGTTTAAAAAAGAAGCGTTGCACTATCTCAAATTCATCGAGATCTTGGTAACCAAAAACTTGACTGGCATAGCATAAGCATGAGTTTATAGTAGCTTCAAAAACTCTAAATTTAGCTGGGATGCCTATGTACTTATTGCAGAAGATTTTGTTCCATATTAGGTTTATTGCAGTTTTTGCCGATAAGCATTTTTCCTTAACATGGGGCCGGATTGCTACAAAATAGAACACCTAAATACTTAAATTGGTTAACCACCTCTATAGGTTCACGATCCAATGACCATGCTTCTATCGGGTTTCTCCTTCGACGGGTGCTTTCAAAAATCATAATTTTTGATTTTGAGGTGTTTATATTCAGGTCCCATTTATCACAAAAGTTTTTAAGTCTATTAATTTGTAACTGTAATGTGGTGGGGTTGTCCGACAAAACAACAAGGTCGTCCGCATAAAGTAGTACCTTAATAAGTAGATTTCCAAACCTAACACCCCCAGGAAAATCACGGGAGACATCGTCAATGAAAAGGGCGAACATAATCGGGCTTAAGGGGCAACCTTGGGGCACACCGCAATCAGTGTTGAAGAAGCTGGATATGGAACTCCCATTTGACACAGTAGCGCAAGTATTGGTGAGGAGAAGTTTATAGAGTCTTAAAAATTTCGTCGATATACCTAAATTTGATAATTTATAAATTAGTGAATTCCGGTTGATAGTATCAAATGCTGCCCTAAAATCAATGAAAAAGACATAAAGTTTTTGTTTGTTATCGATGAAACGTTTTGCTATATTGGAGAGTGCGAAGATTTGATCCACAGTTGAAAGACCAGAGCGAAAACCAGCTTGGAAAGTGCTTAGCAATTTGTTTTCTTCTACCCACCTCATAAGCCTGCAGTATAGAATTTGGGTAAATATTTTTCTTAAACAAGGAAGAATAGAAATGCCCCTATAGTTTGCTGGTGAGCTTGGATCTCCTTTTTTAAAAATTGGACAAATTTGGGACATTAAAAATGACTGAGGTATTTCTTCTTTTTCAAGAAGCTTATTAAAAAAATCAAGAAGAAGATTTAGGAAAGACGGGGATGAGTTTTTATAGAATTCAGCTGGAATTCCATCTAGCCCGGCCGCCTTGTTGTTTTTCATGTTTTTAAGGGTTGCTTGCAATTCATTTGTTGTAATAGGGTCGTCTAGGTCTGAAATCGTGATTGAGGGTAAAGCATATTGAAAAAGTTGTGAGTTTGTTGGCGCGTTAAGAAGTTCCTTGAAATGGTTTGCTAGTAACTCTACATTTATTGTAGTTGCTGAAATACTGTTAACGCCACCTAACAATCTCACTTTAGACCAAAATGATTTTGAGTCTTTACATTTTGATAAACTTACTGCTAAACCAGCCATAAAAGTTTTTTGTTTATTTTTGCATACTCGCTTATACGTTTTATTTGCATCTGGGTAAAGCGGTTTAAAGAAATTAGACTTTGTTTTCCTAAAAATTTTAAGCATTGCAAAGGATTTTTTTCTGAGTTTTGTGCATTCCCAGTCGTACCACTCAGCAGTAAAATTTTGTTTCCTATTAGGTGGCATGGCTGAACTCTTAATAACTTCTATTATTTCGCCAGCCGACTGCTCACAGGACCAGGATACATGGCTTGATAGACCATTTACTTGCGCATCGAGTCTACGCTTGTACACTACTACCTGACTATCAACCCATTTATATTTTCGGACTAGTTCGCTCAGCGTAGAATCGAAGTTTTGAAATTTCATAAATGTCACTATTGGAAGGTGGGCTGAATAGCTTACGGTTTGTACCTCAAAATCCTCTATAACAGTAAGCCAATCGCCTCTAGCCAAACAGTAATCTATCATAGAACAACCCTGACCAGAAATAAATGTTAATTCACCTCTGCTATCTCTTTTAGAAATTCCATTTACAACCATTAAACCGAAGTCCTCCACCAACTCCATTAAACGCCTGCCACAACTATTTACAATTACGTCTGAAGACCTTCTCAAACTATCAAACATGTGTGCCGTGTTGTTCATTAGAGAAGCTGGATTTTGAAATTCACCGATTCTAGCATTTAAATCGCCTAATATTAAGATGTTCTTAAAATCAATTTCACTTAAAAAGGATTGCAGTTCATTAAAATCGTTATTCCAATTAGTACAATTTAAATAGGTTGGAAGAATGTAATATTGTTCATGCCTATGATTTAACATTATAACAGTCTTTCTCCCTACAGATTTTATACTAACACAACTTTTTAAACTACATCGTACTGCTATCAAATAACCTCCACTTGCTCTACCAAAAATACTACTGCGGGTGGCAGGAATAAATTTAATAAAAAAATCTTTGAAAAATTTAGCGAATTGCGTTTCATGACCATCTTTGAGAAAAGTCTCTAACAGAATAATAATATCAAAATTTAATATAAACCTAAAAAAATCTGGCATTGTTAATTTGTTTTTAAGGCCAGAAACATTATAACTTAAAATTTTTAAATCTAAAATTACTTGGCAGACGGCAACACTATCCTACAATTGATGATGATGACTCCGCTGTACACTGCATCCAGGCTGTTGATGTTGACTGTATGGTAGCGCTGCTATCGCATAGGATTGTTTATTATTGTTGTAGCTGTCAAAAAATCGTAGGCCACTATCTCCAAAAGTGTTTTTGACAAACGAATATTCCTCCGCATTGTTTACAATCAATCCTCGTGCAAAGTTGAAAGAAAACGTGAAGTTATTGATGTGAAGTTTTACTCCTCTTATTAAAATTTTCGCACTTGGTGTTATGGCGAGTAGATTACTTTTGATGTCGTAGAGTGATTTCCTTTTTTGGCGTGTGATTAGAGACTGTTCACGATGAATCACAATACCAGAATTTTTTAGTGTTGGAGTTGCGTCTATAACTTTATTCGCCGTGTCTCCCGGGTGAAAGTTTAGAATCACAGTGGATTTGTTTGTGTTGTTGTTTGTGAACTCTTGTGCACTTTTTATCGGAAGTTCTGCACTTTCTTGAAGATGGAGAAGACCCATGCAAGTTTGTTTTGCGTAATCAACTTTATTGGTCTTCCCTTCTGCCGGAAAATGCACCACAACAGTGTTTTCGTTGTTTTTACGTGTGAGGATATCCAGTTGTCGTTCTAACAGATGACAGTAGTTCTCCATTGCAGTTACTCGTTGCACAAGATGTTCATTGTGTGCTTTAAGTGACTGCAGTTGGGATGCGATTGCTTGAACATCATCTTTTTTTGCCACTTCTTCAAATTTGGGGTTAACACATTCATTAATGCAATCGAACAACATTACTTTTAATTGATCGATGGACATATTTCCAACTGCCATATTATTATTTTTTTTTTGTTCGATGGAAACTTTTTTTGAGTTAGTTGAATTTTCTGGGGAGTTTTCTTCTCTACCTCGCTTTAGCGGCATATGCAATTTTTTTAACGGTGCACTGCTGAGTATGTCGCAGAGAAAAATTAAGAATTTGGTGTTTTAAATGTGCAATTAGACAACGTAAAGACGTGTATTTTCCTCAAATTAAGTTCAATTAACGATTTCAAAAGTTTTTAGAGTAAATTAGACTGTTTTAAAAGTATAAACTAATAAAAAAAGAGGACCGCACAGAACTCTGACTTTCTCAGTTAATGACAGATGTCAACTTCCAAAAATTACTGTATCGCATAAGGTTTTTGAGATGTTACTTTTTACAATTCTAAAAATCGCATATAAAGGGTGATTTTTAAACGCTATAGGAAAGTTTTTCAAAAAAACCACATAAAATTCAGAAAAATGCATGAAATCTTTATTTGAATCGATAGTACGGTCCATATAATTTAATGTTTGAAGATTATTTTATGCAAAATGTTGACCTTAACTGCGACTCAAATGGTCCATCCGCTTAGTCCAATTTTGGCATACTCTTTCAAACATTTCGGCGGTATCTCACGAATAAATGCTTCAATGTTGTCTTCCAATACGTCAATTGAAGCGCCCTTGTCTGTATAGACATGAGCTTTAACATAGCCCCACAAAAAATAGTCTAAAGGCGTTAAATCGCACGATCTAGGCGGCCAATTGACCGGTCCCGAACGTGAAATAAAACGTTCACCCAACTCGCCTCTCAATAAGTCCATTGTTGCGCGTGCTGTGTGGCATGTGGCACCGTATTGTTGAAACCACATGTCATGCAAGTCAAGCTCTTGCATTTTGGGCAAAAAAAAGTTGGATTTCATCTCACGGTAGCGCTTACCATTCACAGTTACGTTACGATTCGCATCATCTTTGAAGAAGTACGGTCCAATGATGCCACCAGCCCATAAACCGCACCAAACTATGACTTTTTCTAGATGCATTGGTAGCTCTTACAATTCTTCCGGCTGATATTCACTAAAAATCAACAATTCTGCTTATTTACGTACCCATCGAGCCAAAAATGAGCTTCGTCGCTCGCTGGCAGAAGCGCGCGATGGACTTTCTTAACAGAGCACGCATTTTGATAACAAAATTTAATAATTTACAAGCGTTGTTCGTTTGTAAGACGATTCATGGTTAAATTATAGATCAAACTAATGTTTGACAGTAAATCAAAACACGAAACGTGCGTGCGTCGGCTGTTTAAACCAGTGTTGCCAAAAAGATAATAGCTAAAAAATCACCCTTTATAAGGGTTTTTGAGGCTATCTAAATTTTTGAAGTAGATTTGTATAAATAAAATCCATAGTGGTTTTCAAACTTATAATCCCTTCAATATTCTGTTGAAATATTTATATTATTTCACATTATATTCGAAAAATCATCATAAGGTGTAAGAATTAACCTGTCTTACAAAAATCTCAAAAGAAATGCTAAACCATTTATGCTAAAACGGTTTTCAACACAAAAAATGCAGCACAGTTTGAAAGTAAGTTTTTTTCATTATATCAAGTTTTTTAAATATACGAAACTAGTTCCAGAAGTATCCGACCTAACAAAGAAAAAACAAAATTTGGCGAAAAATATATTTATTTCTCTATACATAGTAAACTTTTCCCAGCGTGGTTCAATAGCTTCGATACCCTATTTATAGTGAGACTCTACCTTTTCATTATTGGCAAATCGAGAGGACTAAATCTGGCGAATAGGGTACGTGAGGAAGCAATTCGAACCTTAGCTCATTGATTTTGGCCATCGCGTTAACGGATGTGTGAACTGGTGCATTGTCTTGAAAAAACCAAACTTTCTTTTTCGCCAGATGCCACGGTTTTTTCTTGCTTTCTTCACTTAAACGATTCTAGTACTCGCCGTTGATTGTTTGTCCTTTCTGAAGACAATCAATTAAAATTATCCCACGCCCATCCCAAAAAATTGACGCCATGACCTTGCCTGCGGATGAAACTGTCTTCGCCTTCTTCGGAGCCGATTCTTCCCTATCAGTCCATTGTTTCGACTGTTCCTTCGGCTCAGCTGTGAAGTGATGGGCCCATGTTTCATCCATGGTTATGAATCGACGCAAAATACATAGTATGTTACTTACCTTCATGAAACTGTCAGAGTCCACAACATTTTCCATTATGCAGCTAATATTTACGACTTTTTGACAATCTATACTAATATTATAAATGCGAAAGTAACTCTGTCTGTCTGTCTGTTACTCAATCACGCCTAAACTACTGAACCAATTTGCATGAAATTTGGTATGGAGATATTTTGATAGCCGAGAAAGGACATAGGCTACTTTTTACCCCAGGAAAATGACGCATTCCCATGGGAAAATTCAGGTGGGCCGATCGCTTTTACGCCCAAACTACTGAACAGATTTAAATGAAATTTGGGAAGGAGATAGTTTGAGACTTAAGAAAGGACATGAGTTACTTTTGACCTCGGTAAAACAACGCATTCCCATGGGAAAGGACAGCGCACTCGGTTCTGAAACTGCCGTTGAACTTAGGTCATGAGGAAACGCCAGTATGTAATATCAGCAAAAGTAGTGAGCGTGGAAGAATGTTGCAGCAGTGTAAATTGTTGGTTTGGGATGAATGTACAATGTTGCACAAAAAAGCAGTTGAAGCAATATATCATAAACTGAAAGACATCAAGAACAATCGGGCTATCATGGGAGGGATGGTGGTTTTCTTAGCTGGCGACTTTAGACAGACCCTGCCGGTAATTACTAGAGGTACATACACCGGCAGATGAAATAAAAGCATGTTTGAAAGCATCTGTGTTATGGGTACATGTAAAAATGCGAGTACAGCTACACAATGATTCTGAAGCAGGACAATATGCCGCTGCTTTTCTAAAAATTGGAGAAGATTGTATGCCAACAGACGGCTCGATTACGTATACGTTGAGTCATGAATTTTGTCAAATTGTCTGTAGCACAGATGAATTAAAAAGTAATGTCTATCCAAACCTGCATATAAATATGGGCAATCGGGAGTGGTTGTGTGAGAGGGCAATTTTAGCTCCAACTATAATGAGATAGTTAGCCAGATAAACGAACAAATTATGTCGGACGTGTAATGTAATGGTACACGGCTACAGATTACTCACCTAGGACGAAATATTATAAAAGCTATAATCATGACTGGAATAGCAAAAAGAACAAAATTTTTTAATTCCCCGCATTCCGATAATTCCAACCGATTTGCCGTTTCAGTTTAAAAGAGTGCAGTTTCCTCTGAAAGCAGCATTTGCAATAACAATAAATAAAGCTCAGGGGCAAACGCTGAAAGTTGCAGGTGTAAATTTGTAAAACTGTTTTTTCCATGGACAATTATATGTCGCGTGCTCACGAGTCTTAAGCCCACAAAATCTTTACGGCCTGGCCAAGGAAGGAAAAACAAAAAAGTCGTATATAAAAATGTATTGCAGTTACCCATCTTCTTTTTAAAATGTATTAACCTAACCTAACCTATGACAATCACACTTAACATGGCCTCATCCCATCTCGGCACAATTCAAACATACGTACAAAAAAGTACAGCACAGTTTTTTCATACTACTATCCAAAAAAAAAACCATCTAATGCGGACGAAGTCGAGGGTAAAAGCTAGTATGTTTATATATTATCTAAAAATATTTTAATATTACACATAAGATGTCCTTGTGGTCTGAGATTTAATCCAAAACGGAATGAATCTAAAAGTTAGGCATTGTGGAAGAAGTAAAAACATTGCTGAGTAAAGTTCTAATATCCTAGATCTCCAAATTTGGTCTATTAAATCAAAGTTCTATCTCCGACTGAGATTTAAATCAGTGTTCTAACGCTTGAAAACTTAATGAAGAAATGAGTTAGAGCTCAATCGAATTCTTATTTATAAACACACCGGGTTTTAGAGACTAGAACTTTTTCAAGAAATTGGCCGTACAAAAAATAAACTTGATTTTATTTAAAGTTGTAAAAATGTTTTGCTGATTGTTTGAAGGTTGTCGATTGAACTTCTTATTTATGTATGCATATAAAAGTTAAAATTCACAATTTCACATTATTTAACTTTGTCGGCAGTTCACAGTAACTTAATTTTTTGTAGGAGTAATTTATAAATTATTTATGTAAAGTAATGTTCACACAATTTAATGACATAATCCAAATGTTTAAAAATAATAATTTCTTGCGTATTGGTAGTCTTAGTCTGTCTTTGTTCATCAGTAGTTGAATGTTTATTTCAAAATGATCAATCGTTGCTAGTTTATCATAGGTCAAAGATTTGACATATCCCCACGAAAAGTATTCCAAATTTGTCAAATCACACGAACGGCCTATGTCAGAAGCATTGACAATTGTGCTGACAGATGAAAATTTGCTAATTTACAACTAAACACATGTTAAAATCTGTTCGTTCCGGCACTTGTCATCTCTTTGTCAAGTATTTACCCACAATTGTCAGAAATGTTCCTACAAATTTGTACTGACAATTCTTTAAAAAAAATATAATTTCATAAAATGTCAGTATTTAATTGACAATAGCGACAGGAAACTCAGTTTTGGATTACGACTTTCTATTGGTTCAGTGTAATACGTCATACGCGCCCTAGGAATTTTAAAAAGGGAATAAATAATGATTTCGAATCGTTAAATGGTATCTCGATGGGTTGAGACCTTTTGCCTGTTTTGCGATATCCTTCCTTTTTATTAACCTTCATAACATATGTCATGACAAATTTGTCACGTGTCAATATTTTATAAAATAAAGATTTGTCAGACAATTGTGTGAATTTTTATGAAATAGGGCCCGGATCTATACACATATCTATTTATTGAAATGGTTCGGTCGTCAAACGTTTGGAGAGGGATGTGATGCTTTAGCTACATGACATGTTACGTCTTATTGTAACGGTTTCTGATTTAAAGAAAAACATACCGATACTCCTTCGTCCTGTAAACCACATAAAACAGTGACTTTTTAGGGAAGTAACAACCAATCTAAAAGTCTCATGGGAATTTAATCCAGTCAAATCGTCATTTGATCTTCCGTGCAAAGTTATTGTTTATTTTTACTTGCGATATGTAGGAACTTTAGTATAGCAAGTTTTGGATTCGTAAGAAATTCTAACTCGAGATTTTAATCAAACATGACATTATGATGGTAGAGAAGTGGAAAAAAGTGGGTCCCGTGATTCCGTCTGTATGTTTGTCCTCGCCCGTACAGCCTTAGGCATTGGGTCGTTTGAGTTGCAACTTGGAAGTTAATGCTTTAAGAAGATTCGCGTCATAAATTTTTTTTTTTTTTTTAAGAACAAAAATAACAGTAGTCCACATACAAATTTTTTGGAATAATTTAAAATTCGAATTCGAAAATTAGGTCAATAATTGAAAATTCGAATTTACTCGAAAACGAACTGATAGATGTTTATGACTTATGTAGCTATGTATATATTTTTGTATTGCTCCATAAAATGTTCTCTGGAACTCATGAACCGATTTGAAAAAAATAAGATTTTTTTGAGAAATCAAATACTACCTTAAATTTTGAAGACTAACTTATCTTACAGGTATACGTTTAAATTTTAAATTATAGCTACCATTTTTAAACAGATTTTTTGGAGCAAGTAAGAAATCGATTGGCCACAAATTTTTTACCAAAGATATTAACGACAAAATATTTGTTATGATTTTGTGCTTATATCTCAGTTCCAGTAGATTGCACAGTTACAAGCGAAACACCAACTTTTTCGGAACAAACAAAGGCACACTTTCAACAACTTATTATGCCTATTACTTTTCTTGTACTGTCAACTTATTGTAAACGAAAAGATTAGCCTCTATACGACCAATAGGATTTTACTCCAGAAACGAAAATTTTTTTTTGAAAAGTGATTCCAAACGATTCTGAAATTTGATTAATTCTAAAAGGAAATCAATTAATATTCCAACTACAATGAATTTTAGAGGGGATAATTCTACTGACATTAATAAAACTCTTGATCTTTTTGCTCAATTTTTTGAATCAGTTTACTCAACTTCACAAGGAAACTTGTTTTTTCTTTCAGATATTACCTCTAAAGTAGATATTGTATTAAATGGTCTTCAGAATCTTAAACCCAATCACATTCCTGGTGTCGATGGCATTCCTGCTCTTGTCTTAAAAAAAATGCTCTAGTTCTGTATGCTTTTCATTGCAAATTATATTCAACTTATTTTTATCGTCCGAAATATTTTTGGACGAATGGAAATCTTCTTTTCTGATCCCAATTTATAAGTCTGATTCGAAAAATAATGTTGGAAATTACGGAGGCATTTGTAAGCTGTCCACATTTCCTAAATTGATCGAAAGTTTAGTAAAGACTAAACTGGGGTTTTTTTTGTAAAAGAATATGGAAGTGATGGGTTTATTTCGGGTAGATCAACTGTCACTAATCTCGCATGTTTTTCCTCTTTCGTTATTAATTGTATAGAAAGTCAAAGTCAGGTAGACGCTATCTACACGGATTTTAGTAAGGCATTTGATTCTGTATGCCACAATATACTGCTTCGTAAGCTTCATAACTTTGGGATTCACTCTAATCTCCTTCAGTGGATTTCATCTTTTTTAACTGTTAGGGTACAAAAAGTAAAATTAGACAATCAAACTTCGAGATCTATTAAATGTACCTTAGGAGTTCCCCAGGGCAGTCATCTTGGCCCACTTTTATTTATAACCTTTATCGATGATATTTGCAAAAACATAAAGTTCAGCCAATGTCTCATATATCTCATATATGCTGATGATCTTAAATATTTTTAAAAGTTAATTCCATTTATGATTGTTTTAATCTCCAAACTGGTGTTTGGTTAACTGTCTTAAGCTTAATGTCAAGAAATGCTTGGCTATCTCTGTCTCTAGGAAACGCACAACTTATAAGTTTGCGTATTCTCTTGATCATATCTCTATTCAGAGAACTGCTACAGTAAAAGATTTGGGTGTCTCCTTTGATTCCAAGTTTACATTTGTTCCGCACATGGATGGTATTGTCGCTAAAGCCAACTCTATGATTGGTTTCATTAAAAGAAACTCAACTGACTTTTCGGATCCCTATATGCTTACATCTTTATATTATAACTCATTAGTTAGATCATTATTTGAGTATGCTGATGTCATATGGAATCCTTTCCAACAAACGTTTTCGGATAGAATTGAGAAAGTTCAGAATCGTTTCACAAAATATTTGTTTTGTAAAATGCGCTGAAATTTTTGTCCATATTCTCAAGCTCGACGTAATCTTCTGGGTCTGAAATCTCGCAAATCTCGAAGAACTATTCATGATATAGTATTTGTGCGAGATATTTTATGTTACCATATAAAGTGTCCTAACCTTCTATCGTTAATTTGTATTTATGCCCCGATTAGACCATTGAGAGAAAGATACCTTCTTTTTCAACCTAAACATAGGAAAAATTATGGAATGAATAAACCAGTTTCAAGGTAAATTAGGGAGTTCAACGAAGTAATTAGTCATATTGACATAGCATGGCCTAGAAACAAATTCAAAAATGATTTGTATTATTTATTTTTAAGAAATTACTCATAATTTGTAAATTATTTATTTTTTGTATATACCTATGTATTTATTCTTTTTTTGCATCTGTTGAGCCTGTAGCTCGTATATTGAATAAATTAAATTAAAATTAAATTCTGCTAAAAAAAATCGCTGAAACTGACTTGAAATTAAAGATCTGGTTAAATACTGTTATATTCATTAGTATGACAGCTATTTTGATAGTCATCTCTATAAAAAATTCTATGCCTCTAAAAAAACACCCATTTTTATCAAATTCAGTAATTCAAGTAACAAAGGAAGAAAAATTATAAAATTTTAATATAATTAACAGTTTTGAAACAGCCTTAGCCTATTTGCGACCGAAATACGTATCCTCTTTTTGAAAGTTCTAACGATTCACTGTTACTACATATCTATGGAAGTAAAGTTTAAGCTTTATTTGCTCACAAGGCTAAGTTTACATTTCACTGAAACTTAGGAAAGTTACGAGAAAATATCGTGTTTTAACTTTTCTTTATTATTCAAACATTTGAAAAAGAAGTAACAACTATTTTAGTTAGGTATACTTCAATCATAGAGTTCTCAAACATTTTTCACTTCCAGAAAAAGCAAAACAAACTACATTTCCTTCTTATAAGCAAATTAACTATTGAGTAAGGATGTCAAATGGTACTTCCATCTTCTTTACTTTCTCTCAATCAGCCTTCATTTCCTTTTTCTTTTGTCATTAATCCTTTGAAGATGTATATCTTTCTGGTATCATCATCAATTACATAGAAATTCAATTAAATGTCATTTTATTTATATCCGATGCTTTTAAGTCCTTTTATACGAGGATATGTACATAATTTACAAAGATATATGTACATATGTATGTAGATTTGCATGTTGTATATATGTATAGTTGCCTATTTTCCATTGTTAATTATATGCTTCTATTTGTGCTTCTGCTTCCATCCTAATTTGATAATACCTTCCCCAACCAAAAGGATATAAATTCATTTCCTGTAACATTTCCACAACAAAATAATATAAAAAAGACATTATTCATCTTAATATGAGTACAGGGTGTCCCATAACTAATGTAACTAAGGGTCCGAACTAAATATGACAAAATTTGGTAACTTGCCTCAACCGTATATCTTAATGGTTTTCGAGGAATGGAATTTTGGGAAACACCTACTTTTGGTCCTATCCACAAATGATTTTAAAATAACATAATGTAACCATACTTATTATGGGGCACCCTGCTCAGCTCGTACCTATAGGAACCTAACCTATACAAAACCTTAATGTAAACATGATTGTCTTTCGTTTGATTTATTATTTATTATTTATAAAACAGCAACAACAACAAAATGAACAGCAGTAGAAAAGTGTGCTCTTTTTTGTGTCCTTATTGTCTGTTTTTGTGTCTAAATGTATACGAGATGGTGTTCCATATTGTATTTTTCTGTTGTGGTGTAACTAATGATCCTTTGAATTCCTCCAAGTGCGGTGTGATATTATGTTTTGTTTGGACATCATAGTAAAAATAGAAAATACACAAAACAAAAAGGACGAGACTTGTTAAAATAAAAATAAAATATTATAATCCTCTATACACTTAAGTTTATGCAAACACAAAAACCATCATCGAATCATATAGCATCCTTTTTCTCTGTGTGTCTTTGTTTTTGTAAAAGTGTAAACAAATGTTGTTTCCTGATATCCTGACGATGATGATGAGGAGATGTCCTTCGCATGAATAGGCTGAAGAACTCGAATGAACTTTTAGAAGAGTTAGAGAAAAGGGTTTTGTTTTGTTTTTTTTTTTTTATATCCTAATCGAGCAGTAAAAGTTTTATCATCATATCATTAAATTACTTCTTGGCAACCCATTTTAATATTATTATTGTAGTAGCTGCTACCAAAATATTTTTATATTTTTATATGTATTATGTCCTCCTCTTCTCAAATAACGCACACTCTATTCTCATTTAGCCGAAATAATGGATGGTAAACGTTTTTGAAATGTCATTTATCAAAAGAAATTAACGGTTTTTGTTTGTTTTGTTTTTGGTTTAATTTGATTTTTGAAACTGAAAAGTCAACGTAAATCAAAGGTTTTTCAAAGAGAGGGACTTAAGTTCCTAAAAATAATCTAATTTTTTTTAAATTTGTGATTAATGTATGTAGCTACTCGTGTTTTTCTCAAACTTCTCTGAGAGTGAATTTTATTTTTAACCAAAATAGGGAATCCCTTCCACCGATACAATACTTGAGATATTTTTCTATTCGAATTAATGTTTTCGGATGAAGGTTTTTCTGGAAACCTGAAGATTGGTCTACAATTTTAAATTGAATCTGATGATGGCTGGGTATTATAAAAATGTTCTTCGATATCAGCCATCTCTCAAAAAGGGCGGTTTTTTAAAGTGTTAATTTTTAAATCCTTGCCTTAAGGCAATAGAGTGGAAAAGTGTAATTTAAGTAATTCAAGTCAATGTCAAAAAAATTTAGTAAAACATGTTCGATGTTTAAAAGGCTTAAAAGGGAAAAGTTTGAAGTAAGAGCTTCTCAAATCTATCTATCTATCCAAGCTAACATCGAGGTTGTTGCAAACGCTACAGAATCTCTTAAAAAGAACAATAAATTACATCATATGTCTCAAAATGTTATTGCACTTTTTCATAAGAGTTCCAACAGTATCTCAGCCATAAATTAAGAAATAATTGTTTGATTGCGTCTAGAGTTTGTGAATTATTTGCGTCAACACGGTCTTGCGTGCAGCCCTACGGAAAAAAAATCAACTTGTGTCAAATCTCAAAATAACGCGCCCAAGATAGTTCATACGCAATAAATATTTTATTGGTCTTGTTGTGGAGATTATTTCCTCTTCTTATTGATCTACAATTATTTCGATAAATTCATCAGCATGCGACGAATCTTCTTTTGCACTGGTGAAGTTACAAGAGTACTGCAAGACCTAGACATACATAGTTCTGAATAGATTTTCTTTAACGCTGGCAAAAGCACTGCGTAAGTTTTTCTATCTTTCCTAAACTACAGGTCTCTTTCGGAGCGGATGGAAAACAGCATTTGCCCAGCCAATCCCTAAAAAAGCCAAATTCTCCTCCCCTCCAACTATCGTAAGATAACACGAACGTTCCATCTTTCCAGGGCAATGGAAACGCTGATTAAGTATCAGCTTAAGAAATATCTAGCGGAAGCTTCTTAATAACCGGCAGTGTGGCTTTCGTAGCAATAGGTCCACCGGTGATCTCATGGTTTATCACTTTATTGCACTTGATATTTCAAAAGCATTTGCTAAAGTTTGACAACAAGCTCTCTTTTCAAAAATGCTAGCTTTTGGTGTTGATGAATCTCTTCTTCGTTGGATAAGAAATAACCTTTCTAACCATTCAATACAAGTTGTATTGGAAGGTTTTAAACTCTTTAAATAAATGCTGGTATGCCCCAGGGTTCAGTTTTGTCTCCGACACTCTTCGTTATGTTCATAAACGATCTCTTTTCTGCCACTTCTAATCTATTAAACTGTTTCGCTGACGACAGTACCCTCAGCTTTTCCTATTCGTTTCTAAATTCACATCCTTGTCCTTCGGATGTGGAACTTAAACGGCAGCATTGTCCAGCGAGGAATTTTTAACCGTGTAGAATTTAATGGTTTAAAAACTCAATACTGTCTTCTGACATTAAAGCGTAATCTAATTTAGATGCTATACTATTCATGAGTGGCATTTGCATCCAGGAAACTTATTAACTTTTAGTACTCGGTAGTACTCGACCAGTTCACCTCTTATGGAATGATCCCATATTCGACATTGCCAAAAATGCTGCTAGGTGCTAAGGATTTCTCCTACGGTGCAAGAAATTTTTACACCCCTTACGATCAGGCGGTATTTTACAAAGCCTTCATTCATCCAAAGCTTGAATATAACTTAAATATCTGGACAAGTGCCCCTAAAACGAATTTAAATCACTTGGATAGAACTCAAAAAAGGGCTTTGAAAATTATGGGCAAAATTACTATAACTGAAACGAAGACCGCCGCAATGCTTCATACCTTTCGTTGTTTTATCGATATTTTTTACGAACAATGTTCTGTCGAATTAGCCAGTTGAAATCTATCCCTTGAACAATTCAGCGGTAGTACTTGCACTTTCAGGAATGCTCATCAGTTTACCCTTGAGTTCAACTTCGGGCGTACTGTCAAGTATAGAGATTATTTCTTAAACCGCACATCGAGAATGTGTAATGCTCTGGCTAACTCTGTTTTTCCCTCCCATTTTGATGTTCAAAACTTAAGGACCAATGTGCACCTGTATCCTCTTTTAAATCCTTCCCTATTTTTTAACGCTCGCACATTTTAAGGGTACTAATAACCCCTTGAGTGCCTGACCATAACCATCTCGAAAATTGACTACGTTTGATTCACAACTTTTGTAGACAGTTTTAATCGATAAATAAACGTAAATGACAGAAATTCAACATATATTAAGTTACTTCAAATTACACCTAAGTTTTAAACGGAGTCAAATACCAGCGCTGCTAACTTGAAACCACGATATGAAAGACCGATTGTGTTCAAATGTTCAAAAAGGTTTAGGCTGGTTTGTTTTTTAGCAATGAACACAAAATTAAGTCAGAATTATTGTTTTGCGAATTTGTAAAGATTCTTCGAAATGATGTATTTCATCGAAGAATGAGCGTATCAAGGCTTAAAAAACCTTTTTAATCATCATTTTTAGTGTTAACAAAGTTTTGGCATTTTGTTTGTATCACTATCTATTCGAAAATCAAACAATTGCCAGACTTACAAATTATACAAATCTTATTGAAGTCAAATTGGGAACATGTGAGGTTGAAAGAAAAGTCACAAAAATGTGCAAAATCTTACCTTAATTTTTACACAGCTTTCTGAAATCATGTGGAAAATAAGATTATTAAAAATAAATGTCCCAGCACTGTATTAAGATAAACTTTATAGGATAATTCAACATCAATAATTTTGGAAAACTGTCTTTCTTCGCACATTTCTTAGAAATCACATGCCGTATTTAAGATCATTTTAGCTTTTGCACTGTTTTAAATTTTTTTAAAGAAATCAAAACTACAAAAACTAGAAGAATTTCTTTTGCTTAGAGATTACATTTCAAAAACTTTAACCACCCTTTTTTAAATCAGTCAAAATTTTATCAACTTATTCATAAACTAGCTTGTTTCCCATTTTTAACCCATACATATTTGATCATCGGTGTGTTTTGAAAAAAAAAAAATCATAGGCCACATCCCGGGCCAAGTTCGATGCCTTTTATTTTTGACCCTCAATATTTACACTTACATTTGTAGTCCAATCCTCTGGGTGGCCGAGTACAAGTTCGTGGAGTACTTTGACGGATCATATGTTGCCGCCTGCCTCACTCAAGCCGTCACCACATGGACGATAGCTTTCTTCCTGATGACAATTTCGATATTCTTCGTCATTCCCCTAATAATCCTCATCATCTTATATGGAATCATCGCCAAGAACCTAATATCCAAGGACGGCCCTATGATGAAGATACGACCAACTAAACCCGAGTTCAGTTACAAAGCTCGCAAGCAAGTTGTGATGATGCTGGGGGCAGTAGTCTTATCGTTTTTCCTCTGTTTGCTACCCTTCCGAGTATTGACTCTGTGGATTATCCTTAGCTCGGATCAAGCTCTCTTTGCCGTTGGCGTTGAGCGGTACTACAACTTGTTGTACTTCTCCCGCATCATGCTCTACCTTAACTCAGCCATAAATCCTATTCTTTATAATTTAATGTCAACAAAGTTTCGCAAGGGATTCCTTAAATTGTGCATCTGCTGCAAGCCATTCGCCAAGACATTCCAATTCCGTCATCGTACACCCACCCTCACCACCAACACCACATCGTCGAGTTTCCTATCGCGGAGCTCCAATCGACGCCCTTCGGACGACCTGCGGAATCGAGTTGGCCTTAAAATTGATTTGCAACAGAAGGAGTGCGAAGTGGGAATGCTGTCGTCGAAGTCAAAGTGTGACTCGTCAACTCTTATCGACGAGTGCAGAAAGCTTTCTCTGGCAAACAACCGCCGGAAGTTGAGTTCCTTAGATAACGAAGATGAAGACGAAGTCATTGCCATTGGAGTCACGATAACGACAATGCCAGAGCCAGATGATGCAAACACCAATAGCAACATCAAAGACCATCCTGACGAGGCGAGAGGAAAGTTATTAAATTGTCGCAAGAAGTGCAAGAGACAAATAAGTTTCGATGAAAATGTCATAGTGAATAGTGAACGTGGAGTCAATGGGGAGAGAATTGTTTATCAAACAAGCCTTGAAGATAAGATTTGTGGCAGTGGCAAGAAGGATACTAGTGTTATAAATTTTCTACCAACTCAAAGCCTACGGAATAGTTTACAAAAATAACAAACACAAAAACCAACTGCCCACTGCATCAGAAAAATAAATATTTACAACGACAAAAGACGACCACGATTACTTTTTGAAGAAAAGAAGGAAATGGGTTTCGGGTAAAATATTGAGATTGAAATAGAATTAGATGTACTTAGGTATTTAGGTACACTACACATAAACCGAGTGCTGAAGGTGTTATTGTTTGAAAAATGAGTTGACTTAAGGGGGATTGAGAATTCAATTCAATGAAATTCTATTTCGAGACATAGGGATTCTTAGACAGGGTTATCCAATGAGAGGTTTCATTTTTATATATAGACAAAAAGGAGTGTCTTGTTAAGAAAACTCAATTGATTTTTATTTAATTGCAAAAAGAAAAGTATTTCATTAAAACCACAAAATAAAAGCGCTTTTATGTTGCAAACAGTGAATTCAAAAATGTCATCATTTTCGTTGTAAATTTTATTGAATTTTTATTAATGGTGTAGTTTTAATTGTCAACAGTCTAAAGATGACAGCTTCAAAATTGACTGCTGAGCAAATTACAGCAGTTATTTTTAGCCGAAACCCAAAAATTAAAGTTGATCATAAAATTTACTAAACAAGTTTAATTAATAGTTCGATAATTTGAAGTTAATAACTTCTTAATTAGTTGTGAAAGTTTGACTTATGTTGTTTTATGTTTTCTTGGTAGCTTTGCTAACTTCTTATCAACAAAGTAAAAAAAAAAGAAAAATCCTTGATTTTGTGCTTTAGGGCACTGTTTTTATTGTGAAGACTAATTAACATTTAATTACGGAACAATCAATTTGCAATAAAACTTTCAACATGAATAGTTTTTCACTTCCTTTGACAAAGTACTTCGGTATGAATATAGTTCATAGTTTAAACAAAAACAGTCTTATTTAATAGAGTTCGCTAAACAGATGAATAGTTATACAGTGCATAAGGATTTATGTAGGCTCTATGTAACGCTTCGAAAATTCCTATTTATACAAAATTCTGCTATAAATTTTAGTTATACAATGCTTATATCAAAAAAAAGTACCAAAATGGAGCAATCTATTCCATTTATCTGTCTATCAAATCAGCTTGTTGTCATAACAAATAAAATATACAAAAATAATTCCAATTATTTGTATGATATTCTCTTTCGAAAATCTATATTTTTTTTTAAATTCTTCGTTTCTTATAGGCTCATTGGAGTCGGTAAAACGCGATTTAAATTCTTTCAATCATCACGAGCTAAACTGGAGAGGCATTATTGTTTTTATTTTAATTTCAAAAATGGAAAGAAATCAAAATGACATTTATACGAAATAATAATAACATTAATTTCCTTATGTAGGCTCTATTCAACCTTAAAACGCGTTTAGCTTATTATGAGACTATACAACCTTGCATAAGTTTTATAAATAGCATTTTTGCGTTTAGAGGCATTATAGAGATTACATAACTTTATGTAGGCTCTATACAGCGTTTTTAAATAAGACTGAAAGACTTCACGAAAACGAATTATTATCTTTCCATAGGTAGTTAATGTAATCAGTCCGATTTGTAGAATTGAAAATTTTGACATTTTTCGACGTTTCTAGGATACCTAGAATCTAAATAAAAGATTTGTAGAGAGATGTCTGTGGGTGCGTGTGTGCATACGTTTGTACGTCCGTACGTTCGCGACGTTTTTTCGTCGTATATATCTCAAGAATCATTAGAGATATCGACTTCAAATAAATGTTGTTATATAGATAATAACACACAAAAATAGAGTTGGTTTTCTGACCATAACAATTACAAAAAAAAGTTAAAATTTCAGTAAACCAAAATATTTCAAAAAATTCTACTAAAATTGGTAAAAATTGGTTTTCGAATAAAAAATCTTGTTAACAAAAATAGATTTTGAAATCAAACTATTGTTTTTAATTTTTTAGAAAAAATTAACTGACAACTTTTTAACAAGCACGAAAACCTTCAAAATCAACAAAAATCTGATAAGAAATGGTTTTCGACTCAAGTATTATAAAAACAAAGAAAGATATTGACTTCAAATGTTTTTATATCAAACAAAATATTGTTATGAACAGTTTTAAGCAAGACAAATCGATGGAAAAGATTGGAAGTTATCAGTGTGGGTCGCATCCTAGCTTCTTTTTGAATATAGTTTACTTAACAAAAAAGCATAGAAAACTAGGAGCTACAAAACTTTATTCGTCACAACTACTAAACGGTTAACCGGTGAATTTTTCTTTGTTAAGTTGACACTAATTTGGGTATTTACTTACTTTTGCCTACGATAAATCGAAAAATAATTTATTTTACAAAACTATAAAACTTTATAGATTCAAATGTCATTTTGAACATTTCTAAATGCTTCTTCCCGAAAATTAAAAAATTGTATATCTAATTAAAAGACGCAAAAGTCCCTTTACAAAATCTTTAAAGTCACTTCAAAATATCAAAATTCAAAATTTACATTATTTTTCTTGCTTAGGTCCGCAAAAAACGGTGAAACGTAAACATTTTGTTGACATTTGGCTGTAAAATTTGTTTTTGATTACACTATTCGACAAGGTTTTTTGCCTGGAATTTAAATTGCACTCTTCCAAAAATTGTATGACGTCAGGTTTTTGATACATATATCACTTTTTAAAATTAAAAAAAAAAACACGTAAAGGTCTTTTGAGGCTATCTAAATCTATGAAGTACCTTTTTTTCAATAAAATCCGTCATGTTTTTCCAAATCTATAATCCTTTTCTTCAATATTCATTTGAAATATTTATTTTATTTTAAATGTAATATTTGAAAAAAACTTTAAAAATTGTTAGATTTATCCTGTCTTACAAAAATCTAAAAAAAAACGCTAAACCATTTTTGCTAAAATAGTCTTCAACAGAAAAAAGCAAAACGGTTTGAAAGTAAGTTTTGTTCTTGTAACGAAACTGTTTTCTATACAATTCTATTATATCAAGTTTTTTAAATAGATTAAAAAACATAAAAATAATGGAAAACGGTTATTTCTTAAACTTGATTCGAAATCAGCACTAAAAATTAAGCCCAAAAAGTATTTTCCAAAAACTTTCAAAATTATCATACAATGTATTATTAAGAGCCTCAAAAACAACGTTCTTGGTTGTTTTTAGCATTTTTAAGGGGATATATTTTAAAAACCTGATGTGATTTAAAGGCGAGATTCTATCTTAGGACATCTAATTCCTTGAAACAGTATTGCTTTGTTTGTGCAACAGAAAAAACAAACGTGAATTAAATAAATAAAATACGAATAGAAAACCTTAAACAGATGTTAACTGTTTCTGAATTAAAATACAGAAGAAGTTTCTGATCAAAATAGAGAAAACATTGTCATTTTGTCATCATTTGTCATCATGAGACTAATTTTAAAACAAATGTGTTCGTTGATTACAGTGCAAAAATAATTTTAAAATGGTTGAGTTCGTTGATTATATAGGGTGTCTGGCTGCAGATTTATATTTCCAAAATTATATTTAACAAAATTTATTTGATTGTTTTATTTTAAATATTAAACAACTGACTAATAATGCGGATTTCAATTTTCGAACATTATTTTATCCAAATGTCTTCAGTCGAGTTGCACAATACACGCACGGTTTTTAAGGGAAAGCTTCCCGGAGCAAAGTCATCGAATATCTAGCAGTATGTGTGCGGTTGAACCATCCTGTTGAAACCACGTGTGTGTTGAAAGCGGTAGATGAGCTTGCAAAAATAAATCCGTTATCAGGCGTCGCGTCGTCGGTAATTGCCACCTGGGGCAAGTAAATGGCTTTTAGTGTTGCAGTCGAGGGTTATGGGTTGTTGGAGCCCAGTAACTGCATTTTTTTTTATTAACGTACCCGTTTAAATGAATTTTAGCCTTGTCGCTCCAAAAAAATGGGATTGACAGTACGAAAACGCTCAAACATTGTCTCATAAAAATTTATGCATGAAACAAAATCACTTTCTTTGAGTTCTTGAAAGATTTGAATTTTAAATCCTTTTTAAACAATTTCATGAACAATCGCTCTTGGTATTCCCAGTAAGGCTGCCTTTTTCCGTATCGAAAGTCGTGGATTTTCACGCAAACTCTCTTCAACCACTTCAATGTTTTCGGGGGCCCTTGAAGATTGACTAAGGAGTGTTTATAACCGAAGCAGTTCCGCGGAATCTATGCACTCACTAACGATTCAAATTCACACTCGGCCCATGACTTATTCGTCATATACCGAAGTGTGAACAAAATCTCTTGAAAAATGCCTCGATGGTGAACGTGAGATGACTGAGAAATCCGCACGATCACTGATTTCAATGACAACACCCCCCTCCCACCGTTTATTACTTTTTCAAATAATCGCAGACACCCTGTATTTTACAACTAATTTTATTTGCTCGTTGACACTGAAGTTCAATTTTTTTCAATTGTCAAAGCTAAGTTTAATCTAGAAAATTGAAAAATTTATTTTCCAGACTTTCTTCTATAAAAATTCGTTTTTTAACACTTCTTTTCCACGAGGTGTTAAAATAAATAATTGTTTTTAATCGCTCTGAAATCAATTTATTTTAAAGCACATTTTGAAACTGGTAACATTGTTCTTTTTTATGACAGTTAAATTGACAGCCCCTTAGCTGTTTTGGGGTTGACATTTATAGCTTACCATAAAAGGATCATATAAACAACCATAATACCGGTAAAAATCGTCTTATTTTGATAATAAAGATTAATTCTATAATGACAGGTGACGAAAACAACATTCTTTAGTAGTACGACTATGAGAGTGAATTATTAATTTCATATGAAAATGTTACCCAATTTGTTTAATTTTATAGCTTAAGGGTCCTCATTTAATGTGTCGGTAAAAACTAATTTAAACTTACTATTCACCTATTTATCTAACAAAAAAGAATAATTATGCCATGAACATGTGCGATTAAAATTGTACCTCCAATTACTTACTTAATCTCCTTGTTGGACTATATTCAACAACCTAAATGATTCTGAAGCAACCTTAAATAAAATTTGAATGAACCTTAAGGATATATTATTGGCTTAATAGAATACAAAAATTAACACTAGGGTAAAATTGAGTGTAAACATCTTAAAGAAATTTGTTTTTTTAGAATTTAAAACCTTTGTACCTAAACAATTTTTAAGACAATACCCGTGTTTTATTGGCATTCTATAAATAGTATAGTAGAAAATTCTCAAGAAAACCTATGGGCAGTAGCCAGATTTTTGTATTTAAAAATTGGTACAACTGAAAAACGACCTGTCCGAATAATAATACAAAAAAACACAAATAGAAGAAAGCTTTGTGAAAATCAAAAGTTAAAATTAACTTCAGCAAAAAAAACTAAAACTAATAAAATGGACAATCTTTTCACACTTGGCGATCTATTTCAAAGTTTTAACCAAACAATTTGACATAAAATAAAAACTTCAAGAAGGGGGTTTGTTCGTAGACTACTGCATTAACATGTGATGTTGAAGCGAGCTTGAAGCTCGCCTTAATTCTTTATATAGTTGAATCGAGTTGAAATGATCTTCATACGACTCGATTCCGGTCGGCAATCCAAGTCGAGTCAAAATGTGTGAAGAAAAACCTGTGTGGAGAGTTGGTTATATAGATAATGCATTATAGTCTGTTTATTTGCATGTTTTTGTACAAAAAATATAGTTTTGTTTTAATCAAATTAAAAAAAAAATGCACATGGAGTAGGTAGCATATTCTTATATGGTGCTAAACTATTCAGTTCTTCATTGTTTAACACGAATCAAACTATCTCACTTGCACTTCATAAGAAACATCGAAACACAATTTGCATTTTAGAAAGTGCTGCAAACTTAGGGCCCCCGCAGACTGCAGACTTTTTATCGGCCGATAGTTTAGTCGGGTTGCGCGGAAAGTGCGCACACCGAGCCAACTAAACAGTTTGGTTGGTGAACAGGGCGCAGACTATCCAACAGCAATAACAACTTTCTACAACCAACAATTTTGATTTGGGCGACGCCATATTCAAAATACACGCACACGACGCCAAATCACAGAGCGAACTGAACTATCGGCCGACTAAACAATCGTCATGTATGCGCAGGCGTGTATGCTCCAATACTGATTAAACAGTCGGCCGATAGTTGGCCGACAGATTAATTTGAATGTAATCGGGTAGCCCATCAAACTTTTTTATCGGCCGATACTGAATCGCTGTTGTGTGCGCATATGCATTCCTCTCCATACTGATTAAGAAGCCGACCAAATTATCGGCTGATAAAAAGTCTGCACTCTGCGGGGGCCCTTAATCATTTTTAAATCTTCTTGTGCGTTAGAAACACCAAAAAGATTTATTTAATCTTATCTGAGATATACCTTTGGTAGAAACATAGCCAAACTTAATTATCTTTTCTATTGTTTTCTCTTGCAAAATAAGCCCAGTTAGTCCATTTTCATTAACAAAACTAAATAATATCAACAGTAACAGATTGATTTTTTCCCCAATGGAAAACACATGATTCCAAATGCACAACTACTCAACGAACACAGCCATCAAGATACAAATGCAATATTAATTATTCTACTAACATTTGAGAACGAAATCACATAAGATCCATTCGAGACTCGTATAAATGTCAAAAACCCATCCGTAGTAAGATTCTACTTTAACTTTTATCGGGTAGTATTCATACTGCGGATATTGTTTTTGTTATTTGTGTAAAATCCTTCTATACTATTGATAGATTTTCCAACAAAACACGGGTAATTTATTTTCTTTACTCCTAACATCAACCAAAAATCATCAATCATCAATGATGACATATACCAAAGGTTGATGCTGAATGTCAGAAAGGCTTAAATTTACCATTTTAATTATTAAGATTTAGAAAAGTTTTAAAAATAAATATATTGACATGTGGCACTATAGAGCGCGATACTTGAGCGTTGGAATCAAAGAACAGAAACATAATAAATGTCAAACTATGTTCGACAAACTTTTATTTCTTTTGAAATGTTCCTGAGTAATTCTCCATTCTATCTTATCCCTAACTGACAGCTGTCAAATTGTTTTTAGGTTTTAGGTTTAATTTTAGGATATTTTGTACAAATATCATGTTAATGGAAAAGGATTGTGAATCATTAATTAAAGTTTAAAAAAAAAAAACATTTTTAGGACTTTGAAACGTGCCCTTAATATTTTTTTGTTTTACAAAAATGTTGTGGTCTTCTTTTGGGAAACTTTCTCCAGATTTTTTTAATTGGCAATTAAAAATTTATTATACTTATGTTGTATCATATTCTTTAGAATGGTTTTCAAATAATATAACCTCCTTCAACTCACAGCCCTAATAGGATATGCCTGTTTACAGTACAGTGGCCTTAGGGATAAGAAATTTAAGAGTAAATAAAAATACAACAAAAAATTAAAAAATAAAAACACAAAAATGTGAAGGTAGCGATACAATAAATCTTTATTAAATACAGTTAAAAATTAATGTAGTATATATAATTAATGTATTTATATATGTATACGAATTGTTAATCAAATAAAAACAAACAAAAAAGATGGATATGGAAATTGCTTTGAATAAGTAATCTTTGTCGTCAGTTTTATTCCATTTTATAAAATATATTATACAATTGTTATATTTTTTAGAATTAGCAAAACAAAAATAAAATATTTTATATATTTATTAAATTAAAATGAGAGACATGTAAGTTCAAATAAAAATAAAACAAAAAACTCAAATTAAAAATAAAAATAATTATTTAAGAAATTATAATAATTGTTGTTGCTAAATATCAATGTGCTCAAATATTTATATTTATTTATTATAAAACAAACAAAATATAAAAATCTATAATGTTAGCTTTATTTATTATATATCGATTATTATAAATGTACATGTACAGAATATTTATTGTAGCTTTAATTGTTAAAAATTTAAAAACAACAACAAGAAAAAAAATTGAAAAGACTTAAAAAAAAAAAATAAAACAATTTTGGAATAGTCAATAAAATACAAAAAACATAACAAATTTAATATCGTTTTTCAATCTTTTTGGAATGTAGTCGTATGCCACATAAGATGATGGCTTCAGTTGGAAATTGATTGGATTTTTTCAGTTGAATGAACGCCTCGACCTGCCCTCTTCTGTCAAAATGTCAACATCAACGACCACGACTTACATCAAAGGCATATTTGAGTGGCAGGTTAGCAAACTTATGGGAGGAAAAGATAATTTTTGTATTTTCATTTTTATTTGGATAAGCAGTGTGATGTGATTGTGGTATTAAAATAACAACAATTGATTTTTAAAAGTTAAGTGTTCAGTGGGTTTTAAGGCGCGTTTCTTCTTTTTTATTATTTTAAATGGTATTTATGAGTTGCTTATCTGCAGGAGCAAAAATATTAACATTAATTGGTATATTTGAAGATTTGAGAGTCTTTTGACCTTGCGAGTTTTTGAGCTGAAGATGATGATGTGACCATGCACTATCAGCAAGAAGATTTAAAGACTTATATTTTTTGGGGAATTAAAAGAAAGGACATAATATATGTAGCTTTCCTACAAATGACAGGGTTAATTTATATGTATGTCCTTTATTCTTTCAATAGTGAACAAATTTATGGGTATGACATTTATAATGTCGTTGTAGATTTTATTGTTTTTTAATAAATGACAAAGGTATTGAAGTGTTAAATTAAAACACACAAACATTTTTATTTCTCTTGAGAGATACATTTTGCCAGTTTTAAAAATGTACTGACAGAATTAATTAATAATTGAAGGTGGACTCTTTTTAGGGGACATGCTTTTAAGTTCCATTATTTTTTTATAAAAAGTATTGAGATAAAATAATGGCAGATGAAATTGAGTGAAACAACCAAAATCGGTTAGATGAAAGGGATGAACTAGTCGATAAAATATATAAAGGGTTTCGCAATAAGAGGTTTCATTTTAAATAGCCGCTATTTTGGCAAATGTTACTAGTGAAGCTGTCATCTAATTTGACATTTGACAAATTAAAACTAATTCATTACGAAAAATGGAACGAAACACACTTCAACAAAGCATTGAAATTATGTTTGCAGTTTTGGGTCGTGTCGGGAAGCACCTTTTCTGTCAGGAATAATGAAACTGTGGAAATATTAAGTGTTAGGTCTTTTAACCTAAAACCATAATGTCCAAATTCCAAAATGTCATAAATCCTAAAATTGTTCACAAAGCCCAAAAAGTTAAAAAAAAAAACGCAAAAAAACCTAAAGTGAATGTCGTAACGCCTAAATAAATTTTAAATAAAAGAACGCTTAAATTGCTGGTTGTCATGTCTTATCAATCAACGACATATGTATAACCTAAATCGTAAAATGACATAAGGCCCAAAATGAGAAGGGTTGGGTACCCTAGCCCCAAAACAAAAATCCCCAAAGCAAAATCCCCAAAACAAAATCCCCAAAACATAATCCCCAAACCTAAAATCTCCTAAACCAAAATCCCCAAAACCAAAATCCCTAAATCCAGAATTCCCAAAATCAAAATCCTTGAGGACAGATTCACCATATTTTGAGTATATCTAAGAAATTTGGCGCCAAACGCCAAACATAATTTCTTAGATATACTCAAAATATGGTGAATCTGTGCTTAAGGATTTTGATTTTGGGAATAATTGAGAACAAAGTTAAGTTGTGTTTATCTTTTTATTTAACAAAAACATAAGAAATAAATATTATCTATGTTTTTCAAAAATAAGAAATACATTTTGAATTCATGGTATTAAATAAACAAATGAAACAAATAATCTATCATAGTGGGTTACATAATATGATATAAATTTTAAAAATTCAATTTTTTCAACTTTTGATCGCTTTGTTTTTTATTTTTAACTTCTTGTATGTTTTCACGCTCGATTTTTCCAATTGACGTTTTTCACCGCTGCTTATTTTCTCAATTGTGGTAACAACATCTATCATTTCCGATCGTAGGACAAAATTCCCAATCCGTGTGTCCCAATGTCCATTTTTTCCAAAATGTAATGTCTCAATTTTTGTCATTCCCAAGGTAATGCTTTCCAATCATTATTTATCCCAATTCCAAGTTTTTCCAATAATAATGTTTTGAATTGATAGTACGGTGCGGGCGCTGACTAACAACTAGGTATGTAAGGGGGGCATGCCGCTGCCCTGCAACCCGCTTGCTTGGAATCACTATAGGATTTGGGGTGGGTGCGAGTTTGGGTATATGCAAAGTACTTTTTGCATTTGAGCACTAAAATCAAGGAAATGGAAACACTGAACAAAAAACAGGCAAGGAATGTCAAAATCAACCATTTTTGAATGTGTTGTACCTATGTGAAAAAGTGAACTTTGAAAATTAATTTGAAATAGAAATAAATGTTTCCTCGCTCTAAAATTGCTATAATTAATTATTTATTTGCACATATCTATCTGTATTTTGTGTGCGAGGGAAATAATTTTTTAGACAATCGGCAACTGACTTAAACTCGGGTTCATGTTTTCTTTTTGATGCATCCAGAAAATTGGGGTTTGAACCAGAAGTAAAGTTCACTCAAATGATGAAAACCAACACGCATTGACGTATTTGAAAAAAAAAATAGATTTGGGGGTTTCGTTTGTGGATTATCGGCATGGGGATTTAGATCCATGGGGATTTTATTTTTGGAGATTTTGTACTTGGGGATAACGATTTTGTGGATTTTAAAAAGTGTGGGGATTTTGTTTTTGGAGATTTTGCACTTGGGCATCATGTCGGTATCCCAAATTAGAAACGTTGTAAAAAAAGTTTCTAGCATCTGATTGGCCAGCTGCCAAAAAATTGTCATCCAATTAAGGCAACTTAATTGGTAAGTTAACTGGAAAGAAAAATTTCCCTAACTATCAAGTCAAGTCAACTTATGTCACTTATGTCAGAATGACAATTGATCATGTTTTTTTTTTCAATTAACTGAAAGTTGAACTTTATTACTCTATAAATTTACTTTTCGCACAATTCCATTTAATATTTTGTGTAAAAAGGTTTCTCGCCAAATTGAAATAAAAAATACATAAGTAATATTTCTTTTTACTGATGACTGTTTTGTAGACAACAATGTTTTTGGTAGTTTTTGTACCATGAACTGAAGGTAGAAGTTAGTGAGGTAAAGTTCTGAGTTTGAATTATATGACATTAGAAAAACTAACTAGTTGACTTGGTCAAAATGTACGTTCAGGGAATGCAGTTGACTGCAAATGAAGTCCCTAATGTTGTCTGAACCTGCCCAATATCACTAAGAAATCTTCATAAACCTAAAAAAAATGTCATATCACCCTACCCAACTTTCAATGTCGTAACGCCCATATTTAGAAATGACATAACGCCCGAGACACGAAGTATGTATGGGGGGACATGCTGCGCTCTGCAATCCCCCTGTTTGGGCTCACTATAGGATTTGGGTAAGTAGCCAAGTTGCAATGTATGCAAAGTTTCTTTCCATTCAAAGAATCTGGATTTAAAGAAAATTAGCATACACACAACCTCGCACCTGCCACAAATCATCTAGGGAGTCCAAACAGGGTAGTTGCAGGGGGTCAGCATGCCCCAAATATATATTTCGCTGTTTAATGCTGGGCGCTAGCACTGTGAGCAAGCAAACCATTTGGTTTTATTTCACTTTAAAAGTTGGCCTTTTTGTAAAATAAAGCCCAACATATTTATTTAGATTTCTTGACACTCCAAGTTTTTGGGCGATCTGTCATTTTATTTGTTTAATGTTTGCGTTTGTGCAATTAAACTCATAATGTCGTAGTACCCAAAAGAAACAAAATAAATGTTCAGAATGCCCAAATCTTTAAGGCCATGACATCTTTTGGGCGATATGTCAATTAGTAATTTGGGCTTTATAATTTTTTTTAAATTGATTTGGACAATATGACATTTACTTTGTTCTTTGTGCCATTTTCTTCTGAAAAAGTTTTTTGGCGATGGAGGCATTTTGGGCGATATGGCACTTTTAATATCTTGGTGTTATTTTATTGGGCAATATGATCGAGCCCTTCTTTTTAGTTAGAATTTCATAAAGCCCAACAAACTATTAACCTTCAAAGGTTCGGTAATATTGCCAAATCGTACAACAACAAAATATTAATAAAATTGTTTTAGACCCTATGACATTTTTAATTTGGGTGACATGGTTTTAGGCAAAAAGGCCTTACGCCGAAATATTTAAACTATTTTGGGGGAAGTGAAGAATGGAAACCATGTGCGTCGAATAAGATATTTGATAAACTACATTCAACCGTTTATTGCTAAAAAGACTAAGGTCTTAAGGCTTTAAAGTTCAGTTAACATATCAATATCACCATTAACGTAGTAGATATTTTGGCTGATTGGGTCCTTGAAACGCATACAAATTATCACTATTTTTTTATCGAAAAATCAATTTCAGTGATGATCTCAGTTTTACCTTGAAAGCTACGTATAGCAAGTAGAATTGTCGGGACCCGAAAAATCCAAGAATGTATATTATAAAACCTTTGCATTCACAAAGCGTCTCGGTTTAGTGTTAGTTAGTTATTCGAAATGAGGCTAGTGCAACTGTTGAGGTGAATGGACTGAATTATATATGACTAATAATTTTTAAAGGCTGAAAATCAACATCACGGACCTAGGTGTAATATATTTTTTTTTATAATAAGAACACACTAAAAGGGTTTTTTACAGCTTCAATATACCAAAAACACGATGTGAGAATCTGGAATAGAGTTGTCGGTGTGCATTGATTTTTAATTCTTGAATATTGCTCTGATAGGGAAAGAAAGAGCGTGGCATCCACATTCGCGTAGTACGGCTTTAAAATAAATCTATCTACTTCATAGACGGTTGAAGTTGGGCTCAAGGGTATACTGATATGCATTCCAAGAAACGCCATATGCAACGAAACACAAATTTTTAATATTTTTTTGGACTGATCGCAACGAGATCTTCTGACTAAACATGTTTAGACCTTCTCTTTCAGAGCTGCGTCAAAAAAAAGATGTATGCCAATGTTCAACAATCGATTGAACACCTTAAAGATGGAATTACTGAAGTTATAAGGGCATACCTACTGGTGAAATGTAAGGTCACGGAAAATTTTATTAAAAGGATGAAGTGTTTCAACCGTGTAGTAGTGGTGACCATTTTACTTTTATAGTTTTTTGTAATGTTAATTGTTTATTAGTAGTACCCGTAGCGTGATGGTTAGTGCGTTGGACTGTCATGCAAGGGGTCTTGGGTTCAATCCCTACCTGTGCCACCTAACTTTTTTCACGGGTACTGCCTCTTGCGAGGAATTGACAAATTCTCCAAGAGTAATTCTTGTCATGAAAAGTGCTTTCTCAAATTAGCCGTTCGGATTCGGCATATAAACTGTAGGTCCCTTCCATCTCTGAAAACATTACTCGCACACAGGGATGGTTGAGAGTTGTAAGTCACTAGGCCCTGGTACTTCATGGACTGTTGCGCCACTTAATTTATTTATTAATTGTTTATTTTTGTAGAATTAAGTATAAATATTAATTGGGGTTTTTAAATTTGTTTTTAAATTTATTTTAATATCAAAATGAAACCTCTTATTTAAAATCATTGTATATGTGTGCTGTTGTCAATGGACAATTGCAAAAAGTTTATGAGTATTTTAATGCCTTTACCTTGGCTTTTTGACTCGAATTTCTTGAGAACAACTGAGGGCGTTGACTTTAAAACCAATCGATGGTTTCTTTCATAAAAAAATAAAAACCTACGAAAAATATTGCTAAGAATTTGTAAACGTTAATATTCGATTAAAATATATTTAATCAACCAAGAAGATATTGACTTCAATATTTTTTCATCTTGCACAAAACGTTGTAATTATATAGGGTTATTCATTTTGCGGTTTCAAAAGTAAGCGTAAATAAAACACATACTATAAAATATTTTTCTTGATATTTCTTTTTTATTATAAAGTTTGAACGTTGGCATTATGTGTGAAAGACTACATCATTTAAATGACCTCCACGCGAATTGTTGCAAACATCGATTCTTTTGAGGTAATTTTGGACCACTTTTTGACACACATTGGGCGGTATCTCAGCCATAACTTGACGAATGTTGGTTTTTAAGTGGTCACGAGTTAAAGATTTATCTGCATGAACACGGTCTTTTGCATAGCCCCACAAAAAAAGTCCAGCGGTGTCAAATCGCATGATGACGTAAAACGCTGTGGTATAGCTTTGAATTTTATGGAAAATATTTTCCTGCAGAGCCTGAATTGTCCAACATTTTGTTATATTTAAGCATTTGGTTAGAGGTATTCCCATTAAAAGAAATCGCAAGGTCTGGCGGCCGAGGCGGCCATGGAATATATCCGTACCCCATCTGTGGAGTGGCAACGTCCTGTTGAAATTGATCTTCCGCAATCTTCCTTTTGGATTTACGTGGATTATGAATAACTGAGACACATGTTCTGGTGTTGTTGTTGGCGCTGATGGTCCATAAATACATATATATCTATTGGTCATTGTGCCTTCTTGCCGAATCTTTGTACCCACGACCAGGGGCCTGTTTCACCAAATACTTTTCACTTTTCAACTTTGCACTTTTATTTTGCAATTGCTGTTCACTAAACATATATTTTTAGAGTGCAAAGTCTTTTCAGAAAAGTTTTGTTATTTTGCAAGGTTTGTTCTTTTTGTTTCAATGAACAAAAAACTATAGTAATATTCATTTCCAAATAAGATTTGGCGAAAGCTAATAAAAAAATTAACCGTTTTAAAAATAAAGAAGTAAATAATTGTTAACAAGACAATAGAAGACATAGGCTGTTTTGTTTAAAATTTTGACGAATATACCAAAGAAGATGAATTTTGAATTTTAGGGTTAAACCGGTGATTCTTCGCAATTTCAAAAATGTCGGATTTTCTAGAAGTTTTTAATCCATCGACATCGTTGCCATCCTTCAATGGAATTTGAGAGTTTATAGCAACAAAAAGTTTATTTTAAAAAACTGTTGTAAATAAAACGATAAAGTTAAAAATAGTGAAAATAAGAATTAACTTCGATATCGGAAATGATTTTTTGACAGAAGAGGGCTTATGATTAACGAAAAATACCATAACGCAAGCGAATGTCGTAACGCCCAAATAAATTTGTAATTAAAAAACGCCCACATTTTTAGTTGTCATTTTGCCCAAAACAAATTTTAATTTTTAACTTGGGTTTTATAAGAAATAGGTTGGGCTTCTGACATTTATTTTGGGCATTACGACGATTATGTTTATCATCAAACGGCATTCATTAAAATCATAAAATGGCATAAAGCCCAAAAAGAAAGAAACGTCGTAAAAAAATATCACCAAGAAAACGTCACAAAACCCAGATATAATGTCATTTCACCCAAATTGACTTTTAATATCGCAATGTAAACTAAAAACATTTGTTCAAATTTTAAAAGTAAATTTTATAAATTCAAAAGAATTAATTTTGCTTTAAATTTCAAAATAACTTACTTCTCTCGTGAAAAATATAAACATTTAGGGGATATTAACTTTGTACTCAGTCTTAAAACACACTTAGTTATCTTTTAAGTCAAAATGTAAACTAAAAACACAGAATCATTGATTCATTTGATTTCTGTTAAAATTCTTTGCATCAATGTTTTTTTTAAAACCATCCATTAAAAAACACACATAATCCTATTAAGTACGAGTTCTCCCAACTTTACTTTATCACTCCACCCTTTGCTATATTATGTGAAACATTAAATAGAAGATAAACTTTTTTGATAAACTCTTAAGTTAAATCCGATATGACAATGATGTGAGTTGCTTTTAATTAAAGTGGTTTTGAGGCTCATCCAGGATTATAATTTAAAATAAAGTTAATTTAGTCATTGTTCAAACGCCTAATTTTATCTTTCATTCGAGTGAGTTGCTTTCTGTTTTTGTATATCAAGAGCACAACTCAGTGAACTTTTTGAAACAATAATAAATTAATTATATTTCAACATTCTGAATTGAACGGAAAAACAACGCTTGACGTTTCTATTTATTCCCAATTGCATTCAAAATAAATGCATACATACATATATAAACCTCCTCACATGGTGTATATTAATTTCATATATATAGTAAGAAGAGTTCATATCCTCAAAGGACATGAAATTTAACACATCCTGACACACTTTCATTTTATATCTCCCAGCTCTATATGGGAAATAATATTGAAAACATTTTCAGTTCATGTCGTTCATTGAAACCGAAA
The DNA here is from genome assembly GCA_920104205.1 of Eupeodes latifasciatus. Taxonomy (NCBI): domain Eukaryota; kingdom Metazoa; phylum Arthropoda; class Insecta; order Diptera; family Syrphidae; genus Eupeodes; species Eupeodes latifasciatus. The sequence continues at coordinate 398,831,568 of OV049924.1, forward strand.
TTGAAACCCAGCGCGAAAAATCCTCATAAGGATATACGAAGCATATATCTAATATAATAAAGAATTGTGAAACCCTTTTCTAAGCACTGACATTATTGAAAAATTATCTTCACTCTACAGACATTACATTGTTTTCGTTTTATGTTTGGTCCATCTATACTTACATTATGTTGTATATCCTTTGAAAGCCAACCAACAAATTCCTTCTTTGCTCCTTTTATCTAAGTTTAATTGAAAAGAGTAGATGTAGAGAGCTTTCCGGGATATTATTATACCAATTTCACACTCAAAGAATGATGTAAAATATTTTTTGTTATTGCATTCAAACCGAGATATTCGAGAGTGAAAAAAATGTATAAGGAGTAATAAAAATGCACGAATGGAGCTTCTCACGATTAATTGTTTTTACGGAATTAAAAATTCATCGAAGATGTGGTCGTTGTCCTGCTCCTGATCGTCAGTCATTCCATCCTATATAAACGAGAGTCTACATTTATTGTTTGTTTATCATCCCAAAGCCATCATCACATAAAATATAAATGACCCATCAGCATCACATCACCATCTACTCGTACTATCTAGCCATCAGGAGCCTAAATGAAGCCCCATGTATACAAAATCTAATTAAAAGGATATCAATTATTATGGCGGCTACTCGTGATTCAAATTGACATTTCCGGTCGACATCAATTTAAAACCATCAATATTTTATGTTTGGGACTAGAATTTAATTAAAAAATAATTAAAATTCCTTTTGAGTGTTGACGCAAGTTGTGGTGTAATTTTTCTTATTTTTGTTTATTTTTGTATTTATATGTGTTTTATAATTTTTATTCAAACAAAGCTAAATCAAAAAACATTACAATACAAATACAAATAATTTGAGATGTCTGACAACTGTTTTGATGATTACTCATAAAAACATCAAGGACTCCGTGTCCTGTCCTCAAGAGGAACACTGAAAGTGAACAGTATCATTCTTCTTCTTCTCAGGACGACGACGACGATGATGACCACCCCCATCACAATTCTATTTGGGTTATTTATTGTTCCATTTATACGGTACAAGTCGAACAAGACATAAAATATACAACACTTGTGTTTAGCTTAAGTGATGGCGGTGTGGTCATGTTATGGGGTGTCATAAAAGAAAGTTAATTTTGGTGAAATAAAATTTAAGAAGATGCTTGAGTTGGATAGACTTATACCTACCATACGAGTATATTTGGTCAATGAACGCTTTGACAAAAGCGGATGGCAAAAAGGTTTTAGGGCGCAAAAGTCTTTATTTTGACTAAAAATTTGTTGAAAAGAACAATTGTTCAACCTAAAGCTTTGATCAAAACTCTTACTTTTGACTTTGTGAGGAAAGTATCTAAAAGCCGGTCAATTTAAATTTCGAGACAATGGGCAGGTTCTGACAACATAAGGGACTTCATTTGCAGTCAACTGCATTCTTTGAACGCAAATTTTGACCAAGGCATCTAGTTACTTTTTCAAGTGTCATAAATTTCAAACTCAGAACTTTACTTCACTAATTTCTACCTTCAGTTCATCGTACAAAAACTACCAAAAACAGTACTGTCTACAAAACACTCTTCAGGCAAGCTACAAGTCCATCAACATTTGAATTTTGTATTGTAAAGATATATTACTTATTTCTTTTACAATTTGATAAGGAATCCTTTTAGACAAAACATTAAATAAAATTGGTCAGAAAATAAATAAATCATAGAGCAATAAAGTTCAACTTCCGGTTGAATGAATAAATATGATTAACTGTCATTTTGACATAAGCAGACTTGACTTGATAGTTAAGGAAATTTTTCTTGACTAACTTTCCAGTCAGCTTTCCAATAAAGTTGCCTTAATTGGAAGGTAATTTTTTGGCAGCTAGCCAATCAGATATTAGAAACTTGCCTTACTTTCAAGTCCCTTATGTCGCCTGAACCTGCCCAATCTATCTCATCCTAAGAGTGTGGCTTTAAAGGAAAAATACACAAAGCAATATTTAACTTACGATGTTAAGTTAAAGTGGCGATATTTTTTACTGCTTGAATTAAAATTTTATTTTACTAATTTTTTTTTGTATTTGTATTTGCCATTTTTTGGGCAATTTCTTCTGCACTTTGTGACCCATAGCCCTGGGCCAGATATATATTCTTGTTAGACTAATTTAGAATAACGACAATACAAGTTAGGGACAGATTGTCAAGTCTACAGACGATAGTTACTGGCTGCCTCCCTCAAGAGTTAATTTTTGGACCTCTATTGTTTTCAATGTAAATTAATTATCCAAATTGTTCAGTGATAACATAGTCAAGCTGCCTCCCATTATTTATTAGGCATGGAGCTTATATTTTTTGAACAAATTAGAGCTTGAAAATTATAAGTTGTAATTAGGTAAGGTTTGAAGGGTTGATGACTGAGCATCTCGCTTGGACTTCTGTGGGCCTCATTATGTTTATCATGTATGGTAGGTGGAGGTAAGGAGAAAAGTAGAAAAGGGGTTTTAGGTTTGGGGTGTATCCTTGAACCATCCTGATATTTGGCATAACTTCAGAATTTCTTTCAGTACAAAGACAAAACTTCATACGTCATCAAAAACATATTTTTCTAGCTAGCTTAAGGGGACAGTGATAGTCCTCTTCAACCACCTCTTCTTCGCCATTTTAGACTATTACTTTTATTCATCAAAATATTTGGACGTAGATTTCTTGAAACTTAACAATTGACAATTGACCATTAGTTCTTTGTAGTTTCGATAAAACTAAGTCGACGCCTTTATTCAATTTTAACCACCTCTTCTTCGCACCATCCAAATAAATTAGAAGAACTGATATCATTTCTAGACATGTGGGGGTTTACTTAGTTGAAGAAGGTAATTTCTTTTCTGAAAATATGTGGGCATAGATTTTTTGAAACCTAACAATTTCCAAGGGCCGACCGTCAATTCTTTGTAGTTTCGAGAAAATATTGGTTGATATTAAGGCCACTTTTTAAGTGGTAGTAAAAGTCACGCTTTGTTTTACGTTCCCCCGCTGAGTTAACGCTACTTCCCAAGACAATGATTTACCAGTTTTTCTTTGTAGACAATGCAGGAGAGGACTTATCAGTACAAATATATTGTTTTTAAAAAAATTTTAGAAGAAAGATCTTTAGCAGATCTAGAGACCTAAAGAACCTCTGATTGAAAGACACTGAAGTAATTTTAAAGCTTTATTAATCTTTTTAGGGATGGATTAGTTGAAAAGAAAATAGACTCTACGTCCTCTTCCGTTATGGAGCCGTCCATATAGAGCGATATGTTGTTTAACCCGTCGAATGGATGTTCTATAACTAACCTTTAACCTACATACCAGTATATCACTAGTTTGTGATATACTAACAAGTTGTGGACGAAGTTCTGATTGGTTTTTTACCCAATTACAAGAATAAGGAAGAATTTTTTCAGTATCAAGTTAAACATCAGTCAATATTTATTCTTTAGATGACTACTTAAAATGTAGCAAACCTTTGTGTCTTTTTAATCTTTTTTTATGTAATGAAAAACCGTTTCTTTACTTTTAAAGCTTAAATATTCAAAAACATAAACAAATATTTGAAATCCAGATAAAAACTAACCTCAAAAAGAAAGATTAAGTTAACTTTTGGAGACAAGGCAAATTTCTTCAAAGTTTTAATAGTTTATTATGAATATTTTAAACTCAACGTAGTTATACTTTTCCTACATTTTACAAAGAAAGAATATTCATATCTATTTTCAAATAGGTACATACATACCTATGTATTTTACATATTTCCTGAAATATTTAGTAAGTTTTTTTTTTCTTTATCAGAGGGCAAAAAAAGTTCGAAATTACCTCAAAGGGAAATGACATTAGTGTTTTTTTTTTACTCTTAACCTTTCCTTCAGGCTTATCAGGTCTTGTCTCAGTCTTGTTCTCTGGTTCTATGAATATTATATTCGTTAAAATATTCAGAGAATTTTTTTTTTGTATTTTAAATTAATTCAAAAGAAAATGAAAGAATCGGTGCTGATTGTCTATACCTAATGGAAACTTTAAACTTTAACTTGTTTGTTTTAGGTCAATTAAATTCAGAGTATTTGCATTTACCTACATTTTAATATAAACCTATATATACTTGTATGAACCCAAACAAATATTAACATATCTTGTCTTTGTGTCTGAATCAATACAAAACGTTTTTTTTTTTTTTGCAATAATACTGTTTTTGAAAATGGTTTGTTTGATAAGTGCTACTAAAAATAATTAAATAAAAAGAGGCTTAGGGTGACCCATAATTGTCATTGGCATTGGATAAGGCGAGATTTATAGCAATACTTCACATTTTGAACATAAAATAACCCGTAAAATAGTTTTAAAATCCCAACAAACAAATTCATGGAGACTGGATCCGTTGGAGACGCCAAACACACTGGTCGTCCAAAAACAAGCCGTTCAAATGTGAATGTCGAAGCAGTGCGTGAGAGTGTTGCTGACAATCCAGGAACCTCAATTCGACGTCGTGGACAAGAATTGCAAATTTCAAGAACCTCTCTACAGCGTATACTCACCAAAGATCTGTGTCTTCATGCTTACAAAATTCAATTAACACAACAATTGAAGCCTAACGACCATGGACAGAGAAGAGAGTTCGTTGAATGGATTATTGAACATCAACAAATGGACCCTGATTTTTCGAGCAAAATCATCCTAAGCGATGAAGCACATTTTCATCTTGATGGCTTTGTCAATCGCCAAAATTGCCGCATTTGGGGTTCGGAGAACCCACATGTGATTGTCGAAAAACAAATGCATCCACAACGCGTGACTGTATGGTGTGGATTTTGGGCTGGAGGCATAATTGGGCCATATTTTTTTGAAAATGATGCTGGTCAAGCAGTGACTGTTACTGGTACTCGATATCGCGACATGATTACACAGTTCTTTCTGCCAAAATGGGATGATATTGATGTGTCCAATATGTGGTTTCAACAAGACGGTGCCACATGTCATACAGCCCGTGAAACAATTCAATTACTGCATGAGACATTTCCAGGTCGTGTACTCTCTCGTTTCAGTGATCAAAATTGGCCTCCTAGATCGTGTGATTTAACACCATTAGACTTCTTTTTATGGGGTTATTTGAAATCACAAGTCTATGTCAACAAGCCCACAACCACCCGTGCATTAAAGGAGGAGATTCAACGCCGCATCAACGAAATTCAGCCACATTTATGCAGAATGGTTATGGAAAATTTCAACAAAAGAGTGCGCATGTGCATGCAAAGCCGTGGAGGCCATTTGTCCGATGTGTTATTCCATACATAACCCTATCCTATGTACTTTACGAATCAATAAAAATATAACTATCAAAAGAATAAAAACGGCGTTTTCTATTTAATTCAAATCTTGCGTTAATTTTGGGACACCCTTTATATTGGCATGATTTCAGTTGAAAATATATTGAATAGCATAATCTTTAATAAATAAAAAGATATGAAAATAGAAATATATGTTTACATTTACACTCATCAAAATATTTTTTGGGGGATATGTAAACACGAAAAAAAAAACGGTAATTACATTATTTTTTTTTTTATTTAATCTCTATCAAATTTGACAAAAAAGTACAAGAATGTGTTTAAAAATAAAAAATATTTCTTGGAGCCTTTAAATTTATGAAAAACTGTTGTGTTGAAGCACCAGTTATGAATTAACAACTAAAAACTGAAAACCCCCTAATGAGTGCAAAGAATATGTGACAAATAATAAACGCGTTTAGTGGATGTGTTCAAAAATGCATTATTTGTAAGAAACTTGAGCTCTATTTATATTTTCACATATTTATCGTCATTAGTTTTGTTTTTGATATTTTTATTTGACACACGAATATCAATTAATTGATCAAACAAAACAATGTGAACTAGAATCCCTTTATATAATTTTTGTTTATATTTTTGTATTTCCTAAATTGATATAAGAATCTCCACAAAATAAATCATTTTTCATTTCGCCTTCCAACTATCCGTTATATCCATTCAGGCAGGGCTCAAAATTTGTAAATCCATCCTTGTAAATTGCTGTCACATCGGTGCTGGCTGTCGCTAAAGGATATAAATTGTTGTAAGAACATAAAACCCAAGAAAATTATCTTCTTTTTTTTTCCTTTTATTTATGTTGTTTCTGTTTTTTGACAAATTATATACGCTCTTAAAAATCAGTCATTGAACACGCAACATATGTCACATCACTCCCATAAAACGATTTCAATCCTAGAATCCTTAAATGGGTGAATCTCGATATTTTGTAAATAATAAAAAAGAAACAAACTCTTTATTCTGCTGCTTATCCTGCACATTTTCATTATGTAAATAAAAATTGAATATACATTACATATTTAAAACGTAGTGTACAGATTGGTTTTTTAGCTCTGCAAAATTTGTAAATTGTAAATTGTATACTATACATAAATAAATTATATTATAAAACTAAATTATATTGTTAAATTAACGACTTGCCCTTTTTTGGAAATGTGTATAAATAGAAAACACGAGAATGTGATGCATGCTATTATATAAAGTAGTGTTTTGTAGTGATGGATGTAATAAACCCAAAATAAAAACAAATTAAAATTAAAAATAAAAATAAAATACCTTAAATAAAAAAGAAAAATAAGGATTTGCTATTTTGTAAATACGATAAATAATTTTAAACAAAAGACAAAAAAAAAGAAACAAATGCAAAAACATGGCTAATAAAATTTTATAGAATGATTTTTATGTACATTTTGATTAATAGACTCGTAAATGATTTATATGTTTAGCATATGTATGTTTATGATACCATACCAGAGGATGTGCTGCCCGCTCTTGGCATAGTAATTCGATACCAAAAAAGCAAAATGCTGACGAAACATCTTCACTTTCGACAAAACATGAAATGGGCACAATGGACAATGGGCTGTTCGTGTGATTTATTTTTCATTTGATGGCTTTTCTTCAATCGTTTTGCTCATCGATACACATTTTAGGAGTATTGTTTTAAAAAATAGGAAATAAAGAAAACAATTTGTAAACACATTTGACCTATAACTTGCCAGGGTCTAGAAATAAAGAGAGAAAAAACACTAACAACACAAAAAAGCTTCCCTTAAAGTCCACCAACCAATGGTCGTATAATTTAAGAAACGGCCTTTCTAATCACATTTTCTTTTCCTCGAATCTGGAGGAATTCTCTGGTAGTTTATCTTATCGTAACTGTAAGTGGAATTTAAGAAAATAAAAAGACTACAAAATAGGACACGCAGATAGAAGAGTCATTAATCGTCATGAAATAATGAATCCTTGTATAATTTATTGACTTTTTGGGGTCTCTTACAATTTTAAATTGTGTTTAAACGTTTTTAAATCATTCCATTTGTCCGCGTAAGTCGGCCGACGTTACACAACTTTAGCCCAGTTTGAGATGGCATCACAGAGGACCTACATACATAAATACTTGTATATCTTGGACAAAAGGGGAGAAATTAAATTGTGAGCCTATAATGGCCCAACCCTTGTTATGAATAATTTATAGACAAATTATTACTTATCCTCTTGATGATATATTATGTACTTGCCACTTGGTTGAGATACAAAAATAAATTTGTTTTTGTTTTTGCTTGACAATCAGCAAAAAGGACTTTTTATTTCAATTACTTAAAAATTTAATTTAAAATCTATACATTTTTCGTTATTGACCTAGTGAAGTTTTTTTTTTGTTTTTTTTTTTTGTTATTGAAGACGTGCCAAAAGTCATCTTAAATATTATTTTGAAAATTGATGCAATCGAACTTGAAAAAATATTACAAATAAACTTAAAAGAAGGAAAACAAAATAAAAATAAGAACAAATAAGTTTTTACTTTTTTTTGTTGTTGTTTAAGGTCACTTGAAAATTTAAGAGCTTTTCCCCGATATACAAAAACATGAGTGATAAGGAAACTTATATGTATATGGCCATATAAAATTCGAGCTTGTTAGCTAGGTTGGGGACATTGAACTATGTTCAAGATAAATTGTGGTGTAAGGGTAATGTAAGAAAAATCGTTATTTTTGCCTTTAAAAAACTAACAAATTATATCTTAAATAAATGGTTTGTTTTGGTCTTAGTGGCACTTTAATGAAAAATATATTATTTTGCTTTTATTTCAGAATAGAGTGATATTTAAAAGCTTTTTAAAGAAAGAAAGAAAACTTTTTTTAGTGATTTTACCGAATTAAAAAGTTTTTATCTCTAAGGCTGTTATGGCTTGGTAGCATAGTTGTTTTAATGAAACAAAAATTTCATTACCTTGAGGACGCGACGCACGTTTGGATGGGAATTGTCATCTTCTCCAGATGATATTTAAAAAAAAGTTTTTTCTGACTTTAAATTTTAAGAAAATATTGAAGTAACTTATTTTAGGTTACATTTTGAAGTATTTGAAGGTAGTAAAAAAATAAACGTGCCAATCTATTTTAAATTAGTAGATCTTAAAGTTTAACAAAATTTAACTTGGTAAACTGGAGTACTTTTTTGATAGGTTTGTATGGACTTATTCCAAATCCCACTCCAAACTTACTGTATCATGTCAGGTTTTTGAGATATTACTTTTCAAAATTCAAAAAAAAACACGTATATTTTAACAACCACTTTTCACTTTTCACTTTGCAACTTTGCATAAAAATAATATCCTACAAAGTAAAAGTGCAAGTGTTTCACAAAATTTGCAAAGTGAAAAGACTTTTCACTTTTCAGTTTTTCAGACGTTATTTGAAAAGTGAAAAGTAAAAGTGTTTCACCAATTTAAAAAACAATTTTGCAAATTTAGTTCGTACTTTGAAAAGTGGACAAGATTAAATAGACAGCTGTTTGTATCTGATTAGCGTAAATAATATAAAATGATTCGATCAGACTAAAATACTAAAAAGTTAGCCGCCTTGGAGGTTGTAAAAAATTAAAAAAAAAATTAAATTTTGAAGGCGTTAGGTCTTTTTGCCCAAAACCTTCACTTCCAAATCCCAAAATGTCATAAAACCCAAAATTGGTCGCAAAATCCAAAAAGTTAAAAAAAAATTGCGAATTTCGTAACGCCCAACTATTTTTATATAAAAGATCGCCCTAATTGTTAGTTATCATTTTGCCCAAAAGAATATTGAATGTCGTTATACCCAAAATAAAAAATCATTTTGTCAGAATGCCCAAATATCTTTTGGGCGATATGTCAATTAGTAATTTGGGCGTTATTATGTTTTAAAATTGATTTAGGCAATATGACATTGATTTTGGACTTTGTGGCATTTTCCTCTGAAAAATATTTTGGGCGATAGAACATTTTTAATGTCTTTGTGCTATTTTTTCGAGCAATAAGACCAAACGCTTCTTTTTATTTGGAATTGTATAAAACCCAAAAAAGTTTGAACAATAAAAGGTTCTTTAATATAACCCAAATCGTACAACAAAAAAATATTAATACAATTGTTTTGGACGATATCAAAATTTGGGCGATATGGTTTTGGGCGAAAAGACCTAACGCCATTTTTAAATTCTTATGTTATTGCAAGGGACTAAAACACACATTTCTTTGGTAATATCAAGGGGATATTACTACCCTTATTATTTACAATTTTGGACAACACAAATTTAATGGTACTTTTTGTTAATCGAAAACGCTCTATTTACGAAAAATCATTTCCGATATCGAAGTTAATTCTTAGTTTCGCTATTTGTCTCTATTATCAACTTCTTCGTTTTCAAATTATTTTTCCAAATGATTCTTTTTTTTATAAATTATTTTACTCGTACAACAGCTTTTCAAAAAAAAACTTTTTTTGCCTCTAAACCTCTACAAAATCAGACATCTTAAAGCTAGACAAAAACTCTTAAAAAACTAGCGTAAATTTCAAAAACTTAAAAAATATCTTACTGGTCCTATGCGGGCGCTCTAAGTTAATTCATTATCTTATAACTACTGCCTTTCGGCCTAAAAATAATTTTAATGCTAAATAACAAAAACTTAATCTAAGACCAAGAAAATAAAAAAAAAAACCGAAACCCATTATAATACTTAAGCTACTTAAAACTAACCAAAACCAATAATACTTTTTAACAACTTAAAACTTTTTAAAAACTAGAACTTACTGTGGGTAAGCTTTTTTTTTGTTTATTTATTTTTTTTTCGGTGCCACCCTGACTGTCCCTTATCTAATCCTTAAACCTATGTTAGACGGCCAAGACCAAACACCCTAGACAACTTTAAATAACATTCTCAATTTAAAGCCACCAAAACTGGTTCTCCTGCGTCACCCTATCTCTTCGTTCCCTATCGAAAACAGTCCCACTGAACCGAATGCGCTCGGCTTCGTCCAGTGCGAGGACGTCTCGACTTTAAAGGAGTCGTCTATCTACAGTTTTACGGCTGACGTGGTAGATTAGAGGAACCGCCTCTTTATCCTGTATCAGCCCTCGATTGCCTTAATAAAGAAAAGCTTCGGCGAAATGTTGCCAAACGTGCACTAAACGTGCACTTTCGTAGTACTCATTGTTGGGGTAGTAGGCCCCAAAAATTAAGCTGTTCGTCGACGACATCGTTCTCGCAATGCGACCCCTACCAAGATTCAGCAAGAAATTATCTATTCTGTTTATGTTGGCTCTGTTGTATAGAACCTGGTTGGAATAGTAATGTTTGTACTCCGACTCTGGTGTTCTGTGTAGTCCAAGGTAACGTTCGCAGACATTGCCTCTCAAACACCCGAATCTTTTCCATTTGAGATGGGGCAACGTTGAATCATACCAGGCACCCATCGCAATCATCGGCCGGATAAGTGCCATGTAGCAAATCACCTTCATCCTGCTGTCGAGACGACTGCTAAAAAACAACCGTTTTGTCAGGGCAAAGGCTTCCCTAGCTGTGGCCAGAGCAGCACTCTTATGTCTGTCGAAATACACTTTTATTCGCCAGTGGCTGTCGATTTGGTCCAACGATCACTAGATTTTCCCAGTTATTTCTCGTATCCCTTAAGGCTTCAAACAGCGGAGTCCTGAACAGAAAAGTTTCGCATTTCTGAAAGTTGATTTTTAACTTCCAGTCATCGCAATATTGTTGAATATTGTCGAAGTCACCCTGCAAAAGTGTCTTGATAATCTCAATTTTTGGGGCCGTTCTGTACGCAATTAGGTCGTCGGCTTACGCTATTGCCTAAATCAGACTTGTTATCAGATCACTGGTGTAAACGCTGAACAAGATCGGCGAGTTAACCGCTCCCTGTTGAAGACCATTTTTAATATCAATGATTTTGGTACATTTTACATTGCCAATTTTGACAATAAACCGCCTACCATTAAGCATGTCATAAAGCTTATACAACAGTTGTTTACTTATGCCAAGTCTGGTCAGCTTTAGATACAGACACTCTAACCATACGGTGTCGAAGGCCTTCTCCAAGTATTGTAGAGAAGTCAGAGTTCGTCCATCTTTTTTTAAGCAGATTCGCATTAGGCTTTCTTTTTGTTTGTTTTTTCTTAAGATCAAAAATAATAGTAGACCCCATTCCAATTCCATTCCATTCACCGATATTTTTTTTGTATAAAATTGTTTGTAAAAAATTTATAAAATAAAAAAAAATATTTTTTATTGCTCCAGAAGGATACACCCCAGAGAACCGTTATTTTGTTTTAAATTTTCTGATGAACTCATGAACCGATTTCAATATTTTTTCTTAAGCACAAGCTCGAATATTGCTTAAATATTATTTCATTATCAAAAATTTCAAGATTATTGTTTTGTATTTAAAAAAAAATATAAAACATTTTTATCAAGATTTGATATCTCGAAAACGGCATTTGAGGTTTTGATGATAAACTTATTCTGCGAGTATATTTTCAAATCTTAAATTAAACGTACTATTTTGAAACAAATTTCTTTAAGCAAGTTCGTGCAAACGATCCAGTCGTGCATTTTATTTCATTTCAATTTTATTTGGAAAGTCATACAGGGCAAAATTTCGAAGTACTGTGGAAGAATCCATGGATTCCTATTTTAAAGAGTATTTTTGAACCCTTTATCAAACCGTCTGCCACTTCTTTCTTGTGAAACGTTTTTAAAATTTTTTGTTTGTATAAATCAAAATAATATGTTAAACTTTTGTGCGAGGCTCTCCATCAAATCAATGAAATATGTGATGTTCACCTTCACGTTTTGCAGCCTTAAAGCAGTAGTTTTCGTTTGATATAATGAAGTTGCATTACCATTGATTTTGAACAGAATTCAAAGTTTGGATTCACATCGAAAATTAAGTAATGAAAAGACGCTTATTTGGTTTCATTTTCGCTTCTGTTACCATGGAGTCATGCGCTAAAGAAAATAGAACGGCAATAATTAATTGCCTAACATTGGTAAGTAATGACTTCTGGAGAAATTTTCTTGTTTAAAAAACCACTGGGAACGGGAAAAATGTTTGAGAAACGGATTCTCCACCAGTTTGCTAAGTCTTTACGAATAGATCGCAGGCACAGCCCAAAAACTAGTCGTCCATGCGCTATCCACTTTTGTACGCTTACGAAAGCAGCACGGAAACTAATACCACTAAAACCTCTTCCAGAAAATTGGATATATTCACTAGATCAATTTCAACGCTGGTTAGGGAGCACCTACACATAAAGAACTATTGACGATCGACAGACCATTTATTAATACTTTGACTTTCAAAAGTATAATTGTGGAAAGAGTCAAAGGGCTTTTACTGTGACCTAACCATTACCATAATTCTATAATGGTTTGATTGAAAGTAACACTCTAAAGCGTCCTATCCCGCAATTTACGGGAAAGAATGTGAAAAGTTTTACAATAGAAATGTGGTGTAGGGCATGGTAAAGGGTTTAACAAATACACTTTTCAATTAAGCTAGATGAATTTTTCTACAGAAAAGCCAAGACAACAAAAAAGTCCTTAATGTCAACATCGTAGGTTTTTTGAGCAAGCTTAAGATTGGCCTTCAGGAACTCCATATTTTAACCCTTTAGTTTATTTTTTGTGGTCAGATTTGCAGAGCGTTCTTGGAAGACTTCACGCAGAATTTTTTAAATTATTAATATAAAGTTTACTGAAGCAGTGTAAAGAATATTAGAAGAAACATTGCGTGCCACTTTAGATTGATGGCCACAATGTTTAAGGGCTTGCATAAAAGCTGAGGCCGGTAATTTTAAATAAAACTACTTTTTTAATTAAACTTATATTATGGTCAAACAAAGGAAACAACAATGAAAAAACAAGTTATTGTCTTATGGTGTTTTAAGTTTGTAACAGAAGTTATGGCACGATTAGGTAATAAGCTGTCACATCAGAAGTATTATGATCCTCTGAAAATACATGAAAAGATTGCAAGGACATTTAATTAATTTCCAAGTCACTTGGTGCTCTAAAAGTTTATTATATGGTACATACAACAAAATGTTTGAAAAGAAGTAAAAAATTAGCAAATTTTGATTTTAGGAATTTTGACAATAGGGATAGTGATGTGATCAATCTAGGCGTTTTTTTTAAATAAAATAATCAAACCTTTTTTTTTTAAACTTATCTCTCGTGCTTATTTTGAGGTAATCGTTGTAAGCAATTCGTTGCGAAGTTAGAAAAAATAAAACTTATCTTTTATTAAATAACTTACAAATCCCATGTTTGAAAATTTAGCATGTTAGGTTCTAGGTTAATATTCAAAAAGACTGAATAGCTGCCCATAGCCCATACTTGATTCAATTAAATATTATGACAAATTAATTCGTATTTACCTCAAAAACTATTGAAAACTTTGCAATCAAAAATCAAGCAAAAGTTAATACCTACAGTCTTAAAACGTTTTTCAATAAAATTAGATTCTCCTTAAAAAAATACACTTACACTTAAAGTTCATTAAAACTAATAGGAAAGGTGAGCTCATGTTCCCCAGCTCCTTCTTCTTTGACGAACACAAAATCATTCCTATTTTTAGACTTTAATTTCAAACCCATTTATTACCGAACAGAAGCTGTCATCGATTAAAAATGCCTTCAATTTCGTCATAATGTTTGTACTATGCCAAGAGTGTACACACAATTATCTTCTACATATATTCGAAGTATTGATTAAATAAATTATAAAAATAAAATCAAACAACATTTCATACAAAAACTAAACACACAAATAAAACAACACAGCCCAATATTGGTAATTGCCTCATACCAAATGGAAACTTATATTGATGGATCTGAAGTCGCCGTTTGCCTCACTTCGGCTGACACTTTTTGGACGGAGTTTTATTTCATCGGAAGTATTACGCTGTTCTTTTTGCTTCCGTTTCTCATCCTCCTTATACTGTATACGATTATTGCTTGGAATCTTATGGGTAATCCCGGAGTAATAATACAACACCGCAATCAACCATCACCACCACCCCCACTCCCGGCATCGTCGTCGTCATCGGTACCGCCACCAGCACCAAAAAAATCACATCCACATCCGCTTCCGCTAAAACATCAACATCACCAACATCAGCTCCAGCATCACCATCATCATCATCATCCAAATCAACCTCACTCTCATCGTACGAACGTCCTAAAATACCGCAAACAAGTTATTTTTATGCTTGTCGCCGTTGTGCTAAGCTTCTTCCTGTGTCTGCTGCCGTTTCGCGCCTTTACACTCTGGATAATCCTAATGCCACCGGAAAGCATTGTCGCCCTGGGGATTGAAGGATATTACAATCTTTTATATTTCTGCCGAATTATGTTGTACTTGAATTCGGCACTGAATCCGATTCTCTACAATTTGATGTCATCAAAATTCCGTAATGGTTTTCTGAGATTACTGGGATGCCGCAGCAGCAGAAGGGTAGCCCTCAAATCGTTGGATGGCATGCGGAAAGGTACTTTCCATACCAACTCCACCAATCTCAGTACTTCTAGCTCTACAAGCATGCGACGGGAGGCACTGCGAGTGAGTAGTGTTCGATCATCGCGTGGTGAAAGTTTGACTGGGTCCTTCGAAGGTGAAATCGAGGTCACGAGAGACAATAGTTCGGGTAATGGAATTCAAATGAATGTCTGCGAGGATACAGCTGTGGGGGTCGTTGTCGTCGCTGTTGCCGTTGTTAAGAAGAAGAGTGCCAGAAGGCAAAAAAGCTTCGATGACATCGATGAGGAGCTGGAGGAAATTGAAGAAGTCATTACGAGCACTCAATCTGCATGTGATGCCTGTTAGGAGAACAATCATAGATGACATGGCCTTGTCTGGTGAGAAGAATTGGAATCATTGATATCACTTCTAGATACATTGGTTAACCATATCAACAATAAGCATGGAAAGTATAGTAGTATAGTATACTCAGGTACAATTTAAACCACCCATCTTTTAATAAAGTTTATTTTTTTAGTGTATTTTTATATTATTTGGTAAATAAATGTATAAATGCAAAAAGTTTTATTTATAAAGGAAATTGTTCAAAATATTGGAAACTTATTCCAATTAAACTGTCAAATGAAAAACAGCAAAACGAATGAATCAATTTTCCAATAAGTTGTGACAAAAAAACTGAAAGCTGTCAAAGTTTTTTTGAGTTGCCATCACTTGACTTCTGAAAGGTCTGGAATAAAAATCTTGTAAAAATATTGGGATATATAATTTTTTTTAAGTACAATTACAACGCTCAATTGAAAAAAAAATTTACACAGGGTTATCCATTTTGCGGTTTTAAAAGTAAACGTAAATAAAACACATATAAAATATTTTCTTTCATGATATATCTTTTATATTATAAGGCTTGAACGTTGACATTATATGTTGAAAGCATCGATTCTTTTGAGAAAATTTTTGACCACTTTTCGACACATATTGGGTGGTATCTCAGCCATAACTTGACGAATGTTGGTTTTTAAATGCTCAAGAGTTAAATGTTCATCTGCATAAACATGGTCTTTCGCGTAGCCCCACAAAAAAAAAGTCCAGCGGTGTCAAATCGCATAATGCTGGTGGCCAGTTGATATCGCAAGGACAAGAAATTACGCGGCCAGAAAATGTCCCTTGCAATAAGGCCATATTCGAGTTGTGTGGCATGTGGCACTGCACCGACCGTCTTGTTGAAACTAAATATTCTCCAAGTCGCATTCTTCTATAGCATGCAAAAAAAAAGTCGCTTATCATATGATCATAACGCTCCGAATTGACGGTGATAGTCGCTCCATCGTCGTTTTCAAAGAAGTAAGGTCCAACCACACCTCCGGACGGAAATACGACAATTTTGTGTATTAACATACCTACCAAATGGGAAATGTGCTTCGTCGCTGAAGAAAATTTTGTTGGAAAAAAGCCGTTCACTGCCTGCGCCTGTTGTTCAAGCACCCATTCTACGTATCTTAGAGGTTTTGAATGGTCAGCTGGCTTCAGTTATTGTGTGAGCTGGACTTTATATGGATGTAGGTGTAGATCCAAATGAAAAATACGCCATAACGTGCCATAAGACAGCACTAATTCCTGGGGGTCAAACTGATTTCCATGTAGATGTAGGGAAGCTATATGCTTGTCTATAATCTGGAAGGAAGAAGCGCTTACTTGCACCTCCACGTGGTGGCCCCTGGGCACAAGTTAGAGAAATCAGTGCAGCTCGATGATGAAAAATGCTGGTCAATTCATTGTTATTGAAAAAGGCACAGCTTAGAACTGCACTGAGAAAATTCTCAACTTGTGAGCGAACGCAAGGTTGGCTTCCTTCCAAGATTAGATCTTGCGAAAGATGGTTAACACAGGACTGTCGTCCTTCCTCATAAAAATCAGTAAATATATAAATCGAATGACATTTTTAGGAATGATGTAAATTGTAGATAAAGCTCGGCGGATTGCATCCCACAAGAAGTCGGGCGACCACTTCTAGGGTTATCTTCCCTATGTATGACTTCATCAAAGACTTAAATTAACACACCACTGTAGATGTGGTACCACGGGATATGTTGTAGCCCCCTGGTTAATTCCAGGAACATATATGGGATGGCCTCCTTGTGAGAGTATCGTTGTGGCTGTGGTTTATCCTATGCATAGGGTATTGGTTTTTTATTACTCAAAAAATCAATATATAGATGGACTAAGCCAATACCAAAGGTTAACAAATATGTGAATTTGTTATGTATTGGTAGCTTAGAAAGAGGAACTCACTCGAAGCATTTCGCCAAATAAGAGAGAGTAAATCCTTGCGTAAATCCTTTTGGTTATTTTAAAAAAACTAAGCGATAAAACAATGCACTAGGGCAGCAAGTGTAAGAACTTGCCACCAATTTAAGGCTTACTGTCAGGTGTTGGTGTTGTAAGTAATTATCTTAATATATCAATATCTGAAATCAATCCAGTCTCTTCAAATGTCTTCACAATTTTGCCAATTTCTTGCGGAGTGCCAATTTCTAGTTGGACGTAAACCATAATCTCCTCTTAAAGTAAGTTTTAACAATTTGTATGCTTTGTACGATAGTTAAGCGATCCATTTTTGTAAATGTCAGACTTTCAACTGAAATAAAATTGGTTTAACAGCTTAGTTTGACAGATGACGAATTCCAGCCCTATACTTTTTAAACCGCAAAATGGATAACGCCGTATAATCAGACTTGAAAAAACTTCATTATTCTTATTTTTAATAATATTTTAGCTTTATTTTTTATAGAGTGGGTGGTTTAATTTGCACGTGAGTATAATCTCAACTGATAATACAATTTTTATTGAAGTTTATATTGCGAAAATAATAATTTGATTTTTCATTTTGCATTCAATCACATTATAGGTTTTAACTACAATTTTGGAATCTGAATTGTTTGGCAACATGACAACAATACAAAACACTTGAAAAGAATGTTCTGGTGGTGTAAGACGGAAGAGAACCAAAAATGTTGTGCGAATATCTAAGACTGAAGGAAAAAGGGACTAAAATAAAAAAAATATTAACTACATTAGATGCTGAGCTTTTGAGTACGAGTACATCTTAAAAATAAACAAAAATGAGAGCGTTTTATAAAATTAATACCTAATAAACAAAAATTATATATATTTTAGACGTATCCATTAAAATATGGCTGGCTATGAGATTATAGAATTATATCCTTAGGAAAATTACAATAAATGTAAATTTTTTTAGCTAAAATATACCTAACTTAAATAACAAAAAGAAATAAAATAAATAAAAACAATAGAAATGAGTGTGAATATAAATATAAAACAAAAAGATTGGCATTTGCATTTTTGTCTTTTATGGATTTATGTATGGATTTCAATGCTTTATATATTTTTTGGAAATGGCCTTCAAGCTAAGGATAAGTAAATAAATGAATTTGGAGAAGCTTCTCACTTGTAGGTGATGATGACTGAAAGCTGTGTATTGGATTATGGTTGAATGAATGAGTAAGTACCTTACAGACCTACGTGTGTATTAAAGATTTTTTGAAAATAGAAATTTCTTTCACATATTCTTCATAGTTATAGATATAAAATATTAATAAAAGTCGAAATCCAATAAATGAAACTCTGACTATACGCATGACTTAAATCTGTTTGCGATTTATTTTTATAAATCTTATTGATATACCAATCAGAAATTTGCATTTTTCTATTAGGAAAATGATCTCCTCATAAATAAATTATTATTATTATAATCTTTAATTTTTCATATAAGATATTTAACAGAATTTGTTTAAAAGATTTACATGCATGGCTTATAAATTGTCTGCAAAAAATGCATAATTATATGAATTAAATAAAGGTTAGTGCGGAGGACTGTCATGCTAGAGGTTCAATACTGTTGCGCCACCTAATTTATTTTTAATATAAATGAAAAATTAAGTCTAAAACAGTCATTATAAAGTAAAATTGTTTAAAGACACAAAATGTGTTTTAAGTTTAGTTAAAACAAAACCGCATGGAGTTAAAAATTAATGTTTTTGTTTCGATTTTAGTCTCTCTGTAGATTCTTGTTGTCATAATGGGCAGCAACAATAACTTTGGTTTTACAGCATAATTGAAAAAAATAAATTTTTGCTAAACACTCTTTGTAAGCGTAAATGGATTACATATTTGTCACATTAATGCGCAGAGTCTTGTTAACAAGTTTGATGAGCTTAAAATGATTTGTGAGGATAGCTTAATTGATATAGTAAGTTCGATCATGTCTCTTTTCAAGCTCGTCAGCTTTTTAATTGCGATCTGGTAACTTTGTTCAAATATCGTGGTTGTATTTTACTCTTCAAATTGATTGTTAAAAAGACTCCAAGTTATCTATGTAACAGATTTAATTTTTGTGTTTCTAGCCGTTCCATTTAATTGCGCTCGTCTACCTTTACGTGTTTGACATCGCGCAGGTAATTTTTCGTACATGCTGTTAGACCTTCCCAGTCATATGAGGTCTAGAATCGAAATCAGAAAGTTTCAAGCAATTTGTTTTGAATATTTCTCGAACTTGAACTGAACATACTTTTAAATTAATCATTTTCAATTTTATTCTCCTTGCGTCTTGATTCAGATAACTTTTCATTAACATGTCTTTTGTTTTTTTTTTTTTGTCGCTTTCTTGAATTTGTAATTCTTAATTTTAGTCCATTTTTAATGTATAATTAACTTTAACTAATTTTTTGTTAATTTTGTTCTCACACGTTTGTTGTATATCTTTTGTTAATTGTATCTTAATTCAATGTTTTATATCCTGTTCTATTTATAAGTTTAATTTGATAATCAGCTGACATACAAATAAATAAATATCAAATATACGTACATATATATGTAGAGCCTATGAAACAAATCGAATGAGAGTTTTTCATCAACTTTCTCAATTTAAAATAGCAAAACAATCTTCAATTGTAAAAAAGTTGTTATTTAAACGTAATCTTCGGATTTCCTAATTAAACTTATATAGTGAACAATTAGGATTCAAATCATTTCTGTGAGGTCTATAGTTAAGCTCAAGCATTTCAAATTAAATTTTAAAGATTAGACTTATCTCTTTGACAGTTAACTCGTTTCGAAAATAGTTGTCATACCCGAGACATATGTTGGTTGAGCTTAAAGTAAAATGTTCTTGTAACAGACTCTTTTGCCCGAATTATTAATTTTTTGTATACTGATTACTCTATAATAGAAATAAGGTGGTTTTAAATCACTAATACATTGCGACACGGAATGATGTATTTGGATGCCAAATCAGGTCAGTTTTTTAAAGTAGAGTACCTTCCCCGTAGAGCTGTCAAAATAATATTGTTGTTAAGTCTCCGCATATACCATTCCCCCACCTACAATTCGACAGAAACTTCCAGATTTCTATACCTTCCAGATCTTTCTGGACGAATAGGACATTCCTGAAAGACGAGTCAATCCACTCTCATAGAGATGGATCAAAAACAAATGACGGAGTTGGTGGATGCATGTATTCCTAACGACTAAAACTAAGACTCTCATTCCACCTTTACAATCATTATATAGCGTGTTCGAGGCGGAACTTTTGGCGATAAAGGAAGTCTTGTCCTGGCTTAAAGAAAACGTGATTTCAACATCTATAATATCCTTATTTTCTCAGATAGTCAAGCTGCTTTCAAATCTCTAGACTCTGTCTCTACAAATTCTATAACTGCTGATAATCTCTAATGAAGATGGTAAAACAACGCAGATCGCATATAATCTCAAAAATTGTTGTCATAAACGGCCACTGTCTAATAGGAAAGCACGCCACGCGGCTTCACGCCATATGGATGGGGAAGAGAAGAAATCAGTTCTATACCTCATCTGTACATGCCTTGCTCTTGCTCAAAAACGCAAGAATTACCTAGAAGAATGCTTATATAACGATCTAAACGATCTCAATCATATTTTCATATAATAATATAATTAGTCATTCACGTTTTGTAAAAGACTCCAACTGGCGTCATTGAGCTCAGAAAAAAGTTTGAGATTCATGTGGTATCACAATGAATATAGCCACTTTAACCTAACCTAACCTAACCTAGGTCTCTCCATCACTTTAACAAGTCTGCGTTAGCTTTAAGGTTTTTTAAGTAAATTGGAAACAGGCCAGATTCAATGCAGATAAAACAGTTTGGTGTAT
This sequence comes from Eupeodes latifasciatus, assembly GCA_920104205.1. Taxonomy (NCBI): domain Eukaryota; kingdom Metazoa; phylum Arthropoda; class Insecta; order Diptera; family Syrphidae; genus Eupeodes; species Eupeodes latifasciatus. The sequence continues at coordinate 398,852,685 of OV049924.1, forward strand.
AAAAGGGGAGTCTGAAAATGAGTTTGAAAAAGTACCATTGGACTAATTCGATTACTTCTAATTCCTTGTATCAATAAACTTCATTATTATATAAGTAAGAACTTTTGATAGTTACCCCAAACAATATAAATTTAGTCGACGCATCTATAGAGTTTCTTTTGAAAACAGTTTGACCACATATTACAATTGATAACTGCTTTTGTATCTTCGTTTTGTCTTTAAAATGAGCACCTAGATTTTAGTTATGTGTTATAGTATAGTAATCCTAGGTATTTGAAATCAGTCACTTCTCCATGTTTGAGCCTTCAAGGTGTCAGTTGCGATCAGTCCTGTTACTAAGGTTTTGGGATTCATGATCTTTGACTTAGGTACTAGTTTCAATTTTAAGATTCCAAGTACATATTGCAATATTGTTAACTTCCCATAGGAAGTTATTGTAATGGGTCCGATTTGACGAATTGAAAATTTTGACATTTCTCGACGTTTCAAGGTCCCTAGAGTCAAAATAAAAGATTTTTAGAAAGATGTCTGTGCGTGCGTGTGTACGTACGTCCGTACGTTCGCGACGTTTTTTTCGTCGTCCATAGCTCAAGAACCAGAAGAGATATCGACTTCAAATAAATTTTGTTATACAGATAATAAGGCAGAAAGATGCAGAAAGGGCTCTCAAGCAACTTGCGTGGGTGGTTTTTTTACCATAGCAGTTTAAAAAAAAGGGAAATTTTTGGTTAAAATTTGTCACCTCGAAAATTTTACGACTTAAATATGATTTCATCTCCAAAACAATTTTGTGCAACGAAGAATAATGTTTTTGACATCTGATAAAATTTTGAGAAAAATCGAATTGACAGTTTTTTTACAAAAAATAATAACCTAAAAAAAACATTACTCAAAGTTGGTAAAAATTGAATTTCGACTCGAATATCTTTTCAAAAACTTGAGATTAAGGCTTTAAACTTATTTTATCTTATAAGAAATGTTGTTTTGAACATTCTGAAAAATTTTGAGAAAAATCGAATTGACAGTTTTTTAACAAAAACTTAAAAACCGAAAAAAAAATTTAACAAAAGTTGATAAAAAATGATTTTCGACTCAAATATCTTTTCAAAACTTTGAGATATTGACTTTAAACTACTTTTATCTTTCAAAAAATATTGTTTTTAACATTCAGTAAAATTTTGAAAAAAACCGAATTGACAGTTTTTTAACAAAAAAAATAAAAACCGAAAAAAAAATTTAACAAAAGTTGGTAAAAAATGATTTTCGACTCAAATATCTTTTCAACAAATTGAGATAATGGCTTGTAACTAATTTTAACTTATAAAAAATATTGTTTTCAATTTTAGAAACAAATTTGAGAAAAATTGAACTTATAAAATTATAAGGAATATTGTTTTCAACATTCGATAAAATTTTGAGAAAAATCGAATTGACAGTTTTTTTACAAAAAATACAAACATTTAAAAAAAAAACAATACTAAAAATTGGTACTTAGCTTTTCAAAAATTAAAAATATTGGCTTCAAATTTATTAAAAAAAAAAAAACAGAAAATATTGTTTTCGATATTCAGTAATTTTATTATAAAAATCCAACAGTCTGTTTTTTCATAAAAAAATAAAATCTACAAAAAATATTACGCAAATTTGGTAAAAATTGATACATATAGACAAACTTTTAAGCAAGACAAATCGACAGACGGGATGGGAAGTTATCAGTGTGGGTCGCATCACATTTGGACTACTGTAAAAAGAGTTTCGCTTGGAAGCAAATTAATTTATTATTCCTCTCAACCCAGGTGAAAAGCCTTGAAGTCATCAGCATGTACTAAAAAGTTCGAGTTTGAGATCCAATTAAAAACATCATAAATTTAAAGAATGAAAAGTAGTGGTCCAAGATGACTGCCTTGTGGTATACCGGAAAAATATTCAATTACTTTCGACAATACATTACGAATCTCGGCATATTGCTTACGCCGTACTTTATAGTTATGAATCCATGTTAGTTTTCTGATATAAGATATTTAACTAGATTAAAAAGCTTGTACATATTTTATTATAGCAAAAAGCTTAGTTATAAGCTAAAGTTTGGCAATGGTTTGTACTTTTCAATAGAATATTTTGTTCCAGATTTATACAAAGGTGTTATAAGGGATTTTTTCAGGTATTCAGAAAAAACCTTGTTATAAAGAAAGGTTAAATATATCGGGTGATTTTTTAAGAGCTTGAGAACTTTTTTAAAAAAAAAACGCATAAAATTTGCAAAACCTCATCGATTCTTTATTTGAAACGTTAGATTGGTCCATGACATTTACTTTTTGAAGATAATTTCATTTAAATGTTGACCGCGGCTGCGTCTTAGGTGGTCCATTCGGAAAGTCCAATTTTGGGTAACTTTTTCGAGCATTTCGGCCGGAATAGCCCGAATTTCTTCGGAAATGTTGTCTTCCAAAGCTGGAATAGTTGCTGGCTTATTTGTGTAGACTTTAGACTTGACGTAGCCCCACAAAAAATAGTCTAAAGGCGTCAAATCGCATGATCTTGGTGGCCAACTTACCGGTCCATTCCTTGAGATGAATTGTTCTCCGAAGTTTTCCCTCAAAATGGCCATAGAATCGCGAGCTGTGTGGCATGTAGCGCCATCTTGTTGAAACCACATGTCAACCAAGTTCAGTTCTTCCATTTTTGGCAACAAAAAGTTTGTTAGCATTGAACGATAGCGATCGCCATTCACCGTAACGTTGCGTCCAACAGCATCTTTGAAAAAATACGGTCCAATGATTCCACCAGCGTACAAACCACACCAAACAGTGCATTTTTCGGAATGCATGGGCAGTTCTTGAACGGCTTCTGGTTGCTCTTCACTCCAAATGCGGCAATTTTGCTTATTTACGTAGCCATTCAACCAGAAATGAGCCTCATCGCTGAACAAAATTTGTCGATAAAACACACATAAAACACATTTCGAACCGAACACTGATTTTGGTAATAAAATTCAATGATTTGCAAGCGTTGCTCGTTAGTAAGTCTATTCATGATGAAATGTCAAAGCATACTGAGCATCTTTCTCTTTGACACCATGTCTGAAATCCCGCGTGATCTGTCAAATACTAATGCATGAAAATCCTAACCTCAAAAAAATCACCCTTTACAAAGGTGTTATAAGGGATTTTTTCAGGTATTCAGAAACAAACCTTGTTATAAAGAAAGGTTAAATATATAACACAATGGAGCAGGAAGATATAATTTACATTTTTTTAAAGAACAAGAGACAAGAGAAGAGATCCAGCTACAAAATTATAATTGTTGTTAAGATCCATATCATCATAAACGATTTTTAAGTCACAAGAATTAGTTTGAAAATCAAATGCAAAACTGTTGCAAATTTAATTGAGATTGTCAAATGACATGAGCCTATACGACAAATTAGATGGAAATCCTAAAGGTTTTATGCCCATTTTTGATTAATAAGCATATTATAGAGGATCAACCTATAAGTAAAAATAAACTCAGGGATACAAAATCAATTAAAATTTCTGTCCCCGAGTGCGAAATGTGTTGTGTATTATCCAGAAACATCAATTTTAGATTTAGTAAAAATTTGTATGAAATGAAACTTATTGTAAATGAATTTTCTACTTATTTTGTTTGTATCTTTAAAAGACTGGTTCTAGTATTTTACAATAGAGTGGTATGCTGGCTTTTGTTGTATTAGTAATCTGGAGAGACAAAATTAATATGGTCATTCATTTCGTGGTTTCTAGTTGATAGCACTGGCATTTGACGATTGAATCTATAATAATGGATGGCTTAACAATCAAATGACTCGATTATATTATTAAAATTTACTTCATTAAAAGAAGAAGTTATTGTAATCGGTCTGATTTGTCGAATTGTAAATTCTGAAATTTCCATAGAATCTATGTAAATCAAAGATTTTTAGAGAGATTTTTGGTTGCGTATGTATCTACGTTCGTACTTTCAAAATACCATTTTTTGTCTTCCATAGGTATTCAATTCAATTATATTTTGTTAAACAGATAATAAATAACTCAAAAAGATGCAGAATTGAATTTAAAAACAAAATTAGTGGGTGTTTTTTCACTATAGCAATTTAAATAAAATGCATGACTGGGCCACACGCACTTGCTCATGAATCTAAAAAATCTGTTTAAAAATATTTCCTATATTTTAAGATTTAAAAAATATACCTGCATAAAAGTTTGTTTTTAAAAATTTAAATGCCATTTGATTTCTTAAAAAATTTTATTTGAAAATCGGTGCAGCGGTTTTTTTAATACATTTTTATACATAAAATTTTTCAATCTTAGTTTAAAAATATTTTTGGTATTTAGAGCTTATTAACATGCGTTTTACATTTCAATTTTGTAAAAAGCTGATGACCCATTTTCAAGATATCGAATTTCGAAATGTAATACTTTTTTAAACATTAAAAGAATCACATATTTGATCACCAAATATTATTGAGACAGTACAAGAGCTTGTGCAGAACAAAAATGATTGATTAGGTTGATTAGGTCTTGAGAAAACTTTAAAACAAAATTACGGTTCTATGGGGGGTACCCTTCTAGAGCAATAGAAACATTTTTTTTTTGTTGACATTGAAATATACCAAATTAAGAAAAAAAAATGTAGCAAAAATTAAAAAAAAAGGGGCTGGGATGCGACCCACACTGATATCTTCCCATCCCGTCTGTCAATTTGTCTTGCTCAAAAGTTTGTAGGTTTTCGTGTTGGGTTAAAAAATTTGTCAGTTTAATTATTCTTAAAAATTTTAAAATTACCAACAATATTTTTCATATGAAGAAATAGTTTAGTTTGAAAATCTGGTTTTGTTAAATAGATTTTTAGTCAAAAACAAATTTTTACCAATTTTAGTAGCAATTCTTATATTTTTATAAATTGGATGAATGAAATTAATTTGAGAGATATCAAGAACCGAACATAAATTTTTACCAAATTTGCGTACTATTTCTTGTAGATTTTATTTTTTTTATGAAAAAACGGACTGTTGGATTTTTATAATAAAAAAAAAACTACTGAATATCGAAAACAATATTTTCTGTGAAATAAAAAAAAGTTTGAAGACAATATTTTAAATTTTTGAAAAGCTTTTTGAGTCGAAATAAATTTTTACCAAGTTTTAGTATTGTTTTTTTGGTAGGTTTTTATTTTTTGTAAGAAAAATTGTCAATTAGATTTTTCTCAAAATTTTACTGAATGTTGACAACTATATTATTTAAAAGATAAAAGTAGCTTGAAGCCAATATCTCAAAGTTTTGAAAAGATATTTAAGCCGAAAATCAATTTTTACCAACTTTTATTAATTTTTTTGTTTAGGTTTTTATTTTTTGTAAAAAAAAATGTCAATTCGATTTTTCTCAACATTTTTCAGAATGTTGAAAACAATATTTTTTATAAGATAAAATAAGTTTGAAGCCTTAATCTTAAGTTTTTGAAAAGATATTTGAGTCGAAATTCAATTTTTACCAACTTTGAGTAATGTTTTTTTAGGTTTTTATTTTTCATAAAAAAACTGTCAATTAGATTTTTCTCAAAATTTTATCAGATGTCAAAAACGTTATTCTTCATTGCACAAAATTGTTTTTGAGATGAAACCATTTTTTATTCGTAAAACTTTCGAGGTAACAAATTTATTTTTCAGTTTTTTTGATTTATAAAAAAAACCGTTAATTGGATTTTTTTTTCTAAAAAAATATATTTGTTTTGTATCACGTTACAATATATAATATAAAATTTAATTCAAGTCTCTAGCGTCATTGGTTCATGAGATATTTAGGGTTAACCAAAATTTTCACCTTTTTTTTAAACTGCTATGGTAAAAAAACCACCCACGCAATTTTGTTGACAGCCCTTTCTGCATCTTTCTGCCTTATTATCTGTATAATAAGATTTATTTGAAGTCGATATCTCTTCTGGTTCTTGAGCTATGGACAACGAAAAAAACGTCGCGAAGGAACGGACGTATGAACGTACGTACACAGTACACACGCACGCACAGACATCTTTCTAAAAATCTTTTATTTTGACTCTAGGGACCTTGAAACGTCGAGAAATGTCAAAATTTTCAATTTGAAAAATCGGACCCATTACAATAACTTCCTATGGGAAGTTAAAAATCTATTGTTTATTTTTTAGAAAATTCGAATTTTCGATTTTTGACCAAAAAATTGGTATGGGGACTATTGTTATTTTTAACCTAATGCTTTGGACTATAGGGGCTAGGACAGACAGACAGATAGAAGGATGGAATCAAGGGACCCACTTTTTTCGACTTCTTTACCATTGTAATGTCATGTTTGATTAAATCTCAAGTTCAAAATTTCTGTTGAATATGTCGCAAGTAAGTAACAAGTGAAAAAAAATTTTGGTTGAAACAAAATATCTCACGAACCATGACGCCTGCGACTTCAGTTAAATTATGTGTATTATATAATGTGACGTGATACCGAACTATAGGGTGTCCCAAAATTAACGCAAGATTTGAATTTGCCGCTATTTGTGCAGTGAAGTGTTGGCAACCCTGAAAAAAAAGAAATTTGACATCTAACAGTATAAGGTTATTAAAAATGGAGCGTTACACGAGAGAACAACGTGTCTTCATTATTAAAAAATATTTCAAAAATAGTGAAAGCTTGGCGGCTGCAGTTCGAAAATTTCATACAAAATATGGTCGGAATAGTGTTTTAACTTCGTCATCTGTGAAGAGATTCATCATCCTAAGCGATGAAGCACATTTTCATCTTGATGGCTTTGTCAATCGCCAAAATTGCCGCATTTGGGGTTCGGAGAACCCACATGTGATTGTCGAAAAACAAATGCATCCACAACGCGTGACTGTATGGTGTGGAAATGATGCTGGTCAAGCAATGACTGTTACTGGTGCTCGATATCGCGACATGATTACACAGTTCTTTCTGCCAAAATTGGATGATATTGATGTGTCCAATATGTGGTTTCAACAAGACGGTGCCACATGTCCTACAGCCTGTGAAACAATTCAATTACTGCATGAGACATTTCCAGGTCGTGTACTCTCTCGTTTCGGTGATCAAAATTGGCCTCCTAGATCGTGTGATTTAACACCATTAGACTTCTTTTTATGGGGTTACTTGAAATCACAAGTCTATGTCAACAAGCCCACAACCACCCGTGCATTAAAGCAGGAGATTCAACGCTGCATCAACGAAATTCAGCCACATTTATGCAGAATGGTCATGGAAAATTTCAACAAAAGAGTGCGCATGTGCATGCAAAGCCGTGGAGGCCATTTGTCCGATGTGTTATTCCATACATAACCCTATCCTATGTACTTTACGAGTCAATAAAAATATAACTATCAAAAGACTAAAAACGGCGTTTTCTATTTAATTCAAATCTTGCGTTAATTTTGGGACACCCTTTAGTATAATTTTAAAATAAAATCAATTAACGGTTTTTTTTATAAATCAAAAAAACTGGAAATAAATATGTTTTGTCACCTCAAATTTTTCACTAACAAAAAATTACTTTCCTCCAAGATAATTATTGTATGCAACAAAGATCAAAGTTTTTGACATATGGTGAAATTTTGAAAAAAATCGAAGAAACGGTTTTTTACAAAAAATAAAAACTAAAAAAAAAACACTACTAAAAGTTAAAAGTAAACATTGATTTTCGACTCGAACAATCTGGACAAAATTAAAAAAAAAAAACTAATTTTACCATATAAAAGAATTTATTTTCAACATTCAGTATTCAACTTACAGTTTTGTTCATATAAATTAAAATCCACAAAAAATACTACACAAAATTGGTAAAAATGATATTCAATTTTCGATATCTCGTCAAGAAATGAAGATATTGATTTCAAAATTATTACATTCTGTGCTAATTTTGTTAACGTAAGACAAAATACTTAAAAAAAAAATGTTTTTAACTAAATTTTTTAATAATTGATTTCCAACTATGTATATCTTTTGAAATCATATGAAAAATATTGTTGGTAATTTGAGGGTAGTTTTTTTAGAATTATTCAACTGACTTTTTTTTCAAAACACAAAACTTTCAAAAACAACAAAAAACTGAAATGTTTTTTTACTAAAGTATAATGAGAACAAAGAAAGATATTGACTTCAAATTCTTCATCTCATTCAAAATGTTAGTATTAAGTTGAACTTTCAGACAAATTGACAGACGGCACGGGTGGGAAGAGTGGGTCGTATCCCAGCCTCTTTTTATTTTTTATAAACCAAAAAATATTTGTTAAGTAATTTTTTTTTAAATCGCATGCCAAACGTTGTAATTTAAAAGAAAAAGTAATTTATTAAGGCAAAAGTTCAACCCTGGTTACTATATCATAGATATTATAGAGTAGAATAGAAGAATAGAATAGAAATGACTTTATTAATATACAAAACTCAGTTATATACAATAAATGATTAAAAGTCTCTTAAGACCTAGTTTTAAAACCGTCGTCGGTCAGATTGACAGAATATGAATTCTGATAGCGAAAAAAAAAAAAACAAAACAATAAAGATAAAAAGTGAGATAAAATGGATTAATAAAATTAAATTACTGGAAATTAATTTTAAACAAGTTTATATAAAACAAAATTTTTAAATTTCAATGAAATTAAATTCAATACAGCAAAAAGAAAGGGAAAAAAAACAAATTTAAATGCACTGAAAAAATTAAAAGGTCTCTGTAAGAAATCTTTTTCTGTAAGCCATTGCGCATTGGAGGAATTTGTAAACTTTGCTCCATTAAGGGTTTGGATTACATCTTCAGCTTCAAATTGGTTCTTCCCAAATATGTCTCGACGAATTTCTTGGATAATTGGTCAAAATCCTAAAAAGTGTCCGATATTCTCTTTCTCATGGGTGTTGCAGAGTTGGCACTCGATAGGCAGGTCTGGTCTGTGAGGTATGTAGTTCAGAGAAAGTATCTTACCTCTGGATCGTAGAATTGAAGAAATCATATCCGTTGAGTTCTTGTCGTCGAAGTAGTTTGATTCTACAAGATTAACAACTTACTATAGAAGTCTCTATACTGCGATATTTCTCATCCAATTTTGCAACAAGGGAGTAAAGACTTCCTTTAAAACCCGTTAGATTATCCAAATCAAATTCAATCGATTCACTCGTCAAATTAGCAAAATCGATCCAAGTTTGTACAAAATTAAGCCGATTTATGATGATAAATTTCAATACTCTATTGACCAGCCTTGATGAATCCAATCGTAGTATTTTGATTACGTAATCGAAATGAATCTTGAGCGTGTCGATGAACAACGGTGGCAAACCTGTTTCGATATGAAGCAAATAATTAGGCGTTGTTTATTTATTTATTAACTTCCCATATGAAGTTATTGTAATGGGTCCGATTTGTCAAATTGAAAATTTTGACATTTCTCGACGTTTCAAGGCCTCTAGAGTCGAAATAAAAGATTTTTAGAAAGGTGTCTGTGCGTGCATGTGTACGTACGTTCGTACGTCCGCGACGACGATTTTTTCGTCGTCCATAGCTCAAGAACCAGAAGACATATCGACTTCAAATAAATTTTGTTATACAGATAATAAAACAGAAAGATGCAGAAAGGGCTCTCAAGAAATTGCGTGGGTGGTTTTTTTACCATAGCAGTTTAAAAAAAAGGTGAACATTTTGGTTAACCCTAAATATCTCATGAACCAATGACGCTAGAGACTTGAATAAAATCTTATATTATATATTGTAACGTGATACAAAAGAAGTATATTTTTTGAAAAAAAATCCAATTAACGTTTTTTTTTATAAATCAAAAAAATTGAAAAAAAAAATTTGTCACCTCGAAAATTTTACGACTAAAATATGATTTCACCTCCAAAACAATTTTGTACAACGAAGAATAATGTTTTTGACATCTAATAAAATTTTGAGAAAAATCGAATTGACAGTTTTTTTTTATAAAAATAAAAACCTAAAAAAAACATTACTCAAAGTTGGTAAAAATTGAATTTCGACTCAAATATCTTTTCAAAAACTTGAGATTAAGGCTTCAAACTTATTTTATCTTATAAGAAATATTGTTTTCAACATTCTGAAAAATGTTGAGAAAAATCGAATTGACAGTTTTTTTACAAAAAATAAAAACCAAAAAAAATTGTTTTAAAAGTTGGTAAAAGTTGATTTTCGACCCAAATATCTTTTCAAAACTTGGAGATATTGGCTTTAAATCACTTTAATCTTTCAAAAAATATTGTTGTCAACATTCAGTAAAATTTTGAAAAAAATCGAATTGACATTTTTTTTTTCAAAAAATTAAAAACCGAAAAAAAAATTAACAAAAATTGTTAAAAATTGATTTTTGACTCAAATATCTTTTCAAAAATTTGAGATAATGGCTTCTTACTTCTTTAAACATATAAGAAATATTGCTTTCAACAATAGAAACAATTTTGAGAAAAATCGAATTGACAGTTTTTTTACGAAAAATAAAAACCTAAAAAAAAATTTATAAAAGTTGGTAAAAATTGTTTTTCGACGTAAATATCTTTTCTTTTCAAAAATTTGAGACATTGGCATCAAACTAATTTTATCTTTTAAGAAATATTGTTTTCAACATTCTATAAAATTTTGAGAAAAATCGAATTGACAGTTTTTTTTTTACAAAAAATAAAAACAAAAAAAAAACAATACTAAAACTTGTAAAAATTTACTTTCGGCTCAAATAGCGTTTCAAAAATTACAAATATTGGCTTCAAACTTATTTTATTTCACAGAAAATATTGTTTTCGATATTCAGTAATTTTTTTTATAAAAATCCAACAGTCCGTTTCTGCATAAAAAATTAAATCTACAAAAAATAGTACGCAAATTTGGTTAAAATTGATTCATTTAGACAAACTTTAAAGCAAGACAAAACGACAGACGGGATGGGAAGTTATCACTGTGGGTCGCATCCCAGCCTCTTTTTTAGCTTAGTTTTAATTAAAATGATAGTTCAAAACAATTTCATATTACTTTTTAAAAAAAAATCAAAAACAGTTCCACTTGTTATATCCACAATTTTTGAATCTCAACTTTTAAGGAAGTAAATAGCACCAAACTACTTCTAGGGGTTAAAATATCGCTCCTTAATAATGCCCTACTTTGTATCGTTTGAACAAACATATTAATAATATAGCGGACAGATTCGGCACATATTCAATTTTATTGCTTTCGCAAAGAGTCAATCGAATTTAAAAACCACTATATAATTTTACTGCTGAATCGTGTCCAAATCAATCTCCAATTTTATTTCTTGAGACTCAATCAATAAACAATTCGACATAATAAGACTTTAATTATTTAAGACATTGATTTTCGAATATCTTTTAAAAAAAAGATAATATTGTTTATCTTAAATTGTATGAATTTAACGCCACAATAAAAGCAACAAATCGAATTTAAACAATTTTAAATAATTACAACCTAAAACTTAAGCAAACATATGTTAGGCTAATTACATGGAAATTGGTATTTAATCCACGATTTCCACCTACAAGTCAATCACAAAAATTCCCTCTTAAAAACGAACATAACTTTAAAGACACGCTCCATTTAAATGAGCTCGCCCCCCATTATCAATCATTGTATCTACTAGTATATAAAAATTTCTTGAGAAAAGTATCATTTAACGAAATTTAAGTACCTTTGAAATTGCAACACGAGAAGATTTTTATGTTTGTTTTATCCATCCATTAATCATAAACCTGTCGCTTTCGCACGAGTCCAGTGAATTAAATCTTAATTCAGAACAAAGTCTGTATAAGCTCAAAACCATCACCATCAGAATTTTAGTTAATGCATCATCCATTCATTGAACAAATTAAAAAAAAAAATCAACTTTATTGCTTTTGTTCGGAGGTCTGGCACGGCGGCGGCGGGCGTGCGTCGGAGACGGCTACGGCAACGTTTAGTTCAGGTGCGCGCATCAAGAGTAAACACTAAATAATTTATTTTCAACAAAAAATAAGAACTCTGTTTAATGGTAATTGACTTTTAATGAAAATCTAAAAATAAAACAGTGCTAGGACGATAATGATGTTTTCTTTTTCAACGAAAATAACATAAATACCCCTAAGAAAAATCTAAGGGATGCTTGTTTAGACCATTACTCTCTCTTTCACTTTGATGTAAGGGCCATGAAGAGTTCCCGAAATTAGGTTAATTGCTTTTTTATTAAGTGTCAAATATTTCCCCAAAGTGAAAATACCTGAAGTATCAAATTGGTCAGTGCAATTTGGTTGCATATCGCTTCATGTGCTTTTTGGCGGCGCGAGTTGGTTTATTTGGATTAAAGTTCATCTGTAACTAGGTAAAAGCTATAAAATTGATTGAATCCAAATATTGATCAAAAATGAATATTTATCTTTGATATTACTTTTGCATGTCGTCAAGTATAAATGAATTATGGTGTTATGGTGTACCCAGCAGCGTATGGCGCGGCTTATAAATTTAGATGACAAAAATCGATGAAGGTGCTTACGTGATTGGAATATTATGAAAAGGCTGTTTGGCTATTAGTGCTGTACTGATGTTCGATTGAATGTCTTTTTTTAGAATGGATGATACCATTTATGTATGTTTAATGTTTATTGACAAACTGAACTATAGGCTTATAATTTTATTGACAAACAACTTCTACGTTTCTAGAACTAAGGTGTGGGATCTTCTTCTTGATTAATAAAACCATTTGCTAACTTTCCAATTTCAAAAAAAAGGTTTACAATAGTATTGGTTGTAATGTTTTCATTCTTGCAAATTATAATAAAAATGCCTAATTGAATTTAAAGAAAGAGGAATTTGCGGTAGTTATGTTATGGTTTTTTTTATAAATAAGACAAAAAAAAACTAATCCAAATTCAAAACTCGTCTTTAAAATGAATCCATTTTAATACATATTTTGAATATGTAGAATTATCTTCGAATGTCGAGTACGCATAGAACTGATATTTGGGGTTGTTTTTAGAGGAATTGAGCTTTTTTTAAAGGAGAATACAACATAATAAATGAAATTACCAACATTTTGAGTTTGAAAGCCTACAAATGTCATGGCATTTAATGCTTTAAAATGATGTTTGCCTTATGGCCTGATGGACTCTGCTATATGAGCTCCATTATGTTGGTTCGATTTTGTAAAGCTTCCTTCTAAATGATCAATCCTTTCTGATGTACCAGTATAAACCACAGATATGACATTCCTTTACAAAAAGTAGTCCGAAGGTGTCAAATCACAAGAACGAATTTTTTCATTGGTATGTGAACTGCGCCCGAAGTACCCATGCCATGAGGGTAAGTCCGTAGGTAGTAGTTACTTGTAAGTTATGGTTAATTAGGCTAGTTTTATGAATTTTTGTCTAGCTTTAAGAATGAATCAATAAAAATGAATTAAAAAAAAAAGTCCGTATTACTGTCATCTCAGAGGCGTTCAACCCCTGCCTGTGTCATCGAAGTTTCACGGGTACTGCCCTGTGACAAATCCTCCAAGAGTAATTCTAATCACCAAAAGTGCTTTCTCAAATTTCAAATATCGAAAACAATATTTTCTGTGAAATAAAAAAAGTTTGAACACAATATTTTTAATTTTTGACAAGCTATTTGAGTCGAAAGTAAATTTTTACCAACTTTTATTAATTTTTTGTTTAGGTTTTTATTTTTTGTAAAAAAAACTGTTGATTCGATTTTTCTCAAAATTTTAAAGAATGTTGAAAACAATATTTCTTATAAGTGAAAATTAGTTGGAAACCATAATCTCAAATTTTTGAAAAGATATTTGAGTCGAAAATCAATTTTTACCAACTTTTGTTAATTTTTAACTTCCCATAGGAAGTTATTGTAAAGGGTCCGATTTGTCGAATTGAAAATTTTGAAATTTCTCGACGTTTCAAGGTCCCTAGAGTCGAAATAAAATATTTTTCGAAAGATGTCTGTGCGTGCGTGTGTACGTACGTTCGTACATCCGTACGTCCGTACGTTCGCGACGTTTTTTTCGTCGTCCATAGCTCAAGAACCAGAAGAGATATCGACTTCAAATAAATTTTGTTATACAGATAATAAGGCAGAAAGATGCAGCAAGGGCTCTCAAGAAAATTGCGTGGGTGTTTTTTTACCATAGCAGTTTAAAAAAAGGTGACAATTTTGGTTAAACCTAAATATCTCATGAACCAATGACGCTAGAGACTTGAATTAAATTTTATATTATAATGTAACGTGATACAAAAGAAGTTTTTTGTTTGGAAAAAAATCCAATTAACGGTCTTTTTATAAATCAAAAAACTGAAAAAAAAATGTCACCTCGAAAATTTTACGCCTACAATATAATTTCATCTCCAAAATAATTTTGTGCAACGAAGAATAATGTTTTTTACATCTGATAAAATTCTGAGAAAAATCTAATTGACAGTTTTTTTATAAAAAATAAAAACCTAAAAAAAACATTACTCAAAGTTGGTAAAAATTGAATTTCGACTCAAATATCTTTTCAAAAACTTGAGATTAAAGCTTCAAACTTATTTTATCTTATAATAAATATTTTTTTGAACATTCTGAAAAATGTTGAGAAAAATCTAATTGACAGTTTTTTTACAAAAAATAAAAACCTAAAAAAAAAATTAATAAAAGTTGGTAAAAATTGATTTTCGACTCAAATATCTTTTCAAAACTTTGAGATAATGGCTTCTAACTAATTTTAACTTATAAAAAATATTGTTTTCAACATTAGGAAAAATTTTGAGAAAAATCGAATTGACAGTTTTTTTTTACCAAAAATAAAAACCTAAAAAAAATTAACAAGAGTTGCTAAAAATTGATTTTCGACACAAATATCTTTTCAAAAATTTGAGATAATGGCTTCTAACTAATTTTAACTTATAAAAAATATTGTTTTCAACATTAGGAAAAATTTTGAGAAAAATCGAATTGACAGTTTTTTTACAAAAAATAAAAACCTAAAAAAAAATTAATAAAAGTTGCTAAAAATTGATTTTCGACACAAATATCTTTTCAAAAATTTGAGATAATGGCTTCTAACTAATTTTAACTTATAAAAAATATTGTTTTCAACATTAGGAAAATTTTTGAGAAAAATCGAATTGACAGTTTTTTTTACAAAAAATAAAAACTTAAAAAAATTTAACAAAAGTTGGTAAAAAGTGATTTTCGACACAAATATCTTTTCAAAAATTTGAGATAATGGCTTCTAACTAATTTTATATTATAAGAAATATTGTTTTCAACGTTCGATAAAATTTTGAGAAAAATCGAATCGACAGTTATTTTACAAAAAATAAAAACCTAAAAAAAAAAACAATACCAAAACTTGGTAAAAATTTACTTTCGACTCAAATAGCTTTTCAAAAATCACAAATATTGGCTTCAAACTTATTTTATTTCACATAAAATATTGTTTTTGATATTCAGTAATTTTTTTTATAAAAATCCAACAGTCCGTTTTTTCATAAAAAATAAAATTTAAAAAAAATAGTACGCAAATTTGGTAAAAATTGATACATATAGACAAACTTTTAAGCAAGACAAATCGACAGACGGGATGGGAAGTTATCAGTGTAGGTCGCATCTCAGCCTCTTTTTTTTAGGTTTTTAGTTTTTTGTAAAAAAAACTGTTAATTCGATTTTTCTCAAAATGTTACTGATTGTTGACAACAATATTTTTTAAAAGATAAAAGTAGTTTAAAGCCAATATCTCAAAGTTTTAAAAAGATATATGAGTCGAAAATCAATTTTTACCACCTTTTAGTAATTTTTTTGTTTAGGTTTTTATTTTTTGTAAAAAAAACTTTCAATTCGATTTTTCTCAAAATTTTAAGAAATGTTGAAAACAATATTTCTTATAAGATAAAATAAGTTTGAAGTCACAATCTCAAGTTTTTAAAAAGATATTTTAGCCGAAATTTAATTTTTACCAACTTTGAGTAATGTTTTTTTAGGTTTTTATTTTTTATAAAAAAAACTATTAATTTGATTTTTTTCAAAATTTTACCAGATGTTAAAAACGTTATTTTTCGCTAAACGAAATTGTTTTGGAGATGAAATGATTTTTTATTCGTAAAATTTTCGAGGTGACAAATTTTTTTTTCAGTTTTTTTGATTTATAAAAAAAACCGTTAATTGGATTTTTTTCCAAAAATATACTGGTTTGGTATCACGTTACAATATATCGGGTGATTTTTTAAGAGCTTGAGAACTTTTTTTAAAAAAAAAAACGCATAAAATTTGCAAAATCTCATCGATTCTTTATTTGAAACGTTAGATTGGTCCATGACATTTACTTTTTGAAGATAATTTCATTTAAATGTTGACCGCGGCTGCGTCTTAGGTGGTCCATTCGGAAAGTCCAATTTTGGTAACTTTTTCGAGCATTTCGGCCGGAATAGCCCGAATTTCTTCGGAAATGTTGTCTTCCAAAGCTGGAATAGTTGCTGGCTTATTTGTGTAGATTTTAGACTTGACGTAGCCCCACAAAAAATAGTCTAAAGTCGTCAAATCGCATGATCTTGGTGGCCAACTTACCGGTCCATTCCTTGAGATGAATTGTTCTCCGAAGTTTTCCCTCAAAATGGCCATAGAATCGCGAGCTGTGTGGCATGTAGCGCCATCTTGTTGAAACCACATGTCAACCAAGTTCAGTTCTTCCATTTTTGGCAACAAAAAGTTTGTTAGCATTGAACGATAGCGATCGCCATTCACCGTAACGTTGCGTCCAACAGCATCTTTGAAAAAAACGGTCCAATGATTCCACCAGCGTACAAACCTCACCAAACAGTGCATTTTTCGGGATGCATGGGCAGTTCTTGAAAGGCTTCTGGTTGCTCTTCACTCCAAATGCGGCAATTTTGCTTATTTACGTAGCCATTCAACCAGAAATGAGCCTCATCGCTGAACAAAATTTGTCGCGAAACACATTTCGAACCGAACACTGATTTTGGTAATAAAATTCAATGATTTGCAAGCCTTGCTCGTTAGTAAGTCTATTCATGATGAAATGTCAAAGCATACTGAGCATCTTTCTCTTTGACACCATGTCTGAAATCCCGCGTGATCTGTCAAATACTAATGCATGAAAATCCTAACCTCAAAAAAATCACCCATTATAATATAAAATTTAATTCAAGTCTCTAGCGTCATTGTTTCGTGAGATATTTAGGGTTAACCAAAATTGTCACCTTGTTTTTAAACTGCTGTGGTAAAAAAAAACCACCAACGCAATTTTGTTGACAGCCCTTTCTGCATCTTTCTGCCTTATTATCTGTATAACAAAATTTATTTGAAGTCGATATCTCTTCTGGTTCTTGAGCTATGGACGACGAAAAAAACGTCGCGAATGTACGGACGTACCGACGACTTACGAACGTACGTACACACGCACGCACAGACACCTTTCTAAAAATCTTTTATTTCGACTCTAGGGGCCTTGAAACGTCGAGAAATGTCAAGATTTTCAATTCGACAAATCGGACCCATTACAATAACTTCCTATGGGAAGTTAAAAATAAATTGAGAACTAGGCTTAGTAACTTACAACTCTAAACAATTTCCTCCGAATTGAGGGGACCCACAGTTTTTATAGCGGAATCCGAGGATTAGTTTGTTATTGCAAGAGAAAGCATTTCCTGGGCTGTTAATACTCTCTCTCCTTTTAATTCTGAATCACTTACTCACTTTGAGGTGAAGGATTTTTTTCAAGAATGGATAATTTTTAAGCTAAGTGATAGAAGGATTAAAGCTTCATTAGGTAACACAATCTCTTCCAAACATGTGAGTAAAGGAACAACACAGGGCGGTCGGTGTCCCCTCTCCGCTTTTATTGATTTTAGTCATGAATAAAATCCTCAAAAAGTTTTAAAGTGGTAGGTGAAGGTAATATTATGTAGCGTATGCTTATGATTTGGTTTGACTGATATCGTGAAAGTTCGTCACCGTGATTAACGAAATTACGAAGATGGCTCTGAAGAAAGTTCCCAACTATGCCACGCGCCTAGGTGTTAATCAGAGCAAAACTGAACTGATGCTCTATACGTACAAAACTAAAATACCTGCCTTTACCCTACCCCGAAACTTTAAATAGATAGTTTGGTGCAGCGTTCTAAGCCCTTAATAATCAAAAAATTGGGTTTTCAGACCCTATAGGCATGTCAACACTAACGAACTAATTCCAGAGGATATTTTTGTGACGGACACAGACTACTGCACCCCTGCCTTGAACCTCAGTTAAGATTTTAAAGTCATATTTCCTGCCAGAAAGCATTGGGAGAGAATGGCATGGCTACGAAAGACTTCGCTTCGATACCACTAACTTTTATGGCGGGTCAAAGATGGGATGTGGAATAAAATTTGGAATCTTCTCTGAGTCCTTAACATCAACCTCCGTGTCATTCTTATTTGGGTTCCAGGTCATAGTGGCATTGATGGATATGCACGGGCTGAGAATTGGCCCGTCAAGGACCAGCCCTTAATAGCTCATTTACGGAAAGGGTAAATATTCCTCTTGGAGCTATGAAGGGCAACATTTTCTCAATTATTCTGACAGAATCCAGCCAGGGTCACAGCCAGGGACACTGCAATATGTACCGGACATTGGCCAATAGAAGAGCATCCAGCACAGCTGGGTATGACTTACTATACTTACCGCCGCGCCCGTAGCTGCGGAGACGAACATGAAAGGGAAACTGAGATTCACTTCCTCTATAAATGTCCTGCCCTGGCCAGTTCTAGAATGTTAAGCTTTGGAGGGGCATTACTTAAAGATCGATCTTGATGAACTTTCCGAAATGAAAATCAAAGACCTGATTTCCTTTCTGAATGCGACGAAATGGCTCTAGGATCGCTAATTTTGTCAATATAAATCCGTCATAATATTATCTTTTTATATTTGTATTTTTCATTGGATAGGTCCAACGAGTTTATGGTAGCGCTTTTCAGTGCTAATTAAATCGCGCAGCAAGGGCTGCTTGTGACTGCCATCTCTACTAAGAATTAGGGGTGATGGAGTGATCCATAAGATTTGTTGCAGAGCGTAAATTTTGGAAATAATTTTGATGGTATTTGATTTGGAAAAGCAAAAAGGTCAAACACACATCATTAGTTTAACATCTATTTTCGCAGTTATCCCTTTCGGAAATTCTATTACTAAAAATTGCACACGATATAAGAACGGAAATCGTCACTTTGATTCACAACAATACTACTACCCGTGCATCAGTTGAGCTGCAACTTGCAACCTTATATTCTTAACTATTGTTTCAAAATTAAAGCGTTTTGGGTATAATGGAGTTGTGGGAACTAACAAAAACAATTGTTTTTTGATGTCGTCGTCACTGTATTGTTTTCTATATGCATAACACTTATGAATAACACTGTTTTATCAGAAGGGTTAACTTGAACGGAAGTTCATCAGTGTCAGTTTAACTATAAAAAGGTCAGAGATACCAAATTAATAAATTGAGTAATTTTCTAATAGTTTCGATGAACTAAGGTTAGTTACTTTACCAGTCAAAGGTCATGCTAATTTTGTTTATATTCTTTAGGCTTATGCTTCACGTAGGAGGATTCGATTAAAAATACTTGGACGTTGCAATGGTTATTTATAAATTTCCCCAGAGATACGTCAGAACTCTTCACACTGAAGCCTCGTTCCATAAAGGAGAATTAAAATAGAGTTCGTGACCTTACAATTTTAGCCAAAGAGAGGTGAGATAAATAAACTGCACGAACAGGTATACCCTGTTGGTTCACTTATCAATTGACAAAGGCGTCAAAAACAGAAATATGGAAGACGCTTTGAGTTTTTGAAGTAAAATCGAAAGACAAGGTTCACATATGTTAAAAATTTACAAAGAGACAAAATATGTAGATTGTTCCACAAAAATTAAAAACTACAAAAATACCAATAAAATATAACTAAAAAATAAAGTGGCTGTCTGGTATAAAGTAGGAGACACTAAATATGATACCGCATGAATCTGAATGCTTTCTTCTTAGATCAATGAAACCAATTTGAATCCGTTACGAAACGTTAAAGTCTGATTATGTTAATGTGATTGAGATCGTTTAGATCGTTATAGAAGAATTCTCCTAGGTAGGTCTTACGTTTTTGAGCACGGCATGTACAGAAGAGGCGAAGAATTGTTTCCTCCTCTTCCTTATCCATATAGAGCTTCTACAAAAGTCATTTGAGAATACGCTTAGCAGCGTGGCGTGCTATTAGACAGTGCCCGGATATAACATCGATTATCGAGCTTATATGCGATATTGACCAAATATTCACATTAGCGCAGATCTTAGAAAAAAACCAGGAACTTCAAATCGATACCCACCATCTCTTTATCGATTTTAAAGCCGTGTATGACAGCATCTATAGGGAAGATCTCTACAGAGCAATGTCTAGTTTTGGCATCCCTGTCAAACTAATCCGTTTGTGCAGAATGACGATGGAGAATGCACGCTGCTCTGTCAAGGTTGGAAAAGATCTCACCGATGCATTTGATGTCAAAAAAGGTTTTAAACAAGGCGATGCACTGTCATGCGACTTCTTCAACATCGTTCTGGAAAGAATTGTGCAAAACTCAGCCGTCAACACTAGAGGCACAATCATCTTAAGGTCCATCCAATTATTCGGACACGCAGATGATATTGACATAATTGGAAGATCAAAGCGTGATGTCAGTGGAGCGTTTTATTCCGAAGAAAGCGGAGAAGATGGGTTTTGTGGTCAATGAGGTCAAGACCAAGACTGTCAAAGAAAGATAAGAGTGTCTTAGGATGCTTCGAGAGAAAAATTCTTCGGGTGATTTTTGGTCCCGTCTGCATAGATGGAGAATGGGGGGGAAGATAAACAGACGAACTATACGGGCTGTACAGTGACACTGACCTAATTAACAGAATTAAAGTCCAACGACTTAGATGGCTGTGTCATGTAGAGCGAATGGACATCAACGCTCCAGCCCGGAAGGTCTTCGAATCCAATCCCGAGGGACGGCGCAGTAGAGGAAGACGGCGACTCAGGTGGCGCACGCAGGTGGGTGAATACCTCAAACAACTTGGCGTGCGAAACTGGAGACAGCTAGCTAGGGACCGAGCTGGATGGAGACGCATGTTGGTTGAGGGCCAGGTCCGCCCCGGACTGTAGCGCCACCTTAAGTAAATAAGTAGATAAGTGTCGATGTTATTCCACCTGATGTTTGCTTTCTTTATAGCGTCTGGCATTGTATGCCAGCATTATCCAAACGTGATAAAATGGGCTGTAACAATTCTGGCGAGTTCATCTGCCTTACAATTTCCTGGAATGTCTCTATGGCCTGATTCTCAGCAAAGGTGAATAATAAACTGTAGTGGCATCTTCATTAGAGATGGTCGACAGTTATGGACTGTTATAGAGTTTGTAGAGCCAGTGTTAAGAGATTTGATAGCTATCTGAGAAAATACTGATATCAGGTGTTGGTACTTGGTATCACTAATTCTTTAAGCCAGGACAAGACTTCTTTTATACCCAAAAGTTCCGCCTGGAACACGCTACAATGATTGAGATTTTGAATGATTGATGGCGTACTTTTTAAAGTTGTTTAAATGGCAAGTTGGTTTATTACCTAAAAATATCAGACACAAGCTTTTAAGGGCACCAATGGGAAGTTGCATCGAAACCACTTTTTTTGTCTTTTGGAAGTAAGGAAGGTGGGTCAATTTTCTTTCGAACCAAACCCGATAAATTAAATTCCAATAATTTCATGGTTAAAGCAAAATCCAAAGAAAGTTCAGCTCTTCTTTTTTAAACTGTTGACATAAAAAAATGTACACATGGCTCCATTAATTTGATAATATTGTTAAATTATTTTATTCATGCATCATTCGTACAATCACTTCTTTACAACAAAAAAGCATGATTTAAACATTTTTGTTTACGAGCAATAAATTGTAACTAAAATCATAAATATTTTTATTTTTTTTTGAAACAACATAAATAATTCACCCATCATCAGAAGGAAAGTTCATCTACCTCTCAAAACGATAAGACTCAAATTATATGCCATTTTGTGAGCAGCTATAAATTATTTTATTGAGTGTTTTGAAATACATAAAAATACATATATTCACTACCCTACCCAGGTACGGGTATAGGAGGATATTGAAGATCTATCAAAGTTTCAAAAAGAAACACGTCATATTGGTATTTATGGGATAAAATTATCTCAATGTCACCGCTGGTTCTTATAAGGAAGACAGGAAAAAAGAGTCTTTTTTGGTGGATGGATTTTTCATGTCGCTATAATATTCACCTAATTTATGTGATATGTAAATTTTTCTTCGTTAATAGTATGATGAGTATTTTAGGAAATAAAAAAGAAATAGTTTCCTCCAGCATATTGATTTTTTCAGATTTCTTCAAAATAGCTTATTTTGAATGTATGTACATATACATATAGATGTATGTATTTTTACAACTTGAAAAAAGCATCTTTTTGTGAAAACCTTTTTAAAGGAATAAATTATTTGAAAAAAAAACCTATTTGTCAATTATTTGCAACAAATTACTACCTACCTATCTAGTCTAGTCTAAAGTGTAATTAAATTTTAAGGGCCGATGTTGATTTTGAATAAAACTAAAGTATTTATAAAATTATTTTAATTTCTTTTTATTATGATAATATCGGTATAGTTCAATTATGTATGTATAGAACAAAATATTGGCCAAATGGTGGCACACCTCCATCCGATGGATGGAGGTGTGCCACCATTATTATCTCATCCTTTAGCTTTTAAATTGTTGCTGGCTTATTGACGTACACGTACGAATAACCCCAAAGAAAGAAGTCCAACGGTATCAAAACACATGATCTTGACGGCCAATTGACATCGCCACCACGTGAGATAACACGGCCATTGAATTTTTCGCTCAAAAGAGCCATTGTTTCGTTAGCTCTGTGGCAAGTGGCACCGTTCGTTATCATATCACAATAGCGAACACCATTCACAGTAACTGCCTGACCGACCTCATTTTGGAAACAATACGGCCCGATGATGCCTCCAGCCATAAACCGTAGGTTTTTTGACAACATTTGCCTAAATGCGGCATTTTCTGATTATTGACGAATCCACTGAGGTGAAAATGTGCCTCATCAGTAAAGTTGCCAGTTTTTGCCACCATTCTGACTATTGACGACGACGCTTAAAATGGTCAAGAGGCTTTAGTAAGTAAGTAATTCATTTATTTACATTAATTTGCAAGAGTTTTATACAATATTTTGAATTTAAATGCTATGGCTATACCGTCAGCCATGTTGACAAAAATTAATACGAATATTCACATTTATGTTTTTGAATATAATAGAATTCTGTTGTTCATATCAATCTATACTTGTAAATATCTCTCAAAAATGTACTTAATGTTTTCCAATCATGCTCGTTTCGGATATTTATATATTGTAAGGTAAAAGTATTTATCCCAAAAAGGGGCGTCTTTGAGTTTTGAATATTGGACATATTGAAATGAAGTATAGACAAGATTAGGGATAACTTTGCATGACTTGTGAATCCTGGAAATAGTTTCTGGTACTACTCATTAATTCTTTAGCTTCTTCTATTATTGTCCTCATCAGGGGCGTCTTTAGACTTTTGGGGGCCCTGGGCCCAATAGGATTTGGGGGCCAAAAAAAGTAGGTTTAATATATTTTTTTTTTTAATTCTTTAGGGTAAAAAAAATCATTTTAAAATTAATTCGTGTTTTTTTTAAATATTTTTACTTTTTAAAAAAACTAAAAAAAAACATAAAACAGATATTTTTGTATACTTTTATAATTTTTTTGTAATTTACCTTCAATAGTTGAATATTTTTCTTTATAGTTGATTTTTGATAATTTGTATTGTTTTTTTTTTTGGTTGATTTCTAATGTTTTTATATTTTTTTTTTTTTATTTTATGTAAGTTTATTTCTTTATATTTGTTCTGATTTGTTTTTTTTTTAGATATATATGTATGTAAGTTTAAGTATACAATCAAATATTATTGAAGTCATACTTTTCTGACTTTGTTAGTTGCAAAATCATGAATTAAGTTATCAAATTCAATTTTTTGCAGTTATTCATTTTCAATTGGTAAAATTGACAAGCTGTTTAGTCTATCTTGTAGCATTGTATTTCGAAGTTCATTTTTTATCCGGTTCAATTTCGAAAATGAACGCTCTCCACTGCAGTTTGAAACCATCAAAGATACAAACATTCTACAGGCAGTTTCTACATTTCGAAATGTGTTCCCAATTTCATCCACTGTAATTAGACTGTACAATTTTGATATTGTAATAAGATCTTCATTTACATCTTTATTGAATTCTTTTAAATAATGTACGAGGTGCAGGCATTCTACCTCAAGTTCTTCTGCATTAACATCTCTATGGTATTTGTTTGAAAACTGTTGGCAAGAATTTTGTAACTCAACTGAAGTCAAATATTGCAATCGACAAAAAAAGCCAAACAATGCATTAATTTCTTGAGAGCAATTGTATCGTATTTTTAATTGCAAAGTAATAGTGTCAATAATTGGAAAAAAAGTTGATATTTTAAACTTTTCTTTCCCAATTAGCTGGAAGGATCAAAATATGTGGCACGCGAACTTCGTACTATTTTTCGTTGCATTAAGTCTTTATAATTAGCATCCGGATTCTCAATTTTGGCACACGCTTGAAATTTATCAAAATTCTCCCTTAGATCATTTATGAATGACTAAGAACATAGTTTTTATTCCTTCCATTGAACAGAGAGGAAGAAAGAGGAAAGGAAACAAAATTGTTCTATGCGACTCATCAAGGTACAACTCATCATT
Organism: Eupeodes latifasciatus; assembly: GCA_920104205.1. NCBI lineage: Eukaryota > Metazoa > Arthropoda > Insecta > Diptera > Syrphidae > Eupeodes > Eupeodes latifasciatus. Next base: position 398,877,552 of record OV049924.1, read on the forward strand.
TCGCAACTCATCATGGGACAACTTTGTGTTTGTTTATGGAGTGAGTTGAAAAGCCAACATGTGTGCAGAACTGTAGAGTAGAAACTTGTTTTTGTGTTACTGTCTACTAACCTTATTTCGTTTTCTATATAATTCTTGTATAAATTCATTCATTTTGAGTTGGTGGATTTGGGGGCCAAATAATTGCGGGGCCCTGGCCCACCGGGCCCATGCCTAAAGACGCCACTGGTCCTCATTGTGTCCTCATTTTTATCTTTGATGCTGTACATTTGTTCGTTCACATGGTTTATATTAGCTCAAATCATCATCCAATCTTCCTCCATACTTATTGCCAACAGATTGCTATCTTGCAAACCACCAGTCATATAAAAAAAAAGTTTTTTCGAAAGTCTTGTGTTCTGATAACTTTAATAATGTAATCAGCTTGAGACTTCAAAGTGCTTGTCAGAAATTTTGGAAGTTCTGTTTCTAAATATGTACATCTATGGCATAATTAGGTGTATTCAGGGTTAGGTTGAAAAGTTTCTTTATGAAATGTCTATACAATTTTTCGATTTCTTCGTATTTTTCTGATCCCCAAACCTGAGCTGCATACAAGAGAGTTAGATTAATCTAGATTTAGAATTTATTTCACAACTCATGTTTCAGCTCAAAAAAAGTCCCTTTTCATTTGAGCTGAAACATGAGTTGTGAAATAAATTCTGCAAGAGAGTTGATTTAAAGAGTTGAGAGTTGAATTAAAGATTTTGTATTTTGTTGATAAGTCAATTTGTTTGTTAGAGAAAATATTTTCCATGTTAAATTTATCAAGCTTTGCGAGCTTTGGGCTTTCACTGATAAATTAATTTTGAAATTTAATGTTGGATTCAGTTTCAAACCTATATATTTGATCTCTTTTTCTACTTCCAGTAGCAAATCATTGTTTTTTCAGCTTCTTGTACTGTAAGCGTTTTGTGTACGGGCAAATATCATTATTTTGGATTTTGTTGTGTTTACAGATAGTCCCCATCGGTTAAATTCTGTAAATAAAAGATTAATCATCAATTTTAAACCTTCGGGTGATTCTGAAAGTATGCAAGGCCATCGGGGTATAATAATATATTCACTAGCACAAGCTAGTTCCCTAGCAAATTCATCAGCAACATCAATTATAAATAAGGATAACAAAAGAGCGCTTAGTGCACATCCTTGTTTAACTCCTGTGCTGGCTAAACTATTCTGTAAAGCTCACTTCATCCTAAACAGTCGCCTGCGTACCCTTGTACATCTCTCTGATTACTTTTAGGAATTTTGTAGATATACCAAGTTGTGTCAACTTAAAAATATGGGCATTCCTATTGACTAGATTAAAAGCAGGTTTTAAGTCAACGAAAAATGCAAAGACCTTTTTGTTACGTGCTTAAAACGTTTTGAATATATGTATGTGTTAGTATAAAAATGTGATCGATTGTTGAAAACTTTTTCCTAAAACCGGACAGTAGATCAGATAAAATATTATTCTTATTCTTTTCGATGCGTTTTTCAAGCCTTATAACTAGTATACTGCAGAATATGTTTGCTATTATATTCATGATTAAAATTCCTCTGTTATTTCCAGGAGAGTCTAGCGAGCCTTATTCGGGTATAGGGAAAATGAAGTAGTTTTTGAACGATGAAGGTATGTCGGCAGTCATAAAGATTTGATTGAAAAGAATTTTTAAATGGATGAAAAACAAGGAGGTTGGATTTTTGAAAAAAATAACTCATCTTGAATTTCTTCGGTTTTAATATCTACATCTAATACTTTGTCGTTGTTGGGCCTAGTTGAATTACTTTTTAGATATCATAAGCATATGACCGAAGTGCTTTCAAAAGTGCAAACGATTTTTTCTGAGCTCTGTAGCAGTCCTGGTCAAACTATTTTTGCCTGAATTTTAGGTTGGGTGAGAGTGATTAGTTGGATGATGAATTTTGTATATATTCGACCAATTTATTATTGAGAACTTCCAGCAGTTCTGATACTATATATTTTAAACCTGTCAAACTCATCTATCACTCGAAACGTCATAATATTAGTTAAATGTCTATCACTTACCATAAGGTAAAGCTGAACAAAAACGCATTAGAATAAACTTAAAATAAAAGTGGTGATTCAAACGTAGTTACTTACCGGTGCATTACCGGTTGTTTATCGGTTGATTTTTATTTACTGCGTTTATGTTGCTCAAAATCAAGCGACTACTGACAACCGGTAATACCCGTAGCATGATGGTTTGTGCGTTGGACTGTCATGCCAGAGGTCTTGGGTTCGATTCCTGCCTGTGCCATCTTAAGTTTTTTTTCACGGGTACTGACTCTTAAGAAGAATTGACAATTCCTCCAAGAGTAATTCTTGTCATGAAAAGTGCTTTCTCAAATTAGCCTTTCGGATTCGGCTTTAAACTGTAGGTCCCTTCCATCCCTGAAAACATTACTCGCACACTGGAATGGTTGAGAGTCCAAAGTCACTAAGCCCTAGTTTTCACCGCCACCTAATTTATTTATTTACTGACAACCGATCATATTTGGAAGACATCTGAAAACACTGGTAGGCCTACGAGCATCATTGTAATGCACGTTTAGTTTCCTGCAAGTGCTGCTGATGTTCCGAATTTAAAGTTTAACCGGGCGTCTGCAGCAGTTGATCAATTTTGTTTGCCAACGATTGAAGAACAACAAGATGGTGGGGTGAAAAGATATACAAAACGACCAATGATAGCTTTATTGTGTTTCAAGTTCTGGCGAACTCAATTGACACCGTTATATTTTTTAGGTATACAGCTTCGCAACAAACTGTGCTTACCCGAACAATTTTCGAACTCTAGACGCATTAGGAACTTACTTTACAACAAAATACGCAATGAAAATTTTAAATTTGTGTGTGTTTATAGACTACACGCTCATGATATTCAAGTGTTTTTGGATGAATTCTCAGTTCTTAAGCAATGAAAAAGCGGGTAATTTAATAATATTGGGTGACTTTAATATCGACATTATGAATCCAGGAACTGCATCTGATTGTTATCTTGCCTTAACAGCTGAGCATGGTCTTAATTCATTCGTAAATGAAATCACAAGACCAATCTCCAACTCCTGTCTTGACCATGTTCTTGGTCGTTTTACAAAAATTTCTTTAGACCAGTTTGCTGGAATTAACCTTAATATCGACATAACCGATCATTGCATGACAGGTATCTTGATCGAAAAACTAATAATCCAAAACTCTGGGAAGTATAATTTGTCACCTTGTGTTACTATAATTAGATTTGATTTACTTAACAATGCATTACGTTTTGAAAATTGGAAAGAAATCTATGAAGAAGATAATCATGCCTATTACCGATGTCGTCTCGTTTTTTCGACGACTCTCGTTTTCTTTGTCGTGTCGTTTTTTAAGTGGCATTCCATAACTTTTTCGACGCGACTATTTTGTAGCAGATTTTTAAACGATGAAAATGTATCAGAGATCTGTCAAACTGAAATCAAATTCTAAATCATTTCATTACTCGATATTCAACAAATGTGTTTTTATTAAATTATTACCAAATAAATAAATTTATTAAAATGATGTGTTGAAATGTATTAGAACGCAAGCAGCGATAGTGACAATGATGAAAAAGATAGAGAGCGAAATATTGCAAAGGCACAATTAATTGTAGAAAAAGGACAGTGAAGCGTCGGCATCTGCATTTGTAGCCTGAACTTGCTTTGACTTATGTATGTCCGGATGATGAAGACGTTGAAGTAGTTGGGAGCTGCGATACACCAATTGCATTTCCACTCGGGCTTAACCATCTGTTTATGTTTAAGTAGATTTGCAACAGCATCCTCAAGCGCAGATAGGATGTGCAATTGGTTTGGCCCCCCTCCATTTTCTTTCACTTTTTTTTTGTTGTTCTGAACAATTTTTTGTACTTTAAATTCAAAGTCAGCCCAAACCTGAAAAAGCAAATTTTAAAAATGTGTTAATGTACATAAATAGAATAAACTGATTCAAACCTTTTGCCAACCATCACCATCTTTTATTGGAGGACTTTTGCTGTTGAGTTTATCAGCTACAACATTCCATTCTTTTTTAAAATCGGCTTTGTTCATACATTTCAAAAATCCCCTAGCCAACTGCTCGTTGCTTTCCATCAGCCGGACAAGCGCCTCGAATTGGTTTTGGTTTGTTAATTTTAACTGAAAATGTGCAAAAATATTTATTTTTTATCTATCGCAAATAAAGTACTAATAAATTCCATAAAATTAAAATTATTTAACAAGGAAACTTACAGTTTTGCGAACTTCCATTTCTTCGTCGTTTGCAAATTTTCAAACGAGAGATACCGTCGTTTTTTTTATTGTCGTCGTTTCCTTTCGTCTTACAGAATGCTGAATTAAAGCGTTCAACACACTTGACGTTTACAAACGACAACAAAACGAGTGACAAAAGTTGAAAACGACTTATGGAATGCAGATTGTGTCGTGTCGTATATTTTGCTGTCGTTTACGACATCGGTAATAGGGGTGAATGCTTCTATAGCGTATGATCTATTTTTGTCATTATTACTTAAGCACATACGAAAGTTTAACCATAAATTTGTACTGACTGTCTGATGTAAGGCTCAAGCCTTATCGCAATTTACTAAAGAAAATTAGATTAAAAAATCAATTAGGAAAAAAATGTAGTAAACATCTACTTAATCATCAACTTAAAAGACATTTCAAAATATTAAGTAAAACAATTAATAAAGATATAAGGTTGGCTAGAGAAAGATACTATTACTCCAAAGTACACGGAGCTCTCGGTGATCTTAAAAAAGAATGGAAAGCAATAAGTAGTATCATTGATGGCAAGTCTCAAAGTTCTCCTAAATCTATAATTCTTAGAAATGAAAGTGTTGTTATTGATGATCCTACAATTATATCGAATGTATTCAATGATTTCTTTTCTACAGTTTGTCAAATATCCCATGAGAATGAGTATCTCAAACATTGTAGGCATTGTACAAGGACTCAACTAATTGCAGACAGTATGAGTAATGTAAGTTTCTTCTTTGAACAGATTTCTGGCCTTGAACTTTATAAAATTATAAATTCGTTGGATAATTCCTATTCCTGCGGTTGTGATGGTATCTCAAATCTTACACTTAAAAAAATAGCACTAAATATTGTAGATATACTAGCACACATTTTTAACTTGAGTATTCTCACTGGTAATTTTCCTGACAAATTAAAGTGTACTTATGTAATACCTCTTTTCAAAAAGGGTAATAAATCTGACAAGAATAATTATAGACCTATTTCGCTATTGTCTTCAATTTTTAAAATTTTTGAAAAAGCAATTAAGTTTAGGGTAATGGGCTACTTAACAAAAATAAAGTTTTTAAGTCCAGCTCAGTTTGGGTTTAGAGAGGGACTTTCTACTGAAGATGTCCTTTTTTAATTCTGTTCTTTCATATATAAGGCGTTGGATGACAAAAAAACTCTGTGCTGGCCTCTTTGTGGGCATAACCAAGGCGTTTGACATGGTAAACCATAGTGTCCTATTAGAAAAATTATATTGCGTAGGTTTCCGGGGTTTTATTTATGATTGGTTTAAGTCTTACCTAAAGGATAGAAATCAAAAATTTAAAGTCGGAGATATACTTAGTAACTCAAAGATTATAAATCAAGATGTGCCCCAAGTTTCAGTCCTGGGGCCTATATTGTTGCTAATTTACATTAACTCTCTTTTTAATCAACTGTTTAAAGGTAAGGTTACAGCCTTTGCTGATGATCTCGGGATTGCTTACCGTTCAGATAGTGCTTTAAACCTTAGTGCTGAAATCAATCACGATGTTCATCTTCTTCGAATTTGGTTTTCTGAACACAAATTATTTGTGAGCAGGAAAACAAAACTAATGTTCTTCAGCCATAGTAGTCCGGAAAGCTCTGGTGGCGAAATTTATTTGCATGCCAACAACTGTATTAGGTAAAACTTGTTGAGTTGTTTGTGTACTTCTGATGCATCTGATAAAATATTCAATGACCATGCAACTTGTGACATTAACTGCTTTAAAGTTGAAATAGTATCAGAGTTTAAATACTTGGATATAAATAAATAAATAAATTAGGTGGCGCAACAGTCCGTAGAGAACCAGGGCCTAGTGACTTACAACTCTCAACCATTCCTGTGTGCGAGTAATGTTGTCAGGGATGGAGGGGACCTACAATTTATATGCCGAATCCGAACGGCTAATTTGAGAATGCACTTTTTCTTGACAAGAATTACTCTTGGAGAATTTGTCAATTCCTCGCAAGAGGCAGTACCCGTGAAAACTCTTTTTTTTAATTAAGGTGGCACAGGCAGGGATTGAACCCAAGACCTCTCGCATGACAGTCCAACGCACTAACCATCATGCCACGGGCTTTACAGATATACACTTATATATACACTTGGATATAACTTGATAATAATATGAGATGGCTCGAACATGTTTCAAATCTAAAAAAATATTTACGTTATTGTATTCGTAGTTTTTTTCGACTCAGAAATTTCTGTGACAGTAAAACACTTAGAATGGTTTATTGTGGAATATTTCAATCAAGATTGCAGTATGGATTGAGTTCCTTGTTGTATGGATTGAGTCCTTGTTTTACAAAAGTGCGCTATAAGAAAAATGCTCAGAGCAAATCGTTTGGCTCATTCTATGGTTCTGTTTAGGACATTGGGAATTCTGCCACTAAAACACTTATATTATTTCAGTCTTAAAAATATTTTTCTTGAGAGGTTGTTATATGCAGAATCCAATTTCTGACACTAGGTATTTGCGTAGCAATTCGGTTAATTCTGTTCTCACACCATCATTTCGAGCTACACATTTTCACCGTTGTATCATTTAAATTGTTCAATCGCCTACTTATGAACTTTCAGTTTATTAGATCTCTAACTATTTTCTTAAATAGAATAAAAAGTTGGCTTCTAGATTTCAATCACCATGAAATCAAAACTCTGCTGCTGTATATCACTTAATTATGTTTTTCATTTATGTATGTATATTCTTATGCACATTATTAAGTATAGCTTTAATATTTTTTCCTTTTTTGTTCTAAGCCTTCTGCTCATCAATAAAATTCCTTGCCTTTCATTTAATTTTGAAGGTAATTTTCAATGATGTGACATTAACACTATTTTATTTTCAAATACAAATGTCACTAGTTATTCTTCCTACTCGTATATTTCTCGTATATATTTTTATATAAGCACAAAGTTTGTAAGATAAGAATAGCCGCGTTTTATTATCACCATGATCTGATCCGGATCAGATCATGATAATAAAACAGCATTGGATCATCATATTTTTTGTTATTTAAAGTTTGGTAGCAGTGTCAAATTCGTTCTTTCAAAAGTGACATTTCAAAATAAAGCAAAAAAAAACTATCAAAACCTGAAAATGGAAGCTGCTGTGGTTGATGTAAGTATTTATTTGTATTTTTTTGTCTTTTTATAATAAACTTTCATATTAACTTCCCATAGGAAGTTATTGTAATGGGTCCGATTTGTCAAATTGAAAATTTTGACATTTCTCGACGTTTCAAGGTCCCTAGAGTCGAAATAAAAGATTTTTAGAAAGATGTCTGTGCGTGCGTGCGTGTGTACGTACGTCCGTACGTCCGTACGTCCGTACGTCCGTACGTTCGCGACGTTTTTTTCGTCGTCCATAGCTCAAGAACCAGAAGAGATATCGACTTCAAATAAATTTTGTTATACAGATAATAAGGCAGAAAGATGCAGAAAGGGCTTTCAAGAAAATTGCGTAGGTGTTTTTTTTACCATAGCAGTTTAAAAAAAGGTGAAAATTTTGGTTAACCCTAAATATCTCATGAACCAATGACGCTAGAGACTTGAATTAAATTTTATATTATATATTGTAACGTGATACAAAACAATTTTATTTTTGGAAAAAAATTCAATTAACGGTTTTTTTTATAAATCAAAAAAACTGAAAAAAAAAATTTGTCACTTCGAAAATTTTACGACTAAAATATGATTTCATTTCCAAAACAATTTTGTGCAGTGAAGAATAATGTTTTTGACATCTGATAAAATTTTGAGAAAAATCGAATTGACAGTTTTTTTACAAAAAATAATAACCTAAAAAAAAATAAAAAAAAAGTTGGTAAAAATTGAGTTTTGACTCAAATATCTTTTCAAGACTTTGAGATATTGGCTTTAAACTACTTTTATCTTTCAAAAAATGTTGTTTTCAACATTCAGTTAAATTTTGAAAAAAATAGAATTGACAGTTTTTTTTACAAAAAATTAAAAACCGAAAAAAAAATTTAACAAAAGTTGGTAAAAATTGATTTTCGACTTAAATATCTTTTCAAAAATTTGAGATTATGGCTTCTAACTAATTTTAACTTATAAGAAATATTGTTTTCAACATTATTTAAAATTTTGAGAAAAATCGAATTGACAGTTTTTTTACAAAAAATAAAAACCTAAACAAAAAACTTAATAAAAGTTAGTAAAAATTGATTTTCGGCTCAAATAGCTTTTCAAAAATTAAAAATATTGGCTTCAAACTTATTTTATTTCACAGAAAATATTGTTTTTTATATTCAATAATTTTTTTATAAAAATGCAACAGTCCGTTTTTTCATAAAAAAAATAAAATCTACAAAAAATAGAACGCAAATTTGGTAAGAATTGATACATTTAGACAAACTTTTAAGCAAGACAAATCGATAGACGGGATGGGAAGTTATCAGTGTGGGTCGCATCCCAGCCTCTTTTTTGTAGTTCTTATTTGAAAGCGATGATAGCGATGAATCACTCTCGTCAAATTTGTCCGCACTACTAGATGATACGAGTAGTTCCAATTCCTCAACAGACGAAAATACGCCTCCAAATCATCAGAACAAAATACATTTTTTGGAAATTGTGCATACGTTTTGCGACGCAGATTTTAAAAAGCACTTTCGGCTTCATAGGTCAACTGTCCACATTTTGATAGGTATACACAAAATTTTTCTTATTTTATATTAACGTTTATATGTAAATAAGTATAAGTTATTGCCACGATTTGTTACCACACCGAGAAGAGGGCTGCCGAAAACTTCAGCTGAAAAAGAAATATATACATTTCTGTGGTATATGGCAAACACAAATACTTTTCGTGAAATTGCGAATTTATTTGGCATATCACGTTCTACCGCTTGGAGTATTGTGAAGAGGGTGACTTTGTGGCTTATATCCATCGGTCATGAATATGTGAAGTGGCCAAACAGAGAAGAAATCATCCAAAATATGGCTACAATGGAGGCAAAAACAAAGATGCCAGGAATTTTGGGATGTATTGACGGATCGCATATAAGAATCAAGGCCCCGGTTTCAAACAAAGAAGACTATTTCAACAGAAAGCATAGCTACAGCATTCTTCTGCAAGGTGTTGTTAATGCAAAGAAAAAATTTATAAATGTTTTCTGTGGAGAACCGGGGAGCTTGCACGACAGTCGACTTCTACGTAGATCCGATCTATACAAGGACTCATGCGAGAGGACAGAAGAACTTTTTCCTTTTAACTCGTTTCTGCTTGGCGACTCAGCGTATCCATGTCTTGACTGGCTTATTCCACCCTTCAAAGACAATGGGAATGTAACAGTTGCTCAACGCAAATTTAATGAAATTCATTCTTCGGGACGAATAGTAATAGAGCATTCCTTTGGTCTACTAAAAACTCGTTTCCGAAGAATTCTTCATTTTACTGAGCAAACAAACATAAACTCTGCGGTGAATTTGGTGGTCTGCGCATGCATATTACATAATATGTGTGTAGATAACAACGACGAGTTAGAAGAAAACCATCAGTTCGAATCGTTTCCAGAGCTTGATTTTCATGCAGAGACCTCAAACAGTAATAGGCGGCAGCAGTTACTAGACGAATTAATAAACAGACATGTAATTTAAATATACAAACCATTAGGTATTATAAAAGTATTTTAATAAAACTTTCTTTATTAAACTAAAAACAAATAAAAATTCATTACCAACAATAACTAGTATATCTCTGTCAAAGGTTTTTGTTTTGTGCGTTTGATATAAAAAGTAAATAAAAATGAAATTGCTTAGTTTCTATTTAAAATATTTTTTTGTTCAGTTGGATGGAAATGTAACTATGGCAATATGGGTTATATTTTAAATAGTTGGTAGTGATACCAACATTTACATGTTATATTACAAAGTTGCATCCCTCTCTGTGCGAAATAGAGAAATAAATTTTGGATTTCAAATTAAGATCCAAACACAAAGCTGGATCTTGATTTGTTGTTGTAATGCATGTAAATCCATGATCTGGATTAGATCATGGTGATAATAAAACGCGGCTAATAATGAAATAAAAAAAAAAAAAAAATTTGGACGAGATACCGCCACATGCTGCGAATCTTTGGCAGCATTTTGAATGATATTATTATTATAGTGAAATAAACTACTTTGAGTAAATTACGGAGTTCTGTTTTAAGACCATTTGGTTCCCAATTTTTGATTTAATTTAAGAATAAAATTAAATTAAAATACCTTCAAAACTGTTTCAATGCGTTCTAGAACTGACCCCAACTGTTCTTAGCGAAGATACAATTTCCGATTTTCACAAGGTTGTTTTTCTTGGGATTTATTTATAATAGTTTTCAAGGAGTTTTGATGTTTTTGATCTAAAGTAGATATAGAAAATATTCAGTGAATCCTAGCTTAGATTCTGAATTTTTGGTGTAAGTTTGCTTGAAAATAAACCATTAAACATTTATTAAGGACACATTTTATTTTCTAACCCCAGATTGGGATTTAGGGCATATATAATTAAACTTCTATATTCTTACCCGTAATAAACTCATTGACCCCATTAAATATACAGTAGCGAGCAAAAAAAATGCAAACAAAGAGCTCAAAAGCAATAATTGTAAACTGTATTTTTCGTAACGGTAAAAACTGGCTTTTGTTTTTGTACAATGTAATCACAGTATGTGGAGGTTTGATATTGATAAGCATTATTACCGTGCTGCTCGTCTGGTGTCGTCAGAAAAAATTTTAAGTGGTAAATAAGGTTTTCAGTGCGAGCAAAAAAAATGCAAACGGCAAATATTTCTACGAAGGTAAGTAAAATAAATATATTTTTTTGTATAAATCAATTGGAATATGTAATAAATAGAAGCACCTATCGACAGATAGCAAAAAAGCTATCATAAATGCTGTTAATAACGGACGGTTCATGCAGGATATTGCATTGGAGTTTGGAGTGGCGATATCAACAGTTTCGCGCATTGTCTCCAGATATCGGGCACGAGGGGATGCCAATCGGAAGGTTGGTAGTGGCCGCCCACGCAAGACAACCTCCAGGCTAGACCGAATCATTGAAAGACAAGCTAAAGTCCATCCTCTAAAAACTGCGGTGGAAATTATGCAAGATGTAAACAAGCAATATGATGTTAACGTAGGAGTGCATACAATCAGACGACGTTTAGTCGATGCGGAACTTTTTGCAAGACGGCCGGCCAAAAAACCTTTCATAAGTTCCATCAATAGAAGAAAGCGGCTTGACTTTGCGAGGCGCCATATCCACTGGACAAGCGAACAGTGGGCTAAGGTCTTATGGAGCGATGAGAGCAAGTTTAACTTGTTCTCATCAGATGGCATTCACTATGTGCGAAGGCCTCCAGGACATCGTTATAACCCCAAGTATCAAGTTCCTACCATTAAACATGGAGGAGGATCGGTTATGGTGTGGGGTAGGTAATATAAGATAGTCAAGAAATGAAATTAATAGCTCTGCTATTTTTAAGGTTCGTTTTCTCGTGAAGGAGTGGGTCAATTGTGTCAAATAAGTGGTCGGATGAATGCCGAAATGTACAGGGACATTTTGGAAAGCCATATGCTTCCACATTTTCGATCCAATATGCCCGAAAATAGCCTATTTCAACACGACAACGACCCAAAACATACCAGCCGGTTAGTAAGGAGCTACTTGGAAGAGGCCAATATCGATGTTCTGGAGTGGCCACCGCAATCTCCTGATCTCAATCCCATAGAAAATTTATGGGATCTTGTAGATCGGGAGATTAGGAAGCGGAAGCACTCAAATTGTGCACAGCTGATGGATCACATTCGATCGGAATGGGAACAAATACCATCAAATGTTTTGGAGTCTTTAATAGACTCAATGCCAAGAAGATTGCGCGCTGTTGTTTCGAATAAAGGCTTCGCAACAAAATATTAATATGAATAAATATAATATGAACTAAAAACGAAAAAATGTTATCAAAAAATATGAATAAATCACTTTAATTTATTGTTTTTCACATATTTGCATTTTTTTTGCTCGGCTAAAAACGCATATTTAGGTAGACTTTTGGCCAAATAATTGCCTTGAAGTAAAATATTCCACAAATCGACCCTGTTTCGTGAAAATACAACATTTTCAATATTGTGTGCCAAATTTGGTAGCATAACGATGTAAAATGACTTAGTTATCATAGAAAACTCTTTTAACCTTTTTCGTTTGCATTTTTTTTGCTCGCTACTGTACGTACATATAGATATTAATTACGCTTGGAAAATTAATACATCCTTTGTATTTATGTATAACTTTATTATTTTAAATCTCCAATAGAATGAATGCGATATACTTAACAATATTGCACCCCAATCTAACTGAGTATAATCAATTTCAAATCAATTTAACGCGCTGAATTGTGAGGTTACAATAGCAATCTTCAAATGAATACGAAGCACGATAAATCAGGAACCGGATTTACACTCAGCATGATTCCCAATCTAACCAAAGAACCAAACTTCTGCTACTCTCATATAGCAACCTCTTTCTTGCTTCTCTAAATAACAGTTCCTAAACTCAATCCCCCTCTCCCATGGGAATGAATCAATTCAAATAGTATTTTTCTCTACCGTACCGACCGACATATAGTAGGTATATCGTCCTTGTTTGTTTCACAAGGATCTTTCGCGAGTTTTTGTTATATTCAGAGTTCAGACACAGAGCAGTATATTGCCCACATCCTAACCTAATTCTTCACTTCTAGTTTGCCTGCCTCTCCTTTGTAACATCGTACGTGGATTTTATTGCCTGCCAATATTTCTTTCCGCATTCGGCTCTTATCGTGTGAATATATTACCTAGGGAGGCGACCCACCGACGACGCGACGTTCCAATTAGGTCTGGGATTGGGATTCACCACTGATTTAAATCGAGAAACATGGTGCCGTCATTAAGTGAAGGGACAATAAGAACCATAATTATTTTAAGAGTTATGACAGAGGGATATAGCTGTACGACTTCCTTATGCATAGCTTACATAGCCATAGGCATAACTCTGTGGTGTGGTCTCCAAACTTTAGCTTTGATTAATTTAATTACCAAGCTTTATACCAATTTCAAATATTGATTGACCATTGATAATTCGTTCAGCTAAGGAAGACGAAGGATCTAGTATTTTGAGTATAGGCCCACGCCACTAAATAGAAGAAA